>ML681996.1:4438451-4622652 GCA_007922195.1 Podocnemis expansa
GCTGTTCTTCTTGATCATGAAGCCAAGTATCTCCAGGATTACAGAGGCTGTAGCGTATACCAGTTCATTGGTTTGAGTTATGGTGGTAGTAGGAATTGTTGTTAGGGCTCTATTGGCATCTTCTAGCATACTAGCTGTTGGTACTTCTCCAACAAGCCTTGGTAATTGGTCTCGAGGGATGACTGTAGCTAGTTTATCCATGATCTTATGCCTCATATCAGCTGCTGTGGTCTGTAATGGAGGGGGTGGCAGTGAAGTTCCAGTAAAAAAAACACAACAAGGAGTTGTGTGGCACTTTAAGACTAACAGATTTATTTTTTGCACGAGCTTTCGTGGGAAAAGATCCCACTTCCTCAGATGCTTCGAAGATAGGTGAACTTACAGAAAGGAATGAAACTAAATGCAAGGGGGTGTAAAACATAGGATCAGGTCATAAAGTAACAGCAAATCAGAGCAGTTTACAGGCTCAGACCATGGGAAGCCTGAAGTCAAATTACCGTTTGTAATGGGAAAAGAACCCATAGTCTCAATTGAGTCCTTCTTTCATGACCTGATCCTATGTTTTACACCCCCTTGCATTTAGTTTCATTCCTTTCTGTAAGTTCACCCATCTTCGAAGCATCTGAGGAAGTGGGATCTTCTCCCACGAAAGCTCATGCAAAAAATAAATCTGTTAGTCTTAAAGTGCCACACAACTCCTTGTTGTGTTTTTTTACTAGACTAGACTAACATGGCTATCCCTTTTGAAAGTGAAGTTCCAGCTTCAGGTGTTGGCTGCACATCTAGTTGTTCTTCCGGGTCTTCTTGTTGAGTCTGGGATGTAATGTGGAGTTGGTCTATCTCAAGTTGTGAGAGCAGCTTCCTCTTTTCTATGTTGAAGCGTTGGGTAACTAGCTGTTTCTCAGTTAGTGCGAATTTAGGTCTTTTGTCCAGCCATAGTCCCCTCATATGTTTCATATATCCCCTCTCATTAGGTCTACTGTTGTAGTAGCATTCCATCAATTCCAGGTTCTCTTGTCTCGTCCATGCATGGTTTGGTTTGTTTATATATATATATATATATACACATACATACATACATACATACATACACACACACACACACACACACACAAATCAATAAAAAGAGGAACAGTAGCCTGATATGATTTTCAAAAGTTGTAACTTTTAGAAAGATAGATTTTAATAAGAAAAATTCACAAAGTTTCACTGTAATATGGAACATAATTCCTTGCTACCTATTTTAAATACAAGAAGAAGGAGGAGGGGTTTGCCAACTGAATTCTAAACTATGAGATGACTGACATGTCTTCTACTTCAAAGCCATTAAATATCTGACCACATGAGGGCTGTTAGCAGTGTTTTAAGGCTTTTTCAAATAAAGGTTCTAACTGGATTGCATCCATATCAGGAATAGTTATAAACTGTTAAACCAGGGGTAGGCAACCCCCGGCACATGTGCTGACAGTGGCACCTGAGACCATGGCACCCTCTGCAGTACCACAGAAACTGCCAATCCTGCCACCAAAAGCCATTCTGGGTGGCTTCCTTCAGGTGCAGATGGGACACAGGGGGGTCCCCCCATGCCTATGCCTCCATGTGACACAGAAAAAACTTGCCTGGAGTGGCTCCTCTCTGTACTGTGATGCTTCCCAAACGAGCCACTCCAGGCAGCTTCTTTCTGCAGCATGAAAGGAACCACTTCTTTTTGTGGCATGCCTGGGGACCCGTCCCCAGGCACACCACCTAGATGAACCACTCTGGGCGACTTCTTTCCATGGCATGCCTGGAAACTGCTCCCACTCCAGCCGCAACCGCTGCTGAATTTTCAAGCAGATGCCACGTTTTTTCAGGAGAGGGGACACCAGCTATGTTCCCTCTAAGCTGTGCGCGTGTGCACATGCACACAGGTTGTGAAAGCCACGCACACAACAAAATAAAGCGTGCACAAAAAAATTCAACCGTGCTAATATTTTTAGGCTGCATTAAGAGGGCAATTTCAAGTAACATGTTTCAAATAAGGTTTTTTAATTTATAAAATCATTTCCACCACCAGATCAAAATAAAATTTAGATATTTGCATCATACTCACTTCACTGCACTCACAAGTTTGACCACACTCACTGGAGTGCGCACAAATTTGGACACTGGCTCCAAAACTTTGCACAAAAGAAATATTTTGTGCACATAGCCTATGAAAAATTAGAGGGAACATTGGCCACCAGCACCAGCTGAAGGTCAGGGAGGAAGGACCGGCAGAGGGATTGGCACAGGTTGCTGACTCCTGTGTTAAACAATCATATTATAGATGTAGTTGCAAGGAATAACAAAAAAGGAAATATTTCACAAGACAGTTCTTAATCAACAGTAGATGAGGTTGTGTTAGCTGCTTTTATGTTGTGGGGGAAAAAAAAAAAAAAAAAATTTACCACAGGGACCAGGATTTTATTTCAGCTGCACAAAAAAGCACCTGTTATGAACGCAAACATAGGTCAGTAATTTTGAAGTAAAAATCCTTACAGAAACACTGCAGTTACTCAAAAAAACAGGAAAGTTAGCAAGAACTAGTGATACAGTATAAGGCAAAAAAATGTATTAATCCCCTCAATTACATTAATCCAATAAAAGTTAAATTTTAATTGTTTCCCAATTTTCCATTCTCACAGCAACACTGGCAAAAACATAACAGAAGAACATAACTGGTTTCCTCCTTCCTTTTCCAAAATAATCTTAATTTACAGTATTTTGCCACACTAACTACAATTTTAGTAGGAAAATTTTCACTTATCCTTTCAGAATCCTTCTTAAGGACTGGTTTATATTTTTAGGTCTAATTCTAAAATAAACAAACAACAACAACAGAGACGCTTGCTTTTCATTTTTAAATGGAGGCCAAGGATTCCAGCAACCATCATGTGTCATAGTTTAAGACTGCCAGAGTGGATGTGTTACTTATGTTTAAATGATTAATTTTCGAAATTGGTATTTAAATTATTCCTTGGTCTTGGGCATTATGTCTTGAGTAGATGGTCTAATAAACTAGATTGCCATTTTGGGAGAGAGGGGTAGGGCGAAAAAAGGTAAGTCAATCATGTCACAATACTTTTTGGACTCTTCCAAACACTTCTCTCCTGCTAATTCAGGAATCCTAAAATAATTCAGTTAATATTTGGTTGGGGGGGGGGGGGAAGAGTTGCTCCATGGGACCCATCAATTTTTTTGGGCAGTATTCCTTTGTTTGGGAACTATTAAGAAAAAGGGGCAGCAAAACTGAGCTTTTAATGAAAACAACCACAACCTTACTTATGGTTCAAGTTAGTCTCTCTATAATTACATCTGTTAGAGTCTTGAGCAAATGCACAATCCATATAAAATTTAAGAACTGACAAAGTTATTCTTTTTAAATGAATTTAAAGCATACATACACTGATTCCTGCACATAATGAACATTTTCAGACTTTAAACAAAATGTGAATTCATAACCATTAAAATTCGAAACAAAGGAGGAATATTGCATTACTTTGTTTGTTTTACCTTATCAAATTTAGTTCGATCAGCCACATCAAGGTCAGAAGCAGACATGTTTCCCATATCCAAAAGCGAGGATGATTGAGACCTGCGATTTCCTGAACTTTGAACTGAGAGTTTATTTAGGCTAGAAGTAGACCCCGTCAATTTTCCAGAACTTCCATGAAGACCTATGAAATAAAAGAAATGAAAGATGGTGACATAGGTGTAAAGTGTGAAAAGTACAATGGCAGATCTATCCATCCAAAACAGCCCTTCCAGTCCCCATAGAAATTGTCAGTACTCTTTTGACTGACTAGTTTGTGCCTAATCTACACATGATTTTGTCACAGACACACATTTTGTCATTACAAGGTTAACTGGCATATTTAAGTGTTTTTTCAGACATCATTACAATGCAGCTATGCAAGTTTGTGTTATAGAACAACACAGGAAAAATCAACATTAGGAACCACATTGGGCATCTCAAACCTGGGGAAAGCATACATACGAAGTATGCTGGGGCAAATACTTTTCTTCCTAAAAGGAATGTGAATGAGAAATCCAGTTGTGATGCTTTAAGAGCATCTTCTATTAGCATACAGAGCAAAGAGAGCCAGTAAGGGAATTATTCTGAAAGGAAAATAGTAAAGCAAAACGCATGAGTATCTGAAGATACTCTCCATATTCTTTCGAATTGGCTTTTTCCATAGTTAACATTCTTTTAGTTGATGTCAACTAGGAATGAAATGGGGTAAGAAGAGACAGGGGAGTTAAGGAAGAGGCCTTGCTATGCTGAGAGACCTCAGAGAAAAATCTCCTGCTATACTCAAACTGCAAGTAAAAATGCTGTGGTAAATCTTCATAAATCTCAACCACAGAGAAACCAATTACTAAATTTTATGCTTTATGTTCAATCTAATTTTAGACTGAATTTTAATTTTTTTCTAATTTTATAGAATGTTCAATGTAATTGCCAACTATGTTCAACACCTTTTGGCTGTGTTTTACTTACAAACACTTATTGTAGCCTTAACCGTCAGTGTCAGAGTTAATGGTTTTCCGTTTTATATGGCAACAGACACACATGCATTGACAATATCTACTAATGCACTAGTCATACTCACTCTCTGTTTCCTGTTTGACAGCACTCTCTTTTCGAGGCAGTGTAGCTGGCATGGATTAGGTTGCAAGCATCAAAGACAAAGACAAGTTAAAAATGCAGTTTGCACAAACCATGCATAAGATGCAAGTTAAGCACTAGCTGGAAAGAAACATGCAGAGAACTATAAGCAGCAAGTAACTACGTTTGCAAACACATTTAGATGTGGAGGTCATGTTCTAGAAATTCAGTATCTAGCTACATGGAAAAACACAGTATAAGTTTCAAAATATCAAAACATTTTTCTTGGAACAAAATATATAGGAAAACTTTATACATCAAATTCTCTCTAGCTTGGAAAAGTTCAGCAAATTACTGAGTTTCATTTGCAAAGATAGATATTAGATGAGATTCACAGGTTACAGGAACATTGCACAAATAAACTGAAAATCATACTAATATCAAACAAAGAGAAATGCACAAATCCTGTGTAGACTTGTGCTGAATCAGGGCTACCTACCTCATCTTCCAGCTCTAACTAAAAATCCACTAAATATTACAAAAAGTCTTTTCAATAATATTCTTTTCTCCAATAGGACTAGTGAGGCTACTCTACATTGTAGTTGCTGGCAATTCAATTGGGGTTTTCACATTAGAAGTGGGGTGGTTTTCATTCAAATTACATGAAGAATTTCCCAATTTGCAGATGCAGGTAGGTTGAGAAAAACATCACTACCAACAAAAACCGTTTACATAAAAGATGCAAGCATTTTTAAAAGATTCAACTTAAATGTCTTGCTAGCTCTGAAAAAATAAGGAGCTTGCTCAAGCAAAAAAAAAAGCTAATTTTAATAAGAAATTTAGATTCCCCTGTGACAGGACTACATTTCCCCATGTTTGTGGTAAACGATTTTACTGTCACCAGCACTTGCACACTTGCTCTAGAACCAAAATTGGCGAGATCTGACGATTTTTGCAAGCATAAATTTTTCAGGCTACAGAGGCAAAAAAAACCAAATGGTTACTTACCTATAAAGAAACAATTCTTCAAGATATGTTGTGCATACACATTCAACCACATGTTGAATGTGAACTTGAGGAGGAGTCTTTTTGCCAGTAGTACTACCAGGTGGCTTATGTCCTCCTGGTTACATCATGCTCTCAAGTGATGCCAAAAGGGCATGGCCATTGGCTCCCTCTCCATTCCCTTCCACCACTTTAAGCATAGTCTGAAGTAGTGCAAAGACAGGAGGTTTGTGGGCTATGCATATATGCACAACTTATCAAAAAGTAAGTTACTATATAGGTAAGAGCCTCAGTGTCATCGTGAACAGACACATTCCAATGGAGATGACTCCTCAGACAATCCCTTACAAGTAGAACTTCCAAACTGCAAAGCTGGCATCATCTCCAGAGGACTGACTCATGGTATAGTGAGTGGAAAAAGTATGCCCATACAACCAAGGTAATGCCTAGTATTCGTCAGTTATTGGAACATCACTTAGGAAAAGTGTAATGGTGTGACTGGGGCCTGGTGGAGTGAGATGTTATTCTTGATGGAGAAGAGACTTTATCAAGATCATAGCAGAGCTTCACACAGTGAGAAAGTGACAAGTGACTGTCATCGTCTAATAAAAGACTAAAAAAACAGCCCCAGACCCAATCCTTTTCATTCAAGGATGGTTTAAGAGACAGAAAAGGCTTGGGTCTTAAATCTAAGATCCCAGCTTGTTCTGATCCATCCTGCTGATTCCTGTGGGCAAACTGAAAAAACATGGTACATAGACTATTTGGTCTTCATTTCCTGTTTTATTTCTCAAACTACATTTCTAACAAAGAAGATCTAAACAAGGACTGGTGACCCAAGATGTTAGGGTAATTTTGCAAATCAAGAACTTTTGCAACTGTCTCTTTCTGACTTGTGGGTGTAGGTAAATAAATAAAATCTTTTACCCAATACACTCTCTTACATTGATTTTAAGCATATATTTGAGTAAGATCTGAAATATTCATTGACCCGTTTAGTAATGTGTCCAGCCCTTTAGGGTTGGAAGAACTTTTACACACATGATAAAATAAAGATTTTCAGTAATCCCCACCATATTTGACTGGTTGTCTGGGTGGAAGTCAAAAGGGCTGGATGACTTTAAGGGGACTGTATTTTTATCTTCTGAATAACCAGTGAGGTTATTAGAAGCTGTTTGTTGCTCGGCTGGTATATCTTGTGGAAGAAAAACCACTAGTACTGGGGGTGTGTCTGCCCCATTCTTTCCAGTTTTGCCCTGTTTAAGATATCTTAGTGTGGCTCCCCTAGAGGCCCATTTCACAAAAGCTTTGCCTCAGAAGAAGAAAAACAAACTTAGGACTCCTTGTTTGTTTTGCTGAACTAGACTAACATGGCTATCCCTTGGGAAACTCAGAAGAGGAGGAGCTAGAAGGAACACATATAGGAAGTGACAGCGCCAGGAAGAAAGAAAAGCATCCACAATGGAACCCAGCCTGAGACCTCTCCGCGAGCAAAATCTCATGCATGTGTTGCTGAGGTTAGTCATAAAGCAGCATATTACTGTGTACCCCAATGGTGAAAAAAGTCTGGAGGAGAATGTGCTTGCTGACTAACCACTTTTCAAGTTTGTTGAAGACTCTACTAATATGTTTCTCACTCCTGGAAAGTGAAAAGCCTTCCGGAAAACAGTGTAATGAAAACAAATTCTGCAGTTAGGTATCCCCCTGGTACAGTGGAGACAATCTTGTACCTCCTTGTTTGTTCAGGGAAAATATGACAGCGGTGTTTGTGAGAATGTGTACCACTGAGTTCTGGATGTTGGGACTAAGTATCTCACAAGCCTGACAAACAGTCCTGAGCTCCAGTACATTTACATGGAGGGAAATTTCCTGAGGTAACCAAAGAGCTTGTCTGAAGATGACCAAGACAGGACCACCAGCTGTTAGTAGCCAAATCTGTTACCAGAGTTGCTGTCAGTTCTGGGAACAGAAACAGAACTCCTTTGGGTACATTTTGTGGATCCAACTACTAATACAGAGACTGAAGCACTCAAGCAGAAACACAAATCAGCATGTCCAGAGGATGTCTGGAAGGACGATATACTGAGTGAAGCCTGGTATGTGGAGTTGGACCACAAACAAAATATGTTTTGTCAATGTGATGAGCTGGAAAAAAAAGGGGGGGGGGTTGGGAGGGGCTAACATTCTGGTGTGTATTAACAGGAGTGTTTTATGCAAGACACAGGAGGTAATTATCCTGTTCTACTTTGCATTGGTGAAGCCCCACTTGGAATACTGTGTTGAGCTCTGAGCATCACAGTTTAAGTAGGATGTAGACAAACTAAAAGAGTCCAAAGTAGAGTAACAAAAATAATAAAAGTTTTCAAAATCCTGACCTTTGAGGAAAGCTTGAGAGAAAAGGATATGTTTTGTCTTGAGAAAAGACTGAGCTGGGGACCTTTTAAAAGTCTTTCAACACAGTATGTATGGGCAGTTATGAAGAAGATGCTGATCAATTGTTCTCCATGTCCACTAAAGGGAGGACAAGCAGTAATGGACTTAATCTGCAGCAAGGGAGATTTAGGCAAATATTAGGAAAAACCTTCTAACTGTAAGGGTACTTAAGCACTGGAAGAGGCTTCCAGAGGGGGTTGTGGAATCTTCATCATTGATATACATTTTTTTTTTAAATCAGTTGGACAAACTTGTCAGGGATGGTCTAAGTTTACGTGCTCCTACCACAGCACAAGGAGCTGGACTTCATGACTTCTAGAGCTTCTTTCCAGCCCTATATTTGAGCTTCTAGGATTCTTTCCCACCCCCCGCTCAATGTTTTAAAATGCACTGAAGGTAAGATTCTTGCTTCAACAAAGGAAGAAAAGTATGCCCCTTTAAGGCAAGAATCTGTACCACATCCCTGACCCAAAAGTTAAGTTTATTTCTTTGGTATGAGACTGTCTGCCAAAAAAAAGAACCTTCTTCTAGATCATAGCACCAAAAGAATTCTCTCTGCAGATCCTCTGCCTCTGAGATGCTCACACTGAACCTCCATTCCAAAAACTGCAAAGAAACAAAGGCAAGACAACACAAACATAGCTCAAAGACTGACAGCATCTGACCCCTGACAATATACTCTGTAAAGTCTTTTTGTGTTCCTTACATGGTAATTTTTTCATTTTAAAAAAGTGCACATTAATTCAATAAAATGTCTTAGGAATCTGCACTTCCTCAAATGCACAAGTCTTTTTAATTCAGCACTATTAAAATGTACTTTGGCATTCATTTTAAAAAAAATCATTTTAAAAGGCATAATAAAACAATTTCTTTGGAGAGCACTGAGATGCTCTTTTTACTCACACAACTGATGACATTAAGAGAATGAACAGTGCTGAGCTGTGTATCTTCCTATACTACCACTGTAGTGTGATTTGGATGAAATTTGTTTGTTGACCTCACAGAAAGTCCATGATTTTGGGGTATGCAACCATGAAAGCTACTCATTAATTCCTGGGTTGGGTAGGAAAGAATGTCCCCATGGATGAAGCTTGAAAGCCAGTTCTGTTTCTATCCAATGACTGAGGCCTGCCCACTCACTCATTGAAGAGGAGATTGATATTGATTCAGAGACTGAGCACAGAGGTCACATCTCAGGATGTCTTACTGAAAGGAAATAAGCTTACTGATAGTCTAAAAACAGCAACTTTTTCCTTTGCAGCACAAAAAAATGTGTCTTTGTTAAGTAGAACTGTTACAAAAGTAAGTAATCTTACACTAGATCAATTGGTACAAAGTTTCTCCACTCTCTGAAAACATTGCTAAATTTTTTTAAAAATGTAATCTGTTTACACAGATATGAATCTTAATAAAAATTCTCTTGAATCTTTCTAATTTATATATGTGAATAACCTCTCTCCTCTAAAACAAAGATCTATTTTATCCACAGTTCACAAGTAATATGTAATAAGTTAAAAACGTAATTACTATGGGTAACATTGTTTCCTCCCAAAGTGACTCCCATGGGGATAGTAAAAATAATGGAAAAAAAATAGTGTTATTTTAAGAGGCAGGTAGGATATTTTATTTATTTTTAAAACAAGTGATTTTAAACAGGGCAAGTTAATACTTCAAAGAGTTCAGGAGTCCTGCTGCCCCAAAGTGTTCTGAAAATTCTAAGGAACCATTTGTGGTCCATGTTTAACCATCTGTTACACAGATTTATTTAGGTATATTAACTAATGGAGTACATCATACGTTACACAGTGTCAGAGATATAAAAAACACTATATTAAATAGACAAAGCAGAATTAATTGCATCTTTTCATTTCATTTTGTAAAATGATGGGAGATTAAATGTCATATGTTTATATCAAATATCAAAAATAAAGTTTACATACTAATCTAAATATGTTCTTCCTTATTATTTGCTGCTAGATACCAATGTTATTTTGGCAGTAGTTGCTCTTTCACATGCAAAGTGAATACATAAACCCATAAAAGGAAAAAATCTAAAAGGATGAACTAAATACCATTTCCAATCTCAGATGTGTGTATCCTGTCCATATAGTACCCTTTTAAGCCTGTATCTGTACATCCCATTGGCAGAATTAGTATTTAGCTTCCTCAAAATCCCTCGTAAGTATTTATTAAAATACAAATCTCTCAACAGCTAAGTAACAAAAATACTGCCCAAATCGTTTTCTCCAAACAACATTCCCCCCACCACCACCCCCAAATTTGCTCCAGTGTTAAAATCTCTCTAAATAAAGTTTTTTAAGTCTTCTCAGGTCTCAAACAGTGAAGTACACAGAGTTCATGCCTCATTCTTCAATTCTATTGAATTTACTACATGTGTCACTCAGAAGGCTTTTGTAAGATCCAACCTTTGGGAAGGCTGCAACTTTGTATACCCAATGCATTTTTGTTTATCCTTTCTTTGTCCTCCAACTTCCACCTCGTCTGCCAAACGTAGCATCTTTCTAGGTCAGGCTCAAAGCAATCCTTTATAAAGTTGACTCTGGATGATTTTCCATAAATATTTATTACAACATAATCAATCAATCAAACAAAATAATCACCCACAAACCATCCTAAAGCAAATGTATGTATTTCTTGGAAACTTACCAAACTTTTTTCCTTCTTTGGTTGTGCCCGTCATCTTAATCTTGGCAACTTCAAAAAAATCTTTTATTTCTCTTTCATATAGTCGTGATAAATAATCCATGTAATTCTTAAATGAAAAACAAAATCAGTTTAGCATACATACTATAATCTGAACAAATGCAATAATCCAGAATTATAAATAGCTACCTGCAAATAAAATGAAAAAAATAATGCTCTTGGTGCCTTGCATCTGAAAATTTGAACTATACAATACCTTAGGTCTATGCTTCCAGAAGAGGCCATGAAGCCGCAAATCCACAGAGGAATGCTCAAGTCTTCCCTCTGTAGTATGACTATGAATGGCCAGCACAGTCCACAACTATTGGTGGTGACCAGAGTGGCAGGGGCACATGATAATTTAACTCATCTTCTTTACAGACTCTGTAAAGGCTTACTCTTACTGAGCCTTTAACAGCAAACAAAAAGATGTACTTTCTGAGCAAAAACCATGGAAGTTTGCTCTCCCTCAAGGTGAATCTCTGCTGAGAAATGGAAAGCCAAGATAACTCACGCTGTTATGAATTCCATATCCCTGCCACCAGATTCAGTGTTTCTGGTTCTTTATTTGTTGTATGTATCTTCTTTACGTTATGGAAGAAACTTGCTTTAATGTTTACTTGCACTGTTCATAAGAGTTTAAACTTCAAAAAGCAAGAACTGTCTCACAACTAAAGCATAAATTATTTGACTCACTCATTCCTTGATTTAATTTTCATTTGCTGTTTAAAATCTTAATTTCTTACTCAGTAATACAAATGGAAGTGGCTTCTGTAGGTAACTGTTTTCATATTTTCTTCAGTAGCCAGTCAATTGATAAAAGGAATCCATAAATCTTTCCACAAAAAGCTAATCCATTCTTAACTATCAATGATAAACATATTATCATCATAATGGAAGAGTAAATGCACATGCCCTTTCCCTGCTAAACCATTAGTGAATGCGACAAGACACACACAAATGCTTATAATGAGGATTATATCGGTATGTCTACACTATGGGCTTAAGTCGACTTAATCAAAGCCCTGGCCACATTTGGAGTTCACTAAGTTGAACTAAGGGCTTTCTTAACTCTCTCTTTAAGTCAGCTTCATTCAATGTGGCCATCTAAGTTGACTTAAGAAGCCCCATTTAATAACATGTGCCTCCTTAAGTGGACTTAGTAAAGTCAACTTAAGTAAACATTTTTTATTAGGACACTTTCTTAATTCGACTTAATCAACTTTGTAAGTCGACTTAAAAGAAGGGTGGACTCATTAAGTCCACTTAATAAAGTTGACAGTTTTTGTAGTATAGACATAGCCTATGTGTGCCCACAGAAGAGCATATTAAAATAGACACACAACATAGCCTATTACTATATTTTGCCTACTCCAAGAAATAGCAACAGAAACTCAGCGCTTTCCCATAGTTGCTATACAATAACTGCTTCTTCTTTTCACAACAATGTTCTGTCTTTTATTTTTATTAGTATCTCTCTGCAACCAAGTCAAAAATTAAATCATAAAGCAAAATAATTTTTCACTAGCCACAGAACAGTATTATAGTGGGGAAATCTAGTTTCAGTTCTAGGGAAGTAAGTGAATTTTATAATTTCTATCAAAAAACATATTACAAGCACAAAATAAATCTTTTAGGCAGCCACAGGTTGGTTACTTTCATTCTGATAAAAAAACCAAACCTAAATAGTTCATTACATTTTAAGTTACATCATTAATAATCATTGAACTCGCAGTTAAGACAGAGTTATTGATTTATTTGTTCATTTGAATATTATATTAATTATTCAAAACCACTACTTTAAAGTACAAAGCTTCAAAAGACAAAGAATTCCAATAAAGGAATGTTTTCTGAGTATACCCCTAACTTTAGCTTGCAGTCACATTCAAACAAGTGGAAAGCATAAGGGAAAGTTAAGATAGGATTGCAAGGAAGGTGATCAAATATGTTTTTTATAGACTTGAAAGGTATGAAAATAATCTAGGAATTTACCACTCCGTGTCTGTACATAAACCGTTTAATCAGCCACTAAAATGGTGACCAAATTACTTTCTTTCAAAAAAAGATAATTAAGAGACTAAAATACATGAATTTTCTACTGATATGTAACCAGCTTCTGCTTATATGACATGAAAGACGACACAACTAATATAGTTTTTCAGAACCATTTCTAGGAGTCTGCTTTAAAATTTTTAATACTTCCTACATTAAGTCTAATACTTAAGACCGAATGAATTTACAGTGGCTCATGCTTATTAGCAACCTCTCAATTCCTAGCAAAAAAGTTGCTAATAACCAAAAAACCCATGCCTAAGAAAGCAGCACAAGACAACCTTAACAGCTGGGGACCCACCAACAATACAGGTGAAAACGCTAAAGGCCTGGCACTGTGTGAAAATGCTAGAGGTCTGCTAAGGGAAGCCGGCAGGCTAAGTTGCAGGCAGGGCAGACGCAGGGAGTGAAGGCTGCAGTCCAGATGCCAGAACTTTCCACAAGGAGCAGAGGCACTGGTCCCTTCTTCCTGCACTTTTCAGACTGCTCCAAGGGCCCATGCTCAGCCTGGCCCAGTACTTCCATCCCTGGTAGTAGTCAAACAAGCCTGCCTGCAACTGAGACTTCACAGGAAGTGGGAGACTGTCAGGCTGCATGGCTGAAACAAGTGGCCAGTAAGTGGCATGACATTCAAGTCAATGAGATTGGATTGCTTCCAAAGAAAAATGCTGTTCATAACCAAAAATTGCCAATTATTAGCAATTCTGATATTGACATCTATTATATCTGCCTTAAAAATACTTTGTTTAATAAGAGCAAAACTTACTATTGTGGACCAAATGTTGCCTTCAGTTACATCTGTACTATTTCTGTACAATCTATGGTTAATTTTTCACTTTATGATCCTTTTAAAAAAACTTGTACAAACAACTTACAAACCAAATTTTAAAAGAAGATTTAAAGATGAGATTTTTCTATTTTATGTAAAGTGTCCTTTACAAAGTTTTACATAAAAAACAAAAAAATTAGTAAGGAGTTCTGTGGCTCTAGCAAGACCGTTTATACTAGAGTTATTGTCCAGAACTGTTGTTTTTTTAATTACATATACTGTCAGGACACAGTAGTACTGAAATTTAACAACATTTATTTAGGGCTGTAACATTGTGCTTTACAGGGATTAAAAACACTACCTGTAGCTGGAGGAATTCAGAATATGCATCACAGTAAATTACAATAACACCAAGAAAAAGGTAGGGAAAGAAGGATCAGGGAGTAAAACAGCTAACTGAGTTGTGATTTTTTTTTTTAATTACAATTTAACATTCAAATTGAGAATAAGACACTTATCCAAAAATAATGGAACACATAGCACTACAGAGTATTTTTCCAATGTCTGAGTCACATACCTTTGTTAACCCTTCATATTTTCCATAATCAGTATTTTTTAGCCACTCCATCAATTTGGCATATCGAAGCAAGTCTCTGTGAAAGGGATGATGATTTGGTAATGTCAACTCAACAGAGTGCTGGGCAAGCGTGGAACTTTGGTCGTGACCCTTGATAGAAGAAATTATTAAAATTAGTGAAGCAACACGATAAACATACCACTACAAATATTATCTGATTAGCCTAAAAAGTGAAGAAAACAGAAAAATGAAACCAAAAGTTACTTCTTTCACGTTACTTTTCTGAAGTTAATGCCCTGAATGATATTTTACAGTGGCCTAGTGGCTAGTGCACTGGACTGTGACGCAGGCAACCTGAGTTCTACTCCCAGCTACATCACTGGCTTGCTGGGTAACCTCTGGCAAGTCACTTCCCTTCTGTGCCTCAGGTAGCCCATCTATAAAATGGCAATAATAAAACTGACCTCTGTAAGAGCCACTGATGAAGAGTGCTCTATAAAAGCTGGATTATACCAGGTACCTGATTTCAGCTGGAGCCTCTAAGACTATAATAATACAAATAACACCACATTGAGGCATTACTTCAGCATAGTCATGGCTGGTAGCACTCACTGCCTATTATAATTGCCTGAAACCTCCCATTAAAAAGATCCAATTTTCAATTGCTATGAAATGATGACATACTTTAACCATTACGGCTTAAATTTTCAATGCCTGGTGTGCCTACTTTAAACTGAATTTATTTTTGGAAACTTTCGGCCAAAACAATTCACCCATGGCAAAGAACAAGGTCAGAAATTACTGTTTCACTGCCTGTGTTACAAAACTGTAGTGACTTTTCTTTGAGAAAGTCTAGTATCCCCATGTTGTGAAGCAGAGACATGATATTTGGCAGGGCTTGGCCTCTCTATCAGGGATTTGCCTTTGCTGTCCCTGTAAATATCAAACTAAGTTTGGTCAAGTTATAAAAATGAAAAATGGCATGTTGCACATACTCAGTAGAGGCTGTAATAAAGTTAGCATCTGAACTCTCTGAAAAGTCCCATCTGAACTGAGCATGCTCTAGCTCCTCACACTTCCTGTGTGAGCCTAAATTACACATGCACATCTCTACAGAGCAACAGAGCATGCTCCAGCCCTGGGTTACAGAGGGTGGTACAAAACTTTCCCTGAAATTGCTGCTGTAAGCCAGACTGGATTTGGACCAGAATAAAAAATGCTTCTCACACTGAAGCCCTAGCAGCACTGAGGAAGCTACTTTGCTAAATGCAGCAGGGGCAAGGATCAGTCTAGAGATGTGGAATACTTAGATTGAGACGAGGAGTCATGGGGTGGGTTGGGAGGGCAGACTGTGTCTAGATAAGGAGGGCAATGGAGGAGTGACTGAGCATGGGACAAGGTCATGGGGAAAAACTGTTTAGGCAAGGAAATTGGGACTGACAAGTGAGATGTAGTGGGGGGAAAGATGGGTAAGAATGAGGTATGGAAACTGGGGAGACAGAGCGGATTAAAAACCATCAGGTGAGGAAAGAACTGGGCTGGTTGGGCAAAGAGGAGCGGAACCAAGGCAACACTGAGATCAGATGAAGAGTCTTGTGATGGAAACTGGTACTGGGAGCCACTGGGAAAGTGAATGGGAGAGGAGGGAAAAAGAGGCAGGGGGGGAGGCATCTTGGCTGAGGAGCCAGGAAGGGAATCTGAGATTGGCTGGACAAGGAGCTGAGGGATGGGGGAATGGGAAAGGCTAGGCAAGAAGTCTGGGACTCAGAAGAGAAGCCCGAGTTAGAGAAATTAGGACTCACTTGGTGAGGGTAACAGGACTGGGACAGGAAGCCGGGGTACTGAAAACAGCACAAGGACAATAGAAGGGATGGGGCAAGAGGAGTCCAGTCTGGAGGGAGAGGTAAATTCTAGGAAATTACAGACAAAACTATATTTAAAGAACACTAATTATGCTAAGTTAAGCACACAAAACTTAAAAAATGTCAGAATTTAGATCTGTCTGTGCAACCTTAATTGAACCCCTTTGTGCAGAAGCATAATGATACATTACGTAATTACGTGATCACATATTTTCCCTCAGGACTGCTGCTTCATTCAGTTCAAAGGACAGATGGCACTCATCATTCAATGTGTGACTCTAGACTTTATTTACTGCATACCATTCAAACACTACTCTGAAAACAGAATTATTAGTTTCCTTTGCAGGCTTTTCCACAGAACTCATCACAAGGGCATGTGTGCATTTCACTAACATTATCCCCCTTTTACAGATGGGAAACTGAAGCATGGAGAAATTAAGATCAAAACTGTCCATTAATTTTGGAAGCCTTAAGTGCCTCAAATTGGACTCGATTTTTCAGAGTATACAGTATTATATAGCAGTTTGTAAGGTCAATACACAGCTCCCATTGACTTCAGTGGCAACTTTGAGTGCTCAGCACTTCTGCCAACCGACCCAAGTCAAGTCCGTCAACCACAGAACATTAGGAAAACAGGTAGTAACCATCTGTTAAGAGTCTAGTTTTAGTGACTATCCAGCATCACACAGGAAGTTGTGGCAGAGGCAGGGACAGAATTTAGTTCTCTAAAGCAGCACTCAACTGCTTTAGCCATCCTCTCTCTTCCTGCAATTCTCTGCCTTATTCACAACACACCCTCTGACTTCTGCAACAAATGAAACAGGCAACTGCCTCCTAAACTACACAACCTTGATTTACTACTTGAGAATGGTCCATCTTGTACACTAAGTGATGGAGGTCTGGGGGAAAAAACAGTATGCAATCATGTAATTAAAACTGTATCATAAGGCACAAGGAGGTTGAATTAGGGTTTTACAGGTAACCTTAATTCTGGCATTTCCTAATTTGGAGTTCTTGTCTTTGCAACCTTAATGTTTTTTTTTTTTAAAGTAGGGGATGAGGTTGTGTGTTTAGTCCAAGAGGAGATGATGAGCTCTGGTGTCATAGGAGGCTCCCTGATTATTAGCTCAATTCAAGGTCATATTTTATAGATTTTATTTTTCAATTTTTTAAAGTCACCATGTACTATGTTGCACTATGCAGGAGAGAGCCAGTGATTCCAGTCACATATTAGATTTTCTATTAAGCTGCTCTAAATTACATAGGATGTCAATTTGGCATGAAAACATAGAAAGGGGAAAAATGACTGAAGGCCATCTCATCTTCCCCCATAGTCATTTCCCACTGTATAACATACAAGTCAGCCAAACTTGGGAATCGGGTCCAGTGTGTAGAACTCAAAATATCTGCAGTTCTTAACTGTGATGTCGTCATGGATGCTTTATTTAAATGAGGAGAGAAACCTGTATTCTAAATCAACATTAATTTAAAATAATCAGAACTAGTCACTGCAATCCAAATAAATAGATGTTTATAAAATGCTTTATACAAACTAATCAAACTAAGATGTTTACTAATTATTACCACCACTAAAACTTCCTTTTTCACAATCAGAATGATACAAGTTGCTCAAAAACTTCATGTTGAATTTGGGGTATGGCAAGAGGTAGCAGATAAAGAGAAAGTTCACACATTTAGATAAGTTCCCCCCAGCCCCACAAAAAAAAAAAAAAAAAAAAAAAAAAAAAAACCCCACAACTGAAACCCTTACATTTGACTTTACCAAATGCAAACTAGTGGCCATATGAGTTACAGGAGGCAGGCCACACCTTGATACAAGCACAGAGGGGTGCAGGCCATACCTGAGTCATCCCTGCTGAATGAGGAGAAAGTGTGAACTTTATGGTCATATTAGGTACATATTGTTTGTCTTTATTGCTGCATATTTATTTAAAACAACACAAACTAAAAATCAGAGGTCAGTTGGGTTTAAACAAACAAGACAAGAGTAAGTAATGTATTATATATAGAGCAGCACTTATCTTCCAGTTTTGTTATGGAGTTAACACTGCAAAATAGTTGTACATTAGTTCAATAAGAGCAAAAGATTTTCATTTGTTCTTTGGTGCCCCCCATTCATTTTTAAAGTAGGCTTTTCACATCTATTTCATCCTCCTGTATCTATTCCATCCCCCTTAATCATCTATTTCATCCCCCTACAACTACATGCAGCCTTGTTTTTCACTACAATATTTATTTCAATTGTTTTGTTCAGTCCAGACTCAACTCATGGGAATTCTATCACTTCTCTTGTAAGACTACTGTACAATTTACCTGATGTTAGGACATTCTCACATAGTCACCCCAACCTTCATTCCACAAGTCCTATTCATGCTTCTTTTGTACCACTTCAAATACTTTCCCTCTCTGCTTGGTATTAACGTTCGTCAAACAGTTACAGTTGATCATGTTCTCACTTTAGCCATTGTCTAGCAAAGTTAACTTTGTTCTCCTTATTTTTCCTTCTCAGTCAGTCCCTCCGTCTTAATTTTTTCTGGTGCTCTACTCTAAATGACAACCAGCTTGTTTGAATTCCGGAGTTAAGGGACCCAGAACTGATCAGTCGTCTCTCCCCAGTAATGCCACATAACAAAGGAGTACCAACCATCTTGTGATCATAGGTACTGTGTCTCAATACATAACACAAGAGTACATTGGGGATTTTCTTTGTCATCACATTGTACTGCAAGCTTTTATCACGATTGCTGTCCACTATCCTTTAGGACTGTTTCGAAACAAGAAAGCCTAGCTGATTTATGTTTTCTTTACTAACTGAACTTGATCATCATATCCTAAAGTTAAAGACAATATATCAAGGAAAATACAAGTTTAGAAAACAAGATTAGACCACAGACAAGTAAATTCAACTGCTGAATGTTAGTTACAGTAACTGCAGACTTCTGTAAATGCGATGAGCTCTAATCTGGAGTTGCATTTTTCAGTTTAAAATGTCAACATTTTTATAATTCCTTGGTTAAATCTTTTAAAATAAAAATTGTGAATGCACTAATATCTAAAACTGTTTTAGACCATGAGATTTTTTAAAAAAAGAACAAACCATTATAATTCAGGGCTAAGATATCAAAGCTTTGATAAATGCATCAGGGTTTGTTCTCCCTTTATCATGTCTAAATAAATACAATTGAAAATGTAAATTGATTGTATGTATGAAGAGAAGACTGAACCAATTCATGTTTTCAAACTTGCCTTTTCTGTTTTAGAACTTTTTAATGAAATACGAAAAGTGTTTCAAGGAGAAATTCAAATAAATTGCACAGGTAATTCTCAACAAAAAGTGCAACTCTTAACAAGTTGTTAAAACACAAGAGAAAATGTGCCAGTTAGAGATGATTTTCATACACAATTAAATGAGCAACATCCACATTCAATTCATCCAACTGCTTAGCAAAACAGTACACCATTTTGTAAGCCAACAACTTTGACATAAAAGACTCTCACACCTGGTCCACTTTCCAACATGCAACAATAACAAAAACCCACACTTTAAATGTTGCTACATTTGAAGATTTCCATCCTCTTTTCCTACCTGAACTTATAGCGAAATTTACTGAATGCAATATCAGATTGAGTCTGTACCCTCACAATATCTTCATTGCAGGATTAAGCAAAAGAAAAAAAAAAAAGAAAAAACTAGACTGGTATCAGCAGTTATCCACGCACAAGGATTAGAAGTCTTTGCAAAGGTGCCACATAATATGACTGGCTGAGTAAATTTACTGTTTCCTCATATGTTCTCTTCTGAAGTTTCCACCAGTTTGAAATATGGTTTATCTAAGCGATATATTGGATGAATGCAACCAATACGCTACAATGTAGTAAGAAGAGCTGACCCTTTCTAAATATGAAATCATAATATTCTCTAAGATGGAACATAAAAATCAGAAAAGCAAGTTCTCAGTAAATCTGCATTTAAAGGTACAACGATCCTCTTACTGCATTCTCCAGGAAGTCCAACATTCCAACTTCACTACGGAGAAAGGACATGAATACCATTGTCTCTACCTGTTCATTTAGAGACCCGAAGGACTTGTCTACACTGCACAGTTCTGTCAGTGCCAAGTCATGGATACAGCAGCATTAATTGAGCTGTTCTGCAGAACTGATTGCAAAGAGCTTCTCTCCATAGGCATCTAAGACTGTGTGTGCGTGTGTGTGTGTGTGTGTGTGTTGTTTGATGGTATTGGTTATGCAAAACTATTTTCATTTTGTGGTAAATGTAACAATAGCTTTCCTTCATGAAACCTGTCACTTCATTGTCTTAAATTATGCTTCAGAGGCCAGGTAAATATTGTCTCTCCAATAACAGACACACAAAGCTTGAGACCTGATACAAACATTGGAGAAAGAGCCCATATACCCTGAAATCAAAAAAGGCAAATTTCCCATTTGCGAAGCCAAAGCTGCAGCTACTAGTTAGATTTAGCAAGCTTTTAAAAACAAAATAAAATTTATTAGAGAAGCTTGAATCAAACCTGATGTACTCACAGAAACCGAAAGACAGTAGGACCTGTTATAGAGCTGTAGAAGGGTCTGAGTATACTAATTGGAGATAAAATACAGGAATAAAAAAAAAGTGTTGAAAAGTGAAAGGTGCTAAAAAAACCCACACAACCCCACAAAGGAACAATCTCAGTACAATATGAATTCTAATTTTTTTTTTTTTTTTTTTTTTAAGGAATCAAAACAGCAGCAAGACAAGACTATTTGCTGCAAAGGTCTATTAAAAAAAAAACCTGCAGAACTTCAGAAGCAAGAGCATTTTAGTCTCCTTTGCTTAGAACCAGCCTTTAAACACTTTATTCCAACATTCTCTACAAGTCCTCAGTTCAAGTCTCCTCCACTTATGCTGTAAAATTTTAAAGTTGTTCTAAAATGACAAGTGGAATAATTCAACTACACAACTAGGAGTATCACTCTCTCCACTACAAGAAATATCTAAATCTACACTCTACCAAGATGTGCAAGACTCATCCCTACAAAACACAATCATATCAGGCAGCCTTTTTTACCATATGTCCAAATCCATGCTTACATCATAGTTCCAATTTGCTGTATAGACTGGAATTCCACCATGCACTGTAACCAAGTTACATGAAGAACTGGAACAATGGTTTACCAATAGATTTGGGAACATCATAACACAGTTTCCTTGATGCAATTATTATTTGTAGTGGAGATGTGGTAGGGAAGGGCATACCTTTTAATACTCAGGATGGCTCTTGCTGACTGTCTCTCTTTGTTGTTTTAACTATCTAACAAACTTTAAGGTTAAAATTAATTACTAGGATGATAGCACAAAACTGAACAGTAAAATGCAGATGAAATGTAATATAGAACATTTTGGGAAAAGACTTACAGATGATTATTTCTGCAGGGTCCATACTTGTTTCAAACCATTAGAAATCTCTCTATTTGAGTCAAGCATTATAAACATTTATTAGACCATTGTAAATAAATGTGTTAAAACAATTATGCAGATCTGAAAATATGCCTGGATTTCACAGACTTTATGACTGACTGTTTTCAACAACACTTTCAGAAAGTCCATCTAGCTGCAAACTCCAGGATCAAAGAAACTAAGTTACCTGCTGAACGAACACATTGTTCAGATGACTGGCAAGTCTCCGTGCAAATTGTTCACGTAAGTCACTGAACCGCTGCTGTTGCTGTTTTACTGCATAAAGCATATCATGTCCTAAAAAATCATAATGGACAATATTTTAAGATTTGCATATTTTTATTGTTAGGGAGTGGAAGCAGCTACAAGGCAAGATTCTCTATGTGTAGAAAAATGATCTAAGAAACTAAAAGAAAAGATACTACTATAACAAATGAGAGTCTTACATTTTCTTTTATTTGATTAATAAAATCATTACCTGGTCGAAGAGCTACATTCATACACTGCAAAAGGGCATCAGCTGCATTAGTGCAGGCTTCAATGCCTCGAGAAGATGCCAGATCCCCGTCCTGGAGGGCCTTTATGTGACCTTTTGCCAAATCCATATGATTCTACAAGACAACACAAATACAGTACAGCAAAGCATTGGCTCAGAGTTTAGTTTCATGCTTTTGTATCTGAAGAAGACTAATAAAGATTGTCCTAAAAATAGTTACTTCCCAACACATAAGGTCTCAGATTTCAGGCCATAATTAACATGCTTACAACTAGGAATTCTATCTCAGAGAGCAGCTTCACATTATTGGTGTTGCTGAGATGAATTAGGTGGTTGCTTTCTGAGATCTGATCCATTTGCTCTTTTACACTCTGTAGCATTTCCTCGTAACTGCTCAGCTTCAGCTCAATTTGATCCACTTCCTTCAGAGCCTCATCCAGCAGTGTCATCAGGATGTTCACCTGTTTCTCAGAGGCCATAATTGACTGGATGTTTGCCTGTAGAACAAATAGTTATTCACTTTACAGACTGACTGAACAACAAATTTATATTACATAGAGAGATAGATAAAATTTGTTTGCGTATTCGTGTGTGCACGCGCGTGTTCAAATGGCACCCTGACTACTATCAAATACTGTACTCCCCACACTGTTAGATTTTTCTAGCTTTCTCCAATTTCAACTGCGTTAAAATGTTAAGACTGAAGTGTGACTGAACACAGAGTGATGCATTAGGCCACAACAGTATGCGGAATCATCATCTTATGAAAAAAATCAGCAAAAACAAATAAGTTTTGCTCTATTTTTTCAAGTTTTCATGGTATTCTAATATTAGTCTGAAAGGAAAAGTCTATAGTTGCAGAAAATTTTTTTGATTTTGAGTCCCCGTGATGAATATTTTATGTTTTTGCTAAAGAGAAAGCTGGTGTTCAGGAAACTGTTTGACTGGCAATACAAACATTTTCCTATGTAAGTCAGGGGGAAAAAAATTTCAAACTTGAGGCAAAAATATAGTTTAAATGATTTGGAAAGCTGACTATTCTGTTCTGCAAAAGTATTGGGGTCACTCAGTCAGCCCATGCAGCTCACTGTGTGATAAACCACTGGCAGTTTGTTTTTTTAAAGACGCCATTGTCAAAGATCAGTCAATCCAAGCCTGCAGTACAGTGGCATTAATTCATATCTCATAGCTGACCCTGTTTGTCACCTTCCCCTAAGGTGAACAAAACAGTCTTTTAAAATTTAACACTCATGCTATCGTCACCATTTATTTTATAATGTTCTCATTTTATAGAGTGAATTCATCACAATTTGCTGAATTTTATTAGTCTAGTTACATATTTCATTGTTTACTGAACAGATGCTTTTGGAGCTGAATTTTCCCTAATTTATTTTTTGGGACAAGAAAATATCTTCTAGAATGTCTTCCTTTTAATTCTCTAGTCCTCATCTGAAAGCCTGAAAGTACATTTAGCTATTTATAAAACCTGGAAATGATTTTAAAGTTCTTTAATTTAGATATTAGTGAACATGCAATTCTTCTGCACAAAAGACAGCAATACATGCACCCTGTTGATTGTCATATGTACGAGGATTCCCATTAGCCTCTACTTTAGAAGGCACTACATGTTCAGAAACATAAAATGTACTTAATGCATAAAGCAGACATCTATATAATAAGATCTCTGTGTGCATCACTCTGAAGGCAAGGATGTCTGTTTAATCAGCATGATCAGATGCAAGCAGTTACCAATGTACTTGAGAGCTCTTTTTCTGTAGACTATGAAGTGTTAATTATCACTGGGATTAAGGGTCTGGACCAATTTTTAATTTCTCAGTCATTTTTTACCTTTTTTTAAAAAATATGAATGACTCCTGTGCACCAATACCATGAGCTGTCAGCTATTAGTTAAATTATACTTTCATAAGTGCAAAACTTCACTAAACTGTTTTAACAAGGTTATTATACAGTTCAATATACAATAGAACTTCAGAGTTATGAACCCCAATTACAAACAGATGGGTCAACCACACACCTCATTTGGAACTGGAAGTATGTAATCAAGCAGCAGCAGAGAGAAAAAGGGAAATACAGTGTAGTACTCGGTTATACATAAACTGCTTTAAAGAAGGTGGTAAGGGGGAAGACAGCATTTTCATCTGCCATTTCAAAACAGTGTTGTGTAGCTGTATTAAGTCAATGTTCAGTTGTGAACTTCCGAACAAAACATTTCAGAGTCACAAGCAACCAACATTCCCAAGATGTTCACAACTCTGATAGTCTACTGCATTATAATCACTCTCTCTCTGCCCCTCTTTTATGAAAAAAAAAAAAAAGAAATCCTTACCCCATCTAACACCTGCAGCTCTCTGGATAATTTTTCTGCAAAGGCTTCAGCATTGGAGATGGCATATTCGCAACCTTCCATCATTATTTCAATGTCCTGTTCTTCTCGTGCATTTAACTCCTGATACTCATCCACAGCTTCTTCATCTCCTCCTGCTACACTCTGATTTTCTCCACTTGGAACAGATTCTTATAAGGAGAAGGGGAGCAATACAATGAATTACTTTTTGTCATCAAAAAACAGGAAAAAGTGCTACCCATTTTAAATACAGATAGATATATTCAACCTCTTAAGTCAAACTAATTATATTGGACTAAAAGATAAGGCTATATCACACAGAGGAACGGAACACACACACACACACACACACACACACACACACACACGAAACGAATACAATACTAAAACAAACATGCATGCATGGAGTCTAAGCCCTACAGAATATTTATTGCAAAATCTTTTGTAGTCTTTTAGTGATAAGAGCCAACGTAAAACGTTCACAACCATGAAAGTTTGGGAAATTTCAATGATGTTGGGCAAGGTACAGATATAGGTACTAGTGTCAGTAATTCCTCTATTTTAAGTTTTAATCACTACTTTTGGGACGTGTTGCCTCAGTTCATTCAGCTTTTTGATGATGGCACTGAAAATATTCAACAATTTTATTTCAATGATATTCTATTAATGTATATAAAGTAAAGTATTAACAGCATCTCTGTTAGATCTGCCAAAGGAATGAAACTGAACCTTGTAGAACCTCTTATGTGATACCCTTGGGAAGAAAGAATAAGTACTTATCACTCTTTGAGATCACTCAAAGTAAAAAAATGCATCACAAAGCCTTCCCAAATCATTCCTGCCCAACTCCACAAGCTAGTCAAGAAAGCCTCATGGATGCTACTCATACAGCTAGCAGAAGTAGCCAGGATATTACTGATGTGGACTCCTAGGAGAAGATCACCAATTACAGATAATATTGCTATCTTTATAGTAAAACCTAATTAGAATAGTTGGAGGACACTTATGAGTTCAAGAAGCAATAGGACTCATTCTACAAACCATGATGGAAACTTAGATGAAGAATAGAAATTGGCAAGACAGCTAATGCCAAAAGATTGCTTCTTTGACAGGGCCACATTTTACTTTCACAATATTAACAGGTCTCAGCCCTCCTTCACTGGCCTTTATCTGCCATTAGATGCAGGTGTTAGAGCACACCAGAATGGCCCAGAATGCTGCTCTGGGGCCCACTATTTTTAGGGGATCAGCATTTTAGGCGCCCTAAAAATAGAAAATGGTGCCAGAAAGCTGCATTCCAGGGTCCACCATTGAAAAATAGCAGGGCCTGGAACGCAGCATTCCAGCACCATTTTCTATTTTTAAGGGCCTGAATGCTGGGCCCCTAAAAATAGTGGACCCCGGAATGGTGCTTCCCTGTGTAGCCTGCAGTTTCCCAGCCCAGCGCACTGCTGGTGAGTGCCAGGGTGGCCCAGATCGTGCTGCGGTGGGGGTGGAGGAGTATTGGGGGCAGGGGAATGGATATTGGGGGCAACAGCTGGGGTGCAAGAGGGGGGCTCGGACATGCAGGGGGCACCACCAAATTATAGTTTAAGCCCTGATTAGATGGAAAGGTCATGCTCACAGGCTGATATAAACAATTCCCTAACACATCTCAGAGCTCACTGAGTAAAATCCAGGGAAGCTCAAAAGGCATCCTGCTAATCCCAAAATGGGAGCTATTAACACAAACCAAATGACCCCAATCATCTGATCTTGTTGGACAAGTGGAGAGAAAATGCACAGATGCTCCCAAATATATTTTAAATGTTATAATTTTTAACCAAATCTCATGTTTTTGATGCTTAAATCATGATTTTTGGATGCCTGAGATTAGCAATGCTATTTGCTGATAACTACCTTAAATTGAAAGTGGTAATGTGTCATTTTTTGTAGCAATAATGATTGGAAATTTGTAAAGTTCCAAAGGGGTAGCTGTGTTCAGTTCAGTTCAGCAAAACAAATAAGGAGTCCTGTGGCACTTTTAAAGACTAACAAATTTTGCTCATAGCAAAATGATCACATAGGAATGCTAACCTGATGTGCAGGTTAATTAGTCCTCTTGAACTTGAGAATACTTAACGAGCAAGGGTTTGTGGTGTGTTTTTTTAACAAAAAGCCTGAAGTTAGACACCTATAAAAGTGCCCTGATTTTCCAGTGAATTAAGTACCCAACAAATCTCACTGAAGTTGGTGAGAAATGCTGAATACTCAACACTTCAAAAGGGGGGGGGGGGAGATATCTCCAAGTCACTTAATTTAAATATCTAGGAGCCCATCCTTAGGAACTCATTTTCTTTTTTACTTCTGCCTCTGAAATATGCTATGAGTAATTAACAGAAGAATAAATTACTCTATAAATAAAAACTGAATTCACTGAGCAGGAGTGAAGTTGATGCTCAAACAGAAATGTCCCACAGCAACAGGAAACAATGAAGAAAAAAGTGAGGATTCTACCTCAAAACTATTATTTAAAAAAATATATAAAGTTAGCTGAAATCTGCCACAGGTTTCAGTGTTCTTCCGTCACAACAGTAAGGGCACAGAAACAGCTCTTCAGAGACTGATTAAATAGAATACAAGACATTAATGAAGACTCATAGTCCTTGTATCACACACCTGGAACTTACTGTATCTAGCAATCCGAAAAGATATTCAATGAATCATTTCAAAAAACAAAAGCAACTTAATTATAAAAATAATCATTACACAAGAGAAGAAAGAAGGAAAAGGTGTTACGCACCTTCTGCAACTTTAGGCAGTTCTGAAGAATAAAAAGGTATGAAAAAGCAGAGGAAAGGAAGCAAAGAATATTAGCTGGGCAAAGTATGAACATTGTGTCTTTTTTAAATCGCAACAAGGTTGAATGTTTCATAACATCACAAGGTTTTGAGATGTTCAAGTTCTACCTGAAAAAAGTAGCTTTCCAATGAGTTTTTACCCATAAACACTTGCGTCTGACTTCACCTCAAGCGTATTTACACAAGTCCTTTTAATTGTTTAATACTAGCATATGACTTTTGCCATTCTGACCGAAGCACCTTGTGACACGTCATTTCACTGCAATTTATGCAAGACTCTAGCCATGTACAGTATTTTGTCTTTCACAGTTTGAGTCATGTTATTCTGATACAGAATAAGTTAAACTCTGTTAGTCTGAGACATCGAAGACAATTGATTAGTCAATAATTGCAATTAAGTCCTACAAAGGCATTCCATGATTTATATAGAATACCCTGAAATAATCCTAAACACAAAAAGTAAAAAAGTAGTTAATACAAATGTGTGTAAACACAGGATGGCTTATGCACCTGCACGAAAGAAAAGTCAAATGCTAGAATAAGCAATCTCCTCTTAAACCTACTATATAAAATTTTACACATTATTTTTATGATATTTGGAAGTTAATGAACATTTCAATATTCACTAAGTATTCTGTATCTCTCAAACACAGGCCATTTCATTTGTAGAAAATGTCATTTTATTTGTTAGAACAGTGAATTTGTTTTCCCCAATACATTTGTACCTTTGAAGCTATCTTTACCAATAGTGTAGCAAATTTGGAAAGACATAGTTCTTAGTATTAAGTCCATTAATTGAATTAGAATCCCAAAACTAAATATTGCATTTACATTTTATGTATTTCAGGGACTCTCTTTTCCATGATGGCATAAAATAGTAAGTTTTGTTTTTTTTAAAATCCACTATTATTGAATGTTACCTTCCAACAGCTGGGAACTAACATTAACAAAGTCAATTTTCTTCCTAAGGTATCTTTGGTTCAGTTTCCAGATACATGAAATGAAAGTATTCTTTTCTGCCGTGCTACTGGCAACCCATTTGTACACCTTGTCAAAATGCAAGTCAAATTCAGGATTTTCCTGCAAAAGATGAGAGAAAAATCATCAGGCTCAAGTATTCTGACGAAGACACACATGAAAGCTTTACTGCTGCCAACTAGGGGGTGGTGTGCTGAGAGAGCAAGCAGACACGTTTACTTTGCTCAAAGAGAAGCTCAGATACTTCAGGTAAATATTCCAGAATGGACTGAATGGGAGAAAGTATAATTCAAACCATTAGACAAAGAGATTACAGATTGGGAAAAAGAGCACGACCATTTTATTTAGCTAGATCTGGTGATATTCTCATAGGATACATAGATGTACTGTCTGATCCAAGGGGATGCGATCAGAATGACCTAGGCCTTCTTCTGTCTTATTTTTCTGACCACCTGAAACTACAACAGAATCACTGGCAAAACAAATAGTAAGTCCACATCCCAGTCTAATGGGAACAAATCTGCTACTGCACTGTGAGCAAAACCATGGACCTTTTCTGTAATTTAGAGCTTTGAAATGGCACCGATCAGCTGTAGCACTGGAGAATAGAGAACAGATCTGTAATTTTTATAACTACAGCTATGGGTTTTAATCTTCCATGTAACAACTCACACACAAAAAGTAAACAACTTCTGTTTTAGTATCATTACATTTCTCATTGTACCCACCAATGAAAATACTGTCTTGAGTACAAGTGATGAAAAGTTTCCTTTCCAGAACCACTTATCTATCCAGCATCAACTGCACATAACATATCCTGATTTAAAAGTTCACAGTCTGAGCACTTTAGAACACTCACCTTTCCACTAGTGAAAGTTTCATATCTTCAGAGTTTCATATCCTGTTAATGCTATACATTCTGTACAAGTTAGACTTGCATTTACTGTTACATATTACTTGCATTGCTGCTAACATTTTTCCTACAAACAATTGGCACATGAAACTGGACATGACGGGAAATGAAATCTTCATTAAGGCTATTTCCCACAAAGCACTCTAAAAGAATCTCAGTTGCCTCAGCAGCTCATTCTGACAAGTGTGATGATAAATGGTACATTATGAAAAGTGTGTACACACACACAATTTTATGAGCGGTATGCTCTATAGGCTCTGATACGAAAGGCAAGAGTCCAGTATTGCACAGTCAACCTTATTTCTGTCTTTTCATAACTTTTGGGTCTGACTTTGCAACCATAACGTTCTTTTAATAGTATTTTTATAAACTCTTTATAATGTATGACATATATGGAGAAAACACACTTCACAGGCATAGTAGCTTCAACAGAATGAACTATTCTGAAAGAAAAGTCTTGATAGAAACAACAGTTTAAGGGGAACCCTGATCCATAAGGAAGTTATTTCCCCCTATTAAATTGAGATTTGCTTTTTTAATTATACTCTTCTTCAATGTTAAAAGTATCACCCCCTGTTAAACATATATTAGAAGAATTAAAAAATTAAGTGAATTCACCCTGTTCTTGATTGAAATCTCAGTTTTCTTCAAACAGGTAAATCTAAATAACTTTTGTTGATTACTCATCTATAATGCCAATAGGAAAAACATTAAGGGAAGAATGATAAATTTGTATTTTGCCCTCACTTCTCCCATCTCCAGCAACAAACCAAGTTCTGATATGACATTTTATAAAGAAAATAAAAGGAAAATAAATGATATTGTTTATTAAACAAACTTTCAGGGCCCAAAACGAATTATTGTTGTGGACATGTACAATCTAGGATTTATGAAGAGGCAAAATACCTCAGGCTTATATATTTTTCAACAAATGGTCAATGTTCTCATTTCTGGTGGTGGTTATAAAAATCTGTTTCATTACCATGTATATTAGTTGTTTTAGACAGTGCTATCTAGGTTCTTAATATTGCTAATCAGCACAGTTTCAGAGTGTCTTCTGATACAGGCATTATTTATAACCCAACATAAATTATAAATCAGCAGTGATGCTCTCATTCTTCGTAGGTAGCTCATTTCATGGGGACCATTTAGAGTAATGATTTTATATAAAACTCAAACTGGGAAAAAGCAGTTCTCTCAACTACTGCACACACGCCACCGCAGTGGGGCCAGACCAGGGCTGCAGTGAGAGCTGGGCCACAGCCAGGGCCATGGCCACCACTGGGGCTGGGGTGGGAGCTGCGGGTGAGGGGAATAGACTCAGGAGCTAGAGCCTGCTGGGGGGGGGGGGGGGAGACTCTGAAGCTGCTCCAGGGGACAGAAGGGACTTGGGGCTCAGCTGGGAGAAAAGAAAGTGGAAGGAAAGACTCAGAGGTGACTGCCAGGAGAGGAGGGAGAAGAGACTTGGAGCTGTGCAGCAGGTGGGTGCGAGGGCTTGCTTATGTGGTGGTCCATGAAAGCTTTCACAGATCATGTAGTGGTCCTCATAAAGGAAAAAGCTGGGAACCACTGTACTAACACATGGTCTCTGCTAGCTCCTCAGGCTTAGCTCTCCCTCACTATAGCTAATACACCCTTGTGCAAGATGATTAGCATAAAGGCAAAACAGGCAGGTGGCTCTCATTCCAGCTCCCAATCCTCATGTGGTGTTAGAATCTAAATAGTGTTTAAGTACACTGTTAAGAATTTAACTTGGACTCAACAGAGCTCTGAATGCAAAACTTGTAAAGTCTCTGTATAGTTATGGAAACAAATTCTGAACACAGGTCACACAAGTATAAACAAACACATACTTTCACAGCATCTTTGGCATCAACAACAGCAAGATCTCGAAGTGTCCATGCCGTCTGTCTTTTGTAGAAGTCTCCCTTATCAGACTTCTTCACCTTCACCACATTTACTTGCACTGGACGTTCTGTTGTCACTGTAAATACAGAATTACTTTCAGCAAAGCCAAGCGGCTATCTTAACCAGTAGCAGCATCAATTTCTCAATTACATTTGGATTTATGAAGATTCTTTCCTTTCAGTTTGCTTAAAGTTTCTATCTGTTGTATAGAAATTATTTTGGCACAGGATTCATTCTGAATACCAAATGCTCTTTTTTTTTTTTTAAATCTCCAATACATAGATGTGCAGCACTCCACAACTTCTATAATTGGCTACAATATTCTGCAGGAATTTGTACCTCATTAGTTTTCTTAGAGCAGACCTAAAATAAAGTGACGAGTTTTAAGCATAAAGCTGCAGCTGTAATGTAAAACAGAACCAAGGATCAATAATGACTGTAATTAAACTCCACACTAGGCTCGACATAATATATTGTTGTTAATTTTATGATCGTAGCACCTAGGTGCCCCAATCATGAACTGGACTTCACTGTACTATGTGCTATACAAACACAGAACAAAACATAATCCCTGCCCTAAAGAGTTTACAACACAAGTAGCACAATCAGTATTCACAGTTACACTATTACAATGGTGGGGTGGAACACGGAGGATCATTGGAGGATCAAGCCTGAATGTAAAATTGCTTTCTCTGATTAGGACTGTTTAGGCAGAGAAGGGATGTTTGGCTCCGGGGGGTTGGGAAGGACGTGTTTGTTTTTGTGGGGTTCTGAGATAGTCCAAACTGAAACTAATTTGACAAAAAAAGACATCTCTACAGCAGTGGTCCCCAAACTTTTTAGATCATGCCCCCATCAATTCTGTCCATGCCCTTTCCTCTTCCCCACCTAGGGCTGGGAGAAAAACTATGGCCAGGGGCTGAAGCTTGAAGCGGGTGGGGCCAACTGCCAAGGCCATGGCCAGGCCAGAAGCTGCAGCTGGGAAACTGGAAGTAGAAGCCAAGTACCAGAGGCTGAGCTCTAGCACTGGGGCCAGGGCCAGGACCACAGGCTGAGCCCAGTGCAGGGGATGGCACCAGAGGCCAGCACTGAACTTGGGGCAGAGAGGGGTTGAGTGTCACTCCTTCCCTATCTCTTTCTGTGAGGGCTGGCCAGGTCCCTACCGCACCCCTCCCCAAATGTTCCTAAATGCCCACCCCCAGGAGAAGTGAACCCCAGTTTGGGGACCTCTAACTCTACTGCTTGGTAGGACTGCAACTCAAGAATAAAGGAAAAAACAGAAAGATAGCACTAGAACTTCTTGTCCCAGCTTCTAGTCTGAACACTTCAGGTCCTCTCCTTTCCCTTTGAAAGCAGCCAGCATCATTTAAGGTGTTAAGCCTAAACAGCTATGCTGTACATAATTCCCAAACAGTAATGCTATTCTTAACGGCCTCTAACCCCATCTTGGAATTAACCCTAAATCCTCAGCACCTTGGCTGGCATGACAAACCCACCTTCTAAGAACATGGCTGGAGTAGAAGCCAGGAAGGCTTTAAACAGGAAAATATTTTGTTAAGAAACATGATTAATTAATTTTCTACATCAGTGGTTCCCAACCGGTGTACTGCAGCACAACCCTTTGATCTGCCACCAGCGGCAGCACAACGTCGCCCCAACCGTGGTCCATGGGTTGCTAGTGGCATCAGGATCCAGCCCTGGCCAGGGGACTGCCAACAGTGACAGGGTCCCAGAGCTGTGAGCGACTGCACGACACGATCTGCCACGGCAGATCAAAGGGTTAGGAACCACTGTTCTCTCTCATATCTGATTCTCTCCATTTATAATAAAGGGAAGCACATGTTCTCTATACCAAAAAAGCATGAAAAACTGCCACTTAAAAATTAAAATAACTATTAATTTTAGTATACTTAAGGACAAAAAAGAAATTCTTTGCTGTGTGTCTCAAATATCATGCATACCTGTGGCACACAAAAAGCAGTTTCTTTTCTTTTTGCCTGCTTTACACACATTTACAATGCTCAATAAACGTTCATCATTTGGAGTGAAAATATCCCTCTGTAACGCATGTTTGATTGCAGTCATCTTCTCTCAGCTGAAAAACAGGTTTTAAAAAGTTATTCTAAATGCAGTATGATGCTCAAGAACATTTATGAAGAGGTTAAATATCAAAAAGAACAGTTATTCACCTGAAAACAATTCTGTTTCTTTAAGACAGTGTCATCTATGTGGACCCCACTCTATGCATAATCTCCTAATGATCATGGTATCAGAATCTTTGAGCAGCAGTGTCCATTGGGCCTTGTTTGTGCTAAGCATGTGCCTGTGTCACCCATCCATGGTCATAAAGGGCAAAGCTACCTCTACTTTTCCCAGTCACCTCACTAACTCAAACAAGGAGTCCTTTAATCAAATCAAATCAAATCAAATCATAGGGCTGGAAGGGACCTTGTGAGATCATCGAGTCCAACCCCCTGGGAATTGAACCCAGGACCTTCTGCATGTTAAGCAGAGGTGCTAGCCACTACACTATAATTTTAAAAACAAATTTATTTATTGCATGAGCTTTCATGGGAGAAAAATCCCACTTTGTCAGACACTTTGAAGATGGGGAACGTACAGAATGGGAGGGAAATAAACGTGGGCAAATACAAGTCATAGGATCAGGTCAGATCATTACAGCACATCAGTGCAGTAGTTTTGGTTCAAACACTGGGGAACAGCATATAGAGGAAAGCGAGATTAAATCACCTGTTATAATATCATAATAGTAATAATGTTGTTTTACAACAGGTGATTTGACCTCACTTTCCTCTATATGCTGTTCCCCCGCGCTTGAATCTAAAAACAGTCTAACCTGATCCTATCACTTGTACTTGCCTGCATTTATTTTCCTCCCATTTTGTAAGTTCCCCATCTTCAAAGTGTCTGACAAAGTGGGATTTTCTCTCTTGAAACCCTATACGATAAATAAATTTGTTAGTCTTTAAAAGTGCCACGGGACTCCTCGTTCGTTTTGCTGAATTAGCTTAGCACGGCTACACCTTTGGAACTTCTCACTAACTCAGAGTCCCACGAAAAAGGGGGTGCCAAAAAAGCGGGGATGGAGGGCAAGTCATTCCATTGACGGAGATAAAAACAGCTTCAAGAACTATAACCCCTATAAAGATAAGTAACTGTTCTCTCTTCTTCAAGTCTTTATCTGGAAAGTAACAAAACAGTGCCCCATCTGAATGGCGGTATTGAAGATTCCTAAAGCAAATAAAATTATTACTGAACAGTGACCGTAACATGCTCATTTGGAAACTCCTTTTACAGCCAGGTCATGGGCATAGTATTTAACTAAAGAGAATTACTCTACACAGCAGCTTTGCTGATCTTGGATACAGGGATATTTCTAAAAAATGCAGAGGAAGCAGCCTGTGTTCTTTGATCACTGGTACACCTCTTCCTCCAAACATGATTGAAATACTCCGGTTAACCCATTTAAGCATTCTCTTTAGGGGAAAAAGGCCAGCCCTCGTAAGTGCTGTTTATGGCAGCAAAAGGAGAGGAAGCCTGCCTAAAGGGCTCTGTCCTGCCAAAGCCCATGAAATAGCCAAAATGTGGAGTATTTTGTCTATCGGAAGGAATGGGATTTTCAGAGAGATTAATAGATATTCCCAAAATTGAGGCAGTCATGGGATGAGGGTTCACTTCTCTCTGAAATATTGCGTGAAGAGGGTTAGTGATGACAGCTTGAAGTTTGCCGAGTCTTCTAGCTGATGTAATAGCAACTAAAGAAGGCATCCTAAGAATAAAGTGGTATAAAGAAAATTGAGACAGAGGCTCCATGAGGTTTGCAAGGAAAATATTATGGTTACATGACAAAGAACTTTCTTCTATTCATAAGTATATAGCCACCTCTTTAAAAATCTGAATGCAGTGGAGAGAAAACTGAATAGTGAACATGATTGTGTACAGGATGGCATGCCAAATTTGTTGGATAGTAAATCTTAATGGAACTGAACAAGGTTTGGAATGTTTCAAATACAGAATATAATCAAGGATTTTAGATACAGAGATCTTTAATATATCAAAATTGTGCTGGCCTGGCCAACCTGAAATCTTTTCTATTTAGAAGACTTAGTTTTCCTCATGGAGGAATAGGATGCAACACAATTTACTGCAACTGTAAGCAAACTGTCAGTAGCACTACACCAGCCAACATTCAAACTGTCAGATGCAATGATTTTCGGTCTGGATGAAATATTTGTTGTTGGATCTGAGATATTATGTCTGGACAGTCTGAAGGTGCTATGACAGGCTAAATCAATATTCTAAGGAGATCTGTTAACCTGAAGTATCTTTAGCAATATGGTACTATCAGGATCAGTATAGCTGCATCTTGTCTGATCTGCCATGCCAGACTGGGTATCGGGGGAATCTGCAGAAATCTATACAGGCCCTTGATCACACAGTACAAAGAAGGATGTTGGGCTCATGCATCTCTTGGAACAAGCCCAGACACCATGTGCTCTTTTGTAGCAAACAGGTATATGATGGGATTTTCCCACTGGTGAAATATTGATTTGATGATTGAGCTCATTGGAGCCCACATGGCTGGTGACGGATTGTCCATTTAGGAAGTCGAGATGCCTGCTGCCACATGGGAGATGAAAGGCAGGTAGGGGTTGTCTCATTTTGTTAGTACTGCATTCATAACTTGATTGTCTCCTGACACAGGGGGAAATCAACAGGTAACTCCCTTGGCTGTTAATACACCTGCAACACATTAGAGTCTGAAAACCTGCATGGTGAAATTCTTTAGAACTGGTAGGAATACAATGCAAGCGTGACTGCTCGTAATTTTACAAGGTTTATATGTTTATTCATGTAATTTTAGGGCCAGGTTCTTTCTATCCAAAAGTTGAACACATGTGTGCTTCAACCTGTTCCTGATACATCTGTGATCAATGTCTTTTTAGGAGATCAATTCCCTTTAAAGGACTAAAGCTTGTCATACCAACTTTTCAAGAAAGTAACTTCAACCCAGTATCTCAGGATTTTCTTCTTCTCATTCAAAGAGAATGGCACATGGAGCAGTGGGACAACACAGGGCTCTCACTAACCAAGACAAAAACAGCAGCTGCTATGGCAGAACGTAAACTGACTTACTAGATGGGCACAGTTTGAAGTCCAAGACCTGAATTTTAGGCTTGAGGCATTTTCGCAAAGAACCGAGGCAAAATTAAATTAAAAAGAAAAATCTCTGGGGGAGAGGGATATAAAACTAAGAAGGGAATATGCTGGGAACAAACACTAGACATAACTAACTAAAAGACAGAGAATTCTACTAAAAAGTAGTTGATGGACACCACTTATTCCATCTTGGTGCCACAGGTGGTAAGTGGAACTGAGGCATGACTGCGGCAAGTCCAATTCTCTATGCCCTCAGGTAATGGGGCATGAGAGCATATACAGTGCAGTCCTGGCTCAAGGGTCACCCCATTTCAAAGATCTCACTGTTGTGCACATACAGTGAATGCACACATAGACTAAGATCCACGTAGATATTCAAGAGCAACAAAAATATTTGCTGTTTAATTCTCCTGATCAAGGAAAGAACTTTAGTGTTCCAGTGACCAAAGTAACCTGCCTTTGAAACAACTTCGAACAGTCCAACCCATGTTACTTCTCAATACAGCCAAAAGTGAGAGAAAGTATAGGAGTAAGTTTGGAAAGAATGATGACAAAAACCTTTTATACAACATACGTAGCCACTCTGCACTATTAAACAACTTACTACTGCAAACAACTTTGCTTCTCCTTGATTTTTTTTTTAATCCACAAAACTATTAATAGCTTTTATGGTTGAATGTGTTCACTGAGATTAATATTGCTTTAGTATGTGATGACAGTAAACAATTAAGTAGTGTATTAAAATAAAAAACTATTTTTACTTCTAGTGCTTGTTATGGGCTTTGACCAAGAATTCAGATGCTCCAGAAATACGTTGAAGATCTAAGTGAAACAACATCTGCATCTTTCAACAGCTCAAGCCACACACCATATCAGCAGGAAGTTGCCATTGGACTTCAGTGACAGTTCAAGTTGTTACCTAATGCCAAGCCAAAAGTAATCTTGGTTATAGTCCCGGCCATTGCCTTCACTCAAAAATTCAGTCTGCTTTCCAGCTACATTATGCAGTACATCTGGATATTATACATTTACATGATCAATGAAATGCTAGATACCTTCATAGAACTGCAAGACTGTGGGCACCCCTTTAAAAATAAGATATCCCATTACATACTCTGTGATGCACCTAAAAATAAATTCCTGCATTTTGACAGAAATTGAGAAACCTTAAGTACTGTGCCTAAGGAGAGAAGTTGCTTCCTTCACATTAGAGTTTTAGGCAATCTTTCAGATATGTTAGGTCCAGGCCACCAAAGGCACTGAAGACTGAGCGGCTGGAACTTGACTCAGTGTTCTATGGGAAGCCAGTGTAGGTGGCAGAGGAAAGCTGTAATATTCATTTTACTTGACCTCTCTGCAATTTTGATGCAGTTCACCATAAAGTGCTGTTAACCTGACCTAGTTGAAGACAATGTGGCACTGCAACTCTGACAATGTTACCACTATGCATTCTTCCACTGGCTCCACCTCCTCTAACATATCAAACATAAGCTGCTAGTTTCTACTTTCAAGGTTCTTCACAGTCTATCACTATCCTGCCTATTTTTCATTTTCTATCAATGCTCACCTTCAGTCAGCAAATGATGCCAGCCTCCATAACTCACTCATTAAGTTTTCAAACAAGCATCTCTGTGTTTTCTCCCACACCGCCCCTCACACTACACTAGAGCTCACTATAAATATTCGCAAAGCTACCCCATCACCTCCTTCCAATCCCTCCTCAAAACTCCCTTTGCTACAATGCCAAAAACAAACCAACCTAACAACAGGACACTTGTATGCTGTAAACCACTGCCTATGACACATATGTTCTCCTTGTACTCCGTCTGTCTGTCTCTCCTGTCTTGTATTTAGACTGTAAGTGCCTTAGACTGTCTTTTTCTACTGTAGCTGCACACCATCTAGGATAATGGATCCTCATCCAGGACTCTAGCTCAGTGGTCCTCAATGAGTAGATAGCAATTTACTTCTGAAGGGCAGTTGCCACTGAAACCTATAAGCACTGCACCATCTGTTGGCAAAAGGTTGGAAACCACTGCTCTAGCTCATAGACACTATAATGAAAAGAGTCGATGATAATCTTCAAATGTCTCTCTGATGATCCCTAACATAGCAATCAGCAGCTGCTTCTCTTCTGTAATCAACTCTCCAGAACAGTCGTTAGGAGCTGTCCTCCCTCTCTACTTCAATATGTGTGAGATCACATGTACTTCAAGTGAAATGCCATAGACTCCACCACCAGCACCATGCAGCTTAACTACAGGTATGTATCTTCATTTTTTACAGGCACAACCATTGCTACCAAAAGAATGCCCATACAAGCCCCTGAATGAAGAGAAGAGGACAAACTCAATTCAGGAAAAAACAAAACAACACTCATCAGAAAGGCAGAACTGCTTTGAAGTAATAACTGAGAATCTTTCCCTTCTTCTGAAGTCAGGCCGTGCTCCTTTCTTTTCAAAATGGTGAAAACCCTGAGTCCTCCTGGACTCTTTACTAGATCTGGATGCCCAGCAGCAAGCAAGCAAGCAAACAAATCAAATCCACCTTTACCTGGCTAAGAAATGAGAGCCCTTCTTTCTGGATAAGGATTTGACCCCAAGAATCAACAAGTTTATCACCTCCAAATGATTAATGGTCATTCTGTATCTGGGGCTAGAAGTGGACATATAACAGACTCTCCAGCTTTTGTAGAGATAGAAGCCTTTCTCTTCAGTCAAATGGAGCACTGGCAAGAATATTAATTGTGTGCCAATCTTTCCACGGGCTTTACAGCCCAACTTCTATTACCAGCTCAAAATCTAGGTCCTAATCTTCAAAGAAATGAATAGGCCAGGAGGACCCTTCTACTTCAGAGATCTTAATTCCATATACAGAGCATCAAAAGAGCTGTGCTCTTCTGGGATAGTGCATTTCACAAAGACTAAAATGAAGTATGAGGAAGCTGGAAATAAAGCATTTTTGGCTCAGTAACAAGCTTTGAGGGGATTTAAGAATATAGTACTGGAAGGGACCTCCCTCCCTGGCCACTGAGCAGTCCTCTGCTATTGTCAGCACTCCCAGTGTACACTCCCATTCATAAATTTATCAAGGTCCATCTTAAACCTAGTTATGTTGTTTGCTCCATTTTACTTCCAGGAATCTGCTCCAGACCCTCACACCTCTAGTGTTTAAAAACCTTTTATTATTCTCCACCCTACACATATTCACAGTTTATAGCTACATGTCAGGGACAGCCAAGCTCACTGATGCTGTAAACCACATACAATAATCTTCAGAATTTCGAGAGCTGGGTTGCTGGGGCACAAGGCTTCTGTCCCATGGGGTGTGCCTGCCAAAATCCCAAGCTCCAGCAGGCCCTGCCTATAGGGCAAAAGCCCCAAGACCCCCCCATCCTGCAGGGCTGAAGCTCCAGCAGGTACACCCCATGAGGCAAAAAAGTCCTGAGCTCCAACAAGTGCCTTTGAAGGGCAAAACCCTCTAGGCCCAGCACTCCATGAAGCCCTGAGGCCTGGCAGACATCCCCCATGGGACAGAAGCCCTGAACATCAGCAGGTACCACCCTGCTGGCTAGAAGCCTCTAGCCCTAACATGCCACTGCAGGACAGAAGCCCCAAACTCCCTACCTCAGTCTGGTAGGGAGAATGTGGGGTGCAGACAAAGGTGGCTCCAGGAACTGCAGTTTAACTGTAAAAGAACTACATGCAGCTCCCAAGACCCAGTTTAGCCTTTCCTGCTATACAGCCTTGCACAAACATTATCTTTTCTCTTAAATAGCTCTTTTCTCTAGCTAGTTCTAACCCTTATATATTTAGACAGAGCAGTCATATCCCTTCTCACCCTTCATTTTGGTACATTAAACAAGCCAAACTCTTTTAGTCTCCTCTTGTCAGATTCTTCTGAAACTGAGACCAACTCAGAGTTTGATAAAGTCTTCCTAAAATAACTAGAAGCCTCCTATGATGAAAAGAGGAAGAGCAGATGACTGACTGAGAACAAGCAGGGCATGACCTCACATATATAATTTATATGGGAAGCACTTAGATATCACAACAATAAAAGCTACAAGGAAAACTTTCCATAGGCAGAGTGTCTGTCAGGCTACTCTAGTTACGGATGCCTAACAGTACGCCTACACTGGAAAACACAATCCCTGCCTTTAGAAAGTTATAAATAGCCTAACTGAAATGTCTTCCCAAGAGTTAATTCACACCTAATGATCCTTCACCATCATATCTACTAATAGCAATAGTATATCTGCTTGATTTAAAAGCCATCAAGTTAGGGTACATCTAAACCAGCAAGTCTTAGCCACTGCGTTTGGACACATTTCTGTGTCACCACACAGCAGTAAGTGTTTTGGGACAAGGCAGGGGAACAGCTGGATTCCACCTGGGTGGGGTGGGTTGGTGATTCCACCCTGGGTGGGTTGGTGATTCCACCCTGGGTGGGTGTGTCCTGTAGGGTCACAACACACCACCAAGCCTGTCGCATTCTGCAAAAGGTTGAGAACCACTGGACTAAACTAAAGGCTACAGTGCCATGGTGCTGCAGAACTGTAGCATAGACATTTGCCAGTGAGTGAAGGATTTTTCTGTCTCTGCAAATCTACAGCCTCAAGAGGTGGTAGCTAAATCAATAAAAGAATTCTTTCAGTCAGCCTCATGGCTTAAGTCAGCTTAACTATGTCTTTCAGAAGTGTCAATTTTTCACACCCATACAAAGCACAGGCAGGTCAATGTAAATTTTGGGGGTGAACCCAATCTTAGTTGTGCTTCAGTCCCATGCATGAGGAGTTCTGTTTGCCTCTTTAACATCACTGCTGCCTGCAATACATGCAGTATATAAACTGTATAATTAACAATTTGTTCCTGGCTATTGATATATGCCGTACTAGAACAACTACATGTGCTTTGACACTGGGTAGGTAGCAAGATCAGTCCCTATCTGAGACTGCAACATGAGTGGTGAAGTCCTGTCTCCTGTTGGCCAGGCTTCCCACTCCAAGATACCCAGGCAATGAACTGTCCAACCACCTTCAGAGACATCTAGCCCATTCAGAGCAGCGCATGGCCCCCTCTGCTTTACCACAGAAATTGCCTCTCCTGCCACCAAAAGCCACTCTGGGTGGCTTCCTTCGGCTACAGCTGGGACACAGGAGGTCCCACCATGCCTATGCCTCCATATGACACAGAAATAAGCTGCCTGGAGTAGCTGCTTTCTGTACTGTGATGCTCCCCGAAGGAGCCGCTCTGGGCATCTTCTTTCTGCAGCATATCTGGTGTCCCTTAAAAGGAGCCCCTTCTTTCTGTGACATGCCTGGGGACCCCTGTCTGTAGACACACCACCAAGATGAGCCACTCTGGGCAACTTCTTTCCGTGGCATGCCTGGGAAGCACTCCCACTCCAGCTGTGACGGCTGCTGAATTTTCAGGCATCCACCACATTTTTTCAGCAGAGGCGGTCACGGGCACCAGCTGAGGGCCGGGCAGGAAGGACAGGGGTCGGCACAGGTTGCTGAGCCCTGCACTAGGACAGCGCTGTCAGTACTGGGAGGCTGGAGCCCCAGTGGCTTTACCGCCTTCTCCTCACGCACTTTGTCCCGGTGGCTGGGGAAGGACCGTGGGCAGCTGCAGTCGGACTGGCGCCTCCAGTCCGGTGCAGCACGGCGGGAGGCCGCAGTGCAAGCTGGCAGCGTCCGGCGGGTCAGGGCGTGTGGGCGCCTTGGTCGCACGGAGACCGGGGGCACGAAAGCGGTTGACGGCCGGGCCAGGAGCCTGGCGGCCGAGGGCGCGGAGCCATGGGGAGCCGAGCCGAGCCAGGCCAGGCCAGGCCGCACCCTCCCCACACACGGGGCAGAGCCTCCGGAACGCGAGCCCGGGCCGTGCAGAGGCGGGTTACGGGGCCGAGTCCCCCTTACCGCGGGGCCCGGGCAGGCGGGCTCGGGGCTGGGCTGCGGCGTCTCCTCCTCCGGGCCCAGCTAACGCCGCCGCCGCAGCCCCGCCACTGCCGCGAGCGACTCGGAACCGCCGCCGTTCCTCTTCCTGTCACGTGACAGCGGGCTCTGACAAGGGCAGCTGTCAAAGAGGGAGACCTGAGCCCGGCAGGCTGGCGGCCGGCTACAGCGACCCCTGTCGGAGGGGCGAGGCAACAGCCCGAGCTCCGCCGCCCTCTGCGGGGATGGGGCGGGCGGGAGTGGGCGGAGCCAGTCCCGGCAGGCCGCAGGGGGCGTGGCGTGAGCCGCAAGGGGTGGGGTCACGTGGGGATGGGGGGGGGTTGTGGTCGGCTGTGCTGATCTGGCTCCCTAGAAGGCAGAGTTGGGTGGGGACAGGGCCCTGACTTCTGCATGGGAAGGGAGACTTAAACCAGGGGTATACAGGATCAGCAAGCCTACGCCAAGCCCTAGGGCCCCTGCAGCCAGGGGTCTCAAATATGCAGCTGTTGGGGAACAAATGAATCAGGGCTCTCAATCCGGAAAAAGAGACCCCTGATCCCCTTGATGATGAAAGGCCGTTCCCAGCTGAGACTCCAATAGGCAGAGAAGGAGGTGTTCAGGTTTCTTTATTGGTCAGCTGAGCAACAAAGAGTACTGCATCAACTGGTAACACAGAGAGGTTAGCCCATAAGCAGCAGGCCCCCTTACCCTTAGAGAAAGGGAGGGTGAGAGCGAGCCCCAATCAGCAGCACCACCACATTTTTATTCCCTACAGGATGATAATACTATGATAATGTTTACATGATTGACAGCATTTACAGACCCTTATATGGTTACATTAATATTATTAAATGCATATTAATGATTATAGGATGCATACAATTATTCCCACCTCTGTTTACTGTTGTCATCATTTGCATGAACCTGGGCAGCCACAGTACCTGCAAGCTCATTAACTTCGGCCTAGAGACATTGACCTTACAATTTAGAGAGGCCTTGAAGCCAGGGATAGTGAGCAGAAGATAGGAGATGATACTCCCTTTTCGTTCTCAGCATAGATGAGACCTTGTAGCCCACATTCCCTATTCAGATGGCTGAGCACAAAGCGTGAGAGAGGGGAGATAAATTTTAAGTGGCAACCTAGGCAGCTTGTTCAAGGTAATTAGATATATAGCCTTGCCTGAGAAACGACCCCATGACCACGGCTAACTACAGCCCCTATGAGGCCTCTGCTATAGCATCTTTCCTATTGTTCTATCACAGAGTTAGACCCCTAATATCTAATATCAAATATTCCCTAACACAGCCCACATGCGGCCCCTAAAGCTATTTCCTGCAGCCTGCCATGGCATGATTCTTACCGATATTTGCAATATCACTGTATGTAAAGATTTCAGTGGTGCAGCCCTCAGGCTAACGTACTAATCCTCATGCAGCCCACATAGCGATTTGAGTTGGAGACCCCTGCTGTAGCCCAATCAACACCTGCAAGCAGCACTGTTCTGTATTACAAAACTGACATTTTTTAAAGTTATCAGTGTAACCCATATGCGATTAAAGGAAATAGCTCTGTAAGGGATTTCTTGAGGCTGGGTTATGTTGCTCAGATCCAGAAGCTTCTGGAAATTAAGAGAGTGGTTGTATTGCACACACTCCACTAGGTTTTCTACTGCTGCTGTGGTCAGATGCCATGGGAGCAGCAGTCATGGAGTGTTGCAATGAGCAGAGTCCATATGCTCAGTGCATGACTGGGAGATGAGCCAGCGGCCTAGAGCGAGATGTTTTCTCCCTGCTGTGGAGCATTTTGCCAGAGCTGTAACTCTGTGTTTCAGCACAACTGGAATGCACCCCTTGCAATTAGCAGTGCTTGGGGCTGGTGCCTCAAAATGCATCTTCCAACAGAGCGGCTCTATTGAGCAGCTCTGGCACACCCTGAGCAAAAGCCCCATTCCCCAGAGGCATCATGGCCCTGGGGAAGCACCCCAGGCATGGGCCCAGGCCACACCCCCTGACCACAGGCCACACCCCTAGCCGGGAATGGGGCTGGGAGCAGCCGGGGACGGGGACAGGAGTGGCCTCCGCGGCCATGGGCACGTGAGCCCCAGATCCCCAGGCGGGGACAGGGCTGCCACGGCCGCGGGCAGCCAGGCCCCAAATCCCCAGCTGGGGACGGGGCCAGGAGCAGCCTCCGCAGCCACGGGCGGCTGAGCCCCAGATCCCAGGCTGGGGTCCCGCCAGACCGAGGGCACTGGCTCTGGGATTTGGGGGACTTGCCATGTGTGACCGCACCAGCGATGCCCCTGCCATTCACCCCGCCATAGTTACAGCTCTGCAGTTTGCAGCAGTTTTCTCATATGTGACTGATTGCTGGATAACCAGTAAACTGACTGGATGGTGCCAGTTCCAGAAGGGAAAGAAAAGCCTGCATGGATTCCTGCCTCAGATCCCTGCAACCAAAGAAGAGGATTGCTGCTTCTTACAACTCAAGCCTTTGGACTTGAATAAAGACTGCAACCGATATATGGGTGAACTCCACCTACACTTTGGGACTCTTGGGTTTCTTTCTCACACTGCTTCTGTTGGGACTGTTCTGTTTAAATTCATTTTGTTTTTCTTAGGATAAGATTTATCATGTTTCTAATTAATAAAGTTCATTATGTTTGTTTTCAGGTAATATTTTAATATGGGAGCATAACTAAAATCTTTGCTGTGAGTGCCTTACACACTGAATCCTGGGTCTCCAGCGGCTTCACTAGAGGAGTTGTTTGTTTTTTGAGGCACTGGAGAAGGGAAATTAAATTAATTCTAGTCCACCTGAAGGTTACACTAGCCCTTTTGCTCTTTGGAAACCCTTTGGCATGGGATACTGGAGTGGCTGCCATCCCTGGAATGTGCAGGCAGCCGGACACCATCATCATCCTCAGAAAGGAGTTTCAAAGGTGTAGCCTTGTTAGGATAGTTAAGCTTAACAAACAAGAAGTCCTGTGGCCCTTTTAAAGACTAACAAATTTATTTTTTGCATGAGCTTTTGTGGTTGATGTCCAACTTCATCAGCTGCCAGAGTGGATAAAACTTACCTCAAAAAGGACAACTCTCAATGGAGGGTTATTTCTGAGTCATAGTAGCAACTTAAATATTAATTAACATTGTTCTTTGTGCAGCACTGTGAGCATATCACTGCTTTACCTGCAAACATGAAGACAAAATCCCTTCCCCAAAGAATTTCCAATCAAGTCAACAAAAGCACCAATGAAGGGTGTAACATAGGATGAAAAAAAAGCAAAGTTGGTTGCACATTGAAGTGCCTGATGTTTGTTTGCCTATCAGTTGGCTTCATGATGGCAACAGTTAAAAGATTTTATTCTCCTTGGAAAATGATAATTAACTGCCGCTCACTTAAAACATTCTCTAAGGTGGTATTACAAGTGGAATTTGGGAGTATGGAGAAAGCTGGAGTATCACTTCCATTTCTCACACAAACAGTATTTGGTGATTTCCTCAGAAGCAAAGTGAAAATTTGAACAACTAAACTTTAGTACAATTGTTCAATGGTGAAATGTAAAAGCAAACAGTTGTTAGAAATAGCAAAACAAGCAAGGAGTCCTGTGACACTTAAAGACTAACAGATTGATTTATCGCATGAGCTTTTGTGGGAGAAAATCCCACTTCATCAGACACTTTGAAGATGGAGTACTTACAGAATGGGAGGAAAATAAATGTAGGGACGTGTAAATCATAGGATTGAGTCACAGTGTAACAGCATATCAAAGCAGTTGTAAAGATTCAAACACTGAGGAATGGCATGTAGAGAAAGATGAGGTCAAATCACCTGTTGTAATGAGAGCCACAGGACTCCTTGCTTCTTTTGCTAAACTAGACTAACACAACTATCCCAGATGGCAGAGCAAGGGCTGGGTTTTATAGCTAGGGGCTTCCAAGTAATGTTACAACACCAATTGGCTCAAGCCCCCACCCAGTCTCCTGGGAAATCATGTACTATTTCCTGGGCATCCTAGAGGGGTAATGCTTCCCCGCTAGCAAGCACGAGTCTGAGTGTAGTACGTAGAACTTTTAATGACAGCATAACAGAATTCATAAAGGCAATATCAAAATGAGCCTTGGTTTGGAGAATCAGTGCAGGACAGGATTCCCACAAAACCCAATAGAGCACTCGCTCCACCCCAGTATAGGTAGAGAACGTCCCTCAATTCTCCATTATCCTCATACTGACCATCATAGTGGCCATCATAGTTTTAGCATCCACTTCAAATTAGCAGGGAAGCCTTCAGCCTTCTTGTCCAGTTGCCTTCTGCCACCTCTGGATCCATTCACACTACCCACTGCCTCTGCCCGCTGGCTGCTGGCACCGCCTGCTGGTCACTCATGCCCTCCACTGGCTCCATCTGCTGGCTGCTGGCACTGCCTGCTGGTACCACTCTTCAGTGATTTCAGCTCTTAGAGAGGATTTCAGCCCTCAGTGATTTCAGCTCCAGACTTCAGGACACCACAGACAGCTCCTCTGATTGAAATAACAGAGGACACTCCACAAGGAGTCATCAAGTCTATCTTTTAAAAAGGGGCAGGGGGTGAGGCATTGCCTCAGGTATGCTCTTTAGCAGAGCTAATACTATCCCCACTCCCCTTTCTTGGTATCTGATCAAGTCCGGATCTTTTTCCCAGGCTTTTTAGCACTTGATCTTTTGCCACACTTGTATGTACAGCATGTTACCGCTCCCTTCTCTTTTAAAATTAATCATTGTGTGCTATTATAAACCAGAGTAATTTTAAGTAAATTGCATGTGAAAGACACATTGCACTTCTCTGTAGAGTTGATTTGAAAATTGGATTAGGTTAATAGAATCCTTACAATACACAATATGACATGTTTTTAACATGAAACTACCTAAAACCCATGGTAGATAATGCACTTCTATCACTGCATAAGGGTCTTGAATAACTTAAAAAATATTAAGCACCAGAATCCCAGTTTCAGATAAGTAAGGGGAAGGGTTCATATTACATGTAACAAAGGGAAACATTATTTAACAGTACTTTGCAACACTATACAACAGTTTAGTAAGAATTATATATCCCATTAAAGTTGGAATTTGGTCAGTACTTCAGCTTTAATAACATTTATTGAAAAAGCACCATAGGAACTTCAATAACATGAGTTCAGGACATTGGCTTTATGGCTCATTTGAAAGCATCTCCAGCAACTCAGTGCAGTGGTTCTCAACCTTTTGCAGTTTGTGACAGACTTGGTGGCTTACCGCAACCCTAGAGAACCCAGCAACTCATCCCCTGCCCCAGACCAAATCCCACCACCTCCGCAGCTCTCCGCGACACACTTTCCACTGTGTGGTAACACAATAATGTGTCCTGACGCAGTGGTTGAGAACCACTGCAGCACACCACTACTAATTCAGGGAACAACAGGACACAGTATCACTAACACCTGGAACATCTAGGATTTGGATTTTGACCTTTCAAAGAGGGACTCAGCTCAAGCATACTAATTACATCTGAAAGCATCACAGCGCACAGTTGTACAATGAGAGATGATGTCTAAATTCTGTTTCATACACTTGCATGTGACTCGCATAGCCTTTAATAAAACATTTGCACTTTAGCCTTTGCTGTGTGTGAACTTCTCTGGTTGGTCAATAAACCTCATTCACATTTAGCATTGGTTGCATAAATTATCATCACAGCTATGCAAGTCATGCAGAGCTGCAACATGACCAAGATTCTTCCAAGTTACAGGGAGTGAATAGTTTTAAATCATCTAGTACTTCTGTTACTGCACAAAAGGTCCATCTATGGGGATACATATATGATGAGACCATGTGTAGTAAACAGTGACAAAGATTTTGTGCTGAGCTCTAAGTACCTTGAGACTTACTCTTATAATGTTTTAACTGTCAGTATGTGTGGACTTTAACTTTAATATCCACATTGTAAAACTACAGTCTCATCACTCACATAGTGTTTTGTTAATCGACTGAAACATATTAAAGCAGTATCAAGGGATCTGCTTCTAGGTAGATCTATCTTACATTTGTAAAATAATATACTGCGCTCATCTTCTATAATGTATCATTCATGAGGGGCAAGGTTAAAAGAGAATTTACAATCTGATAATTTCTCACTCTAACCACAAAATATAACTGTCTCTGGTAGGATCTATAACAGACTGGCCAAAGTGCCTTAAAAGATTGGACAGAATTTGCATGCAGCTTCAGTGGAATCTTATTATTATTATCTTTTTTTTTTTTAATTCCCAGTTTTTCTAACTTCAGTCTCTGAATGCTGTTCCCACAGGAAAACCTGCTCAACTACCTCTAGACTGGGATAATGCACAGGGTTACAGACTTCAACGCAAAACCACTATGAAAGCCTCTTTTAAGGCATATTGAATACTTTTACCTCTCCACCCATGGTATCATTCCACATGTGGACTATGGGGCCCTTACGTCTCAGTGTAGGAGAAAGTGAAAGGTTAAAATAGAAAAGACAAGTAGAAACAGTCAGAATAAGGCCTATGGCCTAATGAACTAAACCAAAACAGTAGGCCCGAGTTGGATAACTAGCTAAATGAACAGGAGGCTTATTTCTGCAGTAGGCAAGTGAGGTTTTGAGGCCTGCATTGTGCAAGAGGTCAGACTAGATTAGGGATCTCAAACACACGGCCCATAGGCCACATGCAGCCCCCAGAGCTGCCTCCTGCGGCCCCTGATAACCTCCAGAATCCCGGGGCTCCCACCTTTCCAACCCTGGGGTTTTCTGCAGATGGAGACCAAGCAGCCTCACCTCCCCCGCTGCGTTATTAGCCACTGACTGACAGGGAGGAGCTGAACTGCTGCCTGGGAGCTGTCCTATTCATATGCAGCAGCTGATTGCCCTATTCACATGCAGCTCTTGATCAGGAACTGCCCTATTCACATGCAATAGCTGAAGCAGGCTGAGCTACCTGGAGAAGGCTCAGGTTGCGGGGGGGCCTTAAAGGAGGGCAGGTTGGGAGGGCTCACAGGGGGCTCCATTCTGGGAGAGCACCAGAAAGCCCCACCACTAGCCACAGCATGACTCCCAGGGCCTTCCCCACTGCCAGTCCCGGCACAGGCAGGGGGTGTTTCCCCCCGGGGGGGTGGGGTAGTGTTTTTTCTTCCACCCACCCCAGTGCTGCTAAATTCTGGCAGGCAGGGGATGTTTTCTCTTCTGCCAGCCCCACTCAGCCAAATTCAAGCGGGCAGGTGGGTGGGGGTTGTTTCCCCTTCTGCCAACCCCAGAGCAGCTAAATTCGGGTGGGCAGGGAGTGTTTTCCCCTATGCCAGTCCCACCGCAGACAAATTCGAGTGGGCAGGCGGGCAGGGGGTGTGTCCCCTTCTGCCGACCCCGGCACAGCTAAATTCAGGTGGACGAGGGGTATTTCTCCCTCTGCCAACCCCAGCATGGCCAAATTTGAGCAGGGGGTGGGGAGGGTGTTTCCCACACCACCGGTCCCAGTGCTGCCCCAGGACCAGGCAGGGGGCTGCTTATTTACGGTCCTGTGGAGGGCTCTGACCAACCTGTTTGCAACCTGTCCTGGGATGTGGCTGCTCTCCTCCCCTCCTGGCTTGGGGATACATGCAGCCCCCTCTTTTTAAACAAAAAACCAAAAATCTTCTAAAACAATTTAATTTTATTTAAAAAACTAAAATCTTTATAAAAATTTAATTTCAATTCAATTTAATTCAATTTTAATAAAACCAACTGCAATTAATTTATTTCAATTAACATCAATTTGAATTCAATAAATCAAATTTTAATTTAATTTTAATTAAATTAACCAGTGGTCCTTCAGGGTTTGAAAAAGTATATTTTTTGCCCTCAAACCAAAAAAGATTGGGAACCACTGATTTATAATATAAAATTTTAAGTCTGTTTATTTACTCTTTGTCTTTCTGATGATTTTGCCATCTTGAATGGAAGTAATTCTAAAAGGAAACGTGTTTTGGCTTTGGAAAGACTGACAAAATTAGCACAGACTTCACGTTACAGTTTCAAAAAAGTTAATAAATTGACTTTTATTAGCATACTATATTACTCTTCATTTTTTACTGTACCTTCACATCATTGTATGAAAAGGTTTCAGTAGTACGGCCCTCAGGCCAATATCCTAGTCCTCATGCAGCCCTTGAGATGATTTGAGTTTGAGACCCCTGGACTAGATGATCATATGGGTCCCTTCTGACCTTAAAAGAGTGTGTGGCTATGTCTACAAGAGCCAATTACTCCAAACTAAGCAAGCTTAGTCTGGAATAATTTAACCTTTGGACACACTAGGCTTTGGCTAGTCCAAACTAAGAAATTTCCTAGTTCAGACTAAGGCAAAGCCTAGTTAGCACCCCTGGTTAGTTCAGACTAGCCAGCTTAGTTTGAACTTCAGTTCAAACTAAGCATGGGCAAGACCTGAAATAATGGCTAGTTTGGACTAAAGAAGTTCAAACTAAACATTAGTTCAAACTAGCCGCACTTACTAGTTCAAACTAAAAAGTTAGTTCAGACTAGGACACACAGTTAGTTTGAACTAAAAAGCTGCAGTTAGTCTGAACTAGCCTGAGGTTAGTTTCGACTAACCTTGGAGTTTTTAGTTTGAACTAACAAGTCCAAACTAAAAAAGCAGATGTAGACATAGCCTATGAGTCTAAGAGACTAAGGCAGTCTGACCTCACAGAAATGAGCAAGAAGCAAGCTGCAGCTGCAGTAAGAGTGAGAAAGGACCTTGAAGGTATGAGGTGTCCAGTGCCAAGGAGATGAGAAGAAATACTTTGAACTATCCAGCACAAGGGTATGCATAATCACAGAATGACACCTTCATGGATGGATGGATATCTTGGCATGTGTGGATCTATCAAATTGAAGGGTGGCATCAAAAAAAGGGTATGTGAACCAATTGAGAAATTTGGACACCAAAGGGGGCTGAGTTAATCGGTCCAAGCAGAGTGTAAAAGTAGGAGCCCCAGGGTCTAGATTTCATGCAGCCAAGGGGGTGACGGAGAGTCCTGCCAACACTTGAGCTGTTTTGCTGCATTGACAGCATGAATGCTGCCAGCAGATCTGTTGATGTAGGTCACTTACCACTGTGCTACAGTGCAATGAAGCCTAGCCTGGCACCTTCATTTCTACAAAGATCCGTGGTCATATTGGTTTCTTCAGTCATGAGTGTTGCCTCCCTTTTCCTCTTGCACATAGGCTATGCCTAGACTCCAGATCACTGGGCTAACAAAGTGCCCACTAACAGTCTGAGCCAAAAGGTAAGCCAAAGCATTAACCAAAGGAACAACTTGGCTAACTCGGTCCCTGCTTAGAGATCCAAGTCAAGCTAGATCACTGGGCTAACAAAGTACCCACTTAAAGATCTGAGCCAGGGGTAAGCCTGAGGAACATGAATGTAGCCAGACATCCGTGCCAGACACAGAACACAGATAAGAACGCCACCCGCTTGGCATGCTACAGTTACAATACCAATTTTAACTGTGCCTCTTGTGACAATATGTTTAATGGCATAGTACAACCTTCAAATTATGCTGGGAGAAGATACAAGGTGTTAAATTTGTGTTGTGAAATTGCATGAGGGTGGAGTATTCATATGACAAAGAGAGAGAGAACCCTGAGCCATATTGGGAAAGTAGGTGGGATGAAATAAAACTGATCGTATATGCAGTGGAGAACAAAGAACTTAAATAAAATTGGAGAGGGCAGCATTGTCCACTTCACTTCAAATGTGCTAAAAATATTCTACCTCAATTCAACACCCACACTATCAGATTTATCACACTATTCCTTTGGGGATTTTCAAAGGGAGAATGGCAATATCAGGTTTATCATGGAAACTCAGCTGCATTGTTAACTATAGTATAGCCTGTGCAACTCTAAACTAGTTTAATTTAAAATACAGAGAGTTTAGTTATCAGATAGCAAACATGTACAAAAATGTTTTGAACACAAATGGAAAACATCACCTAATAGATTTTTTGTCTTAGTGCCCTTCAAAATTCCTAGAAAAATCATTCTACTAACTTGATGAAATATTTCACCCTAAAAACATTTTACAAAAATATAAGATATTGAAATGATAACCTCTGCTATATTTTTTTCCACTGCAACCTTAACGGTAGAACCATTAGCACCATGCTATAACATTTTTGAAAGTTAAGGAAACAGAGGTAATTAAAATTTCATATACATTGGTTTATGCTTTTACTTTCAATGTCATATCTTACTGACCCAATTGTGTACTGTTATTGCTGAACAAAAGAATGGGTGGGAATTATTCCAAGTTTATAGGTCAAGTTGCACTATCACTGAGGTGGGGGAACAGAGGGATGTGGGAGAAGCCATAAGGATTTTCCTTTAAGGATTTCCTATGAATTTTTTTCTCAAGAGTTACAAGGGAAGGGAACACAAAATCCCATGAACACTTGATTCCGCCACACTGCTTCTCTAGCATCCCTTCTTCCCTGGTAGGACAGGTACCATAGCTGCACTATTGCTATTGGCCAGAACACACCATTACAACCTTCCACTCCATCCTGGTTAACCACCCAGAGATATCCCCTGGGAGATCCTGAAATCCTGATGGCACCTCATCTTTTCCCAGTCTGTAGAACAATAGGCATAACTCAGTTAATTTAGGCACCCCCACCCTTTCCAAGTCTGTAGGGCTCCAAGAAAGGCACCTACCTTTACCCAATTCAAACTCTAGAGCTCAGGGTCACCCAAATCCAATTCGCAGGACTCAGGATGAAACCTGATTAATATTAGTAGACACACCCTTTTCCGAATTTGTGGGGCTCTGAGTTTATTTGACTGTGGGTTTACTGGAACTTTTACCATTGAGAGTCTTACAAAGTAATAATCTTATCCTCTTATTAACAATTACCAAACCTAGTACACATGCTAAATGTACTTTGCTATGCTCACCAAGCCTGATCAGGCAGGTGGACTTCCCCTGTTGGCCAGGCAAGGTCAGTCTCTTCTGGATTCTGCTTGCTGTGTGTCATGGTCTTCCAGATGATTCTCGCTGCTCTGATCTTGGGCATTGTCCTGGAGATGGATTCTTCTTCTTCCTTCAGGTCTCTCCTTATTATTCCCTTCTTCTTCTAACTTGTTTCCTTCTAGGACCTCAGTTTTTACAGTGCACCTTGAGTCCTGTTTAGCTATATCGTAACCAAACATCAGGAGAGTCACTCTGAAAAAAAATTCAGAGTTCAGGCCCCCTGACTGGCCCCAAGTCACTCCCAAGGGCTATGTCCACATACAAAGTTCTATTTTGAAATAAGTCATTTCAAAAAGACTTATTTCGAAATAAAAACCTTATTTTGAAAAGACATTTCGAATTTAAAAAATATTCATTCAAAATAAGGCAAGCCCCTCTAATCGAAATAGCATGCCCTGTGTATGGACATGCTATTTCGATTCCTTGAGAGGGGCACCCTGGGAGGTGTGGCAACATGGTCCCCTCTGTAGCCTGTGAGGGGCTGGGGAACCGGCATCCCTCCCCCCCGACTGCTCACAAGTGGCCAGGGCGCCCCAGCTGGCATGTTCCCTGGCTGCCTGGCTGGGGGAGCGGGGCGCCCCAGCTGCCCTGCTATGTAGCTGAGCAGCTGGCCAAGCTGGCTGGGGTGCCCACCGCCCCTCCTGCACTGGGCAAGGGGGAGCAACAGGCTTCACCCGTGGCTTCCCATTGCCGGGAGTGGGGGGGCAGTGGGCGCCCCAGCCAGCTTCGCCTGCCTCTTCCCCTTGCTGGGGGGGGGGGGCAAAGCAGGTTGGGGCACCTACCCCCCCTCTGCTCCTGGGAAGGGGGAGCCACGGGTGAAGCCAGCTCAGGCACCCACCACCCCCCTGCACCTCTCCTCAGCACCCTGGCCAGGGTGCTGAGGGGAGTTTGGACTTCCTCCCAAGGTGTCATGCACCCTGGGTGAAAGGTCAAACCCCTGTTTCAAAACAGGGGTTGTTTTGAAACAATGTGTCCTAACCGCATTGTTTTGAAACAATCCTTTCGAAACAAGGGTTATTTCGATTTCAGAGTCCCGTTCTTTCAAAATAACAAAATGTCATCTGGACCTAACAAGTTTTACTTCGAAACAAAAAGCTCTCGTGTGAATATACCTAAGTTGCCCAAGATGCTCCACCCTCTGCACTCCCGGGGCCTAGGGCCTGCCCCCCACACCACTCCAGCACTGCTCCTGGCCCCCCTTGCCTGGCCTCCATGCCGCTTCTGGGGTACACCCTGCCACTCCTGGGGCACCACGCCTGGGGCACAGCTCCCAGGTACCTGGTCTCCAAGCTGCTTCCAGGGTGTCCAGGCATCACACAGCCCCACTCCACCCCCCACCACTTTCAGGCCCCTCCTTCTGGACACCCCCTATCCAGCCTCTTCAGTGCTCTGGTGCTGCTACAGGGAGCCCCCTACCAACAAAGGGAAGCAGGCAGGTACAGGATGGAAATCAATATTTGCAGAATGGAAAAGGACTAAATTGGTAGTGGGAAATATTGTTTCTAGTTTCTAAAGTGCATTACAAACTGTGCCAAATTAGAAACAAACACTTAGGGCCCAATCCTGTTTTCACTGAAATCAATGGCAAAACATTAACTGTTTTCACTGGAACATTAAACAGTTACTTGACATCCTCCCTTAAGACAACCATTTTTTAAATAGATGGAGACCACAGCTCCATGGACTTAGCACAGCTCCATGGATTTCAATGGAATTACATCAATTTATATCATCTGAAGAACTGGCCCTATATACACTTCTTGTTGATATTTAAGTGTGTCTTCGACAAGGTGGATAGAAAATCTATGCATAGTGCAAGGAGAGAAGAGAGATAACATATGATATAAATTAGTATTACATTTTTTAAAAGTGTACCAAGGTCCTTTAATTTTATGTAGGCATGCCTTATGTAGTTTCAGTTCTAATGTTAGTTTAAGTGTTAAAAAAAATCCACTTCTCATGACAAAAATAAATAAAATACAATTTTTTAAAATTGGCAGCAGAATCCCTTCTTCCTCTTTATCTTCCATGTATCTGAGTGAACCTCTCTTGTTCACTGTCTCTTGTTTACATGTCTACTACTATGGAGTTTTTATACCTTCCTCTAAAACAACTGATGCTGGCTACTGTCAGAGACTGGACACAATGGACCTTGAATATGGCAATTCCTATGTTCTAAAGGCTGTCCAAATGGGGTCAGGTGACCAGACAGCAAGTGTGAAAAATTGGGACAGTGGTGGGAAGTAATAGACTTCTAGGCAAGACTAAGTCCTGAATATCAGAACTATCCCTATATAATCAGAACATCTGGTACCCTAAGATGGGGTCCATGGTACTAAATCTCTCATTTTGAGAATCAATGTTTTTCTCCTTTGAACTTCCTTCTATCCTCTTGCACCACTAAAAGCCTTTTATAAGAATGATACAAATGCCTTTCTGTAGATCAGTTACCCTGAGAGATTCCTACAAGTATCTGTCACAGCTGTTTCTCTGCCTATTAGATTTTGTAATAGTCTCATCATCAATTAGTGCAAGCCCCAGCTGTCACATTTTAAAATATACTATATGTCTAAAACACCAGAAAATGTACTCTAGGGAACATTTAGAGCATTAGCAGAGAAATAGGCTAGATGACCTGTCAGATCTTTCCCATTTATAATTTATTTGATTTTATATCTCCATGGCATAATTGTGTTTTACGAACTTGAGAGTGATTGTCTCCTACATCTCAGAACGAACAGCTTTCACAATGTCACCAGATCTGCCTGACAATAGAGGGTGTCCCATTTTGGGGGGGCTTCATCAACAGCCTAATCAAACAAATAGGAGTCTTTCCATTGCTTTCAATGAGCCTTAGAATAGGTCCCTAGGGTTTTTACTTTGTTTTATTTTTTAATCTTTATTAATTTTGAAAGGATTTGAATACAGACTTCCCATTTTTTCACCTTTCTTCTTTTTGATCTGATCATACAATTAGGGATGGATGAGGTATTATACTTTTATCAAGCAAATTACATGCCAAACAGTTTTAAATTCCATATATTCTGTATACAATGCAAGCTTATTTATCTTTTCATATAATCAAACTGAAGGTATACAGTACAATGATTGAAAGATACACAGAGTTCATCCAAATGCATTAAATATCTTTGAATATTATATACAGATTTAGCTAGAGTTACATATACTCAGGTTCCAGCACAATGCAGAAAATCATTTGTTAGAAATTCAGTTACCTGTATGTAACTCTTCTGCCAGGCCAAGACTGCAGCAGCAAAGGTCTAGGTTCTATATCTAGGGGTTTCCAAACAATGTTACGACACCAACTGGCTCAAGCCTCCACCCAGTCTCCTGGGAAATCATGAACTATGCCCTTGGTGCCTCAGAATGGCAACACTTCCCCACTTGCAAGCATGAGTCTGAGTGTAGTACATAAAACTTTTAACAGTAAAATAAAGAGAATACATAGAGGCAATATCAAAACCAGCACTGGTTTGGAGATACAGTGTAGGGCAGGATTCCCACAAAACCCAATAAGCAGAACTTACTCCACCCCAGTATTTGGAGAACATGTCCTTCACTTCTACATTACACCCATACTGATCATCATAGTTTTAGCATCCACCTCTCTCAGGGGGTGGGCTGGCTCAGCTAGCCCCCTCTCGTTATCTTCTGCCACCTCGGGATCTGCTTGTGCCACCTGCTGGTCACTCACACCTTCCACCAGTACTATTCCTGGTACTATTCATTGGCTGCTCGCACCACCATCTACTGGCACTGCCCGCTGGTCATTTGCACCTTCTGTTGGCTGCTTGCACCACCACCTGCTGGCATCACCCGCTGGTCATTCACACCTTCTGCTGGCACTATGCTGGCCACACACACTGCCATTGGCACCACCCACTGGCCAATCCAGAGGCACCAACTTCTCTGAGCCTCTAGTGAATTCAGCTCTTAGAATTTCAACCTGATTTGAGCTCTAGACTTCAGCCTTTAGGAGAACACCAGAGACTGCTCTCTTATCAAAATAACAAAAGGATTCCACAAGGAGCAGAGCAGTCCCTGCAGGGGGTGTGGGGGACAACACAACAAGTGGGACAACCACCCCAGGCCCCACAGTTCCAAGGGCCCCATGCTGCCTGCACTGCTGCAACACCTTCCTTGCCCCCCTCCCGCCACACTGTTCCCACCCCATCATCTTCAGGAGGAAGCCAAAGGCAGCAGGGCAGGGCAGGAATGCAGAACCCAGCACCTGGGCCAGCCCTCCCTACCCCCAGGACAGAACAGCCAGCCCAGGGATAGGGCAGGAGAAGAGGGCCTGGCCTCTGAGCTGGCCCATCCCGCAAGTGCAGGGAGGGAACCCCCAGAAACAGCCTTGGCAAGGAATCTTTAAAAAAACAAGGAGTCGTGTGGCACTTTAAGACTAACAGATTTATTTTTCGCATGAGCTTTCATGAGAGAAAATCCCACTTCGTCAGATGCTTCAAAGGTAGGTGAACTTACAGAATGGAATGAAAATAAATGCAAGGGGGTGTAAAACATAGGATCAGGTCATACAGTAACAGCAAATCAGAGCAAATCAAATTTGAACCTAAGAACTGCTCTGATTTGCTGTTACTGTATGACCTGATCCTATGTTTTATACCCCCTTGCATTTATTTTCATTCCATTCTGTAAGTTCACCAATCTTCGAAGCATCTGACGAAGTGGGATTTTCTCCCACAAGAGCTCATGCGAAAAATAAATCTGTTAGTCTTAAAGTGCCACACGATTCCTTGGGTTTTTTATGCTGGACTAGACTAACACGGCTATCCCTTTGGAAATTGACAAGGAATTTTTAAGTCTATGTTTTAACAATGGGAGGGGAACTAGGCATTGCCTAAGGCTCAGCTTTTCAGCTGAGCTTATAGCCACTCCCTCCTCCCTCTTAACAAAACTGAAAAATAGGGTTGCTCACTCTTCCAAGTTCTGTGTTGGTAATGGAGACTTTTCCATCAGGGCAGGCTAACACAAAGGGTAGCACATAATGAAAAGACAATATTTCATTTCCCCATTCAGTTAAAACACCAGATTGGAGGATTTGAATCAGCCACACATACCATTTCCCATCATGCCCAGCATTTGGGCACATGCCTCCATATACAGTGAAAATATGCTAAGTACCTAATTGTACTCATGCAAATGCAAAGTCTATGCAAATCAGGTGCCCCCCTCTGCTGGTAAGGAAGAGAAGTGCCTGGCCTCTAGATCTTGCTTATGCATACATATCTCCAAAAGGAATGTCATAGAATATTTATTGTTAAGTGTTTAATCCTTTTCGGTTGACTACAGTCTTAATGATGGGAATTTGCTCAACCAGATAACATTATCTTGTTTATAAAGTACAGAGTTTGTGGGTATTCTAAAAAATATTATGACCTATACAACAACACATAGTCCAAGAAAGACTAATAAATCACATGTAAGAACTGCCTCAATTATCGGCTATTAAAAGATGCTTTGTACAGATTGTGTGGTGTGCAAATTAGCTCATAAAGATCTGAGATACACAATACTTCATTTAGATTATCACAATGGCATGTATCCTGACAGGATCAACATAGTTTTATAAACTTAATTTATAAATAGTGTTCCTTCTCTATAAAGCTGTGTACAGCTAGATGCCTAATATAAGAAGAAAGCTTGTAATGCATTTCAGTGGCTCATATATGACCTAGAATCAGGTTGATTTATGGTACTTTTGAGAGTAGCCTTCTAACAAAGATTTCATTTTAAAAGAAACACTGTACACAACATATATCTTGGACTGTCAAATTAAGTATGTATTTAGCACATAGTCAAAAGTAAGCAATTCATGTTAATTAGGAAGATGGGGAACATTTAAAAAAGGGAAGTAGAAAGCTGTACATTTTATATAACCTATTATAAACAATTATTCTTTTACCTGATTTTCTTCTACTTGTTTAGAAAATGCATTTGTATAAGTTCCTGCAATCCAGGAATCTCAAAGTGCTTAAAGATATTAAAGAAGTAAGTCTCACAACAGTCCTGTGTTACTAGGCCCATTTTACAGGAAAGGTATTCTGAGGCTCAGGGTGGTTAATTAGCTTGTCCAAAGTCGCAAATCAAGTTAATGTCAGAACTGGGTATTAGAAATCAGATCCCATCTCCCAGTTCTGGGCCTTAACTTCAAAGTCATCCATCCTCTCTTTTAGGTTCGATCATGGGACCTCATGTGCACCTGATCCTGTGCTTTCTGCATCACCAGAGCTTTCACAGGCAGTAGAAAAGAGCAGCCATTGGCAGATGGATACTTCCCATCTCATCCAGTGTATGGGAAGTGAGCGCAGAGGTCTGAGAAGTAACTCCATTCCCAATAGTGCACACGTTCCTGCACTGGATTCATCACAGAGGAGGCAGTAATTTGTGCTTCTAACAGACTGATCAAGTCTCCTGTCATATCAAGGAAAACCCCAATTATAACCCAAACCTCCTGATTTGCAATTTAATAATGTTATTTTCTGCAACGCAGGAAAGGGAGCTTAGGACAGTTGATCTGGCTGTAGTGGAGTGGGGTGTACCATCAGGGACAAGAGCCTTGCCTGCTCACTGGAGAGAGCTTCATCTGCCACAAGAATGGATGTCCATGGGTGCCGCCACCTTGGTTCACAGAGCTCAGCATTGAGCAGGTCTACTGGCTCACAACACATCAAACTAGAAGTATGCTGGCTTGCTATTGGGTGAGGCAAGAATGGAGAGTGTGGTCAAGTCCTCTGTGCATGTGCAAAAGAGATTTAGGGTGGGCAGAGACATGCTGAGAGGAAGGTAGCTGAGAAGAGCAAGAGATGTGGGTGGGACAGGGTGGAGGTGTCTAATGTCTTCCTAGCGGGCAATTCAGTGCTGGGCAGGGAGGGAGAAGAGGCTTAGATTAGGTCAGGGGGCTGAAAGGAGAGTGAAATTGGGTTGATTCAGGGTGAGTGGCAGACTAGACTGAGTGGGGAGGAGCACTGATGGGCCAAGACCTCAGTTCATAGGGATGTTGAGATTTGCTCATTTGGGGATAAATCTTATGACAGGAGTATTGATACAGCGGAGTATGGCTTGTTCAGGAAGGAACAGTAGGATAAAAAAGAAGGAAGTGTTGCATTACATATCAGAAATATATATACTTGTTCTTAGGTACAGGAGGAGGTTGAGAGACAGACCAGTTAAAAGTTTCTAGATAAAAATAAAAGGGGAAAAAAATGGGTGACCTCACATTAGGAGATCTACCACAGGCCACCAAATCAGAAAGAGGAGGGGGATAAGGCATTTCTAGAGCAAATAACAGAAAGATCCAAAGCAAGCCTGGTGGCAATGGGGGGCATCTGTTGGGAAAGTAATACAGCTAAATGCACAATTTCCAGTAAGTTATTTAATATGTATCAGAGACTTTTTGTTCCAGAAAGTGGAGGAAGTCAGGAGGACAACTATTTTAGACTTGATTCTGACCAACGAAGAGGATTTGGTTGCAAATCTGAAGGTGGAAAGTAATTTGGGTGACATTCCAAAGAAGGAGTCATGTTAGTATAGTTCAGCAAGACAAACAAGGAGTCTCAGGGCGCTTTTAAAGACTAACAAATTTATTTATTGCATGAACTTTCATGGGAGAGATCACACTTTGTCCCTCATGAAAGTTCATGTGATAAATAAATATGTTAGTCTTTGAAAGTAGTACAAGACTCCTTGTATAATTTGAGTGAAAGTGATGATGAAATGATAGATTGAAGGTTTCTGAGAAAAGGAGGAAGTGAGAGCAACAGAATAAGGACAATGGACAACAACGAAAAAAGCAGTTTCACAAACTGAGAGAACTAGCAGGTAAGGTCCCATGGGAAGAAAATGTAAGGGAAAAAGGAATTCAGGAGGACTGTCAGTTTCTCAAGAAGACAATATTAAATGCACGGCTGCCAACTAGTCTGATCTGAAGGAAAGATATGAAGAACAGCAAGAAGTCAATATGGCTCCATCAGGTACTTTATAATGACCTGAAAATCAAAAAGTAATCAAACAAAAAGTGGACACATGATCTAATTGCTAAAGAAATATAAAAAAGAATTGCACAAGTATTTAGATACAAAATCAGGAAGGCCAAGGCACTAAATAAAATACACCTAGCAAGGGCTATAAAAACAATAATTACTCATTCCTTGACTACATTATGAGAAAGAAAAAGCAGAGAGAAAGTGTACCTTCCCCACTTAGTGGAGAAGGAGAACTGTGATGGCATTTACAGATGCCACACTAAAGCCAAGGGAGTGATGGTGCAGCACCAGGCCAACAAAACCCTGCCCCTAAGCAGCTGCACAGAGGAATTGCTTAACAGGGCTTTCATCCAAGAAACACACCACATAATCCAATGGCTACAGCCAAGCCCTAAGATATACCTGCATTTGCTCTGATCCCTCAGACAGAGACAGACACCTTCAGGATCTCTATCAAGCATTCTTACAAATGTAGTACCCTCCTGGTGAAGTAATAAACAAATTGATAGAGCTGGATGGGTACCCAGAAGTCAACTACTACAGGAGAGGCCCAAGAAAGAAAACAACAGAACACCAGTGGTTGTCAGCTACAACTCCCAACTCAAACCTCCACACCAATCATCAAGGATCTACAGCCTATCCTACAAGACAATCCCTCACTCTCTCAAGTCTTGGGAGACAGACCTCTCCTCATTTAGAGACAGCTGCCCAGCATTAAGCAGATGCTTTCCAACAACTACAGACCAAACAACTGAAACATTAAAGCAGGCACCTATCATTGCAACAAACCCTGTTGCCAACTTTGTCCATATATCTGCAAAAACAATACCACCATAGGACATAATCAAACCAGCTACTCTATCAAGTGTTTATTCACCTGCTTATCCACCAATGTCATTTATACCATCATGTGCCAGCAATACCCCTCTGGCATATACATTGGACAAACATGACAGTCGCTGCACAAAAGAATAAATAGACACAAATCTGATATGAGAAATAACAATATACAAAAACCAGTAGGGGAACACTTGAATTTCCCTGCTCACTCGATTGATATGTTAATTGCTGTACTTAAGCAAATGGATAACAAATCAAAACTTCCAAGAGAAACTGCAGAATCGGAATTCATATGCAGATTAGACACCTTTGCTTTAGGATTAAATGGGGATTTTAGTTGAGGTTTCTTTTATTACAACAGGTGATTTTGCCTTCTTTTTACCTCCCATCCCTCTAATGTGCTGTTCTCCACTGTTTGATTTGCTGAAACAGTCTGACCTGATCCTATGACTTATACTTCCCTGCATTTATCTGCCTCCCTTTCTGTAAATTCTTTATCTTCAAGCATCTGACAAAGTGGGATTTTGTCCCACGAAAGTTCATGAGATAAAGTTGTTAAGTTTAAAAGTACCACAAGACTCCTTGTTTGTTTGTTAAACTAGACTAACACAGCTATGCCTTTGGAACTGCCTAAAAGGGAATTCTGACCATCAGGTGTGGGGTGTAAAGGAGAGGTTGTCTGCAGACAGAAAGCTAGTTTGTAGCTTGTGACACAAAGTAATCGTTAGGAGATGAGGTTAGACTGGGTAAGATCTCACTGGGAGGCCAGGGGCTGATCCTTTTTCTCTCCTTTTGTCCTTGATAAGGAGGAATTGAAGGAAACCATGAAGTAACCTGGGAAGCCCCAGCTATCTGAAGTGTTAAGACTGTTTGAGCAGTCCTGTGCTGGGAGGGTAGCTGAGTGTTGGAAACAATGCCCTTAACTGAAGACAGAACAGGGAAGTTTGGTCTGGTGGATCAGCGAGAGGAGTCTGAGACAATCCAAACCCTTCCTCTTTGGGCAGAGGCGGCCTTAGGCAATTGGGGGCCCTAGGCGAAGAGCCATCATGGGCAGAAACCGCTGGAACCAAAGGCTGCACTGCCCACGCTCCCTCCCCTCTGCTCCGCTGGAGGGGCAGAGCAGTACTCCCCACTTATCCCCAGCCAGCTGCACCTCCCCAGGGGGCAGAGAGGGCCAGTGTGGAGCTGTGGCATGTCGGGATGAGGCCCTGGAGTCACCCACTCCAAAGAGCTCAGGCTGCCTGGCCCCCAGGCCCTGGATCAGGCCTGTTCAGCCTTGGGGTGGCTGGGGGTGAAGCAGCCTGAGCTCTTTGGAGCAGGCCGCTCCAGGGCCCTGCCCACACATGCCACAGCTCCCCACCAGCCCCTCCCACTGCTGGGGAAGTGCAGCTGGCTGGGGGTAGGTAGGGAGTGCTGCTCCACCCCTCCAGCAGAGCAGAGATGAGGGAGGGCAGGCAGTGCAGCCTCTGGCCCTGGTGGTTCACAGCCCCTGCTCCCCTACTATCTGGGGGGTGGTAGGTGAAACAAAGCAGGAGATCGCTATGGGGCCCCTTAATGCTTGGGGCCCTAGGCAGCCACCTGCTTCGTCTCCCCAAAAGCCACCTCTGTCTTTGGGTCATGTGCTGGGACACGGCAGCAAAGGAGGGCCTGAGTCCCCTTCTTCTTCTTCCTGTCCAGGAGAATCTTCGGGATTATAGACTGTAACTTGACTGCCAAGCCCTCAGCTTGCCCAGCAAGGCCTACCCAGGACTTTAGTGATTCTTGAGTCATGGCCTGCTCACGAGGCATGAGAAGCTCAAAAGTTAATAATAAGAAGGCTGAGATGCTTAATGCCTATTTTGCTACAGTCTTCATTAAAAAAGAAACAACACAATTAATATTAGCAACCAAGGGGAAGGAACACAAGCCACAATAGAAAAAGAACAGGATAAAGAATAGTTAGATAAGTTTAATGTATTCAAGTTGGTAGAATCTGATGAAATTCATTATAGAGTACTTAAGGAACTAGTTGCTGCAATCCTGGAACTGATCAGTTGCCTTAGAGAACTCAAAAAGAACAGGTGTAGATCAGTCAACCTAACTTTAATAACCAGAAAGATACTGGAACAAATTATTAAAGAATCAATTTATAAGCACCTAGCTACATGGAATAACCAACATGGATTTGTCTAGAATAAAACATGTCTAATCAACCTTATTTCCTTCTTTGAAAGGGTCACTTGTCTAGTAGCTACAGACGAAGTAATAGCCACAATATATCTTGATTTTCAGCAAGGCTTTTTAAACAGTCCCACTACATGACATTCTCATAAGCAAACTAGGTAAATGTGGTCAGTCCTGGGTCAGGTACTATTCAGCATTTTCATTGATGACTTGGATAATGGAGTGGAGAGTATACTCATAAACTCTGAGGATGACACCAAGCTGAGAGGGATTGCTATCACTGTGAGGGACAGGATTAGATTCAAAACAACTTAGATCAATTGTAGAATTGGCCTGAAATCAACAAGGTAAAATTAAAGACAAGTGAAAAGCACTACACTTAGGACAGAAAAAAAAATCAAAGGCAAAACTACAAAATGAGGAATAAGTGGCTAAGTTGTAGTACTGCTGAAAAGGATATCAGGTTATAATGGATCACAACTTGAATATGAGTCAACAATGTGATGCAGCTGTGAAAATGACAAATATTCTAGGATGTTTTAACAGGACCATTATATTTTAGACACAGGAGGTAATTGTCCCTTTCTAATCAGCACTGGTGAGGTCTCAGATGAAGTAGTGTCCAATTCACACTGCCAGATTTTAGGAAAGATACAGACAAATTAGAGAATGTCTTAAGGAAAGCTACAAAAAGGATAAAGGTTTAGAAAACCTGACCTGTGTGAGGAAAGGCTTTAAAAAAAAAAAAGTGCAGGGGGAGCATGTTTAGACTTGAGAAAAGAAGACTGAGGAGGGACCTGATCCTGATGATAGGTTTCAAATATGGTAAGTGCTGTTATAATGAAGACAATGCCCAATTGTTTTTCTTTAGGAGGACAAGAAGGAACGGGCTTAATCTGCTACCAAGGAGAGCTTGGTAGTTGAGCTTTGAAATAGGTTTCCAAGGGAGCTTGCAATCTCCATCGCTGGAGGTTTTGAAGAAGAAAATGGACAAACACTTCTCAGTGATGATCTAGGTTTACTTCAGACTCAACAAATCCTAGGCACCAGGTCACCATGTTCACTTCATTGTTTTGTGAATCAACTTTGATACTGGCCTAATTTGGGGAACAGAGTTTGTTAATATGTATACTTTCTTCTGCTCTGGAGCAACACAGATGCTAGACAGAGAGGGCTTGAGTTACTACACACTCTTACCAAAATGCTCAGGTCCAACTGACTGTCATAGAATCATAGGAACTGGAAGGAAGCATGAGAGGTCCTTGAGTCCAGTTGCCTGCACTCATGGCAGGACCAAGTAACCTCTTACACCAACCCTGACATATACTTGTGTAACTTGCTCTTAAAAACTTCCAATGATGGTGATTCCACAACCTGCCTAGGCAACTTATTCCAGTGGTTAATCACCTTGACAGTTATGAATTTTTTTGAATGTTTAACCTAAACCTTCCTTGCTATAATTTAAGCCCATTGCTTCTTGTCCCATCATTGGCAATTAAGGAGAATAATTTTTTTCCCTCCTCCTTGTGATAACCTTTTAGGTACCTGAAAACGGTAATCATGTCCCCTCTCTAGGATTTTGCTCCTGGCACATAAGAATTGAGGGGCAAAAGGCTGCTTCACCACACAGAGCAGCATGGGCTCGCCCTCTCCTGCTGCTGAGAAAGGTCACTGATGGCAGCTGATTCAGCAGTGCAAGGGGAAGGAGAGATGGCAGTGTTTTCCTTCTCCAGCAATGCCATCTCTCTTCCCTGCCCACACTCCTAGCACCATCAAAAGAGCCGCCAGCAGCATCTTTCTTCCAGTGGTGAGGGAGGGTTTTTTTGGTGGTGAACTAAAGAACACCCCCCCCAGAAGTGGATTACCCAGTGGGCCAATGGGTCGCAGGCACAGGGGCCCGCCACAGTGCGGAGGCCCCTCCACCCCACCAGCAACCGAGCACTGGCAAAGGGAATGGGGCGAGATGGCCTGAGGTCAGGCTCTGGGCTCCTGCCCTGCCGCTGGTCTGGCCAATCTGCCCTCTGGGGCGGGGTGAGTTAGCCCACAGGCTCAGCTCTGCCGTTCTCACCCACCCCCTGGGCCAGCCATTCTGCCTTGGAGGTCAGGGCAGCATGCGCCAACCATGGCCTGACTGGTTGTCTCTGGGGGAGAGGGAGCTGACTGCCACATGAGCAGTAGGGGCTCTGGTGCAACCCGAAGCTGCACCGCACACAGCAGTCAGTGCCCCCACCCCACTTCGCTGGAGCCAACCAGGCAGGCTACCACTGGCCTATGGCCCCAGCCGCCCCCACCAGCACTGGCCCACTGGCAGTCCTTCAGTGGCGGGGCCCCACCCATGGGGAGGCCTAGGGACCCTGCAGCCCCAGATCTGCCAATTCTCCCCTTTCCCCCCACTGCTGAAAAAAGTCACTGTTGTATGAGCTTTTGTGAGAGATAATCACATTTCATCAGACACTTGAAGATGGGGACTTTTAAGAATGGAAGCAAAATAAAAGTAGGGGAGTGTTAGTCATAGGATCAGGTCAGACTGTTACAGCGAATCAAAGCAGTTGTTTGGATTCTAACAGTGGAGTACAGCAATTAGCAGGAGAAGAGGGTGGCAAAATTACCTACTGTAATGAGGAAAAAACCATAGTCTCTATTCATCCCTGAGTTCAGTGTCAAACTCATGTATGAATTCCAATTCTTTAGTTTCTCCTTGAAGCTTTGCTGTGTTATTCATTTGCCCGAGTACGGCTATTAACAGATCACAAGTGGAGTGATCAGGAAAACTGAAGTACCTCCCTACTGGTTTCTGAATGTTATTTCTGATGTCAGAATTGTGTCTATTTTTTATTTTGTGCAGAGATTGTCATGTTTGTCCAATGTATTAGGTTGGGGAGGGGCATTTCTGGCATGTGATGGCATAAATCACATTGGTGAATGAGCAGGTGAATGAACCTTTCATGGAGTAGCTGGTTTGATTAGGTCCTATGATGGTGTCTTTTGTGCAGATATGTGAGCAAAGCTGGCAACATGGTTTGATGCAGGAGTATGTGCCTACTTTAATGTTTCTGTTGTTAGGTCTGTAGTTGCTGATAAGTATCTGTTTAAGGCTGGGGAGCTGTCTGTAGGCAAGGAGTGGTCTGCCACCCAAGGCCTGAGCAAGTGAGGGATCATCTTGTAGAATAGGCTGCATGTCCCTGATGATGTGCTGTAGGGGACTGACTATATTTGACTACACTGACTACATTCCCCCCCATTTATTTTGCTCCCATTCTGTAAGTTCCCCATCTTCAGGCATCTGACAAAGTGGGATTATCTCCCACAAAAGCTCATGAGATAAATTAATGTGTTAGTCTTTACAAGTGCCACCAGACTCCTTGTTTGTTTTGCTGAACTAGACTAACCCCTTTGGTACTATGAGGAGGATTTTCAGAAGGATTCAGAGGGAGCAATTAGGCTGAATGCAATGGTAAAATAATTGACTTCAGTGGATGCAGTGAGGCCAACGCCAATCACTTTTTAAAAAACCACACAATTATTTAAATGGTTAATTTTAATTAAAGTTATTATTATTATGCAGTTTAGTAAGACACTGAAAAATATGCTGAGAAATTCTTAGAATCTGGGGAAAATTGTCCTCTGAATTCTAACCACATATATGTTAAAAATGTCACTTTTTTTCACAGAGAAACTGTAGGATCACCTGTTCACAGACTAAGGCTGGAAGAGACCATCATGATCATCCAGTCTGATCTCCTGCACACTCCAGGCCACAAAACTTCACCCACCCACTCCTGCAATAGTCCCATAATTTCTGGCTGAATTACTGAAGTCCTCAAACAATGATTTAAAGACCAAAGTTACAGATAATCCTCCATTTACTACACTGTTCAAACCTGCAAGTGACCCATGCCCCACTGTCTCTGCCAATCTGACTCTGGAGAAACTTCCTTCTTGAACCTGAATATGAATCCAATATTTGGAGGACAGGATCACAATTCAAAATGATTTGGACAAACTGGTGAAATGGTCTGAGGTAAAATGAATGAAATTCAATTAAGTGCAAAGTACTCTACTTAGGAAAGACCAATCCATGCACACACAAAAAATGGCAATGACAGCCTAGAAAGGAGTACTGCGAAAAGGGATCTGGGTGTCAAAGTGGACCACAACAAAATGAGTCAGCAGTGTAATGCTGTTGCGAAAAAAGCAAACATCATTATGGGATGTATTAATAGGAATATTGTAAGAAAGACATGAGAAGTAATTCTTCCGCTCTACTCTGCCCTTATTAGGCATCAACTGGAGTACTGTGTCCTGCGCTGGACACCTCATTTCAAGAAAGATGTGGAAGAACTGGAGAAAGTCCAGAGAAGAGCAACACAAATGATTAAAGGTCTGGAACACTTGACCTATGAGGGAAAATTGAAAGAACTGGGTTTGTTTAGTTTGGAAAAGAAGAGACAAGAGGGGACTTGATAACAGTTGTCAAATACCTGAAAGGCTGTTACAAGGAAGAGGAAGAAAAATTATTCTCCTTAATTGCCAATGATAGAACAAGAAACAATGAGCTTAAATTACAGCAAGGGAGGTTGAAGTTGGACATTAGGGAAAAAATCCAAACAGTCATGGTGATTAACCGCTGGAATCAGTTGCCTTGGTGGGTTGTGGAATCTCCATCACTGAAGGTTTTTAAGAGCAGGTTAGACAAACACCTGTCAAGGATGGTTTAAGAGGATACTTGGTCCTGCTGTAAGTGCAAGGGACTGGAAAATCCCAAACAGGCAAAGTTAATCAGGAAATAAACATTAACTTTAAGTTTCCAAGAGGGTACCATAAACAATGCAAGTTAGAAATGAACAATTATTTGACATGCTGTTAAAAATTAATTAGAGACATATTTCCCCCCCACTGGCATCAGCAAACCTAGAATTTTACCCATTGGCAAAATTCCCATTGACTGCAACAGGGTAGGATTTTAGCTCCTGATATGGTCTTTAAAAAAGATTCCTATATTTTAACTTATTTGGAAATTTAATTTTGCATTGCTCAGCTGCACAGCTCCCTTCTCCCCGCTTACCTGAAGACATAAGTTAGCTGGCAATACTGGTTTTAAACTATATTTTATCATTAATGTGTACTAATTTGGGACCCCACAAACACTTGTGCACGTGCTGCTTTATTCACATGAGTAGTTCAACAGAACTCAGTTATTACTATTCTTATATTGCAAGTTAAGTAGCTGTGTGTTTGCAGGATCAGCCTATTACAGAAATAAACAGCTACCTGTTCATATAAATGTGAGGTTTCTGGTTTTATTTGATATTTAAAATAAAAAAGCAGATACTGCATATCACTTATCTTTTATATCAGATGGTTTGTCAGAATCTGGCACTGAAAGTCAATTACTCACTTTACAGTTATAAAATCCATCTTTATGGCATAGGACACAAGGACAGACACAAAAGATTGGAAGCATAGAAGCATATCCTCATAAGCACTAAACAGTCCCCGTTGTTGGATGACCAGATTGAATCATCATTTATGTAGGTTATATCAAAGTTCACAATCTTCAAGTCTTTTTTAAGATACGTGTCATTCAGTTTGTTTAACGTTCGAACAAAGGCATATTTAGATGCACAGCTATATGCTTCCCAACAGTAGACCTTCTCAAAGTGCATATCAAAATATGGATTATCCTAAAAAGAAATGGAGACAATGAAATTATTACTAGCTTTACAGGCACTAGTACAGCAACACTTCTTGTCTTATGCTTACTCACCTTGTAATCTTTGTCCCACTATAATTGATTAATCAAATACTAGCACTGGACTTCTGAAATACTTTTACAATCTGTAAGCATTCTTACTGGGATGACCCTTTCATATTTTTACCAAGAATGGCTCCAAACCAGTAGTCCTTAATCAGAGAAAACTCTCACGGATGCCAGAAGGGGGTCAGGATTTGACCAAAGGAACACAAGACAATTTATGACAATTATAAGGCATGATTTTAAAATATACAGTACTATAGTACTGTCCAAAATATACTGTGCTTACCTTCTATTATACAGAAATTCCCTATCATATCAGGAATATTGATTGCCCTCTTTGCTTATACTGCAGATCTCCATGCTTAGTGGCTCCTCTTCCTGATTAATGCAAACAATGGCTTTAAAATTAAACACTGTGTATGTCATTAGTTTTGATTTATTATAAATGTTTATAATGATGTTAATGACTTCATGATTAAACGTTTTTTCATCAGAAATAAGGCAGGCCCTGATCATACCCTCCAACTGGGGGTGGGGTGTAAATCTGTGGGTGGAAGCTCTGGAAGTGGAAATTTCTCTAAGGATTCCCTCTAGGGATAGATCGCCCACATAACTGCATTATGAGAGTGGAGTTCATTGTTATCATGCTATGAGAAAGTCCTCCTAGCTGCCTTGACCACGGGAGCTCTAGAATACGGAGAGCTCAAGAGGAAAGACAATTCAGCCCCTAACTGTATGTTTTGCTTTGGTTTGCTTTTGCCTAAGATGTATGGAGCCAGGAGGGGCTGGGATTGGTATAGCACACCGCACCTCTCCCATGCCAGCTTCCTGCACCTCAGATTTTCATAAACACAGAGTCCAGAGAGACCTCCACTAAGTATGGGCAGGTGCATCACTGGCACCTGGCACACAGGGCATGTGCCCCGAGTCCCAGCACCAGTGTCCTAGATTGCTGGGGTACTCCCTGCATGTCCCAGCCCCGTCCCCATCTGCAGCCTGGTATCTGGGCCTGGGCTGGTCGCAGCAGTGCCTGCCTCTCCCCGGGCAGGCCGCCCATGCAGCCACTGCCTCACCCGGACCCATCCCCAGCCAAGGATCGGGGAGCGGGCTGGCAGCAGCAGGAACCCAGTCCCCTAACTACAGCTTGCAGCCAGGGAGCGGGGCCCGGGCCCAGGCCTTTCCCCAGGGTACCAACACTCATGAGTATGGGAAGGGGATATGAATGACCCTAGCCCTTCTTGGGCATATGAGTGCCATGTTCCTATATCAGGGGTGGACTGGCTATAGAGCTTGCTTATACACATCAGATGTGTCCTCCAGAATGTCTTTTAGTGCTATGCTAGGTATAGGCGAAGTTAGTTTAGATAAAGTATTTTACACACAGTATCACTTAGTGATTGAACAGTATAACATATTTTAGCATTAGAAATGAAGAATCATGTGGCACTTAAAGACTAACAAATTTATTTATTGCATGAACTTTCCTGGGGAAAAAAATCCCACTTCGTCTCCCACGAAAGCTCATGCAATAAATAAATTTGTTAGTCTTTAAGTGCCACATGATTAAGTGTCACAGGACTCCTTTTTTATTTTGCTGAATTAGACTAACATGGCTACCTGTCTGGAATTTGGCAACATTTTAGCATTCCATTCCATCATCCCTTTAAAATTCTGCATTCCCACCACTTAACAATAGTCATTCTAATTACACTGTCTTCGATGGTCAGTATGGCTTAGCATTCTGCTAAATGTCTCTGAATTATACTGGTTTTCTAATTGCATCACCCAAACACAGAACAACTTGGTCAACTGGCTGGCTGTCAGTCAGGGCCATTGTTGGGGGATGAAAGGAGCAATCACCCTGGGCCCCGCGATTCTATGGGCCCTGTGGTTCTATGGGTCCCGCGCTGTCCTGCCGTGAGCAGGGCAGCACAGAGCCCGAACCGCTGCCTCCCACGGCTGGCTGTTCCCCATCCAGAGAATGGGGGGAGCCAGCAAAAAGCGGCAGTCAGGTTCAGCGCTCCCACTCTCCCCTGCTCTGCGTGCAGCCATGCGCACTGCCTTCAGCTTCATGCCAGAGGCAGTGGGAAGGTGGTGGGACGCAGCCTAGGGCCCATACTGCTGCACTCCTGGCCGCGCTGCCTCCTGACCCTTCCCCCCTTCCTCTGGTACAGAGCTAAAGACAGCATGTGTGGCCATGGGCGGAGGGGGGCAGCAGGAGCGCTGAACCTGGCTGTCGCTTTTGGTCAGCTCACCCCATCCCCTGGATGGGGAATGGCTGGCACAAGAGCAAAGCAGGCCTGCCCTTCCCCTCTGGGCCCCCACTGTGGTGGGGGGCTGAGTGGGGGCCCCACAGAGGGCAATTGACACAGGGCCCTGCGTCCCCCTAAGGATGACTCTGTTGTTAGTTGCAATGACTGTCTGGCTAGTTTGGAATCTCTGGCTGTTTTTCTTCATGTTCTGCATCTGCCATCTGTAAAGTTAGTTCTGAGGTACAAACTGTCAATGTTGACAGTTTGTGCTGGGCCCTCTGCTGTTGGTCTTGATCACATATGATCTAGCTCAGAAGTCTGCAACCTCTGGCTCTTTGGCTGAACCCTTGCAGCTCTGGGCACCCCCTGCTACTGCCACACTTTACAGGTGACCCACACCTGGCTCGAGGGACTCTGCAGGAGGGTGGGGGAAGCTGTTCCAGGCTCCCCCAGCCCTGGGCCATAGGACTCTGTGGCCTGCATCCTGGCCCAGCTTCCCCCATCCTCCACCAGGAGGCTAAACCCATTCTGGCTCTTCAAACACTTGGTTATTGAAGGAATTTTAAAAAATGGCTCCTATCTTTTGGGTTGTTGACCCCTGATCTAGACACTGAATTCTTTTTCCTTACAACTGGATTTGTCCATCTCATTTCTCAATCCAACATGACATGAACACAGCAGATTCTTGAGCTGGCAGTTTTCTAACTGAATGACATCTGCTGTAAAAGTCTTCATAAGCTTTTTTTAGCATTTTATCCTATTTTACTCCCTTCATGTCTGGCTACTTAGGAGGTAGTATTGTTCCAGTTTTGGAAAAGAACTTGAGCTGTCTTCCCCATATAGAGTTGTTCTAGACTGCATCCAGTAATTGTTATTGGTGCTGATTTATTACTCAGAAGAGCAAGCAAAGGATCTTTCTGTTATAGGATTCTTGGCTGTCTATACAGCTCTCTGCTTCTCCATTTGCTTGTGGCTAACGTGGGTTGCTAGTAATATGAGCAAAATAATATTTTATTCAGAAAGCCAAATTCTGCTGCCATGAATTATAGTTTTATCTGTCACTAGTGTTTCTGGAATATCGAAGTAAGTAATAGTTCATTTCAGTTTCTCGATAATGTTATGTCTCCCAAGTACATTATTTCTATTTACCTGTGGGGGGGAAAAAAGAAAAAAACCACCACCAGCTGTAGTTGGGCATTGGGAGGCCTTCCCTCTTGATCAAAGGAAGATTATCCTGCCTCACTAGGTCACCATTTCTTGATGGAGGGTGAGGATTAGCCAATAGGCGCTGGCCCTCAGCCAGGCCAGAGCAACTATGCAGTCTGTAAGCATGACCTTCAGGTAGGACAGGGTGGGTGCATGGTTGATGGCTTTTGGCTTTAGACTGGGAAGAGCAAGTATGTGATCTTGAGTCCTTGGTCCTCAGGCAGGGTAGGGAAAGTACTCAATCTATATGCCCTGGGCCCATAAGCAGTGGCAGAGCCAAATGGCAGTCTCTATCCCAAGCCCTTAGGCATGCTTGGGCCAGAGAGGAATCTATGACTCAGACACTTAGGCAGGATCGGCTCATATAGACAATAGGCAAACATAAGCCTTGCGGCCTACAGTGGGGTGCTGGCACCTCAGAAATGGAGTTACCAGGGGAAGGGAAACAGGGCCCTGGAGTGGGATGTGGTAGAGTCAGGGAAGCCCATATTAGCTGGGGAGTGCTCCACCATTGGCCCAGCAGGAAATCCAGCTGTAACATGCTGACCAGGGTGCAGACCCAATAGAGCTGAATTGCAACCCTCACCAGGCATGTCAGTAAAGGCAGCAACCTTGAGTGAGCCAGATACATCCATCTTTCTCACTGTCTCAGCTCCAGCTGAGCTGTAGGCCATACCTTTTATAGTTCCTGCCCCATTCACCCACTTGTGGTGGGAGCAGTGAGATTGGTCTAGCTCCACCCCCTTGGGTAGGAAGGATGGCTCCTTCCCTTCTGGATCAGAGGGAGGTCACACTGCCTCATTACAATAGTGCACTATGACCAGATAATGATGTCCTCTGAATTTGTATAAATCTGTAGTTAATGTCTTCCAAGGTCTCCCTTGTAGAGGTGCTGGTGGGGTGCTTGTACACTGTACAGTTCAGCATTGTCTCAAGTCGATTTCTCTGGATCTCCTTCCAAAATCCTAGTATGAGCAGATCTGCCATAAAGTTCTAGGCCTACCGTGGCTGCCACACTGCAGCTGAGGCGTTTGTTGGTCTTTGATCCTTGTACTCTTAATGCATAGGTTTTGTATTTTTAAGTTGTTTCTGTGATGAACTGACCCATGCAGTTCAGAATACCTTCAGGGCTACTCAGTGTCATGTCTGGTAACTTAAGCTCTTGATTGGGTTGAAACTATAAACCTTAGAAGCTATTAAGAACTAAAAGCTATAAAACAAACAACTGTCTCAGAAAAGAGCCAATTTCTGTAATCTTTCCCATCCATACCTCACAGGCTGTGCCCTTGAGAAAATTTGGCCCCAGATGTTTGAAGATTGCAGTTCATGGGAATGCAAGTTACCTCTATATCTTTGGCTCCATCTTTTCCTGTTATATCTCTGAAGCCTTTCAATGGGGAAAGCTCCAGTGTAATAAAGTAGCATATTGCCACTTCATCTATTTAAAAAGAGTACATCACTAAAAAAGTAAAACTTTTTAGGCCTTGTCTAGATGCACTTGTGTTTAACCTTATTAAATTGATTTAGTTAAACCAATGCAAGTTTGTATATAAACAATATTTTGGTTTAAAGGGTAATTTATTTTGTTGCTGGCTTTTATTTTTAAAAAGCAAAATTAAGTTGTTAGCTAAAGCTCTGTGTTCTCATTCCATGTCTATAAATGCATGTTCTCCTCAGTGCACAAAGGCCCTACCTCCCACAAGGAATTCTGGGTTCCAGGACAGAACAATTCCATCCCACCCCTTCTGCCCACAGCCTCACCCCCCTTCTGCTCCAGGCCCTGCCTCTTTCCCCTCACCCCTCTCATCACCGCATACCTCCCCCATAGCTTGATTCCCCTCCACTGTTCCACACTCTCCACTCCTACAAGTGGCAATCGACACCTAGAGGGGCTGAGTGGGGAGAGAGGGAGGAAAGATGCAGCAAGAAGTGGTATAGGGCAAACCAGTGAGGAGAAGAGGCACACATGCAGCAAGTGACAGAGGGGCTGAGCAGGGAAGGGGGACGCAGCTGTGAGGAGGCCAAAGAGGGATGTGTGGAAGATAGGAGGGGAGCAAAGCAGGGAGGTGAGCTGGTGAGGAGGGACTGCTGCAGTGAGCAGGGTGGCCAGATTTTCTTTAGTGTAGCTTAGTTCAAAAAGTGACTTGGCTAATCTCTACTCCAGAATAGCATACACATCAGAAATAAGCCATTTTAACTCTCAAATGCATGGTGAGTTTACAGAACTGACAAAAAGAAAAAATTATTGGAAGCAAAGCAGATGTGATCTGGAGTTGCTGACAAATGATAAAAATCTGTATACCTATTATGCCCCCCCCTTTTAAACAGAATCACTTTTTTAAATAGGATAACAAATGCATTGTATTAATAAAACTTACAATAAAATACAGCACTTACAGTATCTGCTTCTTTTCCATCAATCATTTCCAGATCTTTCAAAAACCACTTTTCAGCTATTTCATATTTCTCATCCAGACCTATTCTGAAGTGTTTCACCACACATATTTCTACTTCTTCATCTTTAGTCACTGCAAGACAAAAAAACAAGGTTACAGACAGACAACTGTTTTCCAAAATATCTGAAAATGAAACACTTCAAGTTACATTTTAAACAACAGTTTAACAACAAAAACTAGACTCCAGAACTATATGAAAATGGATGCATTTGTCTGCACACTGAACAAAATTAAGCTCAATGTTCACAGCCTATAAAGTCTATTTGCTTTTAATAGTTTTATTTTCTGCCCTAACCCAGCCTGTAATGGGGAATCTTGTTTGTGGGAAAGCTCTGTTGTTGAGTGTACCGAAGAATACACATTCAGGTCTTGATCCTGCCATTGGATCTCTGCAAGTAGACCCCCCATGTGTCCAGAATCCAAGTTATTTCAGGTGTGCACCATGAGCATGCAAGATTATGACCAAAACCAGTACTGAATCAGCCTCATTAACATTACATTGTTTGTTTGTATCCTTCCCATGGATCTCTGTTTTCTTATAAAATATGAATATATTGCATAACATATACGTATTAAGAAATATTTCTTGACATTCCAACTTATCTGTGGTTATCTCTAGGCTTCTTTCCTGATGGCTACCATCCTCCTGCTAATATTGGGAGTATGTGAAAGAAGGATAGAAACTTTTCATAACCCTCATCAAAAGGGGCATTGCTGCATATGATGATTAGCTGGGGCCCAGGCCCCAGCTCTGCCTCCTGTCTGAGCCCTGCTCCAAGCCCCACCCCACCCCACCGCACCCCTGTCCTCAGCCATACCCCCAGTTCTGCCCACCTGGCCCCGGCCTTGTCCCACATGTCTGAAGCTAACATGCTGCATCAAATGCATTTACATATCTGAAACAATTTAATAAGTGCATTGAATTTAAACAGCCAAAAATAAACAATTCTCAGATATGATCTATCCTCCCTACAGCAACCCTCAGTCCCTCTATGCTGAATCAAAACAAGCCGGGATGGAGAATGGGTGCAGACATTGCAAAGAACCACAGTTCCTGTAAAATAACCACTCTTTTCTTCAAATTATTGCTGGTAATGTCCCTTCTCAATATGCTACATTTGTCTTTAAAGGAATAAATTTTTTATTTTTGTGGTACAGGTCAGAAATACATCTGCCACTGCAAATTTCTAAAGCAGGTACATACTCCTGCAACAAACCATGCTGCCAACTCTGTCCACATCATCATAGGACCTAATCAAGCCATCAAAGGGTCCTTCACCTGTTCATCCACTAAGGTGATTTATGCCGGAAATGCCCCCAAGCCTTCTACATTGTACAAACAGGACAATCGCTACACAGAAGAATAAATGCACACAAAACTGACATCAGAAATCACAACACACACAAAAAAAACCCAGTTGCTAAGCACTTCTAGCTCCTTAATCACTCCACTGATGATCTGTTAACAATGGTCGTCAAGAAAATCAATGGGACATCAAGACTTCAAAGAGCAACAGCCGAACTCAAATTAATATGCAAATTAAATTGTGTGAAAGCAGGGCTGAATTGTGACTATGGATTCTTTTCACATTATAACAGGTAATTTGATTTTACCCTCCCTCTGTGTGCTGTTTCCTAGAGTCTGAATCCTTATAAATGCTTTGATTTGCTGTTGCAGTATGACCTGATCTCATGTCTTACATTCCCCTGCATTTATTTTCATTCAATTCTGCAAGTTCTCCCTCTTCAGAGCATCTGATGAAGTGGAATATTCTCCCACAAAAGCTCATACAATAAATAAATCTGTTAGTCTTTAAGTGCCACCAGACTCCTTGCTTTTTTTGCTTTACTAGACTAACACGGCTGCCCCTTTGAGACGTGCAAATTTCAAATGGCACTTTTGAAGACTAAAAAAATCTGATGCTTGAAAATGGAGTTCATCCATGAGAGCTCATGTAATAAATAAATTTGTTAGTCTTTAAAAGTGTCACAGGACTCCTTGTTTGTTTTACTGAATTAGACTAAACATAGCTACCTCTTTGGAACTTGAATTAATACAGTGGTCAATGTAGAGCAATACTTTTTCTCTGACTATATCCAGCTCTAACTGCTCCAGAAGAAGCCAAAAACCCCACTGAAGTCCTCTCCCAGCAGGGGTTAAAGTATAATCTGGGGGGCCCTGGAACCCTCCTAATCAGGTGGGGTGCCCCCTGCATGTCCAGGCCCTGCCTCCAGTACCCCAGCTCCTGCCCCTCCACATGCCAGCACCCCATCCCACCTCCCAATACCTGCTCCCCAAATCAACCCTGTGCCCCCCAATACCAACCCCCTGACCCTAAGATCCATTCATCTGTTCCCAATATCCCTCAGCCCCCAACACCCACCCCAAAAATCCACCCCTTCCCCCAATACACAGCCCCTGTCCCCACTATCCGCTCCCCTGTCCATAATATCCCCCAGCCCCCAATATCCACCCCAGCCCCAGCCCACCCCCCAATGTGAGCTGGCCACCCCAATACTCACTGGCAGCTGCATACCAGCGCCAGGGACAGGCTGTGCTTGGAGGCTTCTGCGTCCAAGCGCAGCCTTTGCATGCACAGGACAGTGCGGAGTGGCTCGCACACCGCTCCACGCTCCCCTGCCTGCCAGAAGGCAGTGGAACGCAGTTCCAGGACTTTCTATTTTTAGGGGTTCAGTGTTCAGGGCCCCTAAAAATAGAAAATGGAACTGAAATGCTACTTTCTGGGGCCTGCTATTGTAAACGGTAACGCCTGGAACGCAGCATTCTGGTTCCCTTTTCTGTTTTTAGGGGGCCTGGAACACTAAGCCTCAAAAATAGTGGGCCCCCGAACAGCATTCTGGGGGTGCTTTAACCCCTGCCTCTCAGACTTCACTCTCTTAATTAGGCAAAGATCTGATCCAATACATTTAAACCCCCACACACTTGGGATTGCCATGAACTCATACAACTTTCTCACATTTTATTATTTCTGAAGATTTGTACAATAAAACCCACTCCGACAATTAAGTCAAAAAATATAAAGTGCCACATGAGAAATGAAGCCATGTAGTGCTGCATTCACTCTTAATTTATGCCAGGTGGATGGTTTATGCAGCAGTTAATAATAGGTGTTGGAATTCAACAGAAAATTTGCAGAGCACAGTGAAAAAACAGAAGCAATCACTATGAAAAACAACATGAGATCCATACTTTAATGGCAATTAGTATTTTGTCAGTTTCAAAAGGGATAGCCATGTTAGTCTAGTCCAGTAAAAAAAAAAAACCCCCCCCAAAAAAAACCAAAAAAAAAAAAACCAAAAACAAGGAGTTGTGTGGCACTTTAACAGATTTATTTTTTGCATGAGCTTTCATAGGAGAAGATCCCACTTCCTCACGAAAGCTCATGCAAAAAATTAGTATTTTAAAATCAGAATCATCTTCTTTAAAAGTTCAAAAGGAACATTAATCATAAGCTTCTATGGAAAATGCCTCAGGTTACTAGAGGAGCAAAGTCACACAAGCTGGCATTTTCAAACTGATGAGCAATAGCCTAATTTTGCTGTCATTGACATTGAGAGTTTTACCGTTTCACACAAATAGCAGCAGAGTTTGGCTAACGCTGAGTACTTCTGAAAATCCCCCCGAGTCCTGACCCTTCCCCAAGCTGCCCACCCTGCCACCAGCTCCTCCCAGTCTCCCAAGTCACTCCGACCCACTGCCGGCTTTCCCCATGATACCCCAACCCCCTCCCTAACCTGCCCAACCTGCAGCCAGCTCCTTCGGGTCCCCCATGCTCCTCCAAGCCAACCCCCCTTTACCCTCCACCCGCTTGCTGATGTCTCTGACCTCCCCACCCAGGGCCCCCTTACCTGGCCAGAGTCAGGAGTGGCCAAGATACAGGGAACTGCTTGCTCCCGCCCTGAGCATACTCTGAGCATGCTCAGCATGGCACAGGAGATTTTAACACTCCCAGCCTGGGGTAGCTCACTGCTGGCTGGAAGACCGCATCTTCCAGCCAGGTAGGAGCCACAAATGCCGGCCATGCACAGGGGTGTGTTCTCCCTGTGTGAGTGCGTGATGGGGGCTGTGCCCCCTCACTGACGCAGCTTACAGGGAACATTGGAGTGTGGCCCTGAGTTTCAGGGAGACTGACGTCCCCAGAGCCCCATGGCAGCAACACCTCTGCTCATCAATATTAATTAATTAGTTGGGGAAGCACTAGAATCTGAACACCTATATCAGGTCAGTTTTCTTTTTAATTGTCAGATGGTATGTATGGCTTCACACACACACAAACTCTTGCACCTGCCCAAGAAGTGGTACACCTCCAGCCTCTGATGTAACTTTGTGCTCCTTCATCATTATACTTCTATATCATTTTTCCTCTGCTTCTGTGGCCTTATCTTACCTTTAGCCCAGGGGTATCAAACACACAGTGCATGGGCCACATATGGCCCCTAAAGCTATTCCCTGCAGCCCGCAACACTATTGTTACTGGTATTTGCAATATTGTTGTACGGAAAGGTTTCAGTGGTGCAGCCCTCGGATTAACGTCAGTCATCTTGCAATCCTGTACTAGTCATGATGTGGCCCTCGTGGTGATTTGAGTCTGAGACCCCTGCCTTCGTCACCATCGCATACCTTCCGGGAATGCTGTCTGGTCTGAGTGTAGAGAGCTGCACAAAAGGGATTAAGGACTCTTATTGAAGGCACAGTATGCTTCAGGAACACTATGTTTTAAATCGGAATTCCCACAGATCATCTGGCAACAATTTTTCTTCCCAGCCAAATTTCTTTGATGTTCTTCTTTGTTAGCAAAAAGCTAGTAGTCCCAATGGAGAAAGATTTACCACTTTTTTGTGAATCATTTTCCTGTACTTTTTAAAAACTTCTGTTTCTATTTTTTTTTTTAATATAGGGCCTGATCTTTTGCACTCTTGCCGAGTAAGATGGCCCCATTTAAACAAATGGGATTACTCCTAGAAGAATTACTCCTATGAGCAAGAATTTGCTATCACAGGCACCTATTCTAAAAAAAGAACAAAAACATAATCTGGAAAACTTCTTTTCAGCAAATGCACAGAAGACTGAATGACTCGTTGCCCGCCCCCCCCTTCAGTAAACTGCTTTTTCTTGGCCCTGTCTTTTGGGAAATGCAATTAATTACTACTTTTTCTGGTGCTAGGCTCCTGACTCCATCTTAAAAAGCAGAGAGTCCTGTGGCACTTAAAGACTAACCAATTTATTTATCGTATGAGTTTTTGTGGGAGACAATCCCACTTTGTCAGACACTTCGAAGATTCTGCAAATTCCTCCATCTTCAAAGTGTCTGACGAAGTGGGATTGTCTCCCATGAAAGCTCATGCAATAAATAAATCGGTTAGTCTAAGTGCCACAGAACTCCCCGCCTCTTTTTTTTTTTTTTTTTTTTGCTGAAGTAGAGTAACATGGTTGCCTCTTTGGAACTTGATTCCATCTTGGAGTTGAAATCATATGAAGTCTAAGAAGAACAGCTGTGTACTGAGAAACCACCCTACAAACAGTGAATTCCTGGCTCATCCAAAATATTAGTTTAGGTTATTAAAGTTTGTATTTCTCATACTCCTTTGGAAAAAATTGTAAAAAAAAATCATTCTGTTTATAACATCAGCACTTATTCAAGTTCTATTTTTCTTTTTGGGGGAAGAAGGAGATGTTCTAGTGCTTTGGATTGTTTCAGTTGTCCTCTGGTGTGTTTTATAGAAGAACAACAAAATACAGTTTGGGGATGCTTATAGTTTCCAATGGACAGTATTAGGATGTCAGTGCAATCCCTTTTAAACAGATGGATACACAGTTGCTGAAAATGGCTGGACATTTCTGCATTTCAGTTTTGCCACTAATCAGCTTGTTTAGTGCTTTAATAGTGTAGTATTAATAGTAACTTACTCATATCAGATTTTTAACATTTGCCGCTATGAAAGGAAAAAAGACACTGTTAGGAATATGATATGGAAATAGCAGCACTTATCTACCCACATTGTGGCTTTGTTGTAGCCTACCTTTAAAAGGGACAGGCTTTTAAATGTTTCTGTTTGTATGAATGCAACTATTTGGATATTAAAGTATTTGCTCTTTCTTACAAGCTATTGACAGGCATGGTACAGGTTAAAACTAGTTAACAATAAATTAAGATTGCATTGCAAGGATAAGATTTTAATTGGTATGCTTTGATCTTACAGTAATTGTGCTGCTAGAATACACACTTGCCACTTGCAAAGAATTAGGAATTATTTGGTTGTATTTAGTGTATATTAAAACAGTAAAAATAGTTTTGTTTTAAGAGGTTTCATCCCTGTTATTTGTAAATCTCCTGGCGTGGACAAAAAATACTAGCCTGTTTTCAGGGTTGACAAAAGAAAATTTAAAATAAAAAAAAAAAGTCAGTCATAGCTGAAATAATTTGGTCTTCTTTCTTCCTAATCACTTACGGACCCTGCACAGAGCCAGCACACTTCTGACACTATTTGATGTGTCAGTCTCTCCTCAAGAAACTTCCAGGACTAAAGGGGTGGTTTAAGTCAAGATTAATATAGTACTCTGCAAGGTGCTGAGCAACTTGGGCTCCCAGTGATTACAACGGGAACTGGAATATGCTCACCCACTTTCAAGATAAAATTTACTCTGTGCCCATCACCTACCCAATTGTGCTTGAGTGTGTTTTACTTACTCTCTCACTCCCCCTCTCTCAAAGCTTTCAGTATATATTTTCCATTATGTTTCCAGAGATCCTCCATTACGTGAATTCATTTAAATGATTTCTTCATTGGTTTGATCGTTTTTATTCTTTGTGGAAACAACATCCAAATATTTCCTACTTTTGCTCTCTTTTTCCTTTGGATGCTCTTTAATAGTAGTAACAGAACTGTAGTCTGATTTTTTTAATAAACATATTTTGAACTGATATTTGTCATAGTTTGTAAAACTATCATCCTTCACAAAAATTCTTGAAGCCTATGTGTAGCGCATGGTTTGAACCTAAAAGGACAAAATATTTATAAACTCCCTAATTCTGAATAACTTTTCATGGTATAAAAACCATACATTTTAAAAGCCATAAAACTGTATTTTAGTAGGTGATTTGTCAATATTAATTAATAAAGTTTAAAGCAGACAAATTTGAAGTTATTTTTCAAGAATATTACTTCACATTTTTATGTATATTCAAGTAATAAAATGGTGCCACCCTAAACAGTCTTAATTATAGATTCCTGTTATTCACTCCCTACAATACACTTGTGTTTAAACCAAGAGGTTGTAAATATTATTAAACTACATTAAAGGAGTGGGAGAATAAACACTCTAAAAGAAAAAGACCAAGAGAAAAAATGTTTCCTAAAAAACTCATGTTATGACAATTATAAACATACAATTGTTATAAAATTGCATTAGACTATTAAAGGCATAATCTACATGAAATATGCTTGCAAGTTATGTATAGTTTTCTAACATTTGTACCGACTATTATATTCCCTTTTTTAGTATAAAGAATGAAGGATCTCTTGCTTTTCAGAACTGGTTTGGAGTAGGAGAAAATGCATACAACCCTATTTTCAAATTCCTAAGGATGTTGCCTACACCTTTCCAAAGTTGCTGTTATTCTCAGCAATGCAGGTTTCCTGCTGTAGACAAGGAAATGCCCCTTGGAGCTAGATGCAAAGGAGAAATATTTGAGACAAGGCTAATGGTTTCAGGCTCCTCTTGCTTTATGCATGTCCACATCTGAAGACTGCAAAAGAACTGCTTGATTGAGACTGACAGCAGAGACAGCAATCTGGCAACTGACTCCCGTCTCAAAAGATTCCAACCCATTTAATGCCATTAACTACAGCTGGAGGAAGTGTTGCTATTTAGTTGTTTGCCACTTATTCCAAATACATTCTCGCATCATATATGCGCCTGAATAAAAAATGAGGACAACAGTACCACTGAAGTCAATCAGAATTATGCCTGCATTTGAGAGTATAGGATCAAGCTCCATATACATGTATCATTGCCCAACATCATAGGATAAAATTCTTCACTCGTTTACCCCTTTCTTGTTCAAACATTTGATTTCAGTGGAGTCGCTCTGCTATAGCTCAGTGCAAATTTTACTCTCTCCCTCCTGTCCCTGCTCTGTAAATAGTTTGTATCCAATCTCAAGGATACATCTGGAAAATGCATGTGAGTAAGGAACTATCAGGTTATTGTTATGTGCTGTCACTTGCCTTATTACCACACTTACTAAATAGGCAGCAGTGTGCTGGCCAGTGGGCTATTCCTAAACCTCATCCTGTGGAAATCTTATCCCCTTCATACACTTACAAGCCGTTCCACAAACTGTGGAAATGGGATTGTGCTCACCAAAGTTTATGCACTAAATACATTTGTTGATCTTTAAAAGTACCACAGGACTCCTTTTTTATGTTGTGAATGAATGTGAGGCTTTAAGCCTTCCATTTCACTTTTCTTCAGATCCAGTATGGGGGAAACCCACCACACGATGCTGCAGGCATGAATGTGAAATACAAGTAACAGTCACCTCAACACATCTCCACAATAGAACATGGACACTCATCTATTGCCTGATAGCCAGCAGAGCTGTCATCCCTTACCAAGGAGAAATCCTTAAGGTCTCACATGTGATGCTTCTGGGTCATAGTCTTACTTTTATCTGTGCTTCATGTAATACCAGTAGGGCCGTATTAATGAGGCTTGGGGCTCTGGGATGCCCTCCACCGCAGGCCCCCTCACCCCGCCTGGGATCCCACTCCACCACTGTTGCAGCCTATGGGTGGGCCATCACTTGGGGGGAGAGGGAGGAGTGCTCCCAGCCCAGGCCCTAGTCCAGGTGGTCTACCCCTGGGGTGGGACCAACTGGTGCATGGTGCAGTTCCCAGGCCAGGACCAAGGGACCTGAAAGGTTGTGCTGGAGCAGAAGCCATAGCATATGACAGCTGGCCCCACCCCTGGAGCAAACAGGTACCAACCTGCCCCACCCCCAGGGGCAGACCAGCTGGCCTGGGGGCAGCGCAGGAGCCAACACTAAGTGGTGCTGGGGGAGTGGATCAGGCAGGGGCCTTTGGGGCTGAAGCCTGGAGCCCCCATTTAGGCTAGGCCTGGTGCTTCAGCCCCATACCCCTGCATTAATTCAGCCGAGTATCAAAATTATTTTTTGTTCTGTCTCCACCCCTGACCCTAACCACCCTAGAAGTGAGTGTTGTTTTTATTTCAATTCTTTGAGGCCAAAATGTCAAGCTGAAAACAGGATCACCAGTTTAAAACTTTTCTGAGAGGTGTTCTCTTGCAGTGCTTCCCAAGGGTCTACTGCCCTGCCTCAGCACCTCCCCTCCAGCCACTGTGGCCACGTGCAGCAGTGGTTCCCAACGTTTTCTCTGCCTAGAGTTACCAGATGTCACGCAAAAGAAGACCATGTCCTCCTTTTTACCTCCACATCCTCTGTCCGGCAGGCATTTTAAAAATACACGACTTTGTCTGGCCTTCTTACTTACACGGGTCAAAGTATGCTAGAAGACCCCAGAACACCTTATTGTGAGGGGGAAGCATGCCAAGGCCCCCTAAAAAGCCAGAAGAATATTACATGAATACTACATTTTCTCCGCGTGTCTTTTTTGGACCTCCCTGTCCTCCTTTCCATCCTTTGGCATCTGCTAACCCTCTCTCTGCTCTGGCACACCTTGCTGCCTTTAATTAATTTGAGGCATGCCACCACAGAGTTTCCAAATTAACTCATGAACATTCATGGGCCAATCCAGGGCTCTTTTGAGTCATTTTTCAAAAAACTCTGTGGCACACCTGCTGAGACCTGGTGGCAGGCGCACGGGTTGGGAAACACTAGTGTGCAGAACAGGCCAACTCTCCGAGCTGGCATTAGCCCTCTGAACGCAGCTTGCGGCACACAGCGAGCACCCCGGCCATTCCCAGTCAGCCACAGCGGAGGTGCGGGGCGAGCTGCGTGCCCACAGGCAGTTACTTTATGACCTGATCCTATGTTTTACACCCGCTTGCATTTAGTTTCATTCCTTTCTGTAAGTTCCCCCATCTTCGAAGCATCTGAGGAAGTGGGATCTTCTCCCACGAAAGCTCATGCAAAAAGTAAATCTGTTAGTCTTAAAGTACCACACCACTCCTTGTTGTTTTTTTACTGGACTAGACTAACGCGGCTATCCCTTTTGAAATGGAGCAAACGCCCCGCTCTCGGGGCGGGCGGGAAGCCAAGCCCCTGTCCCCAGGCGGCAGGGGGGCGAGGACAAGTCTGCGGCTCCCCCGGCCAGAGGCGCCCGCTCCCCCGCCTTACCTGCGGCGCAGAGGTAAAACCTGTCGCGGGCTGCGCACTCCACTTCTATGAACTCGTCCAGGCTCTGCCCCAGGGGCTGGAACAGCTTCTTCCCCAGCTCCTCCTTCACCAGCGAGGACATCTCCCGCGCCCCGGCAAGGCTGAGGACGGGTCCCCGGGGGCCTGGCTCCCCCGGACGCCGCCCAGCCCCGGCGCTCTGCGGCTCGGCAGGAGTTTGGCGCGGCCACGTGCTGGCTGAGCGGGCCCCGGCCGTGCCTATATCGCCACCTGGCCACGCAGCGGCGGGGCTGTGCCATGCCCAGGCGCCCTGCGCACGGGGTGCGGGAGGCTTTGAGGCGTGCGGAGTCTCCCACGCCGCCTCCCTCCAGGGACGGGCCAGCTGGGTGCCACCCAGGTGTGGGGGCAGCAAGGCGCCCCCAGCACAGGCAGGGGGCGGGGGCATGGCCAGGCTGCACCAAGCCAGCGAGGTGCTGCCTGCTGGGTCCTAGTGCTGGAAAACGCCTCCGTGCCTGTGCTGCCCAGCCTGCCTAGCGATGAAGGCTTCTGGCGCTAGAGCCCGGGAAGCAGCACAAGTGTAGCACAGGCAGGGGATAAAGTATGATTTGGGGGGGACTGGAATGCTCCCGTGCAGGTGGGACCCCCCACACACATGTGGTAGCCCGCTGGACCCCAGCTCCTGCTCCCCCACAGGGCAGCACCCCACCCCCTGCCCCCAATCCCCCCCCAGTGCAGCTGGGGAGGTGGGGGTGGTAGGCTCTGGTCAGGGCAAGGGTGCAGCTGGGGAGGAGGCTGCAAGCCCCAGGTTGGGATGGGGTGTGGAAGGGGAGGGGTTTGTCATGGGGCTCTTTGCCCCGTAGCAATGCCCCTGGCCCTGCCGCTGCCTGCCGGAACGCAGCAGAACGCCACTCCAAGGCCTGTTATTTTTAGGGGCCCAAATGCTGGGCCCCTAAAAATAGAAAATGGAACCAGAACACTGCATTCCAGGGCCTGCTATTTTTAAATGGTGGGACCCAGAACGCAGCATTCTGGCTCCACATGCTATTTTTAGGGGCCCTAAATGCTGAGCCCCAAAAATAGTGGGCCCCAGAACAGCACTCCACCACATTCTGGCTTACTTTAACCCCTGAGCACAGCACTCAAGCCCCCTGCAGCAAAGCAACTAAGGTGGGTCTGATCCAGGGGGCCAAGCTCTATGAGTGGATGGTAAGTGTTGCCAGAAGTTGACTCTTCATTTGTGCCCCACCAACAATAGAAATGTGCTTTTCCATGCTCACATATAAGTGGGTCTCTGCCTGGGGGAGCACAGGGGCAACTGCCCCTGGCCCCAGGATTCTGTGGACACGGCTGTCATGAGGGTGGGAGTAAGAAGAGCAATTGCATCTGGCCCCACAGTTCTGTGGGCCCCATGCTGTCCTGCTGTGAGCAGGGCAGTGTGGGACCCACCCCACTACTCTGCCATGGCAGAGCTGTCCCCTGCCCCATTGTCTTCTGCAGGAGGCTGAAGACAGCAGGGCAGGGGCAGGAGTGCAGCACCAGACCCCTGCTTTGGGCAAGCCCACACTGAACAGCTAGCCCAGGTGCAGGGCTGGCCAGCCCAGAGGCCAGGCTCTGCTCTCCTGCCCAGCCTGTGGGCCAGCTGTTGTGCCTTGCAGGTTGGGAGGGTCAGCCCAGAGGTGGGGTGGGAGAGTGGAGCCTCATCCCTGGGCTGGCCCCCTCCACCCTTGGGCCAGCCCTTCCCACCCCAGGGGCAGAGTAGCTGGCTCAGAGGAGGGGCAGGAGCACAGAGCCTAGCCTCTGGGCTGCTAGCCCTGTCCCTCCAGCACAGGAGTGTGGGGGTCCCCCAGAGGCCAATTGGCACTGAGCCCCCACACCCCTCTAGGATGGCCCTGTCTGTGGGCCCCTTGCTGTCCTGCTGTGAGCAGGGCACTGCAAGGCCCACTGCACTGCCCCCTCCACCCTGTCCACCGCTTGCCATGCTGTGCCCTGCCCTAGTCCCACTGCCTTCCATGGCTGTGTTCACACAGCACTTTTGTTTTGAAACAACCTTGTTGTTTCGAAACAAAAAAAAAACATGTTCACACGACGCACCGTTGTTTTGAAACAATGGGAACCCGTTGTTTCGAAACAAGGGCGTTGTTTCGAAACAAGTTAAACCCCATTTGGGGGCGAAACAACCAACTCATGTGAACATGTTGTTTCGGAACAAGACTTTCCAAAACAACAGGTTAAGGGCTGCCCCCTCAGCACCCTGGCCAGGGAACACTCAGCACCCTGGTCAGGGTGCTGAGGGGTGTCCCCTGGCCAGCGCCTGCAGAGCTGGGCTGCAGGCACCGGTGGGGTTCAGCGCTGCCCGGCGCTGCTCTCCGCTGGTGCCTGCAAAGGGGGGCTGCGGGCACCGGCGGGCTTCAGCGCTGGGCTGCACTGAAGCCCGCCAGTGCCCGCAGCCCAGCTCTTGTTTCAAAATAACCATGTGTGTGTGAATACAGCCCATGTGAAGCCAAAGGCAGGGAGGCCAGGGCTGGAATGCAGAAGGAACCCAGCCTCTGGGCCAGCCTTTTCCACCCCTAATATGGAACAGCTGGCCTAGGGGTGGGCAGGCCAGCCCAAAGGATGGTGTAAGACAGCTGCTCCTGCCTCCCCACTCCCAGGTCCCCCATCCTTCGTAGGGTGGAACTGCCAAGTCTTTAGCCCCTTGGCCAGGCAAATGTTCCATGGTCTCAGGCCCTCTAGAGGGCCAAGCACCAAGCCTCTAGCCACTTGGCACAGCAAACTTTCCACAGTCTGAGTCTCTAGGGTTAGGAGAAAACAGTAGTGCTGGCTCTTGGGTTTATGACCCACCCAGGATGCAGGGATAGGAATCATAGAAGGCGTAGGGTCGCACAGCTCCACTGTGTCCCAACCAAGGTCCTCAGCAGGGCCTGCGGCTTCCGTGCATGGGCCAGCAGGGTCCTTGCCACAACACCCTGACCCTGAAGTGTGGCCCATAGCAGGGGATTGAGGGGCTTCTACACAGGGGTCAGCAGGGTCTCAACCACAACACGCTGGCGCTGAGGTGTGGCCCATAGCAGGGGGTTGTGGCCCACGCTGCCCTGGGCCACCCCTGGGCCCATGTCTTGGCTGTACCTCGTCCACTGGCACCTCAGGGTAGTCACCTGGGGCGGTAGGTTGTGGAACCATCCATCTCATCAGGCAGTGGCAGGTCTGGTAGTTCCTCCAAGACACGGGAAGTGGGCAGGAGCTCAGGGTCCCCAGCAGGAGATGACTCAGGGGCACCCACAGGCCTCCCTGCCAGCAGCTCCTCCTGAAGGCATGGGGCAGCCCAGGGCTCAGGCATCAGCTTCCAGTCTCCAGCCACTGGCAGCCCCCACCAGACACCTGGGCCAGGGCCTGGCTTCCCCACAGAGTAGCCCAAGGTCAGGAAAGAGCAAAGATACATCCTTCCCCCTCAGTGGCTGGGGCTGAACTGACCTGGCTGCCTACCTTTTTATACTTCCGGTCCCACCCCTCTGCTTCTGGCCTGATTGACAGGCCACTCCCGGCTCCAGCCCCCTGCAGTCAGGCAGAACCTTCCAGGCTATCTCTGAGGGGGGCCGTGCCTTCCTGCTACAGATGGGCTCTGCTCTCCCACCCTGTCATGTTCCAGCAAGTGCAGCTCAGGCTTGCCGGACGCCAACATGGCTGAGCACACTTGGCCCCATGGCAATGGCTGCAGTTACGGATACAAATTAAAATAAAACAACTTTGCAGAGATTCGTGCTAAAATATGACATTATTCTTTAAAAACGTACTCACTTTCTCAGAATGTGAAAATGCACTTACCAGGTGCATTCATGCTCATTCAGGCAACGCTGGTGCTGGGAGGCACAGCATGGCACCAGGCTGGGCTGGCCCTTCCCAGGAAGAGGATGCAAGAGGTGGTGAGGGGTGCACTTCAGCTTTCCCCACATTCACTTGTGTGGAGAGCCAACCCAGCCACTCTTCCCTGCCCAGGCAGGGATGGGGTGAGGGGTTTGAGGCTGCCTGGTTTCAGCTGGGCTGCAGGGCTGCTGCAGGAGACCAGTGGCCAGAACAGTCCCAGGGCGAGGGGGAGGGTGAGAGGAGTGAGCACCCTGCCGTTTCATGGGCAGGGCCACAACTAGGGTGGGGTGACCCAGGCTTTGCTCTAGGCACCATATTTTAGAGGGCACCATTATTCCCTCTAAGCTGCTGATGCCAGGCTGGGGAGTTTTACATCTCCCGCTCTGAGCATGTTCAGATGAATGCTCGGGGTCAGGGCTGGAGCAGCCTGGCCAGGGAGCAGATTCTCCTTTGGCAATGCCCCAGATCTGGATCCGGATCCGGGTGCCTGCTGCTGGCTGGCAACGGCAGGAGGCAGAACTGGGATGCGGCCACATGCTGTGCCTGGTCGGCAGTGCGGCAGCAAGGGGCAGATCTGACCCTGAGCTGCTTGCTGGCAGTGGCAGGGGTCAGATCTGGCTCTAAGCTACTTGCAGGCAGTGGCTGGGGCCAGCTGCGGCTCCAAGGTGCTTGCTGGTGGTGTTGGGGCTGGATTGGGCCCTGGGGCAGGGCAGGGGGCAACAGCACTCCTGGATCAGGGGAAGGCGCATTTCATGCTGCTTGCCACCAGGTGCCAGAATACCTAGTTCCAGCACTGTCCATGGGCCCTGCGCTGCCCTGGGCCATGTCCTCACCTATGGGTGGCCCAGCCAGTGGCCCCCCACATGCCAGGTAAGTGCCCCCAGCCTCATGCCCTCTCTGCAGGTACAGATACTCCTCTCTGCAGGGCAGCTGCAGGATGGGGCTGGGAGGTGGGGCCTGGAGGGGAGGCATGGGCATTGGGGGGGCACACAAATGTGGGCTTGGCCCTGAGATACCAGACACCCTTGGTACGGCACTAGGCTATAGCACTGAGCAGTCATTTTTATACCAGCCCTTCTGTAAAGTGCCACTATCTCCTGTCGATTCCATTATATCCCTCAATTAACAACGGGCTGGACTGGAGGGATCGATTGGGCTCATCTTCCATTAAGATCATTTCCACTGGCAAGGGGAGAGGCAGAAGCGGGGCTCTCTGCCCTACCTGTCTTTTTCTCTCTCCCCTCTGACAGTAGTGCTGCTGCTGAACACTTCACTTTACTTTCCCAACAGGTTTGTGTGCATTGCTTCAGAGGAAAGTGCCCGCCCGTGCTTGGCTCCAAACCAAGAAATGACTTTTGCATTAGCTCTGGTCCAGACTGTGCTCTCAGCTAAACCAGGGAAAATCCAGCAGAATTTGGCCTGTGATTTGGAAATCTGTCTTCCAAATGGAGTTCTTCATCACTGAAGGTGTTTGAAGGAAGCACTGCTATGGTTCAGGAGACACCTTTTCAAATTCTCACTCCCATCTCCTAATGTACTTTCCCTTGTCTTTAAAATTAAACCAGGTTGCCTGTAAATGGTGTATCAAATCTGCCATTGTCAGCCTCTGTTTATAGAGGTTATGAACACTTTTTGTACAATGATTTCTAAACCTGAGTGTGACTTTTTAAAATCTGATTCTCTGAGAGGTAGCCATTTCAATCTGTATGCAGAAAAAACAAGAGTCCTATGGCACCTTAAAGACTAACAGATTTCTTCAGGTACAAGCTTTTATGGGCTGCAATTCACTTCATCAGGTTAAGGTGCCACAGGACTCTCCTCATTTTTAGTCTTAAAGTGTCATGGATATTTAACAGAGAAGGTTTTGCTCTGGTGTGATGCTCCTCTGCTCTGGTAATGAAAATGTAACGTGCTTCTAATCAGTGAACTAAGCCTAAGAGCTTTACTCACCATTCAGCAATATGCACATGTGAAACTCCTGTTTAATGGTGCAATTTCCATGGGCTGTGGATGGTATCAGACATGGAGAAGCTTGAAGCTGAGAATATATTGCAAAGTCTTTATTATTTGGAAGCAGGGAGTTCTGACTTAATTTTAGAAAACTCTGAAGGCACATTGAAAACTGAGCATGGTCTGCCCTATCCTGTAAAAAAACAACAAGGAGTTGTGTGGCACTTTAAGACTAACAGATTTATGTTTTGCATGAGCTTTCATGGGAGAAGATCCCACTTCCTCAGATGCATCTGAGGAAGTGGATCCCACTTCCTCAGATGCATCTGAGGAAGTGGGATCTTCTCCCACGAAAGCTCATGCAAAACATAAATCTGTTAGTCTTAAAGTGCCACACAACTCCTTGTTGTTTTTTTACAGGATTAGACTAACATGGCTACCCCTTTTGAAACTGCCCTATCCTGTTGTTCTTGAGAACAAGGGGAATGGTACTTGTGCTGTTTCTTAACACATCTTTTTTGAGTGGTGTGAGATGCTTAACTCATCTTCTCATGCACTGATGCATTTAGTTTAAAATGATCGTGATTGTGATGCTGTCTGGGGCCAGAGGACTGTTTATGATTATTTTTCATATTAATATTTCATATTTACAGTAACCCATAAGTGATATGCTGTGTTCGGTATCAATAGAAAGGCTGTAATTTACTAAGAATGATTATATGATTAATATGTTGGTATCATATTTTGTATTAGAAATTAGGAATCTTATTTGTTTTATGTGTGTTCCAAGTTGTTTGAGATGAGGCGATCCCAGACTGGGCATCTGCAGACTAATGTCATACTAATGGCCCATGAGGAGGGGCTCCCAGCTAGCTGCAGTGGGCCCAAGAAGAAACCTGTTTGAACAGCTACCCAGAGGGACCATGTGGCACAACTCCATTTTGATCTAACAAAGACTCTGAAATAAAAGGCAGGGGACCCATCTCCATTTCGTCCTTAGTCTTCAGTCTGTCTGCAACCAACACCGCCCTCTGGAACTATTCTCCTGGGACTGAACAAACGACTGAGACCTACTCAGCTGCTGCTGTTGCTGGGTGCACACCAGAGGAGTTGGACTAACCTGCAAACTACAGGATCTTCAAGGATTTGTTTTCTATGGACTCTAAATCATTTGTATGTATGTGATTCACTTTGACCCTTTAACATCTCTCATATTTTGTTTGTTTTCCTTTTATATTAAACCTTTACTTGTAGTTACTAAAGGATTGGCTGGCAGCATGGTATTTTTGGTAAAATCCATGCCTATATTGTTCTGGGTGATGTGGCTGGCCCTTTGGGGTCAGGAGAACCTATTTCCTTAAGAGAGCCAGTGGCCAGAGGGGACCACAGGAACTGATGTGCAGTAAGGGGGCTGTTTGTGTTCTGTTATGCTTGGTGATGACCAGAGTGGGGAATCAGAAGCATGTTTTGTTACTGACTGGGAGACTGGTTTAAGTACCACCTGTCAGTGGTTTGGGAGTTTGGCCCCCGGTTTTGCAGCTTGCCCTGATTTTGGCACATTCAGAAGGTTATCCCAGGAGGCCCGGGTCACAGTGATTGCAACAGCTTCTTTCTTCTTCAGGGTTTCTAGTGTTTTCTAATGGCACTAAAATAATCAAGGAGTCTTGTGGCACTTTTAAAGACTAATAAATTTATTAATCGCGTGAGCTTTCATGGGAGAAAATCCGACTTCATCAGCTGCTTGAAGATGGAAGACTTACAGAAGGGGAGGAAAATAAATGCAGATAATTGTTATTCATAGGATCAGGTCAGACTGTTTCTAGGGCTGTCCTTGGTGGGGGGTGAGTGGGACATCTACCCACTGTTCAGCAGGCCCCACACTGCCCACCACTGTCTCCACTGGCAAGCTGGCTCGGGGAGGGGTAAGAACACAGAATCCAGCTTCTGGGCTGGCCCGGCCCATCATGCCTCTGGGGCTGGATTAAATGAGCCCTGGTGGGCCAGGCTGCCCAGTTTCGTGGCACTGCAGGCGGCCCTACACAGCCACCAGGTATGCCAGAATGGCGAGGGAGACAGCTATGGCCCCTGTGGCACAGGAGGGGAGTTCAGGGACTGAGGGTAGGGTGGCCTCTGCCTGCCAGCCATCTCCACCCCAGAAAGCAGTGGCTACACACTGGCCAACAATATGGCAGGGCAGACTGGAATGCGGCAGAGCAGCAGAGGGTGGTCTCCTGCCCTGCCCAGTCCCGTCCCCCAGTCCAGAACAGCCCATTCTAGTGCCAGTGGCCATAGCCACCCCCAGCCACACTGGTCTGCCTGGTAGCAGGGCAGGGGCAGCCATGGAGCCCCGAAACTGGACGGCCTGGGCCACCAGGGCGCCTTTAATCTGGTCCCTGGGAACAGGGCAAGCCGGGCTGGTGCCCCCATGCATCCTGGCACCTGGTGTCTGTTGCCTTAGGGACTGAGTCGCATTTCTGTTTCCCCTCACTGTCCCCCACGCCAGGCAGGAGAGGTCCACTTCTGCCTTGTGTGTCAGGGTATATATTGCATGGGAGATGTGGGGTGATGTAAATGTGACTTGGCCCACTGGTGCCAGACAGCCTGGTTGTATGCCACCATAGCCCACCCCAGTGCTGGAGGTGGGGCACCCACACAAGCCAATTGGTTCTGTCTACACACCACACCACCCAGGGATGGCCCTGGCTTTCAACAAATCAAGGCAGTTATTTACAGACAAATAGCGTGGGACAGCATATTAGAATGAGAAGAGGTAGAGAGAAGACAAAATCACCTTTTGTCATAAGAAACCCAGAAGATATCTCTATTGAAGTCCAAGGCAATGGTTTCAAATTTGCCTTTCAGATTTGAAGATAATATATATTTTCAAGTCAATGGCACTGCTATGGGTACCTGCATGGACCTAAAATATGCCAACATTTTAATGATTGATTTAGAACAACATTTCCTTTGCTCTCCTCCCCAAGTACCAGTTCTCTACTTACACTGCATTGATGACATCTTCATTATCTGGACACATATAAAGGAAGACCTTGAAAATTTCCATAGTGATTTCAAAAATTTCCCCACCACAATCAACCTTAGCATGGACCAATCCATGCAGGAGATCCACTTTCTGGACACTACAGTACAAATTAGCGATGGGCAGATAAACAGCACCCTATACCGAAAACCTCATGACCACTATAGTTACTGTAACCACGTGCCTCAAGCCTTCAATCAGAACACACTACATGATCCATCGCCTACAACTAAACCCTAAGATATAACCTCGTTAGCTCCAGTCCTCAGACAGAGACAGATACCTTCAGGATCTCTGTCTAGCATCCTTAAAACTATGATGCCTACCTGGAGAAATGAAGAAACAGATTGACAGAGCCAGGCAGGTACCCAGAAGTAAACTGCAGGAGAAGCCCAAGAAAGGAAACAAAAGAATGCCGCTGGTTGTCCTCTACAACCACCAAGTCAAATCTCTCCGGCACATCATCAAGGATCTACAGGCTTTGCTACAAGATGATCCCTCACTCTCTGAAGCCTTGGAAGGCAGAGCTCTCCTCACTTAGAAAACAGTCCCCCAACCTTTAACAGACACACACCAACTACAGACCAAACAGAAACACTAAGTCAGGCACAGACCCTGGAACAAACTCTTTAACCAGCTTTGTCCCCATATCCCCACAAATGACACCACCATAGGACATAATCAAACCAGTTACTCCTTCAAGGACTCATTCACCTGCTAATCCACCAATGTGATTTATGCCATCATGTGCCAACAATGCCCCTCCCACTTTATGCATTGGACAAACAGGACAGTCTCAGTGCAAACGAATAAATGCACACAAATCTGACATCAGAAGTATCAACACTCAAAAACCAAGAGGGGAACATTTCAGTCTCCCCATTCATTCCATGGAAGATATGGCAATAGGCGTACTTAAGCAAACTGAATACAAATCAAAGCTTCAAAGAGAACCTGCAGAGTTGGAATTTATATACAGATATGGCACCTTTGCTTTGGGCTTAAATATAGATATCTCTGGGACTTCTTGTTACAAAAAGCGCCTTCCCTTCTCTCTGCCTTTTTTCTACCACCCCTCCTTTTAATATACAGTTCCACATTCCTGTAATTTAAACAAATGCTTTGATTTTCCAAAACAGTCTGAAGTGATACAATGGCTTACATATCCTGCACTTATTTTCTTGCCATTCTGTAAGTTCTTCATCTTCACATGTCTGATGAAGTTGGATTTTTTCCCATGTAAGCTCATGTGATAAATAAATTTTTAGACTTAAAAAGTGCAACACGATTCCATGTTTGTTTTGCTGGTCAAACCAGGCTCCGAATGGCCACCACATGAACCAACAGGAACAGAATACAAATCTTCTAACCCTCATCCAGCCACTACGTATACCCAAGGTAAAACTGGCCAGCAGGGCAACCCTGAGAAAAGGTAGTTTCTTTTTTAAACAGGCCAACACAAGGGGCTGGCACAGGCATTTTCTTTCGGACTGATTTGCCCCAGGGCAGGGCAGACCCGTGAGTAGAGCGAAGGAGGGTCACCTAACTCATTCCAAAGATTTTTGGGGCCACCCTCCATTGTCAGCAGCATTGGGGCCCATCACGTTTACCATATTACTTCCTGATCATGAGGCTCTGGCAGGTAGATGGACAGCTACACCATAGCCATGAGCAGGACAAGAGAACCTGGGGCTTCTCATTTCTAGGAGATCTACTGAGGAAGGCGGAATAGCTTAGGTGGGAGGCAGGGGTTAAAGTATGATTTGGCAGCCCCTGGAACCCTCCTAAATTGGTGGTCCCCCCTCATGCCAGTCCAGGTCTCCCTCACGACAGTGCAGGCCCCCCTCATACACACCAGCTACTAACACCCAAACACCTGCCCTCCACCCACCTAGCCACCACCCCAGCTACTGCCCCCCACACACCCACCCCCACACCAGCTACTGACCCCTGCATGCCTACCCCCACCCCAGCTACTGCCCCCCGTAGCCCTACCCACACTCCAGCTACTGCCCCCCACACTTACCCCCCCACCCCATCTACTGCCCCTGGCCCCTGTCTTGTCGCTGATCCCCCAACTCCCCACCCGTGCCATGCCATCTTCCCCCACTGCTCCAGGCAGACCCCCCTCCCACACACCCCTTCCCTGCTGGGTCAGCTCACCTGTCCCCAAATGAGGGATTTGCCCTAACACCCCTCCATACCCCTCCTGAATTTCCCAACATGCCCCCAGTTGTCAGCTAGTAACAGTGTTATACCAAATTAGTAAGCAACCCCTACACGTCCCCTAAACCTCCCTCTACACCTCCCAATTTCAAGTCCTGGGGTAAATACTACCCTGAACACCCCCCAGGGTCCCCTTCCTGGCTACCATGCACTGTGGAGCAGCCCCAGACCAGGCTGGACTCTAGCCTCAGTCTGCATCACTGACCATGCTCAGAGGCTCTAACCATGCTCAGTCAGAGCAGGCTCAGGCCAGACTGTCAGACTGAGCCAGGGTAGCTGCCTGCCTCCTGGAACACACAGAATCGCCATTCTGGGGTCTGATATTTTTAAAGATTCAGCTTCATTGGTCAAGAAAAATAGAAAATAGAGCAGGAATGCTGCGTTGTGGGGTACACTATTTTTAAAAAGTGGGCCCTAGAATGTAGCATTCTGGCTAGATTTCCTATTTTTAAGGGCTTCAGAAAGCTAAACCCATAAAAATCCTGGGCCCTGGAACGCAGTACTGGTGCATCTTGGCCTCCTTTATCCACTGCTGGGAGGCACCCTGCACTGTATATCAAAAGGCAAAAGAGCTGTAGGAAACCAATAACAACAGCTCTGATGGTTGAAAACTAATACGAGAATTTCTTTCTTTAGAAATGTGTATTCCAACTTTCATTTGGCTTTTTTTTTCATTTTTAATTCCCCTTCTCTTCCCTTGCCACTGTCCGTCTATGTGTCTGTGTTTGTCAGCGGCAAGAGCAGAGAGTGTTTATGTTTGTGTGTGTGTGTGTACACGAGATAGAGAGAGAAAGAGAGCAAGCTAATTAGTATTGTTGTTGCACAAGGTTAAGGATGCAGAGCCGAGGCCTTCCAGGGAACCATCTTCCCCATTCAGCGCAGCCCCGGATGCTGTGCCCCCCAAAACTCCCAGGGCCCACCATCCCAGCACGCTCTGAAGCCACTGGAGACTGGGGCTCAGAACCTTCTCCATATTTAAAGGCACAGTGTCTCCCTGGAGCAGCAGCCTGGCCAATCCTAACACTCAAACGCTGAGAAATAAACTCACAACATGAGATTTTGCTTTCTCTGAAATCAGATGTTGCAGCTTGGGTCAGGGTTTTTCTTCTTCTTTCTTTCTTTCTTTCTTTTTTTTTTTCCATTTTTCATTCCCCTTCTCTTCCCTTGCCACTTTGGCTATGTCCACACACAAAGCTTGATTTCAAAATAAGTCATTTTGAAATGACTTATTTCGAAATAAAACCCTTAAATCGAAAGGACTTATTTTGAATTAAAAAAAAATTAATTTGAAATAAGTAAAGCCCCTCCAATAAAAATACCATGCCCTGCGTATGGACATCCTATTCTGATTGCTGGAGAGGGGCACCCTGGGAGGTGTGGCAACACGGCCCCTGGTGGGCCATGTTGCCACCCAATCTTCTGCCTGGCTTTCCCCTGGCGGGTCAGGCAGGGGAAAACAGCCCCCAAGGGAGGGCTCCCCCTGCCCTGGGTCCCCGCTCCTCCTGGAGGCAGCGGGGCAGGGGCCCTGGGGCACCCCAGCAGCAGCAGGGAGCTGGGTCCCACCAGCTCCCCAGGCCCCCGGGCTGAGCGGCTGCAGCGGCAGGGAGTCCAGTGGCTCACCCCGTGCCCAGCTCTGGGGAGCTGCAGCCCCCGGCAAGGTGGCCGCAGCCACAGCGGCTCACCCCATACCCAGCTCTGGAGGGCTGCAGCCCTCGCAGGGTGGCCGCAGCCATGGTGGTTCACCCTGCTCTGGGCGCGAGGTGAGCTGCCGTGGCTGCGGCCACCCCGCAGGGGCTATAGCCCCCAGAGCTGGGTGCGGGGTGAGCTGCCGCATCTATGGCTACCCCATCCCTGCATCTCTCCTCAGTACCCTGGCCAGGGTGCTGTGGGTTCCCTGGCCAGGGTGCTGAGGAGGGGTGGCCCTTCCTCCCAGGGTGCTATAACCAGTGTTATTTCAAAATAAAAAAGACGTGTGGACGTATCCTTTGTGTATGCATGTCTTTGTCAGGGGGTAGGGCAGAGAGTGTTTGTATGCGTGTACGTGTGTGTGTCCGAGAGAGAGAGAGAGAGAGAATTAGTGTTATCACTACCCCAAGTTAATGGCAGGAATTTTGCCTCTTGCCACAGAAGCTGTCTGCCCCACCATAGCCCCACTCCCTGCCTCCCCAATAATTCTTCCAACCTGCTGTTTTGTGGCCCCACCCCCATCACGCCTACCCCCTTGCACCCACCGGTGAAAGTCTCCCACTGATTGCAAGTCACTTTGGATTCGGCCTATTAAACATTTGGCTATCTCCCGGGAGTGGGGAGGTGGAGGCAGATATGGAGCCCAGCCTGAGGAGCCGGGCAGCAGAATTCTGGGAAGGATCCTTGGGTGGAAATGCCCCTTGGGAAAAAGCTGGGAGGTGTGAGCAGAAACTCTGGGAGAAAGGGGGAGAGATTTCGTCAACCCGTTGCAAAGGTCCACCTAGTCAACCTCAGCTCCAAATGGCTATCTGGTCAACTCAGCTGCAAATGGTCAACCAGTCAACCCCAGCTCCAAGGGGCAATGTGGTCAACCCCACCTGCAAATGGACATCTGGTCATCCAGTTTTTTAAACTGCTATTTAATGAGGGAGGCAGAATTGCTGAAGTTAGTGAGGGAAGCAGAATAGCTATGTCAATCCCAACTCCTACTGACTGTCTCCTTAATTCCAAGAAATGGGACAGTGATGTTCTAAGCTGTACTCAAGCACCGTGACAGCGCCAGATCCAACTGGCCATGATATTAACCCCATGAGAAGAGAGTTTCTTTTTCCAAACCAGCTCTCAGGTGAACCCTAGGGGTTGGCACATTAGGTTTCGCTCAGAGCCCTTTGTCCTAGGGCAGGCCAGACCCCAAAATAGAACGAAGCAATATCCCTTATCTTTCTTCTATGAATTCTGGGGGCACTCTCCATTCACAGTAGCCTTCTGGCCCATCACATTTATTGCTGCTGGTTGTGATGCTCCACAGGAGAACTGATGGCTCTACAAGTCCCAGTGTGTCTCCAGACAGCCACCCAAACCACAGCCCCCCAGGAGCACAGGCATTCAGAGCCTGCCTGCTGGGAGTAGTGAGAGAAACTTCCAGCCCCTGTTCATCCCTGCAGCATATAATCAGGACAGGAGAGGAAGAGAAAGTTTTAAATTCCTCCCTTTTCTGCGGTACAGGCAGTTTTTGCTGACGTGTCAGCTCTCGGGCTGTCTTACGTCCCACTAGGTATGGGAGCAGGAATATGTGTCTGATTTTTCCAGGCTTGGGTGAAATTGGGGTTCTGGGGACCTGAGAGTCAGGCAGTGCTAGCCACGGGTCTCCTGAATGGTCTCGGACTGTGCCTTAGGGACCCAGGTCTCTCTGTGGTGGCAGGGGGTGGGAGCTGAGCTGTGTCTGTGGTGTGTCTTGGGCTGTGCAGGGCCAGAGCAGGTCCTGAGCCATGGATGGGCCCTGGGCACAGGCCGTGAAAAGCAGGCAAGCGCTTGCATGTCATGTCAAAGCGTGAGGAACACACTTCGCTTGAGATCCCTATACCTGAGGGATTGGCCTGAAAAGCCATGGCAATGTATCCATGTTGATTTTGCTGGTCCTTTTGAAGGGTGCACGTTCCCAGTTGTGGTAGATGTGATAGATTCAAACTGGCTGGAAGTCTCCGTAATGCAGTCCACTACTGCTGAAAGCACTATGTAGAAACTAGGGGCGTTGTTCAGTGATTATAGTATGCCAGAATAACTTGGCTATGTCTATACGCGAAGTTTTATTTCAAAATAAGTCATTTTGAAATGACTTATTTCAAAATAAAAACCTTATTTTGAAATAACTTCTTTAGAACTTTTAAAAAATTAATTCGAAATAAGGCAAGCCCCTCCAATCAAAATAGCATGCCCTCTGTACGGACATGATATTTTGATTCCTGGAGAGGAGTACCCTGGGAGGTGTGGCAACATGGCCCCCTGGCAGGGCCATATTACCACCCAATCCGCTGCCTGGCTCTCACCTGGAGAGCCAGGCAGGGGAATTAGCACCCGGGGGGGGCAGGTCCCCCAGCTGGCTGGCTGGGCAAGGGGGCTTGCCAGCAGCCAAGGGCACCGCAGTTCCCCCACCTGCTTGCCCCACTGCCGCAGTGGCGGAGCAGCGGGGCAAGCAGGTGGGGGAGCCGCGGGGCTTGGGGTGCCTGCAGGGTGGGCAGGAGCCATGGCCCCCAGCTCTGCCCTGCTGCCGGGGATCGGGCTGCTGCCGGGCGTGTAGGAGCTGTGGCTCCTGGCTCTGCCCACCTGCCCCAGATCAGGGCAGCTGTGGAGCAGCTAGGACCTGCGGCCACCAGCTCTTCCCTGCAGCCTGGGCTACGGTGTGACTGTGAGGTGGCCAAGAGCCGCGGGCAACGGCTCAGCCCCCCGCCAGGGCTGGGGGCACCTGCCGACCCCGCTGAAGCCATGGGTACTGGCTCAGCCCCCTGCCTGGGTTTGGGGGCACTTGCCAACCCTAGCCGGAGAGTGAGTGGGGGCGCCAGCAGAGGGACCTGGGTGCCCCACTCCCCCAGCCCCTGGCTGCTTGGAAGCCTGCGAGGGGCTGGGGTACTGGCACCCCCCCCTGCCACTCACAAGTGGCCAGGGGTGCCCCAGCCAGCATGTTCCCTGGCTGCTTCTGGGCGGCCAGGGGCTGGGGGAGTGGGGTGCCCTTGCTGCTCTGCTAGGGAGGGGAGCAGCTGGCCAAGCTGGCTGGGGCGCCTGCCGTCCCCCCTGCACCAGGCAAGGGGGAATGGCGGCTTTGCCTGCCGCTTCTCATTGCCAGCAGCAGGGGGGCAGTGGGTGCCCCAGCCAGCTTTGCCCGCCGCTTCCCCTTGCCAGGGGTAGGGGGGCAAAGCGGGCTGGGGCACCCGCCTCCCCTGCTCCCAGCAAGGGGGAGCGACAGGCAAAGCCAGCTCGGGCACCCGCTGCCCCGCTGCACCTCCCCTCAGCACTCTGGCCAGGGTGCTGATCCCTGGCCAGGGTGCTGAGGGGGGGTGGGAATTCTTCCCAGGGTGCATGGCACCCTGGGAGTAAAGTCAAGTGTTATATCGATATGCTGACATATCAATATAACACAACCAGACGGCGTTATTTCAAAACCACAGTTTTGAAATAACCCTCATTTCGATACAAAACTAGGTTTTATTGTATCAAAATGATTTTCCTTATTTCGAAATAAGGGAGCTCCTTATTTTGAAATGAGGAAACGTCGTCTGGACCTGTCAAGTTTTATTTCAAAATAATGACTGTTGTTTCGAAATAAAACTCTCGCGTGGACACAGCCCTTGTGAATGACAATGGACCACAGTTCATTTCCCAGGAGTTTGACAACTTTATGAAGGCAAATGGAATACATCACACTGCACTGGCACCATATCATCCTTCCTCCAATGGATTATCTGAAAGGTTTTTGCAGGCTATGAAACAAGCTCTCAAATCAGGAAGGTGACATCCATTTCTTCAGAAGCACCTGGCCAACTTCTTATTATGCTACAGAAACACTCCTCAGGCTATGACCAAAGTGGCTCAGCTTTTCTAATGATGGGACAATAGTTGTGCACTTGCTTTGATTTGCACTGAAACCACTCAAAACAAAAGTGTACAATGCCAACAGCAAAACTGAGTTATCAAGCTTACACCCAGAGCAAAATATTGAACCTTCAGTCTTGGACAGCCCGTCTTAGCTCGGAACTATGCTCCTAGAGCTAAATAGGTCCTGGCTACAGTCATCACCCAGGCAGAACCTGTTTCCTACTTTGTACAGACATGTTCCAAAGGGGCAGCCGTGTTAGTCTAGTAAAGCAAAAAAAGCAAAGAGTCTTGTGGCACTTAAAGACTAACAGATTTATTTATCACATGAGCTTTTGTGGGAGAATATCCCACTTTGTCAAACGCTTAGTCTTTAAGTGCCACAAGACTCCTTGCTTTTTTTGTCCAGACATGATGATCTCACTTGGCAGTGGCATGTAGATCAGCTGCTATTAGGTCAAACCTGTCCCAAGGATATATCTCTGACTGAACTGCTTGACTGAACTGTCTGACCTCACCATTACAGGAGATACCATCGAGTCAAGCACCAATAACACCTCCCAATGTGAGAATGCTGAAGTCTACAGTAATCCACCTAGAAAGAGAAAGCCTACTCATCAGCTGGACCTTAAACTAGTTACAAACACTCATTCTGGGGCAGATTAATCCCTGGGGTTTCACCTGGAGATGAAGCAGTCTACCTTCATCTCCTAGCTTAGTGCTAACCCTAGTTGGGGAGGGGGGGATTTCCATTAGAGGGAGAGGAATATGTAGTGTATTGAGTTGCCTTAGTAATAGATGGAGACTTGCCATTAGTAATAGATGTAGGTAGAACCAGTCTGGCTGGTTTTCTTAATTCTTTTCTTGATAAAGCTACATGCTATTTGAGCTCCTCATTGTGTTTCTGTTTCTAACATCTTTTGGATATAAGGACCCTACATAACAACCCCAACGCCTACAGACTAGGCAGAGCCCTTTGCCGTGCTCTTTCTACAACCTGCAGAAGAGAAGTACTAATCTGTTGTCTCCTCAGCTGCAGTAAAGGAGCCTGCACTGGTCTTTTAGCTCTGTGGTAACACACTCCGCCTGTGTCCTTAGGCAGCAGCTCTTAGTGGAATGGGAGCAGCAGGCCACTTTGAAAGCCCCTCTGGGCCACTTTTGACCCTCAGGCCACAGATCAGGAACCACTGGTTAAGACCATAAACTTCTCTGGGTAAGAGCTGTCTTTCTGTGTATTTACACAGAACACAAAATGGCTCCTGTCATAAAGTGGATGCTTTGCGATGATGATAAATAATAACAGCAACCTACCATTGAAAATCCTTTAGCTATGCTACTTTCAGTAACAATTGCACTGGCTTGCCCCCAGTGTAACTTCATTAACTTTGTTACACTGACTCATTACAAAAGGTATATTCCCCTCATCACAGGATGCACATCTGTGTAATTTTGACTTGTGTAATTTTTCTGCTCCCTTTTGAAATGTAATTGTATGGTTTTGTTAGGGGAGGGAGTCTTTTTACTCCCTTCTTTTTCGGAAACCTCCTTCTTTACAGGTCCCCCTTGCCGCAGGCGTCTATCAACCTGTGTGACTTTGATGCGAACTCACAGACACACTGGACTCATTCTTCATTAAACCAAGCCTATTTATTTAAGGGGAAAAGGACTGGGAAATGGGATGGAGGAACCTTATCACTATAACAAGATAGCTCAGTAAAACACATTAAAAACTTATTAGAACAACCAGCATTACAACATTAACACCCAAGACCCCTATTCAAAGTACACTTGAGGCTCCTGTACCAGGTAAGTTGACTGTGCTGTCCCGGATTTACCCCAGATAAATGGTAAGTACTCCACAGGTAAACGGTAAGTACCCCTCTCTCCTGGGACCCCCATTCCCCACACTTTCATTCAGGGCCTCACAGTTGCTCTTCGCCAGATGGTGTGGACACCGAAAGCCTCCTAACGGATCCCACGAAGTCTCAGCCGAACCGATCCAAACTTGGTTCGGCAACTTCTGGGCCTCCTTCTGGCCTGTCCTTGAGCAAGAGTCCGTTCACCCCTATGACAAAGTCTTTAAGCTGGAGCCAGCTTACAGTTCTTTCTCTTTCTCTCTCTGCTCCAGGTCTTCGGGGATTTTCTGCAGCACCCGTCCACTTCAGAGCCTGCCAAGGATCTCTGTCTCCAGCCTGAATCTCTGATTCAATAGAACCAGAAATTCAGTTCTATGTCTCTGTCCAGGAGACCCCGAGGCTCCCTTTTCCCTTCCTCGGATCGATATCTGAGGCAGGCCAGAGGTGCAGATGCCAGCCTCTTCGCCACGGGGAGTTCCCTGACACGCAGCGCCAACATAGGGGGAGCCAGCCCAGGGAGCCCTCTCTCTCCTTCTTTACTCAGAGATCACTCCTTAAGAACAAAGTCCCTTGTCCAATCGCTAGGCCCCCTTTTTTGCGCGGCTAGACTCACCCTCCAATAAGGGGGCAGCCTTTTTCGCGCCCACGGTCTGCCTCATTGGCTTACATAGCTGAAAGTTCTACAGCTGCTGCTTACAGCGGAGGCTGCTATGTTTCTCTGTTGCTGGGCAGATCACTGTTGCCAGGCAGATTTCAGATGCTGGCAACCTCCAGCTGCTTAGCTCTCTTTTCCCTAAGCGGCTTAGTGCTGGGGAGGAACAGCACTAAACAGTCACTTCCCACATTAACAACACAAAATACTTTCAAACACAACCAAATACATAACCAGTGATTTTACAATGGATATAACAACTAAATTTACCCCAACAGTTTGATGCCAATTATGCCATGCAAGGTTTCCTTTTGAATGCTCTACCATATTGTTATGGTACCTTGTTTCAGGCAGCAACATGTATATGTACAGATGAGAAGCATAGCTCAGACCCACAGAACTATCTCAGCACAGAGGCTGGAGAGATACATGACAAAGGCAATTCAAATTGACCTCCTAGGTTCAGGTGGGACAAAGAGAATCACACAGCAGCATGAAGAAAGTGGACCAAAGAGGCGGTGGGATTGGAAAACAAATACAGACACTTTGAAAGGGGAGCGGCTTTGCCTTCTGCCAGAGAAAGACCATCTTGTGAGCACCTCCAACAAACTGGGCCTATCCACATGGCCAGGAAGGCCTAGGCTGGCTGAACATAACTGACAGCCAGTCTTGTGGGTAGGAATGAGCAGAATAGACTAAAGAGTAATCTTGGAATAGCGTTATTAGATTAGCATGCATTTTATAACTTTTAGTTGCTTGTGGTAACAACTGACTCTTTTATTAAATGACTGCACATTAATTTGCTATATACTTATGTAAAATCATATCCTAATCAATAAACTAGTATTTATCTTATCTAAAGCTGTGTGGATTTCAGAGGGTGTGAATGAGTGAGGCTGGGCCTATCCAGTTCAATGTTAAATGGGTGGACATGGTTCTATGAGTCTATGGTAGTAGGGGAAGGGTCCCAGTCCATGCAGAATGGAAGTTTCCAATTTGGTTTCTGGGGCTAGAGGTGCTCATCTGGGGGTTATTGCCTGAGTGGCCAGAGAGTGCACACCTACTGCCTGGGACCAATTATGAGCAGGAGGCTGGGGTGGACTGACTCCAGAGTGTGGCCACTTGGTAAAGTGGGGTAAGTCAGCGTTCAGGAATGGAGATTGGGGGTCACAGCAGCACACCAGGCCAGATTCTGGGAACAGACCATAACACCTCTCTTTTAACCTTCCCACTTTCTTATTTGTGGTTCTATACTGTTTTAATCAAAACAACTTGTTTGGTCTGCTGAAAAAGTCCGAACTGATCATGTGACTTACCTTTCTTTGTTTTATAGATTTGTGGGGGACAAATTACTCAGGGCTCTTAACCTGGAAAGAGAGACCACCGATCCTCCCCAGTGATGAAGGCCCATTCCCAGTTGACACTCAAATTAGCAGAGAAGTAGGTGTGGTTCAGGATTTATTATTCAGCTGAATAACAAAAGGAACTGCATCAGAGGGCAGCAAAGAAGTGCTAGCCCCTCTGAGCAGGCCCCCCCAACAACTCGAGTGCAAGAGAGAGCCCCGAGGGGCAGCTTCACAACACTTTTATCCAGTACAGTACGATAATGCTATGATAATATTTACATGATTGACAATGTTTTAGAGACCCTTATATGGTTATATTAACATTATTAAATACATATTAATGATTAAAGAATGCATATAATTATCCCCGCCTCTGTTTACTGTTGACAGTATTTGCATTATCCTGGGCAGCCGCAGTACCTGCAAACTCATTAATTTCTGCCTAGAGATGCTGACCTTACATTCTTGTGAGGCTATGGTGCCAAGAAGGGTGAGCAGGAGATAGGAGGTAATACTCCCTTTTCAGTTAGAACAAAGACGGGACAGTCTAGCTTACATTCCTTGTCCAGATGGTCAGGAGAAAAAGCATGAGAAAGGGGAGATAACACATTTTAACTATCAACTCTAGGCCGCTTGTTAAAGAAACTTAGATACATGACTTGCCAGACAGACGACCCCACTACCATAGCAACCCACGGCTCCAACAAGGCCTACACTTCAGCACCTTCCCTACTATTCTACAAAGGAGATCACCTAATATTTCCCTCACAATATTCCACTACATACTATAGTTTCCATTTCATTCATCTGATGAAGTGGGATTTTACAGGTAATAAATAAATGCATATGTCTTTAAAAGTACCACAGGACTCCTTGTTTTTTTGACTTCAGAATGTTGCTTGTGATTTTCACCAATGCGAGAAGGCACTAAAGTCTCCCAGTTTCACTGCGAGTGTTTTCTGCATAAAGACTGCAAGAAGTACTTTCTATAATATATAGTAAGATTAATAAGCAGATTGGTTTTGTTTCAAAATATGAAAAGGCCTTAGCTTTAAAAACTTCCAGTAATTTAGTTTAGAGCCTGTCAAGAATTTCAACAAGTTTGTTGGCACAATACATTAATGAAGCTCTTATGCAGATTTTTTGTTAAATGCTCTGAGATAACTTGCATGACTGTTCCCAACCAGGCAAAATTTTGAATATCTGAGATATTAAGCCATCAGACATGGGGCTTGCAAATACACAATAAACAGGCAATATTTGACAGTGAAATTTTGTGGAGCAAATGCATTAAAAGTTACAAATGCAGCTGTTATTTGTTCAGTATGCAGTCTTGCATGCTGACAAAATTCTCTGAGTCCTATCAGATTTCCACGATGAAACTTTACATTGATTATCTGTTCTTTTTGTATACAGAGCACTCCCATGGTAAATAGGCCAAACAGAGTATCAACCACAATCCACTATTTGGATTCAGACAGGCCCCTAGACAAGCTGTTTACATGCTCGCTGGGTGGACCATGGCAATACTTTCTTTCCCCTAACTTGAGGGAAGGTTTAAAAAATGATTGACTCTGCAGACATATCTATTGTACCATTTCTGACTGTTCCAGTGTTTTGGATTATAATCCTTTCTTAAGTTTCCCATTCTTTCTGCCCATCCTTCGTGTCCATCTAACTGTCAAGGATGCGTTGAAGCTTCTGTTGCCTCAGACTTCAGTTCATCATCTGTATTTATAGACTATGTCTACACACATTGTTATTTAGAAATAAGTATTTCAAAATGAGTTATTTCAAAATAAAGTCCTTATTTCGAAATAAGTTAATTTGAATTAAGGGAAAGCCTGCTATCGAAACGGCTGTTATTTTGAAATGGTTATTTCAAAATAAGGCCGTTTGGACGTGTTGTTTCGAAACAGTTGTTTCGAAACAATGGTGTTGTTTCAAAACAACATGTCCAAACGGCCTTATTTCAAAATAACCATTTTGAAATAACAGCTGTTTCGAAACAATTGGGGTTTAACCTGTTTCAAAACGACGGTTCTTATTTTGAAAGGACGGGATCCGTCCTTTTGAAATAAGAAAACGTCATGTGGACCAAATATCTTTTATTTCAAAATAACCAGTGTTATTTCGAAATAAAAGTGCTGTGTAGACATACCCATAGTGTCATTATCAGAGATTTCAGTGGTTCATTGTGAGTGCCAGAGTCCTTATTAGGAAACTGCTATTTGCCTGACTCAGTTAAACTACATGGAACATCACTAGCCAGTGTGCCTCGAACATTTTTGTGACACTTTTTTAAACCACTGGCTTACAGATACAAAATGCCTTTTAAAAAGCATGTATGGACTTTAAAAAAAAACAACTTTAAATTGATATAAAAATTTCATTTATTTAATATGCCCAGGTTCAGTGCCAAGGCATTCAGGGGTGCTGAACAGTTAAAATATAACTCCATAAAAAAAAAAATATTAAAAAGAAGGCTGCGCAGCTCTATTATTAGAAGTATGTTAAACTCACAACCCTTTGGAAGAAGGCAGCAAACTTCCTTTTAATTTAGGTTGCCTGGATTTGCACTGTCCACATTTCATTTCAAGCAGAATGAAAACCTTTCAACCTGTGACTGACTTTTTTAAAGCTTTATTTGAACAAAACTCAACCATAACTAAGAAAGAATTCTTGGTTTTGGGTCACAGCTGTACATTTCTCACCAGTGCCTTTGGGGAACAACAGAATTAAGCATATAAAATGGATTTCCAGCAGTATCCTTCCTCCCCAGGCATTTCAGAGAAAGATATGTGGCTTAGACTGGAAACTAGGCAAAACTTTAAAAAAATAAAAATCATTTAATGTCTCCATGCCTTAGTTTCTCCAGCTGTACAATGAAGGCAATAATACCAACCTCACAGTGTAGTGAGATTTAATGCATCAGTATTTTGATGCTTATTGTATTCTTTGAGTGTAAAGTATTATTTTGGTACTTCAATATCATGGCAATAGACTTAGAAAAGTCTGGCTAGATAAGGCCTTGAGTTAGATAAAGCCCTGCCTCTGCCCATCTGCTCATGCAATTCAGTGTGGAATCCAGGCCTAAATTTGCAAATGTCAGCATAGTTGGGCCAAATTTCAGGCTTGCTGCAAAATATTTCTATGTTATTTCATACTTGTTAAAACCTGTCAGGCACTTTCACTACACCGAAATATAACTTTTATTTTCTATATTCCTTTTGGGGAAAAAGAAACATTTCAAAAGGGTGAGTGTTTAACAATGTTGCATAAAATATTTCCATTGGGGGGGACACTCCAAATATTTTAATAAACCTATGCATTTACTTCTGTGCAAAGGTGAAAAGGAACATGCCATCTCTGCTTTCAGAAGACCCCATTCTGTTACACTACTGAATAGTTTATTTGTAGTTCCTCTTACACTGAAAAGCAATATAAGTATCATATTACTTTTGCAAACATGCATTTATGAATTCCAAAATGCAGCATTAAATGCACCACCTTGACAATATTAACAGGCTTAATGGGTGGATTTTTATTTGAGATGCTTTACTACAGTTACAGTTAGCTCTGTATTCTTGTTCACACTGAATTTTGCTCATTTGTTCTGCACCCCATAGTTCTAGGATAGTTCTGATGAGTTCAATCTCAAAGCCAGCCTCAGTGTATGGAACTATGCCTACAAAACAATTGTTGGCCTCCCTATTCCATTTAAAAGACTTCTGTCCATCATTATTAGAGCCCTACCAAAATTAAGGGTCCATTCTAAACAATTTCACCACCATAGGATTTGAAAATTGATCACTTTTACAAGTCAGAAGTTCAGTTTTGGCGGGCATATATCATCACATACCAGGGATCCTAGCACCCTAGCCAGCCATACACTCTCTAGGGCAGTGGTTCTCACCCTTTTCTCTGTTGTGGCACACCTTGATACCATTAATTATTTTGAGGTACACTACCATATAGTCTCCAAAAGAACTCATGAATATTCATGAGCCAATCCAGACCTCTTTATTAGTTTTTCAAACAATTCCGTGGCACCCGGAGTGACGCTGCCTTGCGTGTGGCTGACTGTGCATCAGAGTTCAGACTTCACATTCATATGCATACCTGTAGGTAAGAATTCAGATAAAATCATCATCATCATCAGTGATGGGCTACCAACACACAAGGACCTGGAAGACAAATCTGTTGCCATCAAAACACAATAAACAAACTCTGTGCCAAAACAGGGAAAGATTACCATGTTACCAAATGACATAGCCAAGTATTTCTGGGTGTCCCTTATTCATCTGTTCTCCTGGGCCCTCTGGTGTGCTTTACATATGTGGCTTATGATTAGATTGGAGTGGATAATGCATGACGTATTGTCTGCTCCATGTGCTGCTGTCATTATTTGTGATGTAGTGCAGCTAGCCTCTGAATTGTCCAAAGACTGCATGGTTTGTGGACACAATAGCATGTAGGAGACTCAGGGTATGGACTGGAGCAGACACTGAAGATGCACTGGAATCTGCAATCTGGTAGCTGTAGTCACTTTGACATCTACTTCTGTTCTGTCCTCTTCGCTCAACCTGCAGTCATACTCCATGATTTTGTCATTCTCTCCTCCAGGTTTTCAGCCTCTCTCTCTCCACCTTTCTTGCCTCTGATACTCAGTTTGGTCCTTCTGGAATGCTATCTGCTCACGAGTTTTATCTAGAGTCTCTGCCATCAGCTCACCTTGGATGCTTTCTCTTACCTTGCAACAGAAGATCTGCTTACCTAGGCTCTTGTTGCTGTATGTTTGCTTTACAGAAGTGGAAAGCCCTCAAAAGGAAAATGAAAGAGCACACTGTCATCTGGCCATGATAAAAATTACATCTTCTACTAGATTACAGCAGATCCTTTGATTCAATCTGAAAAGATACTACTTCTTATCAATGGGTTTTATTTTATTCATACAGAAAACCCACTGACCACATCAGACTTCCTTTGGAGCAGCACTGAAAGCAGTCTTGCATTAGGGTAAGAAACACATAAAAAATTCAGCTGAAATGATTGCTGCATCCCCTTTATTTGCAGGGGGTGGGGCTGGGAAGCAATGGTCACTAGCTCTAGTTTTTAAGTCCTTTCAGGCAGGCAAGCTATAAAGACTGATATTCTGGAGGTCCCCAAATGGAAATGTGATCTCCTGTTCCAGGACAGTGGAAGACAGCCATCTGTGTATACTAAGAAGATATTTACTGTAGATATCTCATATCTGACCAGCACATCTCAGAATGGATAGGGTCTATGAGAAACAGGAGCAGGCAGAATAAATATGACCTGTCCTAGAATGTAACCAATTGTCTGGACTTCCTACTACTGTGAGAAGTTTCCTTTTATCACTGGCCAGGAATGAGTGAAAACTTAAAGTAAAATCAACAATCCAGTTGATTGTGCCTCACATAGTGTGATTAGTGGATGCCATAGAAGCAAAGGAGGAGAAAGTCTTAAACCCCTGTGGCCAACTATTAACTACTTCTGTTCTCTTTTGTCATCTTTTATTTTCCTCGCAAACCTTATCTGACTTTGTATATATTTGTTAATTATGCACAGCATAACTCCCATTAATTTTAATAGGAGCAGAAGCAAGCCCCAAAAGAAAAAAGTGTTGTCTCTATTCTAAGCTTTTATGGTTTCTCAGACACACTGTTCTGGGAAAAAGCAATTCATCAGCTTTCGAAAAGATATTTATGATGTGCCCATATAGCTTCTTTGGACTTACTAATGTCCATTAGGATATACATTTAACTGATTACTTGGAGCCTGATCCAAAGACTATTAAGTGAATGAAAAGACTTCCATTGACTTCAGTGGGTTTTGGATTAGGCCTTAATGGAGCAGGAAGATATGCTGTGAATAGGAAAGTTTCTTTCTGAGCTGAAGAAAAACAGATTTCTTAAATGTTTATTGGTACTACTTTTAATGCATACATTAAAAATCCAGTAATTTAAAAAAACAAATAACCTTGAAACAAACAGACACTGGCCTAACTCAATCTATCAGGCTATGTCTACACTTGGAATTTAGTTTGAATTAATGAGGATTAATTCAAACTAAATTAGTGCATGGCTACACTGGCTTTCATTACTTTGAACTAAGGCAGTTCTTAGTTCAAAGTAATGAATGCTTACTTTGAAGTTATAAAACCTCCCTTAACTTTGAAGTAATTGTTAGTTTGAACTAACCGAATGGAGCTGTGCATCCTAAATTTTGGTAATGCTTTATATAACAGTGAACAAGGTTGGAAATGTTATGTTATCTGTCATTTGTATACCTGAATAATTAATGTAGCCACATCTTTGTAATTATACAGGGTGTTATGTTTGGAAATGTATTTGTATGACTAAAATGTTGATTTTATTTGGAGTCTCCTGTAAGTTCCCTCCTGACAGCAGCTGATAGGAGTATGAAACCCAGCCTGCTGGACCGGTTGCCAGGGTGCAGTAATCTGCCCAGCAACTCCTGGAACATGAGCTGTCAATCACAGCAGGCTGAGGGAGACTGCCTGAAAGTTCCAGAGACTTGGGACAGGGGCTGTCACTCAAAGTGAGCTGAGGGAAAACTGCCAGAAAGTTCCAGAGAAGGAACACAGGAGCCGGTGGCGCGAAAATCAGGCTCAGGGATTGGTTAGAAAACCTGAGGTAAAGGCTTTTTAAGAGCCTGTGCAGCAGTTTGAGGGGAGTCGCTGGTCGGTGTGTGTGGAGTTCAGATCCACGTTCGTGCCTTCGTTTGGAGCTTGCCTTTGCCGCCTCCCTCTTGCTTGAAGGGAACGGTCTCAGCCATAGACCCGGAGTGGCTGGAAGAATTGTGGCTGCTGGAGCAGAGTGGCAGGTGCTCACACAAACTGCCTGCGATTGCTCTTGAGGAACTGGCAGTTGTCCGGAGCAGCAGCGCAAGGACTGCCTCGCATGGACCCTGGGTGGCAGAAAGATACCGACGGGGCCACAGAGCCCACTTGGATTTACAATCCTCGCTGAGGAGATTTGGGACGCCCTTCTTACACCAGTGACACCACCGGCTTCGGACTTAGGAAGTCTGGTGACTATATGGGGCGTTAACTTGGGTTCATTGCGGGTTGTAGCAAATGGAGTTTTATGGTATGGGAGTGGGTAGCTTGAATAGGATAAGGTTCTTTTGAGTTTATTTGGTTATGTATTTGTTCTTACTTCACGTTTGTCCTCATTAAAATGTTTTAAGGCACAGATCCTCGTCTCGGATTAATGCTTGCACCCAGGGTTCGGAGCCTCCAGGTTGACAGACGCCTGAAGGTGGGGAGGGCCTATCAAGTGGGGAACCTGGCCCTTGTGAAATCTAAAATTTCCCTCGCTACAGAGCTGTATTAATTTGAACTAACCATTAGTTCAAATTAACATGGTTTGCCCTTCCTCCTCCCAGGGTGCCTTCATCTTTCTATGTACTGGATGGTAGCATGGCCCTTCTTGGGTGCCATGTTGCCACACTTCCCCTGGTGCCCCCTTTCTAAATCGAACTAGCAAGTCCTGTCCATGGATATGCTAGTTCAATTTGGGTTTCTAGTAGGGCCATATTCATTTGCATTAACTTAGTTAGAATTAAGCATTATTAATTCAAATTAATTAATTCAGACTAAATTAATTTAAACTAACCCTCCCAAGTGTAGACATAATCTTAGAGACTGATTACTCTGTGCTTCTAGAGAGGAGTGAGAGTCCTGTAATCAGTTCTTCCAGCCAAGCTCTTATTCTCTGAATTGGTCAGGGACAGATAGCGCATACAGCACAAGACAGGACAAAGTGCCTTCATTGTTTAATATTAAATACTTACAGATATAGGACCTGATTCTGCTCTCATTGAAGAAAAAGGAAAAACTCCCATTGACTTTAATGGAAGAATTTCCTGTCCCTTAGAAAGCAGTGTTGAATGAGACTGAAGATTTTTGTCCATTTTCCTTACTGGGGGGTGGAGGAGTGGAGGAAGAAAAATTGTAAAAGTCTCAAAAATCTCTCTAGGCTAAAGGATCCCTACTTATTGAAAGAGGGGGGAAAACGCAATCATTTTATAATTTAAGTGATCATCATTAGGCTTACCTTTCTCACAGCTAGTGGTTTTAGGCTGTCTGCAGATGCAGTCAGATATCACTGGTTCAGTTTACACACTAAATGTTTTCTTCACAGCTGTAAGCACTACAGACCTATTTCTTTTAACTGAACAGTTACATTCAGGAGCCCAAGGTAGAAATTTTTACTCTAAAAAACCCCCCTGATTTGCTGTGCTGTGATGAGTTGGGCTCAATTCAGCCCTCCAGGAAAATTTTAAAAGGAATTCAGTAAACTAGACATTTCTGATTAGTTAATTTAATTTTTCTGCTTCTAATTTATCCATGGAGTCATTTTCTCATTCATACTACTTTCCTCACTATTTCTAGAAGCCCTTAACCATTATATGGCTATTTCATGGTAAGTGGTTAGGATCTGAATTAATAATTAATAATTGTAGTGTGGCGTAAACTAATTTAGATATATTAAGAAATCTAAGAAATAATAAGGTAAAATTGTTTCATGCCACAGTACTGAAATCACAGTTAAATGGGATAATTTTGAACTTGTTTCATGCATTCTTAAAGCAGAAGCTTGGGAACACTTGAAGAAGGAAGTATCGGTTAAGAATGTTTTCAGCTATCTGCTTTTGTACAACATGCCCTTTGAGAGCCTGTTGCCATGATGGAAAGATCACAAGGTTCATGGATGCAGAAATGCTGACTGATTAAGGAACTCATTAGTTCTGGTAAATCAGAACACTTTAAAAGACAAAATGACAGGCTTTTATAATGTGATGTAACATCTGACCTTTTTTTAAAAAAAATCCTTTTTGTAGGGGTATTTCGTGCGTTGTGTGTATATATTTATATTCAAGCTTTACATGAGCACATATGGTATATTTTGAGGAAAAATATAAAAAAAAATTATTACATCTGAAGAAATAAATAATTGTGGCACTTTTGTTTCCAAAAGCCTTTCACACCACTCCCCTGATGCAAACATTTTTAGAGAATAATCAAGATGGTAGCAAGTGTTTGGAATTATTCAAGAAGGACATAACAAGCCTCATTTCTTGAAAGATTTATATATGTGCTCAACTTCAAACATGAAGAATCCCATTGAACTCAAATGAACTAATTATGCAAGTGAGTCTTTTCAGAACAGGGACCTTACAGGAGTAAACCAAGTACTGGATATAAATCCCAGTTCAGCAAACCACTTTAACACATGCTTAAGTACTTTGCTGAATAGGGATGCTTTGCTGAATTTGAGCCATAATGCAATTATCAGGATCAAATATTGTCACGGTCAGCTTCGATCTCTATCCTTTTAGACTAAATAAACTTAGTTCCATGAAGTTTTCTGCATGGGAATCTTTTTATGAGATCTCATAGAGAAAGATTTCAAAAAATGTCTGCCTAAATCCAGGTACCTAGGGAGCAAGTTATCTAGGTTCAGGCACTCACTTTGGCTCGAACTCCCATTTGTTGTGCATAAAGCCTCGCATTTTATGGCACTTTTTATTAAAGACAACACAAAATAAAGACCAGTAATATTCCATTAATTAAACAAAGCGATTCAGAATTGCTTATGAAATTAACCCAAACTTCCCTCTTGTTTTTTATCCTTGCTTACACTTTTCTTTTGGCACATTCATGTTGTTTTGCAGTTACATTCAGTAAAATTATTAGATATACAGTAACAAGTCTCTAATTCTTAATATTTTTGTATCTACTATTCTATAGTAAAAATGTTCATTTCCCTTGGAACGGGAACTATTTTCTTCCCTCATGAATATTATTAATGGAAAATAGTGACATCAGAGTAATTATGGATGAATTATATTTAAAATCAATATATGAACGTGGGGCAAAGCACTCTTAAAACACAAAGCTTGTAGTGGCATCTAATACATTTTTTAAAAGTTTCATAAAGAATAAGGAAACCATAAAATGAGGTAATATGCATGATACATACTATATTGTATATGGTGGATCAATACACATTTAATACTTTTGTCTTAAAATACATTTTGTTGCCGTTCTGGAATATATGTTTTAACCCAAAAACTAGCTATTGGCTCACAGAAGATTACTGGGTGAAATATAATGGCCTGTGATATGCAGTGTTCTGACCAAATAAGCTAATGGTCCCTTTCTGGCCTTAAACTTTCTGAATTAATTAATACCATTCCTCATGTTGCAATTTCAAAATAACCTGTTATAATGAATATTGCAATTACGAATGCTTCTGACCCCTCCTGACCTCTCTGGGAGCTTCCCTCAGGGCTGGCGCAACACAGTAAGCAAGGTGAGTGTAACCCCCCTGGGGTTTTAAGGAGCGTGGTCCCTTTAAATTTTTGCCCTGTGGGAGACGTTGTGGAGCTGAGGAGGGGGCTGGGGCTGCAGCCAGAGGCCTGGGAAGGAGGAAGAGAGAGAGAGGCCCTGCCTGAGCCAGGGAAGACAGAGCGGCTGACCTGGGATGCCAGGCCAGCACCCCCAGAAGGACACTGTGCTGGGGAGAGTCGCCCAAGGACAGAGCAGCATCCAGTGACTGGCCATCTGGAGCTGTGGGGCCGTGAGTACAGCACCTGGGACTCAGGGGGGAGGTTGTAGTTAGTTAAGTGGGGACGGGGCCACTCTGGGTTCGCAGAGAGTGGCAGCAGAGGCATCGGAGGATTTTCTTTTTGTTGGGAAAGTACTGGCGCCGAAGACTAGGAGTTGCTGGACTGAACACTGGACTGGAGCTGTGCTGGGACTCCTGAACTCATGGTGCAGAAGTAGAGCTCACGTCTGCCTCCAGCCTGCTCCATTACTGGGCCTTGCAGGCACTGTGTTAGCTGTTACTCTGTGTTACTGCTGCCCCATCTCCCCTGTTGGTTTCCCCTTCGCACCTCTGTAAATAAACCTTCCCCATTCCCATAATCCCTGCGCTATCCCAGTGTGTGTGTGGTCACTCTGGGGGTTTGGAACAGGTGCCCCTGGGGCAAAGGGGCTCTCCTTGCTGTGTTCTCGTGCACACGCTTTCTCTGGTCAGAGCTGCCTGCAAGGCAGGCTCAATCTGGCCACGTGGGTGTTACATGAGCATTGCAGGGGGGCGCCAAGATTTGAGGGGTGCCAAAATGCAGAAAAATAAAAAATGGGGACTGCACTGCTGATGTCACTGCTAGGCCATCGGGCTGCACTGCCATCACCCTGGTTGCAATGGAATTGAAAAAGAAACTCTCAGGTTGGCAAAACAGGAAAAGGAAGGTGGCGAAAGAAGAAGCCATTCAGAGGCAAGCTGGGGCACTTTATACTCATATCAAAAAATTGAAAGCAACAGGTGAGCACCCTCAGGCGGAAGAAGACCTACCAAGTACAAGTACTTCTGGAACAAGCCCAACTGAGAACCTCATAGCCAACCAACATTCAGTGACTTCCAATTCATTTACTCTCACTGATGATGAAAATTTCTCGAAAGAAACAGCAATGAATGTGGAAGAGGAAAGTGAGCCGTCACGTACTTTAGATACCTTTGAGGAGAAACAGCTTAGGCCAAAGCCACAATCAGCTACATCAGCTTCTGGCTTATTGGCTTTTGAGCTAGCAGGTCCTTCAAAATGGCTGAAATTCAGTGACAAAATAAGAATTATTCTCACAGAATCAGGACCTGTTCAAAAGAAAGGCATTTTGTACCCTAGGGACCCTAGTGGATGCAAGTTCAGTGACACGTACTACAACCAAAAAATGGAAAATGGTGAATTACTGCCAAGGCTGTTGGGTAGTTTACTCAACTTCCACAGACTCCATGTTCTGCTTCTGCAAACTGTTTTCATCAACAGATCCAAGCAATTCATCCAGCAGTTTTGCATCAACTGGCTACAATCACTGGAGGGATTTATCCAAGGCACTACATATGCATGAAACAAGTCTCGGCCATATAAAATGTTTGAAAACGTGGATCGACTTCAGAAAGGATCTCAAAAATGAGAATATCCTTGATTCACAAAATCAAAGGCTGTACAAACTAGAAAAAAAAGCATTGGTCAGAGGTGATTGCAAAGCTCATCGAAATAATCAAATTTCTTGGATTTCAATGTCTGGCTCTATGAGGCTCATCTACTAAGTTTTTCAAAAGAAACAACAGCAACTTTCTGAAATTGGTAGAAATTGTTTGAAAAATTTGATCCTGTCATGGCGACGCACGTAGAAAGGGCCATAAGAAAGGAATCCAAATTCCACTATTTGAGCAAAGACATACAGAATGAAATTATTGCAATTTTGGGCAAAGGCATCACTGAAAAATCTTGTCTACAATCAAGAAAGCAAAGTACTATTCCATAACATTGGACTGCACTCCAGACGTCAACCACAACGAGCAGATGACAATCATTATTCATTTTGTTTCCTGCAAAGAAGGTACTGTGGACATTGAAGAACATTTTCTAGGCTTCCTGAAAGTGCACAATTCAACCAGAGATGGTTTGTGTGACACTGTTGTCAATCAACTGAACACCAGGAATCTTAATATTGGTGATATGAGTGGCCAAGGCTACGACGATGGTGCCAACATGAAAGGGAAAAGTAATGGGCTGCAGAGGCTGATTTTAAACATGCACCCTCACGCTTTCTATGTGCCATGCACAGCTCACAGCCTGAACTTAGTGGTAAATGATGCTGCCAAAGTGAACCCTGAGACAATCAGTTTCTTTGGAACAGTTCAACAGGTATATAAGTTTTTCTTGTCATCAACGAAGTATTGGGCAGTTCTCAAGAAGCGCATTTCCTCTCTTACGTTGAAACTTCTTTCAAAAACTTGTTGGGAAAGTCTCATTGATACTTTATAGCCTGTCATGTACCAAGTTGGAGAAATCTATGATGCTCTGTACGAGATATTTAGTGACGAAAAGTACGGCAAAGAATCGAGGTATGAAGCACAGATTTTGTGCACCAAGTTGAAGGATTTCCAATTCCTGTGCTCCTTTATCCTGTGGCATGACTTGTTGAATCACTTCAATGCAGTCAGTAAGATCCGTCAGGGTACCAGTGAAAATGTTGTTGTTGCTTTGACAGCCATTGAGAACTTGAAAGTCTTTGTTTCCAACTACCACGCTGATTCCAGCTATGAGTTATTGCTTAAACTGCTCAGCAACTTTGTCAAGATGTTGAGGGGGAACCAGGGTTCAAAGCCACTGCTCAAATCCATTGGAGAAAAAAGACTACACAGTTCCAGTATGAACACAAAGATGAATCGCCCCAATCACCTGATTATAAATTTCGAGTAAATTTCTTCTTTACGATTTTGGATGTTGCAATGACTTCCGTCAGTGAAAGATTTGAACAGTTAGAACAAAACAACAATAAATTTGAATTTTTATACAACATAAATAAACTTGCCAAAACCAACCATGAAAAGCTCCAACAGCATCGCAATGATTTGCAACTTCATTTATTGGACGGTGATACTAAGGACATCAATGCAACCGATGCGAGAGTCCTGTGGCACCTTACAGACTAACAGATTTCTTTGAGCATAAGCTTTTGTGGCCTACTACCCACTTTGTCAGATGCATCAGAAGATGTCTGTCTGTATCTGTGCAAGTATCTTCATGAGGTTTGTGGATTTCCATTTCATACAGCTAAATTCAGTGCCTTCCATGGTAGAATTTTCCAGAGGGGTAGCCGTGTTAGTCTGTATATAGCAAAAGTAGCGAAAGTCCTGTGGCACCTTATAGACTAACAGATTTCTTCAAGAATAAGCTTTCGTGGGCTACAACACTGATGTGGGTTGTAGCCCACGAAAGCTTATACTCGAAGAAATCTTAGTCTATATGGCGCCACAGGACTCTCGCTACTTTTGCTATAGACAGACTAACACAGCTACCCCTCTGGAAAATGCAACCGAACTATATGATGAACTATGCACCTTTAAAGATGTGTTAAAGTCCAAATTATACCACTTCCACAATCCTTATGAAACTCTCAAATTTATTCACTCAAATAACCTCTCATTCCCAAATTTGAACATTGCCCTAAGAATACTGGTGACAATTCCTGTCAGTGTGGCAAGTGGCAAGCAATGATTTTTGCAATTAAAAATAATAAAAAATTACTTGTAATCAAGTATTTCTCAGGAAAGGCTTGTAAGCCTTGCCTTGGTTGATATTGAGAGTGATATATGTGCCCAGTTAAACATCAGTGAATTAATTGCTAATTTTGTAAACATGACAGCACGAAAAGTACTGTCGTAACCTTTTGTAAAACCTTTCTTTTTTAATTAAATAAGTAACTAAAAACTGATTTTGTCTGCTTTTGCTGTTCATACAATGATAAGTATTTACTGCTCAGTACTTATTTTTATTTTGAATATGCATTTGCCCCTTCACTGCAATTTTCTTATTATAGTATTGGATTTGAAGGAAAAATAGTAGCATTGGGTGAACAAAGTGATTAATACTAATGAGGGAGGAAGACACTGATTTATAGGTTGCCAGGGGGTGCCAGAAACCCTAGCGCCAGCCCTGGCTTCCCTCTTCACCTCTCTTTGTCTTTGGGTGGAACTGTGATTCTATCATTTCAATCTAGGGTTTGTTCACAATTCCCTTTTATCAGTGGTCCCCAAACATTTTCCTCTACACCCTGACCCCACTTCTGTATGTGCTGCTGCCTACCGCTGGGACTGGGTCAGGAGCAGAGCCACAGCTGGGGCTAAGGCCTGCAGTTGGGAGCCATGGTCAAGGGGCTGAGGCCGAGAGCAGGACCACGCAACCAGTGCCTGAGATTCAGAGTGGCGCTGTGCTGACAAGTGACTAAGACTGGGAGCAGGGCTGTAGCGGGCCTCAGTGGCTGAGGCTGGGAGCTGGCTGTCAAGACCACAGGGCACCTATTTGTTGCCAGGACAGAGGTCTGAATCCAAGCCAGAGCCAGACACTGAGGCTGCTGCAGAGCCAGGGTTAAAGGGCTACAGCTGGAGAGTGGAGCCAGGGCAGAGTTTGGAGCACAGCAGGGCTGGTTGGTCCATGCTCTTTCCTTGCCCCCTGTGGGAGCTGGTCCAGACCCTGTCACACACCCAGAACATTAATTCATGCCCTGCAATTTGGGGACCCATGCCTTATACTAACTTTTATTACCTCAGCCAATCTGACTTTGGCTCAGCCCTTGTAGTTCTGTTCCCTCTGAGAGCAATGACAGTGGTAAGCAGTAACCAAATAATTTCCTTAAAGCAACATATCATTGATTATCAGAAGACCAAAACATTTCTGAGAAAATAATCTTAAACCAGGCTTGTCCAACCTGCAGACCACCAAGGCTTTTCATCCAGCCTGCAGAGTGCTGCGAGAAGAGCCAGGAAGCTGGGGCTGGCCAGGGCCCCCGCCAATTTCCCACCCTGCGACAGCTGCAGAGAGGTGTGGCCTGGCCCAAGAGTTGTTTAGGGGCTCAATTTCCCCAAGCAGGGCTTGGCAGGGAGCAAGGAGAGCAGAGTTAGAATAGAATCAGACTGAATCATAGAGTTGGAAGGGACCTCATGAGATCATCAAGTCTAAGCCCCTAGGAAGCTAAACCCAGGAGCTGCTGCATATTAAGCAAAGGTGCTAGCCACTACACCAGAGTCGGTGGGGCCCCTGTCAGGCAGCAGCTGAGTCCTGCCACTTGACTGCTGTGCTCCCCCCCCCAACCTCAGCCATGCTCCCCTGTCCTGCCTTACTACCCATGCTCTTCCTTGCATCCTCACACAGGCATCCCTGCCCCCTCCTTGTCCTCTGTACACAGTGCAATCAAAAGCAATGCCAAGTATCACACTAATCATTATTTTATTAAAGTTTATTAATAAGATTGATTTGCAGGTCTTATCTATCAAAAATTTTCTTACCAGCCTGCTGATGGAAAAAAGAATTGCAATGTGGCCCTTCAGCCAAAAAGGTTGGATGTCTCTGTCCTAAACAATAGAAACAGACCGTATGCATATTTTGCTTTTTTCCTTAAGGTTTACTGTTTCCTGGATCTGGGAAGAGTAAGTTTTTTTAGATGCGTGTCCAAAGTCTCTGTCAGCCTGTCTCCTTAGACCAGTAGTTCTCATCTACTGCGTTGGGACACATTACTGCGTTGCTATGCAGTGGTAAGTGTGTCACAGAAAGTTGGGGAGATTGCATGATTTGGCCTGGAAAGCGTGGACTAGTGTGCCCTGTAGAGTTACAATATGCTGCCAAGTGTATCATGAGCCACAAAAGGTTGAGAACCATTGCCTTAGACAGTTTCCGGCTCTTTAGTCCAGGTTCCTTGCTTTGGCAAAAGAAGGCTTAAGTAGCATGACCATGATACATGAAATTAACAGCTTGCTAATATTTTTGAAGTGTGTGCTAAGGTGTCCTTATTTAGCCCTATTATATGTCTTTCCTGTTTACTCTTCCCATAGCCTCCTCTTCAGGTTGATCAGGACAGTCCTACAGGGAATTTTAATTATCTGCCATATATAATTATACAGTTATACAATAATTTTGCCTCACTGACTTACAAATATTCTTATGTATGATCATCAGGTGGTTATTAGTTGAGTATTTCTTGATCTGTCTCCCCAACACACAAGGTCATTGACACGTTTTTATTATGGGATATGCTGATACATCCGGGTTTATGAATATGCAGAGACTTGCACCTTTTTCTCTTATTTGTACTTCAACATTCCACAAATTTTGGCATGCTTCAATGTTCGTAGGTTCAATCAATTCCTTCGATATTAACATAAGTCAGTGAATCATCATTAATGTGGTTAATACTTTGCTGACATCTTATTTAAATAAAAGTGTCTAAGGCTATGTCTATGCTAGCAAATTAGTTTGAATTAAGGAACCTTAATTCAAACTAATTTGAACACTGTCTACAGTAGGCTTTGCCTAGTTCGAACTAGCAAGTTCAGCTGGTTAGTCCAAACTAAGTGCTTAGTTCAAACTAATTTGCATATTTAGTTCATACTAGCAAAATGTAGACATGCTAGTTTGAATGAAATATGTTCAAACTAGTGGATAGTTTGAACTAAGCACTTTTTTTAGTTCAAACTAACTTTTAGTTTTAACTAACTGCACTTTTTAAGTTCAAGCTAAACAGTTAGTTCAAACTAAAAAAAACTGTGGCTAGTTCAAACTAAAAGTTAGTTTGAAGTAAATAAATGCTCTTAGTTTGAACTAACTTTCAAACTACTTAGTTTGGGCTAACCAAATCTGAACTAAAGATTTTAGGTGTAGACATACCCTAACACAGGGGTGGTCAAACTTATGGAACTCAAGAGCCACATAAGTTGATTATTAAACCTTTGAGAGCTACACTGAGAAATATAGCCATACACGTTTGCCTACTCCAAAATCACTAAGTTTAAAATTCATTGCACACTTTAATTTTAGCATAGAAAGAGGACAAATATAGATCCTACTAATGTTAGATTCTAATAATTACTTAAGGTTACCACAAAAATTAGTCCTATACAGTAAAAACCTAGCTGCTGCTCAATGTAGAAGACTGCAGAGTAGTGCGAGTTTTTTAAAATCCCGACCCTGCTGTACTTCTCCCCGCTGTCCCGACCCCCTCCTGAACTCCTAGGTTGGGGAAACTTTCCTAAACTGATTTGCTGACTTTCTTCCGGGAGCCACAATTTTTCGTTCAAGAGCCATATGTGGCTCCCGAGTCACAGTTTGGCCACGCCTGGCCTAACATATTAGAAATGGCCTTAACCAGGATCTTGCAGTTATTTTACTTCCACAAACATCAACATTTAAAAAGATTAAATAGTGGTTAACTACCTGTCAACCTTTTTTATGCCTAAAGCCATTTTTGGCTAAACTAATTTCTTGACAGGTCTGAGGCCTATGTAGGTTTTACATTTCAGCTCCATTAATTTTAATACTTTATCTGTGTGCTGCATTAATACACCCCTGTCAGTTCTACAATTCTTAGTGGTTTCCCCCTTATTTCTTACTGTTTATTCAATATTATTAATAAATCCCCATCACCACACTAAACTTGTAACCTACCTACTACCACATGCAAGCTCAAATGCAGTTAATGAAATGGTAATCATACTGCTATGGTTCTGGAATTAATTTCACTTTTGCTTCCTTCATGCTCTCAAGAATACTCCTTTAGGTTCAGGTCTCAAGCCATCACCTCTTTATGGGTAGGAGCCCTCATTCTTTTAAGGTTTCAGTTCTCTTACTGTTCATTGTCCCAGCAGGTCCGACCTTAGTCCAATGCTTGTTATTTGACAGCCTACCTGGGGACAGGCCAGTGTTTACCATTGACCAACTAGCTTTCAAAAAGCATAATAGATGTATTTAGGACAAAAGCATTACAGAGAAGACATATAATTAAAATGATAATCTGTACACATGCTAAGTTTACCATCTGTCACTCATCTTCCACAGGAAGATCCTAGCAGGTTTTCAAAGTCCTTCAAACACTGCCAGCAGGATTTCACCACCTTGGTTAAAATCTCCTGCCCATTTGAGTTCCAAAGCGGCAGCTGTGTTAGTCTAGTCCAGCAAAACACGCAAGGAATCCTGTGGCACTTAAAGACTAACAGATTTATTTATTGCACGAGCTTTCATGGGAGAAAAATCCCACGTTGTCAGACGCTTTGAAGTGGGATTTTCTCTCACGAAAGCTGATGCGATAAATAAATCTGTTAGTCTTTAAGAGCCACAGGACTCCTTGCTTTTTTTGCCCATTTGAAGAACCTGAATCAATTCTGGGTGATTCTTTATGCTGATTCGGGGCCTTTGTTTTTTAGGCCTCCTGAAACAGGTAAAACCAGTCAACACTCCTTTCCCCAGCAGGCTAAGCTGCAAAGGACTACTCGTATAAGTAAGGCAGATGGTGGTGTATTGCTCTTGAAGTTTAACAATTTATTGGTGTATGAGATTGCATAACTGGCACTAGGACTTTGCATTAAACCCCCCTAGGGATTCCTGATTCCACAGGAAATGCATCTCGCAAAATGGAAATATAAAGATATATAAATGCTTACTGAAACAAGAAGATATTATATGTTGCCGTAGTGTTTGGCGTGTCAGTTTACAGAAGTCTTTGAAGATATCCATGCCCCACATCTTTTACAGATACATCTCAGAGAAAGCATGAGGCTTAATTAATGTATATATAGTGCTTTTAAATCCTCAGTAGAGCAATGAAAAATGCATGGATAGGCAGGGCTGGCTCAAGGGGCTTTGGCGCCCCAAGCCAGCTTGTGATTTTGTGACCCCCTACATGGGAGGATAGCAGGGGAGTGGAACCCGGCCTCCTCTCTGGGCCAGCTCCCCTGCACTCAGGGTGGGGAACAGCCAGCCTGGGGGTGGAGCGGGCCAGTCCAGAGGCTGGGATCCCCTCTCCCATCCTTCCCCTGAGTTCTTCCACAGGGACAGGCAGGGCTGGCCCAGAGGTGGGGCAAGAGAGAGGAGCCCAACCCATGGGCTGGCCCACTCCACCCCTGGGGGCAGAGTGACTGGTTTGGGGAGAGGCAGGAGCAAGGGGTCCAGCTTTTGGGCAAGCCTGCCCCACCCTGGTGCGGCACTGCTGTTGCCCATAAGCAAATGAGGCCCTGAGCCAGGCCTCATTTGCTTATGGGTCGAGCCAGGCCTGTTATAGCCACAGACCATTTCTTGCAGATGCAGATCAGATGAAGATCCGCATATCTGTATCCCTGCTGGGCTCTACAGATAATAAATGTTCCTGTGTGTAAAGCATTTTCCTTTGTGCTTCTTTATTTATTTATTTATGTTGAACCCCGGGTTCGCGATGTGACTGGGATGGACCAGCGACACCCACCAATGAGACAGACACCAGTTCAAGTAAACAAAAAAACCTACTTTTATAGTGACACCTTAAACACCTTCAACCCCTTAACAGTGTAAAACAAGGAGATCTATGCAAAACCACTTGTAATCAACTAACAATATGAAGCGAAAATCTATATAGGACACTTATAACCAACTAATAGCATAAAGCAAAATCTAAATGAACACTTATAACTAAATGACAATATAAAGCTAAAAACCTATGCAAAGCACTTATAACCAAGTAACAGTGTGGAGCAAGAGTCTATATAAAGCACCTGTAAAACACCTCCAGCCAAACAACAGGATAAAGTATGAGAGTCTATGCAAAACACTTACAACCTACAAAAGTACTTATAGTTAAATAACAGTATGGATTAATGACCTACAAGAGGGTGGCCATAATAAGTCAAGGACTTTTCTGGCCTTTTACTGCCTCAACATCGGTATAGGCACTGACCAGCCCACCCGACGCGTATTTACCAATGGCTGGAATACATTCCTCCTTGCTAGCCAAGAAGGGTGGGCGGCAGAATGAAAAAAAAGTCAGATGAGAGAAAATAAACCCCCACACTCCCCCCGTGTACACTGGGGAAGTTTGGGGCCAGCAGTTTAGAGCAGAAGCAGAGTAATGAACAATTATACAGTAAGAAGGATGCAAAATACAAATGACTAACAAAACACCTGGCAAATTAACAACACAAAACTATGCTAGACCTTAAACAACTATACCATAAAAAGATTATGCAGGATACAGAGAAAATAATAACAACTACACAAACTATGCAAAACTCAGGTGAAGAAGCTACAATCACAGACTATATACAAATGGTACCAAGTAGAATGATTAAGAGAAGGTAGGAGGCCTATATCGATTTATAATACCTGTCCCAGGACCACAGTAGAACCCAAAGCGAGGAGGCAGACCAGCTGCAGCATCTCAGCACTTAATCGTTCGGCCGCCAATCCGTGTACACCCCCCCCAAAAAAAAGAGGGTTTCGGGGGTGAGTACTCCCTGTCTCAGTCGGGGGATCAGTCCGACCGGGTCGCGACGTGCCCTTTAGCATCCGAGGGTGGGAGAACAACAAGCTAGCTGAGACAGAGGGTTTTAATAGAATTTTGCCCAGCCAGAGTAAAAATAGCCAATTAGGAGTGGGATCCTGGTCAGGACCAATGATAAAACTGGGACCCCAGACAATGACCCCTCCTTAGTGGTGATGGGGGTGCCGAGAAACTGTTCAGGGGGGATAGGAACTCACCCCCCTCCTTGTTGACACAAAGCTAGGGAGGAAGAAACTCACACAGGAGATTGAGAGCCATCAGGGGAGATTGATACTTAACACTCTTTCCCCTTGTGCTGGATGGCCCGGAGATGGAGGCCCATCAGGGAGCATAATCCAGGGGGCTACGTGTGGGGCGGGGTGGCCATCATGGCTGCCACCTCCGCTGACAATTTATTTTTTACAAGTGAGTCAAATAGGATTGTCATTCTTTTCATTACCATCTTAGCTGGGTGACAGATTTTGGGCCTTATTCTCTACTGCTTTTTACTTTGTGGAACCATTTACGTTAGTGCAGAGTGAATGTGAAATGCAATAAGATTAAAAAGCATTTTATACCCATTTGCTCCTATCTGCAGATAATTATGTATGGTGCAAGAAAGTATGGAGAAGCTAGATGGGCAGGTAGAAGTAGGGTTACCAGATGTCAGGAAAAAGCAGCACATGTCCTCCTTTGTACCTTCATGTCCTCCATCCAACAGGCATTTTAAAAATACATGACTTTGTCTGACTGTTTACTTACAGGGGTTAAAGCATGCTGGAATACCCTGTTTTTAGGGGGAAACATACCAGGGGCCCCTAAAAACAGAAGAATATTACATTAATACCACATTTTCTCCATGTGTCCTCCAATGTCCTCCTTTTTCATACTTCCCTGTCCTCCTTTCCATGCTTTGGTATCTGGTAACCCTAGGTAGAAGTAGACATGCTGAGTTTTGTAGGGAGCTATGCACAGTTGTGGTGTTATGTGAGTCATACGCTAACTCAGTGGTTCCCAACCTGCAGTTTGCAGACCCCTGGAGGGCTAGAGAGTGGCGCTAGGGGGTCCATGGACAGGCTGGGAGCTGGAGCCAAATGCTGCCAAGGTCTTCCTATGGAGACCCCGGCTTCTGGCCAGCACGGAGCTTCCCCCAGGCAGGGAGTTTTTAAAACTCCCGCCTCCTGAGCATGGCTTAGACCAGGGGTACTCAAACTTTTTGCGAGCTGGTCCACATTCAGCCTTCCACCATTCGTCGGGGTCCCTATCCCGAGCCAGGGGGCGTGGCCTTCTGGCTGGGGGCGTGGTCTACCCTCTGGGGGCGGGGCCCGTGCCCTGGGTCCCTCCCCGCCCCAGCGACGCCCCTGTTGTCGCAGTCCACCAGAAAGGTCTTTGCGGTCCGGATTGTGGACCATGGGCCACCATTTGAGTACCCCTGCCCTAGGGTCTCTACCATCTTTACTTTTCAGGAACACTACCCAATGCACTCTCACCCACACAGTATGCCCCACACACCATGACCGCTCCCAGTCATCAGTAATACCCAATATACCCCCACCCCCTCCAGGAACTGTCACTTGACACCATCCCCAACAGATACCATCATACTGTGTGTCTCATACATACCCCCTCCAAGCACTTTAGCCACACCACACAAACGTATCACAATGCAGTTAATACCACCCCCGACACCCAATAACAAGCCAAACCAACAAGGAGTCCTGTGGCATTTTTAAAGCCTAACAAATTTATCTATCTCATGAGCTTTCATGGGAGAAAAATCAAACTTCATCAGATGCTTTGAAGATGGGGGAACTTACAGAATGGGAGAAAAATAAATGCAAGGAAGTGTAAGTCATAGGATCAGGTCAGACTGTTACAGCAAATCAATGCACTAATTTAGAGTCAAACACTGGGGAATAGGACTCCTTGTTTCTTTTGCTTAACTAGAGTACTACGGCTACCCCCTCTGGAACTTAATCACAAGCCAGTAACTAGTGGCTAGCACCTCTGCTTAACATGCAGAAGGTCCTGGGTTCAATTCCTAGGGGGTTGGACTTGATGATCTCATGAAGTCCCTTCCAGCCCTATGATTTGATTTGATTTGATTTGAACTCTCAATGACATAGGACAACTCCCATGCTGAGATTCATCCTGCTCCCCCACCCCGGATCCTGTACCTTGAACCTCCCCTCTCACCCATCCCTGAGACCATCAATATGCAGACTGCTGGCCAAATCGAGACCACCAGGTGCTTTTGAACAGACCCCAACCTCTTTTTATTTCTTTACTTTTTTTGGATTGCTTTCTCTTGAATTTGGACCTTCGCCTACCTTGACCAAGACATTTGAACTTTGTCAAAAAAACAAAACAAAACACACACCCGACTACCCCAGCTGCCAACTGTCATCCCTGATGTCCTCTTGCCCCAATCCATATCCCTTTCCTCACCTCATCTCTCCACAACCCTGTTCCCCACAATCCATCATCTTCTCCCTCTTCACTCCATCTCTTCCAACACCCATCTCTGCACCCCACAATACGGGACCATCTCCTGACACCCCATCACACTCTAGCTCCCACCCCAGCACCTCGTGACCCATTACACCCTGCACCCTACCTCTGCCAACATCCGCCCCTGCACCCCATTTCCCCACCACCCACCCCAGCACCTCATGACCCATTACCCCCTGCACCCCACCTCTGCCAACAGCCACCCTTGCACCCCATTTCCCCAACAACCACCCCACCACCCACCCCAGCACCCCATGACCCGGAGCATCCCAGCTCCTCAACACTCAGACCCTGCCCCCAGCACGGGGCAGGGGCAGGGCAGCCCCCAGGCAGGCTGGGCTGGGGCTCACCCGGGCCAGCCAGTGCGGGTACCCTTTCATCTTGGTGAAGACCAGGTCTCCAGGCTTGAAGCTGTGCGGCATGGCGGGCCGGGCTGGGCCAGGCCAGGCTGCGCCACGCCGCGCCGCAGCCTAGCTGCCGGCAGCGGCACGGCCTCCCCCGGCTGTATCCCAAGCCAGGGGGTGTGCCCTTCTGGCTGGGGGGTGGGGCCTGCCCTCTGGGGGCGGGGGCGGGGCCCGTGCCCCGAGTCTCTCCCCGCCCCAGTGACGCCCCTGCTGTCGCGGTCCACAGGAAAGGTCTTTGCGGTCCGCATTGTGGACCGCGGGCTGCCTTTTGAGTACCCCTGGCTTAGACCATGCTCAGGAGAGTAGCTTGGTGGAGCCAGGTGCAGCAGCTCCAGTCAGGTAAGGGGAGCAGGAGGGGAAGGGGCCCTGGGGAGGGGTGGGGGGGAACCAGGGAGGGGGTCGGAGAATGGGTAAGGGAGTGGGGAAAATTCAGGGGGAGGGGCAGAGACAGGGAGGCACCCCCAGAACAGCGGGGCCCACATTCTTTCAGCAGGGACTGGATCCCACCAGCAAAGGCTCCCCTGAAGCAGCAGTGGCTGCATTCTGCTGGAGGGGGCCACATTGTGCCCCACATGGCCACACCACTAGGATAATAAAGCAACTGGGGAGAGACGCAGAGCATTTTTAAATTAAAAAGAGGTCCCCAGCCTGGAAAAGGTTAGGAACCACTGCTCTAACTAATTCAACTCCCACCAATGTTTATGGGAGTCTTTTCCCTCTACATACCTAAGTTAAAGGGAGCTATGTGTACTTCAGATTGGTGTAGTTAAGGCCTACTTTAGAAGTGATTTCCTTGTGTCACCTAAACACCACTTCATGTTGGCAAAATAAACAAGGACTCCTGTGGCACGTAAAGACTAACCAATTTATTTACTGCATGAGCTTTCGCTTTTCACTTTGGCCCTTTGTCTTGATCCTGCAAATTGATCTGTGATGGGGGCCCTCATGGGCAGGCCCAGCATAGTTATATGACTGAACGCATGCCAAGCCGTAACAGCTAGGGTGGAAGGGGCAGCTGAGGGCAAGTAGGCAAGCTAGCTGAGCTCTGTTCCTGGCTCTGGACAAACTCGCTGCGGGGCATGGGCACAGCCCTTCTCTGTGCCTGGCAGGGCTTCCACCTTTCCAGGTTTGACCCTGAGCCTACGGGTTTAGTTAGACTAGAACAGAATCATAGGGTTGGAAGGCACCTCATGAGATCATTGAGTCCAGGGGTGGCCACACTTATGGAACTCAAGAGCCACATAAGTTGATTATTAGACCTCTGAGAGCCGCACTGAGGCATATGGCCATATGCTTTTACCTACTTCAAAATGAGTAAGTTTAAAATTCATTGCACACTTTAATTTTACCATAAAAAGAGGACAAATATGAATCCTACTAATATCAGATTCTAATAATTACTTAAAGTTACCATGAAAATTAGGCCTATACAGTAAAAAACTTAGCCGCTGCTCAATGTAGAAGACTGCAGGCTAGTGGTTAGTTTTTTTTAAAACCCTGCCCATGCCTCACTTCTCCCCACCATCCCAACCCCTACCTGAACTCCTAGGCTGGGGATGCCTTCCTAAACCGATTTGCTATTGTTCTTCCGGGAGCCACAATTTTTCATGTAAGAGCCCCATGTGGTTCTGGAGCTGCAGTTTGTCCACACCTGATCTAGTCCTACCTCCTGGCGTTTGAACCCAGGCCCTTCTGGGTGTAAAGCAGATGTGCTAGCCACTAGTTATTTATCTCTGGGCTGTGGATTTACTATCCAAATCTCATATGCGCATCAATAGCCTGCAGAGCTGACTATTAAACCCATAGCCTGGAGAGGAGTAAGTAAAACCAGTGGTGTCGGGGCACCTGAAGCAGGAGAGGTGGCAGTGGGCGCTGGTGCCCGGTTTCCCGCGTGTAGCAGCAGCAGCAGGCCACGAAGGAGGGGCGGGAAGGCTGCGCGGAGCGGGCTCCCGGGCCCGGCTGTGCCACGTGGCCGCGCCGCTTGCGCTCAGCGTTTCCCCGGCGCTAAGACGACGCGCGGAGCCAGCCCAGCCCAGCCCAAGCGGGGAGGAGGCGGCGGCGGCGGGCGCGTGGCCGGACAGGGCCGCTGCAGCTGGCGGAGAGGCTCATGGCCCGGGCGCTGCACCAGGGGGCCTGGGGGGCGGCAGAGCCGAGCGGTGCCTGGGGCTCGCCGGCGGCGGGGCAGCCGCGGCGCCGCTTCCGCAGGGCGGCCCGGGCGCTGGCGCATCTCTGCGGCCTGGGCGTGTGGCGGAAAAGGTAAACGAGGCCGGGCTGGGGCCGCCTCCCTGCGCGCTGCCGCGCCCGAGCCCCCGGCTCAGCGTCAGCCTCGCCCGCCCGCCCGCAGCCTCCCGCTCCCCTGGGCGAGGGCGGCCCGACGGCTTCCCCTCCCTCAGCCCCCGCTGCTCGCTGCAAAGGGGCGGTGGGCACGGGCGGCTGGGGCAGCAGGGCTGGCCCCTGAACCCACGGCGGGGAGGACGAAGCCGAGGGCGCTGTGTAAAAACTCCCAGAAGACAGGCAGGAGTGCCTGCTCCCATCTCAGTCCATCCCCTCCGCCCTCTAAAGTTCCCCACCCAGACTTTGCCCCCTTCGCCCTGGCCCAGTGAGGGCTCTGCTCCTAGGCACCGGGGTGATACAAATAAGTAGATACTAATCATGATTATTTGCTCAGTGGCAGCTAAGACTGCACATTTGTTTAGGGGAGCCATGTGGGCTCTTTGGGTCAAGAAACTTAAAAGGAAGTCCTGCTGCGGGGACCTGGCTGTGTTCTGCTTGTTCTGGTTTGGATGACTGTGCCAGGGAGTCTAATTTTCATTTTCACTGCATCTGCCTCTCATTTAATCTTGTAGGTTGAGTTTGAATATAACTTCAAATGCCATTTCTACTAATAATCTGGGAATGTGAGGCTGCATAATTTATTTTAAATTCAAAAATTTAATATCTAAATAATTGTGTGGAGAGTGGCCATCTGCTTTAAAATTTAGATCTGATGGTAAAGAGTAGCACTAGTCTAATCCTTCACTAGAGTTGCCTGTCATTAATATTTAGTGATCGCTGTGACTTTGCCCATAATTATGCTTTTTTCTTGGTTCCACTCTTCAAGCCGTTAGAGAATGAGGAGCTGAAAAGACTCTACATGTGGGCTCTTGGCCCATTTAGGCATAGTGGGCTTTTGTGCATGTATATCCATAGGATTGTTTTGATTAGATGGGTTGTGGGAAATACAGCACTGGAGAAAATGAAACAGTGAGAACATTATTTCCTTCAAAAGCAATATATCCTGCAGGTCAGGAGGTTTGGTCATTAAAATCTTTGTTACACATGAAAATGTGCACTCTCTTTTGTTATTTTGTTGGTTTTGAAATGTGATTTCAGAGGGAAATTGCTGATGCAGATCACCTGCCTTTGTCTACTTTCTGCATATTAGTTAAAGTGGTTTTAGCAATATGTCAATTAGGCAACTTTTTTTTTTATACATAGTAGGCTGCAGCATGAAGACCAAAAAAAAAATTGAGACAATATGAATGGTTGATGCTGTAGCCTGACAAATCTGGTGTCCATATATAGTTTCAAGCATGCTGATCTGTTTTTTCTACTGATTTTTCTCTAGAGATCCAGAAATGTTTATATTTTTCACCTTTAAATTTGTGTTTCCCTAAGGGTAGAAGAATAGAAGGGCTACCAAAGTTTTTCATTCAAGCATAGCATTGTATAGCTTTTACACAACTTCAGCCAACAAGAGATCATCTCCTTGAAAAATAAAACTCATCATTTATAATGATGATCAAGTCCATCATGAAATACTTGTCCACAGATTTGTCAGTTTTCATTTCCCTAAGAATGCCTCTGACTCTGGCATATGTGCTGAATACTTCCAAAGAACATTTAAGTGTATCGAAACAGGAGAGGGAGCTCTCACCACACCAGCCACATACAAAAACATTTTAGAAAAAACTTTCAGAAAATTCATATTGGCATACATTATCCATGTAGGTAATGATGTCTAAATGTTCTAGGAATGAACATGTAATGGCAAACATGGGCTCTTATTTCCTAGATATTTTAGGTCCCTATCAAGTAGCTTAACCATTAACCATATGAATAGTCTGGTCAGAGTAACAGAACTACTCGTGTTTTAGATTAAGCAGATGCATTAGTGTTTAATGCTTTAGAATACATTTTTTAATTTTATTTGAATAACTTTTTGTATACTCTGTGTTTTGTCTAGATATATTGGAAAGAGTCCAGTAGTACAGTGGGCAGTATTTCACCTGAAGAGACAAACACATCTTGGAAGCGATCTCTTATTTAACATCAGCGATTATTCTACAACTAACCTTGTTGGTATTTTATGTGCATATATGTTTATAACTCTTCCTTAATTAGTAACTGTGGACCCAGTCCTGCATTTAGATGTGCCAATGGACTTGTGTGTCCATGAAGAGTCTCATAGACTTCACTGAGGCTCTGCTCAGGTGTAAAGACCTGTCTGTGTAGATCAGATAGCAGGTTTGGTGCTTCTTCATTCTTTGTGACAAAAATTCCTATTAATTTCTTCTGCAGGACATTTGGGTATTTAAGGTTCAGGCGTTATGTAATTATTAAACTGGTTCTAATGAGGGATGGTTGAGCTTTTTTTCCTGTATTGTATATCTTTGTCTAATTAAAATTATTTATTCCTGTAACGTCTTAAAGCTTAACTCAGTATACTAAAACATTCATTTAAGATAATGACAGTCTAATATTTACCACAAGTATTTCAAGATAAACTACAATACAATTACATCTAAAAGATGAAAAAAGAATGTTTTCAACAGGGCTTTTCCCCAGTCGTTTCAGTGGAATTAGAATGCTCAGAATGGAGTATGCTTATAGCAAATTAACAGTAAAGTAGGGTGACAGACCCAGCCAAAATCTTCAAAGAACAATTTAGATATTGCTCTAATTGTTTGCATATTTTAGTACATTTAAATGAAGTTATTTTCTTAAGAGTTTTGTATTGTGTATGAATTATGTTCACTAATAAATGTGTTATACTGTATTTGTGGAACAAACATAAAATTGAACTGAACACATGACTTGGATGCCAGTGACTGCTGTAGAAACCTTTATTCTATTTAAAGTACATTCAGTGTCCATGGGGACAAATAGAATACAGTCAACATGAATACATAGACTAATGTTTACATTTTTACTTTTGTTGTAGAGGAGAGATTTTGAAAAGCTGAAGCGTCTGTTGTATGTTTGCCCTAAAGAAAGAAGCCAGCAAGATCTCCTGCAGGTAAGGAAAATAAAGCACTTTACTTAATAAATAATTAATCCATGGATGCCAGGGCACAGTGCTGATTTTCTTAGTTATTTTATCTTCCTAGATAACTATTTAACTTGCGCAAATATAATTTAGACAAAAGAAAACAATTGTGCTAGCATAGCATGTAAAATTAGTGGTTGCACCGAATGCCTAAGCTGCTTCACCTGAAACCTTAATTACTACAGTCTACTCAGTCATGACTATTTGAGGGCTAATCTGTCACTTTCCAGATCTTAAGGGAACTCCATCCAGCTGTATCTGTTAGGCATTAAGAAATAACAGATCACGGGCCTACAATATAAGCACATTATATTGGCAGTCTGTATTGGTGATCCTGTCAGTCAGTCAGTATGCTGATTGTCAGTACATTGGATGAGTCACAAATAAAAAAGCAAAAAGTAATTGGGGCCCACATAGGAACAAGCTGACCAAAGGCTAGCTGGGACTGAGGCAACCAAAGGCCAGCATTCTGAATGACTGACAGTGAGTGGGCTGGGAGGGGGAGAGGCATGAACCCAACCTCGTTGCCTGTGACTGACTGACTTTTTTTTTTTTTTGGCCTGTTACCAGGAGGTAGGGGAAGGGAAGTGGAGGGGGTCTGGGAGCCAACATGGGGTTGGGGGGCCACAGGGTGGGGGAAAAGAAGATGTGGGAGAGCCTGCAGGGTTGGGGATGGCAGAGTCCATGCCACTCTGAACATGGAGGAGGAAAGGGTTGGGGAACTTGTGCGACCACATGGCCTGTGACAGGTGTCCTCCCTTCCCGTGTGGCCCACCACATTGAATGAGTTTGATACCACTGGCTTAAACACTGGCTTAAACACTGTGGCTTGCAGTGTTCCCTCTAAGGTTTGGTGGCTTGTCTGCAGAATTTTCAACATGTGTGCAAAACTTTTTCTGAACAAAACATTTTGTGCAAACTCCTGTGACAGAAATTATTGAAAAATATAGAACAAAAAAGTAAAAGTGTGTTACTTAAAATTGTTTTTATTATGACACAATATTTAGATCAGGGATCTCAAAATCAACGCAAGGGCCGCATGAGGACTGGTACGTTAGCTTGAGGGTCGCATCACTGAAATCCTCGCATACAATGATATTGCAAATATCGATAATGATAGTGTCATTGTGGGCAGCAGAAAATAACTTTAGAGGCTGCAGGCAGCCCACAGGCCATGAGTTTGAGACCCCTGATTTAGAAGAAGAGGAAAAGCAAGGAAATTTACCACACTTATCAGTGTGACACGCTGAACAAACACATCACTTTGTGGTGAACACATTTTTCGGTTTGTGTTAATCTTTACTTAATAATTAATTTGGAACCCAAATATTTTTCCCTACTCTTCTGAAAATCTTTGCTTAAAATATGAAATATTAGAACAAATATTATTATAACAAGAGGTATAATTTTAACTAGGATAATATTGGGTTTTTTAAACCATTTTAACATACCGCCACAAATCCTAGTTGTAACACTTCAGATGAAGCCACTTTAAGTGGGATAGCCTTATTAGTTTATTGTATATAAAATTTCAAAAGCTATGACATGAAGTTACGGTACTCTGCTTCAGAAATAATGTATGTATATTTGGATATACATCTGAAGAAGTGGGTTGTAATCCACAAAATCTTATTGTTTAACACCATCTGCCTAAAACAATATGTTAGGCCAAAACACACATCAGAGGGAAGAACCCTGCAACCAGGCTGAATAATAGTATTTGTAATAACATAATTAATCTGATAGGTTGATTTTACTTTGTTTTTAGCCCATTCTAATATTCATTATTCTGCAAATTTAACTGTGCTTAGCTGTATGATGAGAAGCATTGCCTATGAGTTTGTGTAGAGGACTGGATTTGGGACTTCTGAGTTCCAGTGTTGGACCTGCAACAGCCTGCTGCCATGTTACCTGTGGCAAGCCTCCTGGAGTTGACCCTGCAAAATATATTGATGGGCCTCAGTCATTTCCCAATGATGTCAGAAAGACTTGAGGATGCTATGCATGTTGCAGAAACAGGCTTTACTTTCACTATTTTTATCATGCAGTGAGAATAATACTAATCTCAGAGGGCAGTTGTAAGGTTTAATGTTTGGTCAGATCCTCATGATCCAGTCATGAAAGGCAGCAGTATATAAGCACAAAGTATAACTTTATTATTATTATTATTATTATTATTATTATTATTATTATTATTATTAAATAAATACAGGGATATTTTCATGTTCTGACTCTGTGGATGGAATTCACCAGAGCACCCTCATCAGTGGGCACAGCTTCTGAGCCCACAGAGGTTCATACTCAAGTATCTAAAGGCAAAATTAGGTCACAGTCTACTTTAAGTGAGAGGATTTGATTTTTGTGTGACTCAGTGCTACTCTTTCTTGACCTGAGGCCTGCTGCCTCCTCCCCGGCTGATACCTGGCTGCACTACCAGCCCAGCCCAGCTGGACTGTGGGCTTGCCCCCCTCCTCAGCTGATCCTCTGCCATATTGCTGGCCTGACCAAGCCCAGCCCAACCCTGGGTCTGCCCCCCTGGTCGATCCTCAACCATGCCGCCGGCCCAGCCCAGCCCGACCCTGGACCCCCCCCCCCAGCTGACCCTCCACTGTGTTGCCAGCTGACCCGGCCCGGCCCGGTCTGGCCCAGCCCTGCCCAGCCCAGCCCAACCCTGGGCCTGCCGCCCCTACTGGCTGATCTTCAGCCATGCTGCCAGCTCTGCCTGACCCAACTCGGCTGAGCCTGACCCTGAGCCTGCCCTGTCCCCGGGGCCAATCCTTGGCTGTAGTGCTGGTCTGGTCTGGTCTGGCCCAGCTCAGCTGAACATTGGGCCTATCCTTGGATGCACTGCTGTCCTGGCCTGGCCTAGCCTAACCCAGCGCCTGCTGCCTCCTCTCCCTGGCTGATCCCCGGCCGCGCTGCTGGCCCAGCCCAGCCCTTCCCTTCACTGGGTCTGCCTCACCCGGCCAATCCTTGGCCACACTGCTGGCCTGGTTTGTCCCATGTTCAGGAGAGAAAAAATCCTGCGTGGCAGGATTTTTTTACGTGCGCGGCCGCACAGTCGCGCAGCTTGGAGGGAACAGTGGTGGCTTGTGAGACGTGTGATTCTTTTACAGTTAAAATGTGGCTCACAGAGGCCACTATGCGTCCCCATTCTCTGTCTTACCACAGTGGGGTGGGGTGCTCAGAGCTTCTTCCCTGTGGAAGCATGGTGAGGCTGGCGATTTCCACCCAGCAAAGAGGGAGATCTCAGGGGGTCAGTAAGTTTGGCATTCTCTGGAATATAATAAAGGCAAGCTAGAAATATGGATTTTTTTATTTTGTTTTTAAATCATCAATAAAATATTAAATTTCTCTCCTATAAAAATAATTCAGAATAAAATCTCATCACAAACATGCTAAACCTACACTTACACAGTCTCATAAAAATGAATTAATGACTATAGTCTGTCCAGTCTTACTACCATATCTTGCTTCTTGAATGTTCTGGGCTTTCAGGTATTGTTTCTCAGCAGACTAAAGTCACAAGTACACAGGCTGGAGGGGATTGTTGTTCTGGGCTTATGTGCAGGGGTTAAAGTAAGGCGGAATGCCCCGGAATGCTATTGCAGGGCCTACTATTTTTAGGAGCTCATCATTCTGGGGCCCCTAAAAATAGAACATGGAGCTGGAATGCTGTGGTCTGGGGCCCACCATTTAAAAATAGCAGGCCCCAGAATAAAGCATTCTGGTTCCATGTTCTATTTTTAGGGGCCTGAATACTGCACCCCTAAAAATAGCAGGCCCCAGAGCAGCGTTGCAACACGTTCCAGCAGGTAAGGGCAGGGCCGGGGGCGTTGTTGGGGGGCTCAAGCCCCATGACAAACCCCTCCCCTTCAGCACCCCGCCCCAACCTGGGGCCTGCAGCCTTGTTCCCAGCTGCACTGCCACCCCAACCCAGGGCCTACCACCCCCACCTCCCCAGCTGTGCAGCCACCGGTAAGTGTGGAGGCAGCTTGGCTCGTGCTGGGGGGCTATTAGAGGCAGGGGGGATGCTGGCATGTGGAGGGGCAGGAGCTGGGGTCTGGCGGGCTCACCCGCACGGGAGCATTCTGCGACCCCCCCCCACCCAAATTATGCTATAACCCCTGCTTATATGATGGTGTAGCTGGGCCAAGCAAGGCAGAGGAGTTAATTAAGATGCCGTGTTAAAGACAGAGACAATATATAGGAAAGGGTGTAGGCAGAATAGAAAGGAACAGTGGAGTGGACTGGAAAGAAAAACAGAAGACAATATTTAGTATACATACAGCTTCTTACATTCCCCTACACTTTGGCCACAGAAAAACTCATGGCTTCTGGTATAAGAGAGACCTTATCGGGTATTATTTTGAAGAAATTCCTTTCCTGGGTAAAAAAGGAAACTCTGTCAAGTGTAAGCAGTACAAGAAGGAGATGCAGGACCTAGCTGCAAAAAAGAAACAATATAGTGAAAACTGCTTATTTGGAGAAAATGATGTGAATTAAGATGTGGATCTGTCTGAAGAACAATGAGGATCAACTGATTAGTAACTTAAACTGCAGAGAAATTTGTTGCTGCATCGCTGATGATGTTGAAATTTGGAAGGCACTTCAAGAAACACTGAAGAAACAAATACCTCACCAGGAAGTTAAGCTGCAGGCAGTAAAGAAGCAAATGGATCGAATACTAACTCTACTTCATTTTCTTGAGAACATTCTCAATCCCAGATATAATGGTAGATGCCTAATTTCTGAAGAAGATGATGCTCCCATGGCTTGGACATCTTTAAGTCACTCCTCAGTTGTACCAGTCATCATACATTTCAGGACTGGAGCAGAATCATTTAGTCAGTGCATGTTTATTGATGATATTTGAACAAAATCACTCCCCTGAATTGGAAATCATTAGCCAGACATCTTGAAACAGAGTTCATTCATTTGCTAAGTGAACATTTTCACAGCAGGAGTGTCTTCTGCAGCCACAGAGAGAATATTTTTATTGTTTGGTATTATTCAGCCAAAATTAAAACATAGACTAGGAGCTGAAAAAGCAGGGAAACTCATTTTTTTTTTCAATCTATTAGAAGAAATGGCAGTGAGAGTGGGGAGATGAGAGCTGGCTGTAGAAGTTTTAAGGATCACATACTTTAGTGTTGTGATAACTTGTCTGATAGAGTTAATAAAATTTGAAAATTAAAAGTGCGTAAGGACAACCATCAACTGGCAACTCAGGAAACTGCTACAATTGTAATTGTGAAACATTTATGTGACATTTAAAATTCAGTTTAATAAAATATAAGTTCAGTTGTGTTTTGTGATTTAGTTTTTACCATTCCTAATGTACTGCTGCTTCATCTGCAGCTTGACATAAGAAATGAATATTATGTACTATTCTGTAACTTAATAAAAAATCAAGTTATTTAAAAAATTACACATAGTATACCTCCTAGCTGATGTAAAATTCTGTGTGGAGTTGTAAATTAATATTTTAGTGATCAGATTTGCCCCATAGTTTGACATATTTGAAGAAGTATCAGCAGGAAATTTGATTTAAATCAGTGATTTTCTTTTGCTGAATTAAATTGGTGACATAAATTGCCTTGATTTAAATGAATACTGGTTAGCAGTATCTTTTAAGTCACAAATTTGGTCATGAATGTTTATGAAAACAGGTCCTGTCTCCCACAGAGTTGAGTGGTGGTCAGTGCCCATTTGCCTGGCATTTGGCTCTCAAGGCCCTGAACTGTGGCTGGTATGGAGGCCAGCTGTTCTAGTAGAAGCGTTGAGTGGCATAACACCTGAAGTAGGCACAATACTTTTTGTGCTGTAGTGAGGGCAGGAAAAGTGTAATTACTTTATAACCCACAACCAGGGAAAATCATCCAGCCTGCTCTGTATTGGCTGATGTGGAAAATGGCCCATGGAAGCCATGTTATTACTAGTCTTGCACAGATCTCAAGCACTGCTGTTGTATCTGGGTCCTTCACATGAGTCAAGGAAATGGAAGATTCTTCCTTGGCGCACACATACGAGCTTGACTCAGTCTTGACTGTAGTGTCATTTGCAATGTCTTTGGTGTGTCACCTGAGCCAGTTATTCAATTAAAGTGTGTTGTGTTTGTTTTTCTCCAAGATACAAACATGCCTGAAGAAGAACAGAACATTTCAGAGTTTACCTAGTAACATACAGCTCCAACTTTGCCAAGCCGTAGTCTACCAAGAGTAAGTAACAAAAATGTTACTGCTTCCTTCAGAAACTTAGTTCAAAACATGTGCATATTTCAACAAACTAGTAATTATTTGAATTAAATATTAATCATACTTCAGAAATACTCAGCCTGTTAAAGTGAAATATTGACAGGCAGAGCTATATAATGCTTCTCTGGTGTTTGGTGTCTTGGACCACAGCCTTGAGGTGGAGACCTGCCATATCTGTCTAAAAATGGCTGGAATGCAAGATCATCAAAGTACTAATACAAAGTACTCCTAAGAAAATACAAAAATAAAGACATAACTATTTAAATTTAAAAGTCACCACAGGATCCAACCAGTTTTACAACCTCCCGTGGGAAGTCCTGTTTCCTATCTGCCCATTCTCCCAGAAAACCACCTCATCCTTCAATGTCTTGGACCCTCTTGTATCCTGTAAAGAATTCAACATCATAGTGATGTGTGGATATAACAGGGAAAGGCAGGGTCTTTTGATGTGAAATGTACCATAAAACAGTATAAATGTGGACTTAGAGATAAATTAAGAGCTCTTTTGTGTTCTTCTCTCCCCCAACTCCTGAGACAATATTAATCGTTTCATAAAATCTAAACTTGTTTTTGAACAGCATTAAAATTTGAGAACAAATCTCTCTACCTATTCAGCATCAACATGTAGATTTTCAGATTACAAATATGTTCCTCTTATATGCAATCTTGTATCAAAGATTTTTGTGGGAGCATGATGTTTTGTTGTACTGGAATATGTAGATCTAGCAAACAAACTCTAAATTTAATGATAATTGAGATTGTGGCAGGGCATCACACGCCTCCCCCGCCCCGGAACCCAAAAGAGTGGAAATAAAAAGTTAATCAGTGTGCCATCTGTACTTCTTTCCATCATCCTCTGTCCTACAACTCTGCCGATTTAACATATTCTAATGCTCCATGAAGTTTTCACTTCCATCTCCAATAGATAGCCAAAGGGAACATGTACCCCAGCTTAATTGTACTTACATTCTACCTCAGAATCTTAACAGTAACCCAAGTAATGATAAGGCACAATAATTTTTCACTTGTGTGGAATGCGTGACGTCCAGATGACTTCATCTGTTGATAAAATGGATATAAAGATTTTGCTTTACAATGCCAAATTTAATAAGGTTGATATAGAGATAGCTCTGCTATAGCTAGGAACAGTGACCACATCAGGATGGACAAGGCTATATTACACCTGCCTATTGCTCTCCCCCTTCCCTGCCACTTTGAAGCAAACCTTTCAGCCTTTAAACATACCAGTGTAGAACTCCTGAATGTCTGACAGCTGACATTCTGGTCAACATCAGGGACTGAAATGATAAACTTCAGAGCTAAAAGCATAAAACTGTGTCTACACTTACACTTTAAATCAAACCAATGATGATTAAATCAATTTAAAGTAGTGCATGGCCACACTAGCTTCCTGAGATCGAGCTAAGGACCTCTCTCAGTTCAAAATAAGGAAAGATTATATCAAAATAGTAAAACCTGTCTTAAAATCGAAACAAGGGTTATTTCGATCTTATTAGTTCAAAATAACCTCGTGTAGCCGTGTTAAATCGAAATAACCATTATTTTGATTTAACAAGGTTTGCCCTTCTCCTTTCCAGGGTGCCTTCCGCTTTCTATACATTGGGAGGGGGCATGGCTCTTCTTGGGGGCCACTTGCCACACCTCCCTTGGTGTCCCTCTCCTAAATTGAGCTAGCAAGTCCTGTCGATGGACATGCTAGTTCGATTTGGGTTTCTAGTGGGGACATATTAAATTGATTTAACTTAATTTGATTTAATGATTTTTATTTCAATTTAATTAGATCAATTTAAGTTAATTCGATTTAACAATCTAAGTGCAGACATAGCCTAAATGTCTATAATGTGCTAAAGAGCCAGGCTTACAGGTAGATAACTTTCACAGGTCTACATCCATTATGGAAGGGGCACAGCAGGACACAAACACACACTGAACAGAAGGTTTCAAAAGTGAAATGTGCAGTAAATATGAAAATGTGTTTTGTTGAGTAACACTATGATTTAAGATTATCATAGTTAAGGTGAAAAATCGTTTTTAAAGTGGTCTTTTGAGTTTGTGAAACTAATACAAACATACCATCACCCCACGTAAATCCTGCTGCTGATCTGAATCTTTCGATCTTCAGATCTCTATTGTTCTTACAATTTGAGCTGTAGGAGAAAGACACTTTCCCAATTACTTATTAGTCAACAGTAAAATATTGTTGATTAGGAATGTTGGATTCTGTATCTCGCTTTGGGGAGGAATGTGGGTTTATAGTCTGATTTATTCCCTTTAAAGTACCATTTGATGCACTGGATAAGATAATGGTTTCTCATGTCAGAGAAGCTTGTAATGATCTGCTAATTTATTTTTAAAATGAAAGGGAGTGTTTAGCTCTTCCTTAACTGCCTTACAGACTGAGATTCATGACTGTAGTCTATAACGGGGTAGTAAAATACATGGGAATTTAAATAGCACTTGGGTGCTTCAGTAAACATGATACCATAGCAGTAATGCTGAGTTTGTCATGGGCATTCAGAAAGAAACCTTGCATGGCATATTTTGCCTAAAACTGTACTATCACATTGCAAAAGTGAATGGGAAAGTTGCACAGATCTTACTGCAGGGGTATGGTGGGATGCATCCCATGACAAAATGCAAATCTATGCCTGAATACTAACAAGAAATTCGCTGCTTGGGAATATTCAAGCACAATAAAGACTGGAGCAAAGAGGAGTTGTTGTGCTGCAAGTATTGCAACATGGAGGTCAGTGCTTGTGCTGACAGCACAAAAACCACATCAAAAGCAAGTGACACAAGAAGCCTAAAAAGGAAAGTGAGCCTCAAGATAAACAATCAAAATCAGGAGCTTTCAACAGTGCTTTAATGAAAGAGCGGTTACAGCATGATCTTGTTAATGAATTTGGGCATGCTGTGTTTGTTTTACCAGACAATTTCTGTTAATTGCAGAGGGGCCTTTTTGGTGACCTAAGTGTAATGATACTGCCCAGCAGCAAAACCCGTTCCTAATGGAGACAACCTCACTCTTCAGTATCTGAAAAACCATGACAGTGCTTTAATATATAAACCTGATGCCATGAATTGATGGAAATACAATGTCTAGTCAGATTTTTTTTTTTAAAAAAAAAAGAGTTTTCTGTTATTTTGGTCCATCTGATATATTAGCTGTTTGCATTTTTAAATTTCAAAATGAATCAACCCATGTTGTTTTGTTCTGATATGACATTCAGCTCCTCTGCTGACAATCATTTTGTCAATACAGCAATAAGCTGACCAACTAACCTAGGAAAAATTTGGCCATAACTAACATAATTATTAATTCCTGCATGGCTGAGATTGCATGGGAGATTAAACTCAATCAGAAACAGAAACTGCCACTTATTACCTATCCTGCTCATCTGATTAACATTGTGTTGTCAGCAGCTACTGCTGCAGAAGAAATGAAAGACGTGAAATTTTGCATCATTGGTTATGGGGCCATTTTTCAAGCATGCAGACAATTTGAAGACTATTTTACAGTGTGAGATGAGTACAAAGCCAACTGCCAGTTGCCTACTCTGGTGCTGCATTGATTGATGATCTTATACTTAGCTGCCTGTCTTATTTATAAATAACACATGGACTTTACGAATGTATCTCTTAGATCAGTATTTCTCGACCTTTACTGAACTAGGGAACACCTAAAGGTATTAATTACTTTAGTGGAACACCTGATGAAACTTTCTCAAAAAAGCCAGTATAAACCAGCTGAAATGTTCCTAATATCTGCATATCTGAAAAAATTCAGAAAACCCAATTAAATATAATTGTACTAATATAATGTGTTCATTTTTAAAAGATAGATAATGATTAGGCACACAGAATTGAAAATGATATTACTCAAGTTTTAATGGGAATTTTGGATCTGCATGATTGAACAGAATTCATCTGTTCTTGGAGTAAGGTTTGTCAGAGGAATTCTTACTTTGGAAGTCATGTCCAAGCAATTATGAAGCCAGTTGTAACAGCGGCAGGAAATTTAAAATGCCCCAGACAGAGCAAAGGAGCAAGGCAGTGGCAGATGCCAGTGCATGCCTGTAAACTTTCTTGAGACATGGGCATTTTAAATCTCCAAGGCATTCATAGGCTTGCAAAGCTGCTCCTGCCCCTCTTCCCACTCAGTCCCCCGTCCGCCCCATGGGGAGGGGTCAGGGTTGGTCATGGAACACCCTTCGCTATGTCTGTGGAGCGCTGGTTTTCCATGGAAAGCCGGTGGAGAAACACTGTCCTAGATCATTCTGATTTTTTTGGCTCTAAAGTAGAAATTTTGAAGATGATTGGCAATCAAGTGACCACTAGATCCTGTGCACCGTAATAATGTTCATTGTTGAAAACTTGGATTCACTGTGTGAAACACAGAAAACACTGGAATTTTCTCCAACTACTGCCAATATATTTGCCAATACAGAAGTTTACCAGATCCTGACAACCAAAATCTCAGCTGAAATGACCACAAGAGTTGCAGCAGAAACACCAGGTGAGAAAACCCAGCTGTTTCTGGAAATCCTTTTGACCCCAGAATATGAGAGAACCAAAAAACTGTTCAAAGCCTTCATTACTGTGCTTAGCAAGAAATGGGAGACAACTGTGGCCCATAATCTGAAACTGAAGTGTTTGGTACTCAGGATTCATTTTGGAATCTCACCTAGATGATGCGCACCTTCCACAAGACAAGTTTTATAGCAGACTACAGCTGGTTGTGCCAGAGTGCTTCAGCCATTTGTTACTAAATGTATAAATTCAAATCTGAAAGAGGGTTTTACTACATATGTGAACATGCCTAACTGACAACGTGAAATGGGATGTGCTGCCTTTTTTGAACAGTCATCAAGGCACAGTTCCCAACTTCAGCAAAGTTGCATGGAAAGCTTTGAGTGTACCTCTTGTGTCTATTGATGAAGAATCTTATTTTTGAAGTTGGATTACTTCCAAGACAGCAAGAGGTTCAACAGGTATGAGTATACTTTGAAGATAATTATGTGAGTGTATGCAGACCTGGATTTCTGAAAAAACTACTTGCTCCAAGAAAGACCTTAAAAAACTAAACAAAACAAAACAAAAAAACCCCCACCCACACCTTTGTACTTAAGAAGATTCAATTATATATGTAGTAAAATGTCTATTATGAAAGTTTATTTATCTTTTCCCTGATTCTTCTAACCCAGTTTCATCTGTGTTTCAATGTTTGGAAACTAAACACTGAAAAATCCATGGTGGCTGCTGCTGCTGCTGCTGCTGCTGCTGCTGCTTCTTTTTTCTTTTTCTTTCTATTTTTTTTTGTTAAGAAATATAAACTGAAAATGCAGAGCACTAATTATGGAATAATTTTCATCCAGTCTACTAGTATACAGTCTAATGTCTGTTTTACATTTTGCATACTGTCATTATTGTTTATTCCTGATATTACATTGCTTTTATCTTTGGGTTTTTAATTATCTAGGTGTGAAACTGGAACCATAGTTATAAGGCAAGGACATGTTCCAAGTGAATGTTACTTAGTACTCTCTGGAAAGCTAAAAGTTTTATGGGGTGATGCAAATTTCAAAGGCCAAACTTCTACCTCTGAAATATTAGGTGAAGCTGAAGAAGGAGACTTCATAGGGGTAAATATTCTCATTTAAAATTTTAATAGAATTTGAAAGAAAATATGTGTTAAAATGTTTAAGGGGGATATTTCCAAAGATGCAAAAGGAAAATCAGTGGAACCCGGATATCTAATTACCTTAATCTCTTTTGTGAAGTTTTTAATAGCATTTACAAAGTTAAAAATAATGCGATAAAAATTTCACCAAAGGTGAATGTCAGACAAAATGTACTTCATGGATGTTTTTAGTTTTTTAAAATCATATTAGACTACTGAATAACTTACGTCAGTGGTTCTCACCTTTTTCTCTGCTATGGCGCACCTTGATAGCATTAATTATTTTGAGGCACACCACCATATAGTCTCCAAATGAACTCTTGAATATTCATGAGCCAATCCAGAACTCTGAGTAGTTTTTCAAACAATTCCCTGGCACACCTGCTCAGGCCTGAGGGCACATCTGTGTGTCATGGCACGTTGGTTGGGAAACACTGACTTATGGTCTGACCATACCCCCTGTGAAAAAGACCTTGCAGCAACATTATCTCCCTGCAGAAGCCTTCTATGAATCCTGTGATCTGTGCAGGAACAAGGGGCAAGTTGGGGCAGATGCGGGGCATAGGCAAGGAGATGGGGAAAAGAGAGCTTCTAGTTCTGTTATCTTTCTGTTGGGTCTGCACCACATTATATCCCATTGATCAATGCTCCCATGCTTTGTTTGTTGGGACAAGGGAGACATCCATTAGTGGAGACCAGGAATGGCATGTAGGAATGACTGGAAAAAAAAATCTTGCAGATTATCTTCCTTGTCTTTAGTCTTTTCCTTCAGTAATGGACAATCAGACCTTGAAACATTTGTTAATAAAAATAAATTTGATGGGCCCAATAGGCTGTCTAGTTGCAATGCAACATTCTGCTATGTAGGAATTCTTTTCATACTTCCTGCCTCATAGGATTAAAGAAAAAAGAGCCTATGTGATTAAATCTGTTTCCATTTTAAAGGAGTTTTATCACATACAAAAAAAAAAGTACAGTAATTCTGTTTAGTTTTGCACACTTAAAAACATTGGGCTGGATTTTGTCCTGAAATACAAGCTAAATGCCCATTTAGATAGTAGTTTACATTTAAAAAGGTCTCTGATTTCTTTATCTGCAATAATATTATTTTCCCAAGATTTACTTTAGAATTTTCAGGTTTTTAAAGTGTGCCATTGGGTAGAGTGCTTTTGACATTAAATTGCAAGGTGTAGCTAAAATAAAGCAATTTATTAGTCAATGGAAGTAGATGGGTAAGCACCCAGTCCTATTATTAATTTCTTTATGCCTGTAATTAAAAATTGTACAATCCTATATGTACTCTTACAGCTTTTGTTTATTAAAGTAAGCTGTAAAGCTGAAAGAAAAATTATGCTTCTTGCATTTGTTTTTCTTTTTGCAGGAAACTTGTCTTTTGACTAATAGAAATCGACTTGCTTCAATTATATGTAAATCTGAGGTGGAACTTCTCGTGATAAACAAAGAGGTACTGGGGAAAAGAGAATGGAGGAAGAAAGTGTTTTCTTTAATTTCATTTATTCTCTGCTAAAATAGTTTTAATACATTTCACATCTTTGAAGACAAACATGACTGTTTAAAAATTAATCTCTGAACAATTAATGTTCTTGTTTTTAATTTCATTTGTAAATCATTGTGTAAATTATTTACAAGGACTGAATTCTGAATGAATGAGCAACAGTATTAGGATAGTTTAAAACGGTTATGATTAGATGTTAAAATAATGCAGATACAGCTTTCCAGTAGCCAAAATATTTCAATAAAGAGAAAAGGCACCTGAGGTAAGTTGTTACAAAATATTATTTTTTAGGAAATAGATAGTATGTCTCATTAGAGTGGTTTCTTTATGTTTTCATTTAAAATCCCTTTGAGAGTCTTACCTAACAATAGCAGCGGATGCACCACTGCATAATAAAGTTACAGCAGAAAAGTCATCTGATCAAATTTGTGTTGGCAGCTGCATCACGGTTTGGCATGTACGTCTCTTTAGGGCAAATGTTGAGTTTTTTCAATATTTTTAGGAGATGGATTATAAATATAGAATATTTTTATTGCTGATTCTGGGTCTCTTTATTTTAAAAATATTTACAAGGTAAATGTCATGAAGCAATAAGTCTTAATTCACAACATGATCACTGTGATGCTATGTGGAATATAAATGACCAGTCATCATACTGTTATATTGCAAAATTATAATAATTCACTATGAGATACACTGTGTCTGGTACCATTGGAAAGGTAATTTGCTAAAGATGATGATGATTTTGTTTATGCACATGTAAAATTATGGTACTGTAAGTTTTGGAAGGGTGTAATATATCTATTTTGAAACACTTGTGAGGTTCTACTGACAGATGGATGTCAGCCATGATGATTCACTGAGGGCCATTACTTTTACAGTCAGCACAGAGGCAGAAGCCAGGATGGCACGTATGAGTTATCAGAGCATGTAGACTAGAGACAGGTCTGTGATCAGGGGGACTTGCAAGAGCCTTTCTCTGCCTATGTGCTGTGGGAGCAAATCAGATTTCTGTTTGAATCAAGCCACATAGAGGCAAACCAGAGACTATAAAAAGCAAATGCACCAAAGCCATCTTGTCTTCATCTGCTTCCTGCCTCAAATTCAACTCATTTACAACTTAAATAAAGGATTGAGGCCCATCAAGGTGTTGCAAGTACACCAGAGGGACTGTACAAGCCTGCCAGCTTCACAGTTCTGGGAATCTGATATACGTGAACTTTAATGGCATTTGTGAGTATTGGATTGCTTCTTGTTAGTTTCCCTTTTGTATTAAACCTTTAGTTTTAGTTAGTAAAGGGTTGGCTGGGAGTCTTGTTTTGTGTAAGGTTCAAACTTATCTGGCAATGTGATTGTCCCTTTGGCCTCAGGAGCACATTTTGGTAAAGGGACTAGAGGTTTAAATTACTTCTCTCTCTACTGGACTTAGTTGTTGACTGAGACTGAAATACAGTAAAAAGGACTCTTAATTTTGTTTCGTTTTAACTTCTTGATAACCAGTGTGGGGAATCAAAAGCACTGTTTACAACTGATTGGGCAGTCTAAACGCAGGATTAGCCACCGGTTTGGGAGAATGTGCTCTCCTTTTGCAGCCTGCCCTGATCTTGGCATTTTCAGGTGGGCTACCTAGGCACAGATGGATCAAAATCACGTAACATTAGAAGTTTCTTTAAGTTGTTTTCTAAAACAGTTTAGGCCAAGAGTTCCTGATTTAATGAGGACAATAGTTTATCTGTTTTGATGTGTCAGGTTGTGGTGTTCATTGCTCAATCCTTTGCTGGGGAACTTTGGCTACATTCACACACAGGGGGTTATTTCGATACAAGTTGTTTCAAAACAACTTGTATTGAAATAAGGTGTTATTCTGAAATAAATTGATTTGAATTAAGAAAATGTTAATTCGAATTAAGGAAAAAAGCTCAAAGCGAAATAGCAAGGTTGGACAACAGTTATTTCAAAATGAGTCACCGTCGTTTCAAAATAACATGTTCCGACGGTATTGTTTCAAAACAGTCGTTATGAAACAACGTCGTTTCATCACCAAATGGGGTTTAAGTTGTTTCGAAACAGCGGTACATTGTGTGAACATGGCGTTTCTTATTTTGAAACAACCTCTGTTGTTTCGAAATAAGACTGCTGTGTGAACACACCCTTTGGATAACAGTCTTCAATCAATCAAATCATAGGGCTGGAAGGGACCTTGTGAGATCATCGAGTCCAACCCCCTGGGAAGTGAACCCAGGACCTTCTGCATGTTAAGCAGAGGTGCTAGCCACTACACTATTTGCAGGGCTATTTGTCCCTGTTGAGGATGGAGGATTAGGGGACTACATTGGCTGTTCTGGGACATTTTAGATTATCTGTAGGAAGCTTTGTGTTATTAGACTCTAGTCCAAGTGCTTGTGGGTGTTGGTGTGGTTCCAGTATGTACTGGAAAAGGAAGAGAGAAAAGAAAGAGCATGATGGCAGTGTTTTGTTCATACAGAAGCAAATCTGGATGGGTGTAAAAAGGTTAATTTTTTTTTTTTATCAGATGCCTTTGTCAATACTTTCTGTATAAAAGTCAGTATATGATATTTGCCAAGATAGATCAGGTTAGTACTCGCTGCTCCTAATAATGATAGAGCTATGCAACTGTAATGCATTTCAATTTGAAAATGTTAGAAGAAATATCCTGAATGTTTTAGCACTAAGAGAGCATATTGGTTTAACATGAGCACTTCTATTTTTAAAAACCTCAGCAGGAGCCCTAGGAATCTGATTACCTGCAATAATTGTGGGAATAATTAATGCAATATAATTGTTCTGTTGCAAAAGCAAACCATAAATAAAATCATGCCCTGGTTTTCGTTTTCTCTATTTTTAATATCATATTAATTGTATTATTTATAGAATAGCTCTATTAATCCAGTGACTTTTTTTCAAAAGGATACTGAGCCCTTCATTGGTGATTTGCTAATAGCTGTACTCAGATAAACAACAAATACAGGCTTCAAAGAGAAACTGCAGAATTGGAATTCATATGAAGATTTGACTGTGAAATAGAAATGAATAGGGACTTCAGTTTTTTTCCCATTGTAACAGGTGATTTGATCTCACCTTCCTCTATATGGTGTTCCCCAGTGTTTGAATCTTAACTACTGTTTTGATTTGCTGTTACAGTGTGACCTGTTTTTCTGACTTATACTTCCCTGCATTTATTTTCCCCCACCTTCATAGCATCTGATGAAGTGGGAGTTTCTCCCATGAAAGCTCATGCAATAAATAAATAGATTAGTCTTATAAGTGCCACAGGACTCCTTGTTTGAGTGCTAAAGGAGACGTATGAACAGTAGGGCTTGCTGTGTATATTTAGTTGCTAAAACAGTGTTATTACAGCTCATCAGTGAAGTTTTTCAATTAATTTTACAAGCAATTTACAGGCACAAAGAGTTAGTTTCTTATTTAAGAAGAAGTGTGTCTGTGTTTTTGCATCTGGGAAGGGTTCCTCCTGTTCCCACTGTTAACTTCTGTATCATTTGTTTATGTCAGCACAACAGTAATTCTTTTTCTAGTGCGTTTTCATTTTGCTTATTTAAAATACCCATTTTTCCACTGCTGTTGTTTCAGTTCACTTAAAAGCAGCACAGTTGTTGTTTTTCCCTTCTCATTAGTTTCATTCTGTTTGTAGAAATGTGCTTCAGTATGACAGGGCTGCTTTGGAAAACAGTATGGATATTTTGTTCTTTTGGAAAATAGTCATCACCCTGCTAAAATGGAAGAATACGTGTTCTAAGAACCTTGTCCTTCTGGTCTTCAGTTTCCAGTGTCTAATTTCTATCCACAGTCTCTCTTTAGAGTTTCACACAAAACCCAGTTTTCCATATGTCTGTTTATATTTCCTGGGTTATACTGCTCTTCATGCTTTTAAGAAGGTAGTTTACCTTCATTCTTCTGGATTGAGGTCAGGCAAGTCCTGTGTCTCTGGCATATGAGAGGGACAAGTTCAATAAGTGTCACTCTCTTCTTTATAGTCTACTAAAATAGGTTTCATCAAACCCGAGCTGAGGGTTTGATGCTGGGTCACCTGTGGCAAGAGCCTGATCTGAGCCCTGCCTGGAGCCCTGGGCAGGATTGTGCCTGGGGAGGGGCACGCGGCCTGGGCCTGCATCGGTCCTGCATGGATACACAAGGATAAGCATGTGTAACCCTTCTGGCAGGGCAGGCTGGCAGGAAAAGGGCTGGGTTCTATATCTAAGGGTTTCCAAATAATGTTACAGCACCAACCATCTCAAGCCCCCACCCAGTCTTCTGGGTAACCATGCACTATTCCCTGGGCACCCCAAAAGGGTAATGCTTCCCTGCTTGCAAGCATGAGTCTGAGTGTAGTATACAGAACTTTTAATAGTAATAAGAACATTATGTAAAAGGCTCAATAACAAAAATCAGCACTAATCTGGAGAATCAGTGCAAAACGGGTTCCCAACATGATTCCACACAGCATAATAGCATATGTGAAGTCAGTAGCAAACTCAGTGCTGATCTGGAGAATCAGTGCTAAATTGGGTCCCAGAAAACCCCCAGGGTATGTAGGGAGTGTCTTCTACACCAGCCAGCCACCAGCACCAACCACTGGTCACATTCCATCCACTAGCACCATCCCTTGGCTCTGTCCAGCAGTCTCACACACACCACCTAGCTTGCTGCTGGCTCCACCCACTGGTCACTCTATCTGCTGTGCCTCTTCAGTGATTTCAGCTCTTAAACCTCAAGTAGCTGCAAACAGCTACTTCTACTAAAATAACAAAGAAGGTCTCAAAGAAGCCCAGCCAGATCTATCATTTGATAGTGGAGCTATAGAGTGAGACAGAATGTCTCAAGCATTGCTCCAGAAGGAGCTATGCAAAACCCCACCCCTGTTTTAAACTTTTGCAGGCTGAAATAGCCAGTGGCCTCATTACAAGTCTTTCTTTAGCTAAGGGTAGCTTTTACCCTTTAACTAACCCAAACAGATTTGGAACAATCAGAGAGTAGCAATTCACAAAAGACAGTATTTCATATTTCCCTTCAGTAGATTTACAGATATTGACAAGATTTGTGATCAGATTAACCCCAAATACCATTACCCACTATGCCTTGCACCCACTATGCTAATGCCTAATTGTGCTCTTTGTGCTTATGCTAATACATAACCCATGCAGATTAGTTGCCCTCCCTCAGAAGCTGTTAGGCACAGCTTCTAAGCCTGCCTTACACATACAACTTAATTATGACATCTGACTTCCTAAAAACTCATGCGTATTTTATCTATGTACATTTATCAGCAGTGAATATAAGGTTATGTCATTTGAGGTTGCAATTACATGTTTTTTGTTTTGCTTTGTTTTTTAACACTGGGAAGGAAATTAATATGTGACTTACCTGCTGGAGATAGACAATACAGTCCATCCTTGATTTCCCGGACTATGTGGGGGGAGTAGGTGTCTGAATTTGGCGAAAGTGCAGAAAATTGAAAGCCTAACTTAAGCATAATATTTTTTTGCTCTGGCACTGTATGCTGCATTATGTACTACAGTAACACTTTTACAACCTAATATAATGTGTAATGAACATGTAATGTGCCTATGAAAATGAAATAGTCAGTACTGTACTGTAATTGAAACATACATACATACTGCACATACATGCACTCATACATACAAAGATGATAAAGCAAATACAGTATTGTAAATAAAATAAATAAATAAAAGCACATTTACTTACCACAAAAAGCTTGACTTGTTTAAATTTTGCCATGTCATATAGTGGTGACTCAAGAGTGTGTTTACTGTGAATCGGAATAGGACGCTTCCATCCAAGGAAGGTGGGAAGTGTGTGAAAGGCCGGACGTGCTGGCAGCTGAGGACTGATTGGCCCTTGCAAAGAATGTGTCAAGAGTTGTTTGGTGGCTCTTTTCATACTGGTGTTTAACAATGAGGTTCCTTAAATTTCTCATGTGCATGTAGTGACTTTTTATTTCAAGATCATCAGTGTAATTGATGAAGTCAATGAGCATGTCACAAGTCTCTCTTAATGCAGACATTGGCTTGGCTTGAAAAATCATATTCATCTTCATCATCACCATCATCCTGTGTCTCACTTTCAGCCATGACTGCTGTTGCTTTCTCCTCCTCTGTCATTGTATGATACCCAGGGTCGGCTTCATCCATCTCCAACCATTCTGTAATGGCTTCCTCGGTTGTTTCTTTTTCACCAGCACGAAGGAAATTTCTGTGGAAGTCTGAAGTCTCGAATCCAACAAAATCAAATTCAACTTCAACATTATAGAGCAATTTCTTCCAACAGTTTTCAAGAGTTGATTGCTTAACTTCCTTCCATGCTGCTGCCCGGTTGAATATAGGCAGCTTAATATTGTAACATCTCAAGTTTTGAAGCATTTTCTGGCCACAGGTTTCTTTGCCCTCTTCCATTTGGTCTTCGTCCAAGACGACCATAACTTTGGCCAAGAAGTGTCATCGATTAAAGTCGTTTGGTGGCTAGGATGATCACCTGATCCATAGGTTGAATCAACAATGTTGTGTTTGCTGGCAGATAAACAACTTTAATTTTTCCACACTTGCTAACAAGTTTGGAAACATCAGGATGAGAGGCGGCATTATCCAGCAATAATACTGCCTTCACATCATCTTCCTTCAGCTTGAGCACCTCCATCTGGTACCGACGAACCTCTGGTACAAAATGTTCATGGAACCAGTTTAAAAATATCTCCCGTTTGAACCATGCATTCACTGAGCTATAATAATGGATGGGAAGCTCATGCATAATGTCCTTTAGTGCCCAGGGATGTCGTTGGTGTTGGGCACGCCACGACACGTGCCCCGGGTCCCAATGCCAGTGCCCTGGATCGGGCCGGGGATCTGGGGCCCGATCCCTGGCCACCTGCGGCGGCCCCGTCCCCATCCGGGGCCCGGCTGACTGCCCGGCAGGCCCCACCCCTGGCCAGGGATAGGGCCAGGGGGAGGCCGCGCCATGGCGGGCGGCTAGGCCGGGGCGGGGCCAGGCCAGAAATGGCCGCTGCAGGCCAGGCCCACACCCACGGCTGTGGGCGGCCAGGCTCCCGATCCCCGCTTCTGGCCGGGCCACACCGCGGCCTAGTTGCCCTCGGTGGTGTAGCCCCCCCAGCCCTATCCCTGACCAGGGGGCGGGGCCTTCCGGCTGGGGGCAGGGCCTGCGCACTGGGGGCGGGGGCTGGGGCTGTGCCCCGGGTCCCTCCCCGCCCCAGCACCACCTCTGTTAGTGCCCATGGATTATGGGCTGTGCCAAAAATTACACTGTTGAGCTGATGCATTCTGTTAGCATTCGCACACAGCAATGCTCATAGCCGTTGTTTTGCCGCCTTTCTACCAGGTGCAGCCTTTTCTGTCTTTATCACCAAAGTTGTTACAGGAAGAGCACACCAAAACAAACCAGTTACGTTGGCTTTATAAACCTTAGCCAGCGACAATCCTTCCATGGCTATGAGATCATTGAAAAATTTCCTGAATGGCTCAACAGCATCATGGCCAGCAAACATAGCCTCTCCAGCAACGCGTTTTGAAGAAATGCCATGCCTCCTACAAAAATGCCATACCCAGCCATCACTGGTTTGGAAAGAAGTTTCAGGATTCATCTTCTTGGACAGCCTAAGGGCAGCTTCCTTTATCTCTGGTGTTCAAGTGGCAACCCCTTGTGCGTGAATTTGCATGAACCATTTCCATACCGCTTTGTCTAATTTTTTGTCTGTAGCCAATTTCAAATGCTTTCTTAAAGAATGACCAGACAGAGAAACATCATCTGCATACTTTGATTTGTATTCTAATAGCTTTTCTTTGCCCTTTTTAATGTCAGAACCTGTCCGTTTCTTAACACCGTACTCTGCACACACTTGCACTACTGAAACCCCTCTGTTTAGTTTTTCTAGCAATTCAAGCTTTTGATTAATAGACAAATGCACTTTCTTTGGCTTACTACTGCCTTTATCTACACTCTTTTTCAGTTTTGGGGCCATTATTAAGTTGCAAAACCACTGACTTATGTATATGCAAGAAGCGCTGAATACTGTGCACTCTCACCGATACCACTTGATCAGAACGCACGTGACATGAGGACTAGCTGCTGCCTTGCTGCATTCATGAAACCGACAGTGGAGACGGTTGGGTGGTTCTTTTTTGAGGCACAGTATCAAAATTGTTTAAAACATTATTTTATGCATTAATGAAAGTATTTTCCCCATAAAAGATAAATATTAGTTAAATATTTATATTCCCCCTTATATTATGCTTAAAATAGGTTTTTTTTAAAATTTATGATGTTTCTATTTTTTTCTGGAATATTTTTGTGACAGTCTGAATCTTCCGAAAACTGAGAAATTGGGGACCGGAAAATTGAGGATGGACTGTAATTCTTTGCAAAATTGTACACCTATAACTATCAGTTGAAATAGGCAGTTTGATCATTAAGGGGTGCGTAAGAAATGTCCTATGACTTGGTATTTCCTTGCTTTGAAGAGTTTGTGCTTTGGGAGAAATCAAACTTATTTAGCCCACATTACCTCTGTGGCTTAGCCTCAAGCTGTCAAAGAGCTGGACTGCCTCTGGTTCAAAGTGGGTAAGAACACCTCCCCTCCACTCCCCCAGCGATTGTATACTACAGGTTTGGGCTTTTTCCATCCATTTGAGACTGCTTCATACATAGGAGTAAACATGTTGGCTCACACTGATTATTGTAAATAGCAGTTGGGGAAAAGGGAATGAATACAAATGAACCTCTCTCTTGTATCCTTAAGATAGGGAGGATGAGTTCTTTCTGAGTTGGCTGGTTACATGTAGGTTAGACAGTCTGAAAACAGTGGGGACTACTTGACAGCACTGAAAACACCTTCACTGAGGTCAGACAGTCCATTTTGCGACTTCACTGAAGCTCCAGCTCACACTTAAAAAATAGCTCTGAAGTAGACTGTTACTCTAGCTTTGGGGCTGAAGAAATTTGTTTTTTCCAGATGAAATGATGATTAGCCCCTCTGCAAATCCCCACCATTGAGACAGATATCTTTAAAGGTGAAAAGTTTATTTCCAAATTTTTTAAAAATTAAAACACATTTTTGCTGGTATTTTTATTTATACCAGTTCCACAGGAGGCTCCGTTTCAGAGTTTATAGAGGCTATAGTGTGACACTCCAAATATGGTAATATAATGACATAATAAATGTTAATAAAGAGCCTATTTTAACAAAAGATGAGAATGCTTTGCCCTAAAGTCAGAGGTAATGGAATGAGCTAGGAACAGCTTGGTTTTTTTTGCCAGGGAAAATGCAATCTGGGATTTTGTAATAATGTGTTTATCATTTTTGCATTATGGCTAGTATGCCTGTACTTTCATGTCAGTCAACAATAGTTTAGCCATTTAAGAAGAATGTTTGTCCCTCCGTTTACCCAACGTGAAGTCATCTAGGCATATTTTGATTTTTTAGGTTTTCTTCAAAACAGAGTGCCTGTGAGTCACATACAGAAGTATATAGCTGCCCATCTTCCTTTTTAAGTATTAATATCTTCAACTCAGCAGTCCTTTGGTTCTCTGTTTTATATTGCAAGAGGCTGAAGATTAAACTGCATAAGAATCTGCCTATGTAGGGGAATTGAATAATGGAATTAAGAAATAAAAAAGATACATTAAAAGCCTTATTAGCTCTTGGGACTTGGGAGGCCAAAGTGGTGAAGGCTTGTCATAAATACTTTCATTTTATCACCTCTGGAACTACTAATAAACTGTAGAGCGGAAACAATAAACACAGACTCTTCTGCTACTTTAGCAATGGCAATCTTACAGTCAGCATGCTTTACTGTATATACCTAAAAACAATTGCATTGACTCTGGACCCATCCATTCCAGATAGTTCCAGACTGTGGTGATCCATACTGTGGGGCAACCTGCAGACTGATATATCCAAATAGACAGAAGCTGTCATATGGGTGATTGAACATTAATTCCATTTGAAGAAGTTGAATTTAAGCTGATCATCCAAAGATTTCTCAGCCAGTCACTAAATCCAGACATCTACAAATTGCATCCTGCCATTGGTTAGAGCTCTGACTGACATCAAGTTTTGCCTCTGCGGTTCATTTTGTCAATGTAAAGATATGCATTGTTCATCATGTGTAGCCACCTCTTTTTTTTAATATAACCTCAGATTGATGCGTGTGTAAATGTTGCAATTTCACTTTCCTTCTAGGCAACTGAGTATTAAAATGAACACAAAATGATGCAGCAAACACAGGTGATGTACTGTTACAGTGGAGGAAATTCAGTATGAATGCATCACAGCCATGTTAGTTGAAAATGGGTCAGAAGGACGTCAGAATACAGTTATAAAATATGTGCTGTGGATGGGGTAGTGTGGGTAATATTTCTTGTTTTCCTTTTGTTCTAATTTAGGTTTTATGTAATTATGGGGCAACAGAATGTGTCTGTAATTTGACTGTGCTAGATATGTGATTTCTACTGCTTCTAATATACTATAGTTCTATTACAGTTAGAAGTCCTGAATGCCCAATTGAAATAGATGGGAATCTTTTTCCCTTTACTGCAATGGAAGTTGAATCTGTCTAGAAGTGTGTATGAAAAATAGCTCTACTGTAGTTAAATACATGTACTACAGGTCTTAGGTAATTTATCAGGCAGTTTTTTTTCTTGTATGACAAAGCATAGAACTATGTATGTCAATGTTATGTATTTCTTAGCTACTATTCAGATCAAATGCCACTGTGCGAAATAATGGCTAGAGTGTTTGACTGGGACTTGGAAGGATTGGGTTTTATTCCCAAGTCTGCTGCTTACCTGCTGGGTGACCATGGCAGAGTCATTTCAACTCTATGTGACTCAGTTTCCTCATCTGTAAAATAGGGATAATCATACTGATCTCCTTTGTAAAGTGCTTTGAGATCTGTTGGTCCAAGCACTGTGTAAAGAGTGGGGGTATTATTATTTGCACCTTTAGGTACCTAAATATCTTTAAAAATCTGGCTTCACATGCGTACGTGGAAAGTGAAGGGGGGACTTAGGCTTCTTAGTCATGTAGGTGCTTTTGAAAACATTACTCTTAATTTATACTGTGGTTGTGTCTTGTTCCTGTGTGAAAGAGGTATTTACATTGTGTAATTTATTTGAACTTTACTCAAATTTCTATGACTAGAAATAAAGTCACAGGATTTCACCTCTGTATTAGATGTAACTCCTGTGTAGCTAATGTATATGATTTTGCATTATTTACATTTATCAGAACTGTTGTTTCTGTGAAGAGTTCCAGGTGAAACAGTAACTCTTTAAACAGTCTAAATTTCAGTGTGTAAATGGATTTGAAATGAGGAAAAAAATGAATTGTATCCTTAATTGAAACAGCCAACAGAGATGCCAGTTAGAACAATTATAACTTTGCATTAAATACCCATCTTTGTGGTGATTTTTGTTATAGGACATAAAAAGCTCAGCTCTCATCAAAGGAAAAAATTTGTAGCCAACAGGAGAAGGACTGATAAAAGATCTGTTATTAAGTATGGTACAGAGCTGAAAATCCTGGCCTTTTATATAGCCTGTACACAGTTACATGAAAGCACTAATTTCCATTAATGTTTGGATTTCTTTTTCTCTGAGAAGTGAACCTAAAGCTAGTTGTAAATTAATTAAATCTAAAAGAACAGTGAACAAATTCCCTAACCTAAGCAAAATTTTTACCTTGAAAAGGGAGACATACCGGACGCTCCGCTGAATTGACTAGGGATTTTGCAATTTTAGGTAGAAGGTATTTGGTTACTGATAAAAATCCATCATAGAGCTGTGTCTGCCAGCTTTGTGCATACTGCGTTTCTTCCCTTAAAGGGGGAATTCTCTAGTGCAGATCTCTTGCCATGTTTAGGTTAGTTTGGTCTGCATAAGAGTGAATTTAGCAGACTGAAGACTGGCTCAAAATGGTTAAAATTAAGGGAGAAATATGAAGATGATAATCTATACAGTCAAGTCCAGAACTTCTTAATCAGTGGAGAAACTGATGCCAGGCAGGAAACTTCGCAGTAACTGTATTTTAAGCCTTGGAAAGTCCTATAGCATTTAAGATAGTAATTTGTTTAATCCTTCGAGACAGTAGTGATAATTTGGGTTATTTAAGTAGAAAGATGCCTGAAGAGAGTGAATCCCTATCATTACCACCTAGATCAGAATGAACTTTTACAGAAGTAATGTGTTAATACTTAATAGTATTTATTCATGCATATTTTATAACTTCTAGCTTTTGTAGCTGAATATAATGAATGGAGCTCCAATGGGTTGAGTCATCATGCCGGTAGCTGGTGCCAGTTTCCAGGCATTAACATTAATTATTTATGCTTTCTCTGATAGCATTTATGGCACATTTTAAAAGTAAAGAATTCTGTCGTACAAAAGGCATGCCTTTGTACCGGGCACACAGACTGAGATTGGTAGAAGTAAAAATTTAGTTTCCACCAAGTCTTTAAGTCGAAAGTTTATTTGGGTTTATTTTATTTGTATAGTACTTTCACCTTGAAGTCTGTTTGTTCTGAGAAAGGAGTGAATTAGTGAATGAAAGAACAAAACAAGTGTACAAGGATTAATGCTATGGATGTCCACAATTTACAAAGCAACATAATGCTGAGTTTTGTGGACTTGTTGGATTATGGAATCTGAATATAAAGGCCCGTATATGTGTCCCAAATATGATGATAATACTTGTGCTAGTTTAGGGTTTTTCATTTTTAATGCATTTTATATAAACTAACTTTCACAATACCCTTGTGAGTCATTTTTTTATCTCTAGAGAAACGGAGACAAACAGAGGTAAAATGACTTGCCCAAGATAATAGAGAAAACTGGGGTCAGAGAAAGGTTTTGAGTTTAGGAATTCCTAGCATGGAGTGCTAGTTTATGCACAAACTGGAATCAAATAATGTTTTAGTTCACATCATTAATTAAATATGTTTGTGGACAGCCATGTTCCAGAAGAAAATTACAAAAATGAGGTCATAATGGAAATTGAAAAGGTTAGTTTTATTTTGGAGTAAGTGTGTCCATCCATGGCTTGAACTGACATGCTGGTAACTAAATGTGTGAATTAAAACCATTCTAGTTGTTTTGGTTCCCATTCATGCAGACCTTTATCCTTGTGCCTAGACCACATCTCTCATTTAAACACATATGAACAATGATTATTAAGGGAAATGTAAATCTAATTACTTGTGGGTTTCAGCTGTGTTATGTTAATCAGGGCTGAGTGTAACTGTATGATAAAGATAAAAGCATGCACATGATTGTTATTATGAATGAAGCAATAATGAGAAGTAGCTTTCTCCAGTGAACCAGGTAAGGGCCAAATTCTAGCCAGGGCTCTAACACTGATTTCCCTGTATCTTATACCAATTACTTAACCTCTCTATGCCCATTTCATCATTTATCAGACAAAGTAGGATTTTCTCCCATGAAAGCTCATGTGATAATGATAAATAAATGCGTTAGTCTTTAAAAGTGCCACCAGACTCCTTGTTTGTTTTACTGGACTAGACGAACACGGCTACCCCTTTGAAACCCAATAGAAGAAAGGTAAGAAAAGTTTCTGAGTACCTACTCGTGCAGCTTCAAGGCTCTTGGATTGACGGGAGTCTGGGGATCTTAATGTTTATACATCATTTGAAAATGTAAAGCATTGTGTATTACAATAATGCATTTTTTTTATTCCACCACAAGAAATTGACTCTTTACGTGTGTGTGGTGTGTATGTGTGTTACAAATTTGGTTTCAAGAGGATTTACTGAGATTTCCCTTTCTGTATCATTTATATTGTTTGTTTTATTATCATTAAGCACTGACTGCTGAACAACAGACAGTTCTTCTAGAGGAATTTATAATCTAAATGAACAGATAATGAAAGCTGCCCTGCAAGATACAGTGTGTGTGTGTAATATACATCTTTGCTTATGTGTGGTAACTTTATGTATGACGCAGGTATTATGGAGTTGTCTGTCTTTTGATACAGAGTCACGCTAAAAAGAACCCTAAGTTTTAATTTGTTTAAAAAAAACCCCAAAACTTTCTAGCACCTTGCAAATGTGAAGTGTGTAAGCTGATTCAATACTGTGTGAGTTTGAAGAAAATCTAAAAGCATAGCTCTAGGAGGTATAAACTGCTCCATTCATCTCAATTGTTTAACTCTGGAACTTAAATGTCAATATTATCTCTGTGTGTTTGCAGCAGTGTTGTGGCTGTATAACTGTATTAGTACCAAGATATGAAAAAGACAAGGTGGGAGTTAATGCATCAATGGTAGATACACCAGGCTGGGATAATGTAGTGAGAGCGGTCCTGCTTTTTTGGCAGGGCGTTGGACTAGATGACCTCATGAGGTCCCTTCCACCCCTATGATTCAGTGATTCTAAGGTAGTTTATGTACCTTGTGAATCTCCCGTCAAACTGCTGCCAAAAACTATGGCAGGTGTAGACTGGGGCTTAAATACTTTTATCATGTTGGCAGGAGAGCTCATTCCTATTGACATAACTTAGCTGCACAAGTGCTTATGCCAGGAAGCTTGTGTTGTGTAGAGGGCTGATTTTTTTCACCTCCTCCCACTTCTGCGAGCAACAAAAGTTTTGGAGGTATAAGTGCTAGAGTAGACAAGGCTTTTTAGGCTTTGTTTTAGGTATGTCCCCTGTATGGCTGTATCTTACAGCTATCTTAAATGGGAGGCTCATTCACAAATCAATTTGAACAATATTTTAACGCAGCTCATCAGAATGTTTCATCCAGATCATAAAAGTACTTTTAAAAGTCCTAAATCTAGGTCTACATTACAGATGTCTGCTAGCACAGCTGTGTTGATCAGGAATGTCAAGACGTGATCCCTAATTGACTTAACTGTATTTGGGTGTCTAACATAACTGTCTGCAGTGGAGATGCAGCTAGGCCAAACTACACTTTTTCTGGTACAACTTGTGTTACATATGTGTGGAGCGGTTCTCTTATATTATTTCAAAGTACAGGTTTGCATGTGTCCAAAATAGGAGGCTTTGCTGATAAAGTATACTGATATTCCTATACTGGTAAAGGAGGCCCGATGTATAGACATAGCCTTTTGCAAGATCAGGATCTCCAAACAAGAAAACATTTGTTAATTGAGACATTCAGAAACCTGTCATGAATTTGCCTCTAGTTTAATGGATATATTGATACTTTCCAGTTACATATTGTTTTCAAATGTATATTTTTATCTCTTTTTTTTGGTAGGATTTTGATTGCATTCTTGCAGATTTCCTACATGAAAAATACCATTCAGTGTGTAACTTTCTAAGGTAAAGTTTCTTTTCCTGCTAGGTATTAGAGATTAAGTAGTGGGGATATGTGGGATTCAGCCATATCTGATTCCATGGGAGTAGCCAGCCTGTTTTCTGGCCAGGCCCCTGAGTCTCCAGGATGGGCGCAGCCGGCCATACTTCCAGCCATGTGACTGGAAACTTCCTGTTGAGGCTTAAATGGCTAGCCAGCTGGAGCATCCGGTGGAGGCGGAAGGGAGAGAGGAAGCCCAGCCCTGTTGTAGCAAAGCTGCAGCAGCTGCCTGGGGCCAAAGCTGCAAGGTAGTATGGGTGGCGAGCAACCCACCTCTGTCTGCAGCACTGCAGCTCACAGCCGTGGCCGCCCGCTGCTGGCCAGTCTGTGGTCAACAGCGGCAAAGCTCACTCCACTGCTGGTCACTGCAGCAGTTAGGGGTGGATTGGTGTGCTGGAAAAGTGAGTGGGTCCAGGTTCACCCAGAGCAATACCCCTGTCTGAGTCAATTCGGCTGCATCACCAGCTTCTAAAACACTCAGATGTTTTAGCTTTTTTTTCTTTTTGATTGGCATTTATATGCAGTGAGCGTGATCTAAAGCTCACTAGAACTAATTCAAGGTTTTTTTGCTGACTCCAGTGGACTTCAGTTTGGACCCTAAAGGGCATACAGGAGGTCGGATATACTCATAAGCTAAAACACATACTGAGTTAAATATATGTTTGGTATAAACTGGTACCAATCCTATGAAAGTGTCTGAGATAAATTGATTGGTGACTCAAGCTGCGCTGAATTACATGTAGAGTGTGAGTGGGCTGGAGAATGCAAGTCAGTGGTGTAAGGAAGATCAGCTGAAATGGGAGGATGAAAGTAGACTCATTTTATCTTACATTTTCTTGTTAGCTCTGTTCCTGTTATACTTGTTTCTTGCTGTACGCATTCTACTCCCTATCTACCCTCTTATCATTTATCTATTTTATCTGCAGTTCTTAATGAGAATTTGATCTCAGTTATGTCAGTATAAATGAAAAGAAGGCAAGAAAGGTGTTCTATTGATGCCTACTCCATGAGACACAGAGCCAGATTCATGGGTGATTTAAAGCATAGTGCATGTGGATGAGGAAAAAAGTTGTTAATGCTGAAAACACAAGTTGTATCCATTTATTTAAATTGATTTTAAATAATTTAGTTAAACATGTACAAACTCCATGTATTGGTTTTATACTGATTCTTTTGATTTAACTTGTGCCTGTAAATTTATCAGTGTAATCTAAACCAATATAGGCTAGTTGTAAATTGAATTAAGACTGTCCACAAATGGTTTTTCATTGGCTTAATTAAATCCCCCTTAAAATCATAGTTTTAATTAAACTGGTTTCATTTTATATGTAGATCAAACTTTAATGAGTTTAAATGATACAGGAGTCTATCTTGCACTAACTGGGCAATCACTGGGAGTACAAAATTGGCCATATTTAAATATCACTTGCTCCTACCCATATCTGCTTTCTGACCCTCTTCCACCCATGTGTCTTACTTAAACCAATGTTTGAATCGTCATTTACTCTGGCTAACTGTGTGAGGGAGTATGTATTGGCAACATCATTTATCTGCCTTCTTTTCATATTGTCATTATTAGGCCCCAACTTGGCCCTGCAATATAGTATTGTCTGTACCGAGGCTATCTATTAGTATTGTACATTTTGAGAAATTCTACCATAAATGCTGATTTGACACCAAAGAGACTTGTCTAGCAGTTTCAACTCATTTGACTGCATATAAAATGTCAGCTTCAAGCTGCAGTTCTGGAAGGTTTTAAACAATAGTCCCCTTCACTGTTTGAAAACATTTTTGAAAATTGCTTTCCAAAATAAATATAATCTTTTGGCTTTTTCTGTTGCTTTAAATGTATTTTTGGTAATATGAGCTTTTTTCCTTGTCAGATTCTCATTTCGTAAAAAAACGAGTCGTGTGGCACCTAAAGACTAAGATTTATTTTTCGTATGAGCTTTTGTGGGAGAAAATCCCACTTCGTCAGATGCTTCGAAGATGGGTGAACTTCACCCATCTTCGAAGCATCTGACGAAGTGGGATTTTCTCCCATGAAAGCTCATGCGAAAAATAAATCTGTTAGTCTTTAAGTGCCACACGACTCCTTGTATTTTTTTGTTGGACTAGACTAACATGGCTACCCCTCTGGAAGTTGGGAAGATCTACGGCTCATTTTGTAGACTGTGGGACATGAGCCAGTCTTTCCAAAGCATGTTTATTCTTTATTGTTTTGTTTTCCAAAGATACTTGTTCTCCCCCCTCTTTATATCATTCTTTTTCATATAATGTCCCTTTAGATTCTCTCTTTTGGGCATACATGTGCCCTATGTGCCATTAATTGGAAACTTTTGATAGCAAAGTCCTTTCAGTCTAAACGCACATTCTAGCTATCCTTGTGCCCTGTACAAAGCATATATAAAGCCATCAAAGACAAACCTCCTGGAATTCCTTCTCAATAGCCTTGGCAGAGATGGAATGTTTCATGTGGCTGCTTCTAAGTCAGTTTACCTATTAGGGAATAGCTTTTCTAAAGTAACTATTGATGGGTTTGGGTTTTAGTGGCTGTTTATAGTGTTTATTCATATTAGCAGGGTTTTTTTGAAGGGGGACTTTTTCAGGAGACTCTCCCTACTCTGGAGGGCCTCCCTCTTTCGGAGGAGATGATCTTTGAGTTATTCCTAAATCCCTAGATGTGTACTTTGCCTCACTTGCTGGGATTCTAGTCCAGTTAGTGACAGTCACTCTCACTTTTTATCCACTGCTTAGGGAATGCCTGTGTCCCATCTAAATGTGAAATTTGCTCAGGGTTTATAAGTCTGGAAAGAACAGGGACATAAATCTTGGGTTTCTCATGGTAGTGCATGCCCTTTAACCTGCCTCTGACCCAGGCTTCAGTGCCCCTCTATATAATGGTTTTCCAGTAAACAAAGTGCCCCTTTGACGTCTGCAGCCAGCTTGCCCATACCTAGACCCTTTCAGGAGAGAAACATTGCAGAAGGCACCAAGATTTCCAGAAAAAGGGGATTCACATCATCACAGGGAAAAGCTGGTGCCAAGAAGCCTAGATCACCACAGAGACCTGCAGCTCTAGAGATCTCATATACCAAATAGGACACTGCTGAGGCTCAAAGCTCTCCTAGTACTGTCGGTCCCTCATCATCTAAGGCTTCAGGTATCTCTAGGTCCCATGGTACTCAGCATTGCTTGATACTGAACCAGCGCTGGTACCACCTGGGTAGGTTCATGTTGCTCCCCTCTCAGTCACCACTTTTTCAGATTAAACAAACCCAATTACTTAATGGGCTGACTCAGGAGATATCTGAGCCATTAGCTGTTGTCTCTGAAAAGTCATGGAAGATGGGTGAGGTCCCAGAGGACCGGAAGAGGGCAAATATGGTGCCCCTCTACAAAAAAGGAAATAAGAGCAATGCAGGGAATTATAAACCAGTCAGTTTAACCTCTGTATTGGGAAAAATAACAGAAGAGATTATTAAGGAGTCGATTTGCAAATCTCTAGAAGAGAATAAGGTGCTTAGGGCTAGTCAGCATGGAGTTGTCAAAAACAAATCATGTCAAACCAAGTTGATAGCTTTCTATGATGTGGTAACAAGCCACGTGGAGAGAGGGGAAGTGGTGAATGTGGTCTGTCTAGACTTTAGTAAGGCATTTAATATGGTCTCGCATCTCATTCTCATTAATAAACTGGGGAGGTACAAACTAGATGGAGCTACTGTAAGTGAAAAACTGGTTGGATAACCACTCCCAGAGAGTAATTATCAGTGGTTCACATTCAGGCTGGAAGGACAATGAGTGGGGTACCATAGTGTTATACCAAATGAGTACCTGAGATCTTTTTAGAGGGAGAAGGCAATATGCCGTGTTTATTACAAATAAAGAGAAAGTTGCAAACTAATTTATCCCTGTGCCCACACACACACCCACCCACCCACCCAGGCACCCAAGCATACTATACAGTGTTCTGCAGTCTGTGTCATTACCAGTCCTGATGGTGCTGCTGCTGGAGTCCATGTTAGTGTCTGTTGCTGGGGTTCATGGCAGCTGCCTGGCCAGGGAAGCTGGACATGAGGAGGAGCAGAGTCTTCATTGGGCGTGCACCGAGGCTCCTTTCTTCCAGGTGGTGTGCAGAACAGTCCCTCCCTTTTGCTTTGGGATCTCACCCAGTCTTTATAGCTTTGTCACACCACTTCAGGTGCTCTGGGACCATTAGTCACCAGGCAGTTGTGGATGTGACCCTCAGCTTGTTTTCTTGGGTGTCTGCTTCTGAGGTAGATCCTTTATTCCTTTGTTTTTAGGGGTGTGTTCACATTCTTCAGCAGTTAAGGTGGGCTTCTCACTTCAGTTGGGTGAGCTGACAGCTTGAGGCTGGTTCACACCTAGTTGATCAGAACAAGCTGGCAGCTTGGGGCTAGTTCACACACACATCCACCCTCCATCCACACCTTGTAGCCTATTCAGTCTTACACAAGATGGGGTACATTGGTTACAAAATGGAGTTTCTACATTTACAATATGGAATATGGAATGCTACAGAAATTGGGGAAAAGGTATTGATACAACCAGAGCTTAAAGATAAATAGGGACAAATTCACATAGTAGTACAGGCTGGGGCTGTGTAGCTCAGGGGAAAGAGCTGCTCCCCAACAGCCACAACCAGTCTAGAAGAAAATTCCCATTGCAATCCACTAAAACCAAATGGAGATTGACAGGACCAATGTGACAAAGCTGCAAATGCCAAGATAAGACCACTAATCAAAATGAAACAAAGATTGGCAGAGATAAGATACAAATATTGGGGTACTATTACAAATGGGAAGTGATTAATTAGAACTTAATAGAAATTGACTGAGGCAACATTACCAATATGAAACATTGTTACAACCAGTCAAGACTACATTAAGATTGACAGAAAATAAGCAATAAATGGATCCATAAGGCTATAGATAAAAATCACCACGATATCCCCACAATAGGGATCTGTCCTGGATCCAGTTTTGTTCAACATTTTTATCAATGACTTAGATGATGGCAAAGAGAGCAAACTGATAAAGTTTGCAGATAATACCAACCTGGAAGGGGTTGCAAGTGTTTTGAAGGGTAGGATCACAATTCAAAATGATTTGGACAAACTGGTGAAATGGTGTGAGATTAATAGAATGAAATTCAATAAAGAGAAGTGCCAAGTACTCCACTTAAGGTTGAACAACCTATTGCACACATACAAAATGGGCAATGACTGCCTAGGAAGGAGTGCTGCAGAAAGGGATTTGGGTGTAATAGTGGATCATAAACTAAATATGAGTCAGCAGTGCAATACTGTTGCAAAAAAAAAAGCAAAAGCTGTTTTGGGTTGTATTAACAGGAGTATCATGAGTAAGACATGACAAGTGATTGTTCAACTCTACCCTGCACTGATTAGGCTTCAACTTCAGTACTGTGTCCAGTTTTGGGTGCCTCATTTCAAAAAGAAACTGGACAAAGTCCAGAGAAAGGCACCAAAAATGACTAGACATTTGGAACATTTGACCTATGAGGGAAGATTGAGAGAGCTGGGTTTGTTTAGCCTTCTCAAGAAAACAGGAGATTGAGAGAGGATATGATAACCATTTTCAAATACCTAAAAGGTTGTTATGAGGAAGCAGGAGAAAAATAATTCTCCTTAATCACAGATGATATGACAAGAAGCATCAGGTTTAAATTACAGCAAAAGAGGTTCAGCCAAGACATTAAAAAGAAATTCCTAACTGTCAAGTTGATTAAACACTGGAATAAGTTGCCTTGAATGGTTGTGGAATCTCCTACACTGGAGGTTTTTAAGAGCAAGTTAGGCAAACACCTGTCAGGGATGCTTTAATAGGTGTGCTTGGTCCTGCCATGAGTCCAGGGAACTGGACTCAATGACCTGTCATGGTCACTTCCAGTTTCTGTGATTCTGTGTCCAGTTCTGGGCATCTCATTCCAGATGTAATGTGGAGAAATTGGAGAAAATCCAGAGAAGAGGAACAAGAATGATTGAAGGTTTGGAACACTTGGCTTATGAGGGAAGATTGAAAGAACTGGGTATGTTTAGTCTGGAAAAGAGGAGACAGAAAGGGGACATGATAACAGTTTTCAAGTACCTAAAAGGTTGTTAGGAGGAGGAGGAAGGAGAAAAATTATTCTCCTTAACTGCTGATGCTAGGACAAGAAGCACTGGGCTTAAATTAGAGCAAAGGAGGTTTTGTTAGGATTTTAGGAAAAGATTCCTAACTGTCAGAGTGATTAACCACTGGAATAAGTTGCCTAGGGAGGTTGTGGAATCTCCATAACTGGAAATTTTTAAGTGCAGGTTAGACAAACACCTGTCAGAGTTCATTTAAAAAGTTACTTTGTTCTGCCATGAGTGCAGGGAACTGGACTCAATGACATCTCATGGTCCCTTCAAATTTCTATAATTCTATACCCTACTCCTCAGTACCCATAAAAAAGGACAGAAAACCTTTTTAAACACCACCCCAACTGTCCCTCCTGGGGTCTATGAGGAACATACCTTCTCTAACTCTGATTTCATTTGAGGCTCTTGTGATTACCAACTCAGATTTACCTCTCTGACACAATTTCTGAGAGAGTACTCCTAAGACACAGAGAGACTTGAGTTACTCTACATTCCTCAAGGCATGACATATCTTGAATACTCCCTTCTTTTCCTTGAGGCCTCTCTCAGTGGCCATTTTGGGACCTTTAGGCTGTTTATCAGGAACAATTCTCATAGACTTGTAGACTCTAAGGCAGAAGTCAGCAACCCAAAAGATAAGAAGAGCCAGTTTAAAAAATTCCTTCAATAATCAAGTGTTTAGAGAGCCACAATGGGTGTAACCTCCTGGTGGTGGGTGGGGGAGCTGGGCCAGGGCACCTGCCACAGGTCCCCCATAGCAGGGAGGAACCCATATCCTGATGTGGGCAGGGGAGAGGGCAAAACTAGGAGCTGCAAGGAGGCAGCCAAAGAGCTGCAAGCAGTTCTGGAGCCACAGGTTGCAGACCCCTGCCTAAGGTCAGAAGGGACCAATATGATCATCTAGTCTGACCACCTGCACAATGCAGGCTGCAGAACTTCACCCACCCACTCCTGTAATAGATTACTCCTGTAATCTAATCTATGATTGAGTTATTTTGTAAATCATGGTTTAAAAGAGACTCCACCAGGTACAGAGAATCCACCAGCAAGTGAGCACTTTGGTACACCCATTGAGGGTGCCAGAGGTAGAAATCACTTGCTCATCATTTCCCTCCATATCACCAGAGTAGGAGAAAAGGACTGGTGAGGAAGAGACATTTCCTGCTCACCCAGTGAGATGATGATCCCTCCTCTCCCTTCACATGTGGATGATTTGAAGCAGTTCCAGGAGCTTATGAAGATGCTCAATGACTCTCTCCTGTTCCCTTTGGAGGAGGTCCAAATGACTCAACATAAGCTCTTGGACATTCTCCATGCTGAGTAAGCCCATAAATGAGGTTTTTCTTGAACCTGCCAGAACAACGTAGCAACCCTGGCCATCAAGTGATGGACGGAGGGACAGACGGACGGATAAACACAGAGCAGAGCCAACTCAATACATAAATGAACCATATGGTGCTAACTGGTTTTATCTGAGGCAGAGATTAGGAACTGGCCCAGGCTGCTGCTGCTGATTCCTGTCTGGCCGATAGAAAGATGCAAAGCAGTGCTGACTCTGTGCAAAGGAGCACTGCAGCAGTAGTGGTTTGGAGTGAGACTGGGATCCATCTTCATCAGCCTTACCTAGCACAGTAACCAGTGCCAATGCTGCTTGGAGCATGCAGAGATTGGTGGGGGGACCTGCCCCTAGAGGGGGATAATGTTGGTGTGTGGATCGTATGCATGGGTCTTTGCCAGCCAGTCTCTCCTTAGGACCTTATCCATATCATGCTATTGTTGGTACAAAAGAATTATGAAATCTCTAACTCATCAGAATGTATCCATACAATTATCCAGTAACTATTTCTTGGCAAGTATCATAATATCATTTTCTAGAACAGAGGTCAGCAACTTCACCAACCCCTGTGCCAGCCCATCCTCCTCAACTGTCAGCCAGTGCCAGTGGATCCCTCCACAGAAATAAAAGTGGGGGCTGCCTGAAAATTTGGTGGCAGCCATGGCTGGAGGTTGAGGGGTAAGGAGGTTGACGCTTCCCTGGAATGCCGCTGAAAGGAGCCACTCACAGAAAGAAGCTGCCTGCAGTAGCTCCTCTTGGCAGAATGCCTGGGGACGGATCCCCAGGGATGCTATGGAAAGAAGCTGCCTGGAGCAGCTGCTCTTGGGGGGACCCCAGGCATAATGAGGAAGGGAAGCTACCCAGAGTGGCTCTTTGGTGGCTGCACACCATAGAGAGAAGCAGTTCCAGGCATCTTCTTTCCACACCATTCCTGAAACATGGGCATGGTGGGGACTCTCTGCCCATTTCCCCTGAAAGAAGCTGTCTGGAGTGGCTTTCAGTGGCAGGAGCCACAATTTCTGTGACATTGCAGAGGATTCTGTGTGCCAGTCCGAATGGACTCTCATGCCACTGTTAGCACATATGCTGGGGGTTGCCTACCCCTATTCTAGAACTTTCTTCTTTGGATGTATGGTTGACCTCCTTTCAAGCCTATTGGAGTTCAGAAAACTGATATTTCAGCAAGACTACAAATTGTACCATGACACTCCAGGATAGTAAATTAACCACCTCCATTGCATTTAATCATGTATTATCATATTTCTAGGTTATTTTTGCTTCAAGACTTAAGGTACATAGTAGGTCTCTTTCTGTGACTGGGAATATAATCATGGTTTGCTGAGATAAAATATAGAGCATTCTTAGGGTTACTTTTAGAAATGCGATATTCAAACTCAGGGATGTCACTGCCCTGAAAAAAAGGTTGGGGCCTGGGTTGAGGCCCGGACCCCACCACCTTCTCTGTGGCACCACCGTCTGGGCCCAATCCAGCCCTCCCCCCCCCCGGCCCGATCCAGGAAGGAGATTGGGCTCCTCCCACTGGTGGCCTGCACCCAGTCCAGCCTCTGTGACAGCTGGGGCAGGGCTGGAGATAGGCAGGGCTTCAGCCCCGCATGCCCAGCAGCAGTGCCTCTGTTAAAACTCATTTGTAAGATTTTTCTGCCATATTTGAGTCCCCCCTGTGGTGTTTTGGACTACCTAGGGTCATTGGGGTTGCCGTAGTGATAAATGGGAGAGTCGTTTAGGTGCTAGGAAAACCTGTCTGTCTCCTCTCTCTCTCTCAGTTCTCTTTCAATAAAGACTTCTAATACAGCTCTGAATATGCTGTCCTCCTTATTGGATTATAACCTCCCTTAAATCTCTACATCTGGCGACGAGGATGGGATATGTGATGGAGTGGCTATCCTCAACAATCCTGGAAACTCTGGAAAACCAGAATACAATGTAAGAAGCAAAACTTTATTTTACTGCTTGCATGGGGGTTGGGTTGTAGCTGTGAAAGCTGATCTGTTTGCCTAAGGGCTAGCTGGCTATTCTGAAAGCTGATCTGCCTGTTTTTAAGCACAAGGAAGAGATAAGGCTGGCTGGCTATTCTGAAAGCTGATCTGCCTGCTGTTAAGAGAAGAGACAAACAATAACCACAAGAGGGCATCATGGCTTTACTTACTACAACCTTTGAAGCATATGCTCATTCGGCAGCTTCCTGGCAGACATATAAAGCCCGATTTCAAAATTTTGTAATAGCAAACAACATAACTGATGAGAAGAAGGTACCAGTTTTCCTAACGGTCACTGGAGTTAAGACTTATAATTTGCTATGTGATTTGCTTTATCCGGAAAAGCCAGAGCAGAAACCTTATGGGGACCTAGTGGAAGTTCTGAGAGCACATTTTTCCCCAAAGCCACTAGTAACTGCCGAGAGGTATAGGTTCTACCAAAGGAACCAAGAGGAAGGTGAATCAGTTGTACAATTTGTAGCAGCTCTGCGGAAGCTGGCAGCACACTGTGACTTCAAGAACATGTTAGAGGAAATGCTGTGTGACAGGCTGGTGTGTGGCCTGCACAGTGAATCAACACGGAAACGCCTATTGACTGAAGGTCAACTCACCTCGCAGAAGGCTGTGGAAATTTCAGTCTCCATGGACTGCGTCACCCAAGACATGCAACAGATCGGGGTCAGTGTCCGTAAAGTATCCCTACAACCTGCCCCCAGGGCGCCGGGGAGACAAGAATGTTACCGGTGTGGGAAGCAGGACCACTTCGCATCTGAGTGCCAGTTTAAGGAACTACTGTGTCGACAATGTGGTAAGAGAGGGCACATTGAGCGTGCCTGCAAACAAAGGAAGGGTGAGCCAAACAGAAGAGGCAGACCTGAGAAAAATGGGCCGTTGGTTTGGCGGGCTAAGAGAGAAATTCTGCGTGCAGTAGAGCAGAATACTGGTGATCATAGTGACACCCAATTGGAAGATGAAGATTCCCTCCATGTTTTGTCTATAACAGCTGGCCCACGTAAATTCTGGGTAACACCTGTGTTGGAAGGCAAACCTACACACATGGAACTGGACACTGGCGCAGCAGTTTCATTAGTTTCTAACATTGTGTATGAGAAGGACTTTAGACATCTGCCACTTAAGCCGACAGTAGTCATTTTGAAGACATATACTGGAGAGACTGTTCCCCTGTTGGGTACCATTGATGTGAAAGTAGAACTCAATGGACAGACCATAAAGCTACCACTGTTTGTGGTAAAGGGGAATTACCCAGCCCTAATGGGAAGATCTTGGATCAGGAAAATCCAACTCGATTGGTCACAAGTGCATCAATTGACTAAAGAAGAAATGAATCTAGCACCGGTACTAATGAAACATGCTGCTGTTTTTGGTGAAGACTTAGGCAGTATGAGGGGAATCACTGTGAAATTAAAGATAAAGCCTGATTGCTAACCAAAATGTCTGAAGGCCAGGATGGTGCCATTTGCCATCAGACCCAAGGTGGTGGAAACTTGGAGCGGTTAGTCAAAGAGGGAGTCTTGGTGCCAGTTACTCACAGCCAGTGGGCGACACTCATTGTCCCAATAGTGAAGAAGGATGGCTCCATTTGGATTTGTGGAGATTTCAAGGTCACTGTCAACCTAGTGTTATGTGCAGAACAATATCCTCTTCCCCGCATTGAGGACATCTTTGCAGGTTTGGCTGGAGGACAAAAATTTAGCAAGATTGATTTGAGTCAAGCGTACTTACAGATGCATGTTGAAGAAGAATCTCAAGAATTGTTGACAATCGTAACACATAAGGGGTTGTATAGATACTGTCATTTACCTTTCGGCATTACTTCAGCCCCAGCTTTGTTCCAAAGGGCAATGGATCAGATTTTGAGTGATTTATCAGGAGTACAGTGCTATCTGGATGGCATCCTGGTCACAGGCAAAAATGAGGAGGAACACCTTACGAACTTGGAAGCTACTCTGCAAAGACTGGAAGAGTATGGTCTACGTGTTCACAGAGACAAATGTAAGTTTTTCCAGCCCTCAGTTGAATATTTAGGACATATAATTGATGCTGGTGGTCTCCATAAGTCTCTAGCCAAGGTTAAGGCTATTGTGGATGCTCCGGTACCTCAGAACGTAAGCCAACTTCACTCTTTTTTAGGCTTACTAAACTATTATGGCAAGTTTATTCCACAATTAGCGACACTCCTGAAACCCCTACATGAGCTTCTGGGGCCGAGAAAGGCCTGGAACTGGACTGAAGCCTGTGATGTTGCATTTAATGAAGCAAAACACTTACTGGTAAACTCTAAGGTTCTGACACATTTTGACCCATCCTTGCCCCTACAGTCGGCTTGGGATGCCTCCCCTTATGGAGTTGGGGCTGTATTGTCACATATTATGCCTTCTGGTGAAGAGAGGCCGATTGCTTTTGCTTCACGCTCCTTGACTAAGGCAGAAACTAATTATGCCCAAATTGAACGCGAAGCACTGGGCATTGTTTTTGGCGTTCGGAAATTTCACCAGTACCTGTGGGGAAAGAAGTTCACACTTCTCACTGACCATCGACCCCTGACATCAATTTTGGGGCCACACACAGGCATCCCACATTTGGCTGCTAGTTGGATGCAACGATGGGCATTGATACTTTCTGGATACACATATGAAATCAAGTACAGGCAATCCTCTTTGCATTGCAATGCTGATGGCCTTTCAAGGCTACCCTTACTGGCACACCGTCAGGATCTGGACCAGGAAGGAATCTTTTACTTTGAACAGGTGGAAAACACACCCGTCATGGCTTCTCAAGTGAAGAAAGCAACACGGGTTGACCCAGTACTCTCACGAGTTATGGATTTCGTGATGCATGGAACGTTCTTACCTGACTCTCAGGTCTCTCTTGACCTCTGCCCCTATGTGTCTAGGAGGACAGAGTTATCGACCCAATCCGGGTGTTTGTTGTGGGGTATGCGTGTCATTATCCCACCTTCATTAAGACCACGTTTGTTGGAACAGCTCCATTCAAGTCAGTGCGGCATAGTGCACATGAAAGAAATTGCACGGAGCTGTTTCTGGTGGCCGGGCTTAGACAAGGCCATTGAAGAAACGGCTAGAGCTTGTACCTCATGCCAGAGCGTCCAGAATGCACCTCAGTTGGCACCTCTTCACCCGTGGGATTGGCCCGAAAGGCCATGGCAACGTATCCATGTTGATTTTACTGGCCCATTTGAAGAATGTATGTTTTTAATTGCTGTGGATGCCCATTCAAAATGGCCAGAAGTCTCGGTAATGCAGTCCACTACTATGGAAGCCACTATTCAGACCCTGCATGGCTTTTTTAGTCATTACGGTCTTCCAGAACAGCTGGTGAGTGACAATGGACCACAATTTGTTTCTCAGGGTTTTGAAACTTTTAGAAGACCAATGGAATACATCACATCAGGTCAGCACCGTATCATCCTTCCACCAATGGACTTGCTGAAAGGTTTGTACAGACTATGAAGCAAGCTCTAAAATCTGCAAAGGGATGTTCACCTCTTCATAAGCGTCTGGACAACTTCTTGTTGTCCTACAGAAACACTCCACAGGCTACAACTAAGGCCTCTCCAGCTTTTCTTATGATGGGGCGGCAGTTGCGCTCTTCCTTTGATTTGTTGAAACCACGAGACGTACGGCAAGTGGTTCAACGCCAACAGCAGGACCAGGTCAGCAGACATTCACCAAGAACAAAGGGCTGCACCTTCAGTATTGGACAGCCAGTTCTTGCACGAAACTATGCTTCAGGAGCTAAATGGGTCCCAGCAACGGTCATTGCCCAGACAGGACCTGTTTCCTACTCTGTCCAGACAGCGAGTGGCCTAGTTTGGCGACGGCATCTAGATCAGCTGCTTCTCTGTCATATCCACCCAGAAGATGCATCTCCAGCAGACATATCTGACTTCACCCTTACTGATGATACAACATCAGAGCATGAAACTACTATTTCTGTCTCTCCTGCTCCAGCCACCCCTTCAACACCTTCAGCCTCCCTGAACCAACCAGATACAACATCCTCTCCGGTTCCGGCGACTTCCCCAGTACCTGTGATCCCACCACCACCAATACCACCTTGTGGTGTGGGCACACCAGAAGTTCGCCGTAATGCACCTCATGACAGAAGGCCTCCTAATCGGCTGGATCTTTAGCTAGTGGTGACCCCCTCTTCATGGGGCAGAATAATTCCCCGGAGGTTTGCTGGAGATGGGGCAGTCTACCCTCATCTCCTAGTTTAGTTCTTATTCTTTCGGGGGGGGGCTTTATTCGGGGGGGGTTCATTAGAGGGGGAGGAATATGTGGTGTTTTGGACTACCTAGGGTCATTGGGGTTGTCATAGTGATAAATGGGAGGGTCGTTTAGGTGCTAGGGAAACCTGTCTGTTGGGTCCTCTCTCTCTCAGTTCTCTTTCAATAAAGACTCCTTACACAGCTCTGAATATGCTGCCTCTCCTTATTGGATTATAATTTCCCTTAAAACTCCACACCCCCTTCTGTAAGAACTCTAACATAGCAGGACTTTTTTGCAATGTTTTCTATCACTAAAATGGTTTAAGTAAGTAGTACTTTAAATGATTTCAAAAGGTATGATAACATAAACAGTTTACATTTAACTCAGTGTTGCGCTTATTATATTTTGCAGTAGAAGTGGTATAGTTGCTGCCTTGAAATATTTTTTTCTTTAATATATTGTAAATGAGGAGAGAGCCGGGGGGGGGGGTAATTTGGATCAAGTTACTGCTTACTGACCCATGTCTTCCCATCATAAGGTGTTTCTGGTCCAGAGGTGCTTACATGCATCTGGTCAGTCTGCTAGTGGTTTGTGGTGTGATCAAATGTCTTGTTGACAGAGCTCTGCAATGCAAGAAGTGAGAATGACACTACATCAGTTACGCTTGTCTTTAATTTTGCCCTAGTAGTGGTACTGAAACCTCCCTGTTTCTTCCCTCAACTCTGCGAAAAACAACCACCACCAAACCAAAAGCCAGATATCTGGAGGTTTGTATGGCTAATAGTGCTCTGAGTCAGAATCTCTTTCATTGCCAGCTGGTGCTCAGGCCCAAGGGACTACTGCAGTAGAAGGCTTTGCTAGGGTTTCCTCTCCAGTGAATCTTGCTTTTCCCGATTCTTTTAATCATGAACTAATCATGGTTAATTAGCTGCAAACCTTCTCATTCATAGTCATTCCAGCAGCCTGTCTAACCATAATGGCTTTTTAAAAGTTTAAATAGAAAGATGAATTGGAGACACTTTTCCTTGGAGTTATGAATGAAGACTCCAAAAATATGGCAAGTGGATTTTTTGTTTCTTTCCAAAATGAAAAGCTACTGACTTGGCAGTGGGTTTCCTGTTGTAGTTTGTAATGGAGATCTATCTAGCCTTCTCTACATCCCCAGCTCTTCCTGGAGGTATCAGTGCCCTGACATTCCCATCCAGGGAAAATCCACTCAAAGTGGGCTATCAACAAGATGGTGCTCCAGCAACCTAGAGGATATACTGATCAATCAAGTTTCAGCAAGTGAGTAAATAAGGCTTGCCCATGGACTCTCATATCAGTGTCTGAGTTGCAGGGTGACTAGAATAAAGAAAGAGATCATCAGTGCCAGCAGAAAAATTGAGGACCCAATGAAGATCTTGTCTTCAAACACTGCAACGAAGAGTTTGCATTTAAGATTTTTGTTTCAAAAGCACTGAGAGTCAAATCCAGAGTTTATGTTGGTGTTTAACTGTTGAGAAACTGATACTTTACTTACAGCATGGGCCACCTGCAAAGAGTTTTATGAAGCAGGGTCACCCACAGGAAGCAGCTCCTCCTGCAACATGCATTTATTTCCCATCATAAGGTATGTTGCATGACTGGGTTGCTGCTCAATAGGTTAGGTGGGTTTGTGCTTTCATCACTGGTGAGTAGAAACACCTCCACAATATGGATTACAGTTGCTGAGCTGAGACTATGAGATTGTAACTTTTAACTTATTATTCAAGTAACAGTAACATGCTTTGATGGGAAGATTTTTTCCCCCCTATTTTCTTCTGGCTCTGAGCTCATCATGAGATGGCAGGTTCTCTGTTAATTGTTTTTAAAATGATGATGATTGCGCCTTCAGTAAAAGTAATTAACGGCCAAAGAGAACACTTCGTGTTCATTGTTTGAACCCTTGCTATTTTAAATCAACTGAGTTATTTTGAATTAATGCTAAAGAGCCTGAATAGAATTTAGCCCACTGTCTAATTAATCTTCTCAACAATAGTGTGATAGGTACACAAAGAGAAGTATTCTCTTTTTACAGGTGGGGAAATTGAGGAGGAGAAGTTAAATGACTTGCCCATTGCTATAATAATAAGAATTAGCATCAGTTTCACATAAGAACCAAGGAGAGCCTGTGATCAAACTACTGGATCACACACCTCTTACCAAATATTGCTCTAACTGCCTTTTAATCAGATTATTTGAGTAAAATACTACAGACAGAAAAATTACAGCACCACCAGATGGTGCTATGTAGTAGCTAATGAAATAATGTTCAAGTTTTGAAAAATATACTACCGTGTTTAATTGTGTGAGGGGCTGAGCATAAGGAATTCCTGTTAGGAAAACTATCATGTAAGTGAGGGACCACCAGTGATACTCCTTACAAAAATGGGACAACTTTATGAACATTCCTAGTACTGGCATGTGATTTCACAAGGCAACAACATTTTCATCTGGGATTTTTTGCATATTGCCACCAGAACCCCTGCTGATATGAGTGAATATTAAGTAGGGGACAGCAACTGTAGCTAATTATACACAGCAAACTGTTTTGCTACTTTTTAGCAAACTGTTGGATTTAAGATGTAGATGCAGGTAGTGCACATTACAGTAGTTTCGTCTTACGCAATGATGACATGAATCTTAGTGAACTCCACATCTAAAAAAAAGTCTGTTTCATAGCCTATTACAAATAAAAGGGAGTTGTTCTACCTGATCAGCAATTGGGAATTTACCCAGGCTTTCAAGTCACAAATACAAATAGCCTCAATCAGTCCTTACCATATTCCCCAAACCACCCAGGTTCCTCCTGTTTAATATAAATTGAAAATCTCCTCCAAAACGTGTTAAAATCAGTGGAAAGGCTCCTATTGGCATCAGTAGGTTTGGGATCAGGCTCCTCCATGGGCCTTAGTCCACTTACTTACATCCATACTTATGTTCACCCAGGCACTGGGTAAAGTTGCACAACTGTACTGTCTGGCTCAGAACAAAAAGAAACAGATGGGTCTTACGATGGAATCATGGAGAACTCCACATGAGCACTTTCTGGGGGAAGACTAACAACAGCCCAGTGTGACATTCTTCGAAGTCTGAGAGAAAAAAGGAAAGCCATTTTAGGGCAACCCTGCACACTCCTCTGGAGGCCTGGGGATGGGTCAATAGTATCAAGTATAGCTGATAAATCTAGTCATATCAGTCTGGACATCTGAGCTTAATTAATTGCTTACAGGAGATTGTCAACCAGTGCACCAGCTCAGTTTTGGTATTTGGAATGGTAAGGTTCTAGGAACTCTGAATGATCTAAATGCTGTATGGTCTTGCTGCAATCTTTTCAGTAATCTTAACCATATTGTCAGCATGAAGACAGAGCTTGCTGAGCCAATGATGTGTCAGTGCATTCTTAGGCAAATCCATCTTTTGTAAAGATGATGCTGACAATCTCTGTTAGAATAGGTTCTAAATATCTTTGCTGGACTTCTGCAAGGAATAAAATATATTCATAGCACAGTTGTGGCACCTGTTCTTAGTCACATCACATGCCCATTCTTGGTAGGTGGGAGGAGTTGGGGTGGCAAAGACTTCAGCCATGGAATACCTTTTATTAATTAAAGAGGCCTAGATGAAGATGAAATAACAGAATGGCTGTTCCAGACCCAGCTTGACTATAGCAACTTTCTTCAAAGAGGTGTGCTGTTTGGAGAAGACCTAGAGAAAATCACCCAAGAGTTTTCACACTCATATCTCATTCAGTATTGTACGTCTTCTGACTCAAATTCACAACATCCTGTCACTGAATGTTTTCATTTTTTGGAAGGCTCCTTTGAGCCTGGGGTTACCTTGTAAGGCTAACTGAAAGCCTCAGAGATACGATCAATTTCCTTTTGATCTCCCTAAACTAAAAGAGGACAGCCCATACTAGTTTGATCAGATACCTGGGTTTTGTTCAAATACCTGTGTAGAGTGGTTACACAAGGAAATATCTAGAATCGGTCCCTTGTTCTATTCCTTTTAGAGAAGCAACCTAGTTCATAAAATTTTCTCTAAAACAAGGCCTGGATCTCTCTCTTAGGCAAGCCCTCATGGGAAATTCTAACTTCCTAAAGTTTATTATAATAATCTCTTGGGACCATCAAGGCTGGAGATTTGTAGGTCTTAGTCTGTTTTGGTCCCAAAGAAGTTGGAATGATTGTGGCCCATCTTGGGCTTGAACCTCTATAGAAACTGAATTTGCAGGATTTAGTTATTTTATTTTGAGCTGGAAATCCTCCACTCCATCATGTTCTGTTCTTCTGGTTCCCAGTGTACTTCTTTTACTCCGTGGACCACACAGATGCATATTTCTGTCAATTTCAAAAGGGATAGCCATGTTAGTCTAGTCCAGTAAAAAAACAACAAGTTGTGTGGCACTTTAAGACTAACAGAAGCATCTGAGGAAGTGGGATCTTCTCCCACGAAAGCTAATGCAAAAAATAAATCTGTTAGTCTTAAAGTGCCACACAACTCCTTGTTGCGTATTTCTGTGCCATAGTCTACATTTAACCCTGTTTCTCTGGCAATCAAAGGGAGGTGTGCAAGGTACTTAAAATAACTTGGGTATCTCCCTTCAGCTTCCTAACATCCACTTACCTTGGCATCTCCACTGCACTGAGCTGAAGGGAGATGCTCTTCCTTCCACTTGAGGTGGTGGACTTCAACAACTGACTTCCCAGTCAACTGAATGAGACTCCACAGACCCTGCAGTCAAACCAGGAAGTTCATACTGATGGCAGCAAATTTGTTACTGTCAGTATAAACCTACCTTGTGTCTGTTACTGAATTTTCCTTGGCTCACTCTTGGGAAGAGATGTTTTCAGTTTGTTATAACCTTTGCTTTGGCTTGTTCTCAGCTCCTGTGGTTGCAGAATCAGATCTTATTATCCATAATAGTTTTCCAGTAATGTTTTCCATTAAATTAAATTTTCCCATTCCCCCCCCCTCCCCCGGGAAACAAAGGAAAAAAATAAAAATAAAATTCTTCTTCTTCAAGCAGAGCTTCTCTTGCACATTTTTGGTATCATGTGAAATAATCAACATGAAGTTCTGTTTAGAGCAGGGAGCTAGTGTAGTGACTTAATGTCAATTGATCATCAGTCACTTAATGTAGATTGGTGCTCAGGTATTATTGTGATGGATACTCTGGGAATATATTGTGATAGACAGATCTAAAAAGGATCCATCTGCTAAATTATTTGCTACATGGAAAAAACATTGTATTAAATAGATTTGAGATGATATTAAATAGGCTTGACTGTATTACTGTTAAGGAAGAACTGGATTGACTGAATCTTTTAATGGCAGTGATTGAGTATATTTGTTCCTCTTTTTATGATAAAGGGACTCATACTACTCTCTGTTAATCTTTCTTTGGAGAAACAAAAATAATGAGGCCCTCCATTGCCTTTTACCTCCCTCCCCTTACAGCCCAAATGTAATCATGGAATAGGGTTGGAAAACTGAGAACCCAGATGTGCTCAGCCTGTGTTTACACTGCCATATAAATAGGTTGCCAGCCACAGATGGAGCAAAATCTAAGCTCAAGCCTATACCCACAGGCACGGCTGAGGGTATGTCTATGTTTGCCTGGGCTGCATCAGACTCCACGGATCAACGCAGTGGGATTGACTCTCTGATTGGGCAGTTGAGACCAATGTCCCCACTAAGGCCCAAAGGCAGCTGAGCAACATATGTTGCTCACTGTGCCCCCCCCCC
>ML681996.1:4623052-4783393 GCA_007922195.1 Podocnemis expansa
GAAGGGGGTGGGGCAGGAGATGGGGCAGAGAAGGGGTGGATGGCAGCAGAAGGTGGAAGGCAGATGCAGGAAGTGGGGTGGTGTAGGGGGGCAGGGGAAGGAGATAGGGCAGAGAAGGTGTGGGTGGGCAGGAGGTGGGGTAGGGGCAGGAGAGGAGATGGGGCAGAGAAGGGGTGGATGATGGCAAGAGGTGGGGAGTTAGGGCATGGGCAGGAGGTGGGGGGAGAGAAGGGTTGGAACAGGGGAGTTGGGGGGCTGGGGCTACACAGAAAGGAAACACTGAGCCAGTTGCTCAGCCAGCTCCCCTCTGCAGCCGTGGGGAACTGGGAGACCCCTATCAGCACTGGCCCATCAGGAGAGAGTCCACCCTACTGCTCCTCATGCCAGCCCCAGTCCAGCCAACCTCACTCCCTGGGGCCTGCGCTTTGGAGCCAGAGCAGCCTTGGCCCTGTGCTCCTGGCTCTGGCCCCGGTCTACCTTGCCACTTCAGGGCCTCTGGAGCTGGACCAGCCTCGGCTCTGCGCTCCCTGCTCCCGCTCCTCCTCCAGCCCAGGCCCACTACCACTCCCGAGGCTCCTTGTCTGGCCGCCGGAGTGGAGCAGCATCCCATGGGCTGCTCCTCTTGCCCTGAGCTAGCTCTCACTGAGCACGCTCAGGGCAGGACTTTTAAAAGCTCCCAGCCTAGGGGAATCTCTCTGCCGACCGGAAGACTGTGTCTTCTGGCCAGCAGGGAGCTTTTAAACTTTGCAGGGGTAGTGAGATGGAATGCACCGGAATGCTGCATTCTGGTGCATTCCTCTACTTTTGGGGGCCTGGAGTGCTGGCCCCCCAAAATGAGAGGGCCCTGGAATGGTGCTCTGGTGCATTCTGCCTTACTTTAACCCCTGGTTGGCACCACTGAAATGCAGAGCAGACCTGTATCTCAAGCTTTAAGGCATGCGCAAACTTGGGGTAGAAGTGTACGGAAGGATATTGAGGTAACCTAAGCTAGAGTCCATTCTAACTCTGCAGTGAAGAAACACCCTTAAGGGTTTTACATTGCCACCCATCATGATATCTGAGCACCTAATGGATAGTGTCTCTGCTCAGTTTTTCAGCTGAGTGTTATTCCTCCTTGTCTCCAAATTTGACAGGCACTTATGGATCACAAGCAAAGAAATTTCACCATAATTGAGCATTTTGTCCAACTTAAGAGCTGTGCCACCATATCCTTTCCCAAGTAAACACCCATACTCTTTCCATCCAATCCTTGAATTTCTCCTTGATGAATTTTTTTTTCAGATACCTTAAATACAGGGTTAAAGCTGAAATCTTATTTTGAATTAATCTGCCTGAGCTAAATTCATTGTTGGTGTAAATCTATTGTCTTCATGGCCTCAATTTGATTCATTAAGTGTGGCCGTTCTCAGATGTGGTTCTGTTGGGACAGTCAGTCATTGTGGGAAAGCATGTAATTACTCAGTAAAATATGTTATTGTCAAATTCTTAGCTGTGTTTTTCACTTTCCCTTTTCAGATTTCCTCTTCCTTTTTCTTGACAAACCATCACTTTTTTCCTCTTCATTATCTTAGCATTTTTCATTGTGTACCACTGGCTGTCAGCACAACGCACGTCATAGGTGCTTCTCTTGATAGTATGGGATTACCTGTAAATTAATCACATCCTCAGTAATATTACTCATAACAAAATGATTCAGTTATAGAATTTGAGCCTTTAATCAGCATTTGTGAAACCTTGCTTCATAGTTTGTGTGTACATGTGAAATTTTTAACTGCTTTTTTCCTTTTTCATTTTTTTTTAAATGAATCCATTTGATGGAGTTTTATGAGATGAGGCAGTGGGAATTTTTTACATTTTTATTTTTAAAACAAAAAAGATTGTTCAAATAATATGGTCAATGGTCATGGAAGCAAAATGCTAGTATGCTTGGCTTATGAAAATGCATCACCTTAAATGTATTGTGGTGTTAATTTTTGAAAACTTTCTAGTTAATTAGGTTTATTATATTCAAGCTAATAATATTAAGATTTTTAAAGCCCTTCCACTATTAAGTAATACATATTTTTCATTTTTACTTGATAAACATATTTGCCATATATGATATCTACATGCATTAGAATATATGCTTATCATATAAGTACAGATTTAACAACTTTTAAAATGTTTAATTTATTATTAAACCAAAACGCCTTCTTTGGAAGTTGCAGTCTATCATGGAAGTTCACGTTTAGTAAATATAAAGAAGCTGATTGTTCACTTGAAATAACACAGGTATATATCACATCAGAAAGTACTTAAAATCTTTCATTTAGCATAAACAAGCATGACAATAGTTACATTCTAATCTCCAGTCAAGGGCCAGTATCATGGCTTACTTGAAAAGAAACTGATTTCTTGAGCATGCTATATATCCTCCTAAAGTCTGTATGGTAACAATCACTGTGACATGTTTATTGAAATGGATTGGAGGTTTTCTCCGGATTCAAAGTTGAGTTTGGGGTCTGGCCCCAAAAGAGTGTGGTCCATTGTCATTTCTCCTCTTCATAAAAATATTGATTTGTTACATACATCTTTATCAGATTAATTGTTGATTCTCAAAAGTATATGATGCCACTAAAATTTTTACATTCACCATATTTTAGGGTAGGATGTGAGACAATTTTCAGTTGACAGCTTTTTAAAATATATTAGATATTGTACAAAGTCTTCAGATTACTTAGATACAGTGAAAGACCTCAAGTTATTTCAATGAAATTAAGAAAGAGCTTTTCCATTCCTCAGTTGTTTAGACCAAAATATGGCTAGCCCTTCAATTTAAGAAAACTGATATAGTTAGGTACTGTTATCATCAATCCTTTAATTTATAAAGCACCCAAATGTATGTTAGAGATACTACAGGTGTATAAAAGAGAGGACCCTGCACGAAAGAGATTCCCATTTTAGGATTTGTCCCTGCAAATATGAGTGTTTATCCTCACATTCATATGTGTTTGCAGGAGCATGTCTCCCCCCCCCCCCCCCAAAAAAAAAAAACAATCAGAGGGAAAAGGAAAAACGTTATAACAAAGGGTTTTATTTTTTCATATTTGTATTTTCCTTTTTTATTGTCTTACCTAGTCTACCCATATTTTTTGTCTTTCATTTGTCCATGCTTCCTGATTGCCATGTTGTGTGTAAGCTCCCTATTTGATTTTCCTATCTGCTGTTTTAAATCTCTGCCTGTTGTTTCTATTCATTGTTATAGGTATTTTGCTGTTTCTTTGTGTGTATCTCAGGGTTCAGTGCAACAAACATCCACCAATGGGTGCAACGTCTAACCTTGGGGGTCTTCTTACCTCCCTGTGGGCCATTCAGAGACTGAAATTATGGGAAGCCATTATGTTGGGGGAGTACAAAGGTTTTTATTTATAGGCTTCCTTCCCATCCCCCTCAAGTACCTAGGCAGGTTATCCAAACCTAAATCCCACAGTTTACAATGAATGCAAAAAATACATACAGTAAGTAAGTACAAAAATGAGACAACCAAACACCATTTTTAACCCCTTCTTGAAAACTTTGTCTAGTAAAAGCACCAGTACTGAGTGTCATCAAAGAGTATTATGAACTGTCCATTATATGCTGTGGTTCTCCTTTGAAGACTGCCTCATGCTGTTTGGTGTTTCAACATCATTCAACTTTATCCTGCTAATCCTGCAGTACTTATATATATATATAAATATGTCCCATCTGCCTGTCTCTTGTCTTATACATACAATTTAAGTTCCTTGGTGCAAGGATTGTCTTTTTTTTTTCTGTGTTTGTTCAGTGCCTACCACAATGGGATCCAGGTAAATAATTGGGTCTCTTAGGTACTATGTTAGAACAAATAATATAATTACTATACGAATTAGCCCTTGAGGAAATTCAAGCATATGCCTATTGACTGTATTAGCTGCTATTGTGTTCCTTTACTGAGGTAACATGCTGTGTGTGCGTTGAGCATGAAATCATTTGTGAAGAATGACACCAAGATGGTTATCTGATTGAATTGTCATCTCTTTGCATTATAATGCAGTTTTGTTTAGTTAAGCAGCAGATGTATCATGAAATTAGAATTCATAAATCATTTATCACATCATTTCTATCATTATTCCTTCTCTGCCTACTCTTTATAGGAAGATTTTCTTGCTTTCCTTTTGTCCAGTTTAATTTAAAATAAAAATATATCTGGGTTTTTTCAGGACAGAAGCCCTGAAAAATTAAATTTTTAATGGCTTCTGGGCATTTTAAAAAATTGAATCAAGCACCTTATGAGAACATTGATCCTTCCTCTGCAGATCTCTTTAAATTTATCCCATGACTGTATAATTTCCAAGCTCTGCAGCCTGGCTGGAAATCTGTCAGTCATGTGGAAAACTGTTAGTATTCTTTTCCGACACATTTACAAATGTTAATTACAATAAAATTTGAATGGTTTTGAAAAACAGATGTGGTTTATACAGTGAAAAATGCCTTGGGATAGAAATCAGAATGTCCAGCTAAAGGTTACTTTTTGTCATGTATTTAGTTCTTTGTACCAATCAGTCTGACAAGTAGCCATATGGCAAGTTTAAAATTACCAACACATTAAATTCAATTGCCCACAACAGACAGCATTGTGGGAAAACTGATGTGCCTTGTGTTCCATAGCTGAGCAAATGCTTGATCAAAATGATTTGCCTTGTGCTGCACATTTAAGATCAGTACCTCTGAGTTGCATGAGTGAGTTCCATAATGGGGAAAATACTCTGGGTCTGATTCTTGTTTAAACTAAGGTCCCTTTGAACCACTCTGGCAATACAAATTAATGCTGTGTACAAAGACACTCATATAAAGTAGGATTCAGGCATCTGCCTCTAGTCCTTAAAAGCATCTCATGTGATCTCAGTGATTCAACTGTAAAGCACTTCTTCCTAGGAAATTTGTGTACTGTAGATTTGTGCGCATGATACTATAGGTGTAACTCCCTGTCCCACCTTTGCATTTTGATGAGCCACTGAAATGTGCCCTCACATTTCATTGCTTTCTTTAGAAATCATTAGTAAGTTTTGTCCCTGTTTATCTAAGAGGTTTTCTATGTTGGGGCCGATTGATAGATTTATAGATTTTTAAGGCCAGAAGGAGCTATTAGATCATCTTGTGTGACCCCCTATATATCACTAGCCATAGAATTTTACCCAGTTACCCTTGTGTAGAGCACAATAGCTTGTGTTTGGCTAAAGCATATTTTCCAGAGAGGTGTCCAGTCTAGATCTGAAGACTTCAAGAGATGGAAAATCTACTACTTCCCCTGGTAGTTTATTCTGATGATTAATCATCATAGAATTATAGAAGATGAGGGTGGGAAGGAACCTCAGGAGGTCATCCAGTCTAATCGCCTGCTCAAAGCAGATCTAACCTCAACTAAATCAGCTCAGCCAAGACTTCGTTGAGCTGTACCTTAAAAACCCTCTAAGACTAGAGATTCCATCACCTCTCTGTGTAACCCATTCTATTGCTTCACCACCCTCCTAATGAAACAGTTTTTCCTAATAGCCAGCCTTGACCTCCCCTCTACCACTTGAGACCATTACTTCTATTTTTGTCATCTGCTACCACTGTGTATGGCTACACTGGGACTTAAGTCAACTTAAGAAAAGCCCTGGCCACATTTGGCATTTATTAAGTCAACTTAAGGGCTTCCTTAAGTCTACTTAATAACTCTCACTCCTTAAGTCGACTTAGGCATTAAGTCAACTTTATTAAATTGACAATGCAATGTGGTCATCTAAGTCAACTGAAGAAGTCCTATGTAATAACATGTGTCTGCTTAAATGGGACTCAGTAAAGTCAAATTTAGCAAACACATTTTTTATTAGGACACTTTCTTAAGTCAACTTAACCAAGTTTGTTAAGTCAACTTAAGAGAAGTGTGGACTCACTAAGTTGGCTTAATAAAGTTGACTTAAAGTAGACTTTATGAAGTTGAATTGATAAAGCCCTCTTGTGTAGACATAGCCACTGAGAGCAGCCTAGCTCCATCCTCCCTAGACCCCACTTTTAGATAGTTAAAGGCTGCAATCAACCCCCCCCATTCTTTTTATCTGCAGAGCAAAGAAGCCTAGTTACCTCAGCCTCTTCTCATAAGTCATATTCTCTAGCCTCCTAATCATTTTTGTGGCACTTTTTAAGGACTTAACAAATTTAGTTATCATATGAACTTTCATGGGAAAAATCCCACTTCATCAGATGCTTGAAAATGGAAAGCTTACAGTATATCAGGGGAAACTAAATCCAGTGAGGTATGAGTGATAGCTCCAGGTCAGACTGTTTCCTGTCACTCACAGTTCACTGGATTTATTTTTCCTTTCCATACTGTAAGTTTTGCATTTTCAAGCATCTGACAAAGTGGAATTTCTCCTATGGAAGCTCGTGTGATAAATAAATTTGTTAAGTCCTTAAAAAGTGCCACAAAAATGATTAGTAGGCTAGAGAATATGACTTAAGAGGAGACGCTAAGATAACTAGTTTTGATGAATTAGGCTAACACAGCTACCCCTCTGGAACCTAATAATTTTTGTTGCCCTCCTCCAGATTCTCTCTAATTTGTCCACATCTTTTTTGTAGCAGGGAGTCCAAAACTGGACACAGTATTCTAAAATGTGGTCTCCCCAGTGTTGAATGGAGTGGAATAATCACTTTCCTTGATCTGCTGGCAATGCTCCTAATAATGGAGGCCAATATGTCATTAGATTTCTTTGCAATAAGGGCACACTGTTGGTGCCTATCCAGTCCCTTGTCCACTGTAAACTTCCAGGTCCTTTTCTATAGAACTTCTGCCTAGCCAATGAGTTCCCAGTCTGTAACAGTGCATAGGATTCTTCTGTCCTAAATGTAGGACTCTGCCCTTGTCCTTGTTGAATCTGATCATTTTTTTTTGCTCTAATCCTAATGTGTCTCTGTTACTCCCTATCCTGTTCCTACCCTCCAGCACATTACTACTTCCTCTAGCTTAGTGTCATCTGCAAATTTGCTGAGGGTGCAATCCACCATGCCCTCCAAATCAATAATGAAAAAATGTTGAACAAAATTGGCCTCACCACTGACTCTTGGGATTGTTGACTGGCTGCCAACTTGACATCAAGCCATTGATCTAGTCAGCTTTCTATCCATCTTGAAGTTCATTCATCCAACCAACCCACACTTCTTTAATGTGCTGATAAAAATACTATGGGAGACCATATCAAAAGCTTTGCTAAGGGTATAGCATGTCCACTCCTTCCCCACAGAGACAGTTATCTCATCACAGAAGACAGTCAGGCTGGCTAGGCATGACTTGCCCTTGGTGAATCCATGCTGACTGTTCCTGTTCACTGTCTCTCTTCCAAATGCCTCAAAATGGATTCTTTGCGGACCTGCTCTATGATTTTTCCAGGAACTGAGGTGAGGCTGACCAGTCTGTAATTCCATGGTTCCGTCTTCTCTTTTTTAAAAAGTGTACACTATATTTTCCTTTTTCTAATCATCTGGGAGATCCTTCACTTGCTAGGAGTTTTCAAAAATAATGACTAAGGGCTCTGCAGGCACATCAGCTGATTTGTTCAGCACCGTCAGATGCATTGCATGCAGCTTCATGGACTTTTGTATGTCCAGCCTTTCTAAATAACTCTGAACATGTTCTTTCAGCACTGAGAGATGGTCATTGACTCACCATTCTGTGCTGCCCAGTGCAGTGATCTGGGAGCTGATCTTTTCTCTGAAGACAGAGGCAGAAAAAGGATTAAGTACTTCAGCTTTTTCCACATGATCTATCATTAGGTCGCCTCCCCCACTCTGTAAGGGCCCACACTTTCCCTACCATCTTTGTTTTGTAAGCATACCTGTACAGACCTTTCTTGATACGCTTCATGTTCCTTGCTACTGCAACTCCAGTTGTGCTTTGCCCTTCCTGATTTCACTTCTGCATGCTCTAGCAGTAGTTTCTATTCCTTCCTAAGTCATCTGTCCAAGTTTCTACTTCTAGTAAGCTTCCTTTTTGCATTTTAGCTCACTGAAGACTTCTTTGTTAAGCCAAGCTAGTTGCCTGCCATATTTGCTAATCTTTCTGAACATTGGGATGATTTATTCCTGAACCCTCAATAAGGTTTCTTTAAAATATAGCCATTTTTCTTTGACTTCTTCCCTATCATGTTAGCCTCCCAGGGGACCTTGCCCATCTGCTCCCTGAGGGAGTCAAAATCTGCTTTTCTGAAGTCCAGGATCTGTGTCCTGCTGTTCTCATTTCTTCCTTTTGTCAGGATTCTGAACTTTTAATATCTCAGGACCACTGCTGCCCAGGTTACCACCCATTTCTACCTCCCCTACCAATTCTTCCCAATTTGTGAGCAGCAGGTCAAGAGGAGCATAGCTCCTACTAGGTTCCTCCAGCACTTGCACAAGGAAGTTATCTGCAGCACTCCAAAAAACTTCCTGAATTGTCTGTGCTTTGTTGTATTGCTGTCCTAGCAGATGTCAGGGTGACTGCTATCCCCCTATGAGAACCTGGTCTTGTGATCTGGAACCTTTCATTACTTGTCTGAAGAAAGCCTTGTATGCCTCATCCTCCTGGTCTGGTGATCTGTAACAGATGCCTACCACAACATCACCCTGGTTGCTCTCACCTCTGTATTTAATCCTGAGACTCTCAACAGGCTATTCTCCAGTTTCATATTGCTTTCTGAGATACGGTGCCATTCCTCCTTTTCTCTCCTTCCTGCCCTTCCTGAATAGTTTATACTGATCCACGACAGTGCTCCAGTTGTGTGAGTTACCCCACCAAGTCTCAGTTATTCCAATCACATCATAATACCTTGACTGTACCAAGACATCTAATTCCTCCTTTTTGTTTCCCAGGATTCTTGTGTTTGTTTACCAGCACCTAAGATAGTACTGCTAAGATTTGCCCACGTTCTCAGTATGAGTCAGGAGGCCTCCCCTGGTGTATCCTCCTCCTTGTGCTTCCTCTTCATGTCCCACTTTCCCACTTGCCTCAGGGCTTAGGTCCCTGTCTCTCAATGAACCTAGTTTAAAGTCTTCCTCAGTAGGTGAGCCAGCCTTCCTGTGAAAATGCTCTTCACTCTCTTCGTTAGATGGATCCTATCTCTTCCTAGAAATACTTCTTCCTGCAACAGCATCCCATGACTGAAGAATCTGAAGCCCTCTCTCTGATGCTACCTGCATAGCCACACATTTACTTCTGCAGTTCCATGGTTCCTACATTGGCCTTTTCCTTCAAAACGGAGGATGGATGAGAACACAACTTGTGCCTCAAACTCCTTTATCCTTCTTCCTAGAGCCATGCAGTCTGCAGTGATCCACTCAAGCAATCACATGTGCCTTATTTTTAATTTGATATAGTCAAAGTTTAATTTCCAGCCGTTGGTTAGGACACTTGGGCCCTGATTCTCCATTATGTCTGAGTTTCAGTTGCATTTACTAAATAGTGATGTCTGGAGGCAGCCAATTGCAGCTCCCCAATCCTCAGCTGTCCAAGTCTGGTAAATGTTAGAGCAGGAGAAGACTTACTCTAGCATCTTTCACTCATATAAGCTTTTTAATGTGTGACAGTGGAGGACTGGATACCATGGAGCTTGGTTTCATCACATTCTGACCTCAGTCCATCCTCAGCACATGCCCTCTTTCCCCTCTTGCCACAATAGAGGATATACGGTTTAGAAGATAGACAGACACATCTGCCAGTTTACACTGGTGTAATTCTCCTGTGGGAATCTCTGGCCTGTTTAAATTCACTTATTGTGTGCAAGGTGAACTTGGCAGACTAGAGAACTTTGTAGTCAGAGCGTAACCCATTTCTGATTTCCCAGGTTCTCTCACAGTAGCCAAGAAACAAAGTATTTCATTACAAGTTCCAAAGGGGCAGCTGTGTTAGTCTAGTTCAGCAAAAGAAGCAAGGAGTCCTATGGCACTTAAAGACTAACAGATTTATTTTCGCATGAACTTTCATGAGAGAAAAATCCCACTTCATCAGATGCTTTATCTTCAAAGCGTCTGACAAAGTGGAACTTTCCCTCATAAAAGCTCATGCGATAAATAAATCTGTTAGTCTTTAAGTGCCACAGGACTCCTTGCTCATTTCATTAGTGTCCTTTATGAATTTTGGAGTCAGTCAGGGTTAAGAGACACATGGCGTGGGAGGCCAATTTCAGCCCTATTCTAAGTCTGTAGGTGAAACCAGGCTGAATCTGGGCTGATTTTTGTGGTCTGATTCCCTTCTTAATGGGCCATACCCTACCACACAGTTTCAGAAATCGTGTAAAGTATTGGAAGAACAGGTCAGTTTGGTGCAGATCAAAGTCATCTTCCCTGTACTGCCTCCACAGATTTTAGTGATGCCTCTGTAGGTACTGGTGTGGGCCTCACTATACCTATAATGTATGATTGCCTCCCTAGTGACTAGAAAACCAGAGTACAAATAACCTGTTTCTCCTTTCCTCACCTGTAAAAGTAAAATCTCAGAACATATACTGGTATGTTTAAATGATCAGGCTGACTAAGAGTATGCTCTGGGGGAAGCTATTGTACAGATTTTTAAATGTATTTTGTTGTTGATTCAAGTACAGTGTTCAGTATTAATTCTGACTATCTTATTATAGTAGAGCCTATAGGTCCCAATTAAATAGAGTGATACATTTTTAATTCAGGAGAAAGAACATTTTCATCTGAGGGTTTCAGAAGTAAAGCAGCAGTTTATTAATAATTCTAATATCTTTTTTCCTTTCTCTACAGGAAACTCACATTATTCTCTTCATGGCCAGCAGAAGAAATAGACTTCCTTGTTCATTGCTCCCTGCACAGATTTTACAGGTTGATGTTAGGGAATTACAGCAAAATTTAATAAGAATAAAGAATACTTCTCCTGTAAAAGGAGTGAATCTATTTAATAGGCAGATGCAAATGTAGCTCTGTTTTAATGAAGCAAGAAATGTTTGTCTTGATTTGTATTTGTAATGTTTGATTCTATTTTTGTAGGCTTCATATTTCATTAGTGTAAACATTAATAATATAATTGATGTTATAGTATCACTCTGACTTTATATTGGGATAACTAGGAATAGAATCCAGCCCACCGACTTCCATGGAGCTACTCCTATGTTAAAGCTTCGTGACTAGAAAAATACTGTTCTTCTTCTTTTTGCAACGATGTTAAAAGTTACGTGTTATGTGATCTAGCTATGCAGGAAACAACAGATTTTGGAACCAGCATCCATTCACTTAGTTCAGCTTAAGTTTTACTGCAAGGGAAACTAAAGTATTTGTGTAAACATTCTATGTTAAACCACTGAAGCTTTTGGCTTGTTTTCAGATTGCAAGCACTGTCCACTTACATGGTATTGGATTCTTATGAGACCATTTTGGATATTGGAATCACTGAGTCCTTTGTTTCAGAGTATCTGCGGAAGGAATTTGTATACGTTTTGACATCTCTTCCATTTTTTTGTTATCTTCAGGACAGGACTAATGGTTGTCCCAGAAAGTTTAAACTCTCACTTCCTAGTAGTTATAAAATCGGTAAGTATGTTAAAGACATTATATGGCAGAAATAACATCCTATCATTCCTGGTGTAAATGCTCAGATAACTGTAGGTCACAGTAAGGAATAAAACAGAACATAAGAAAATTCTTGTGAGTATGATGCATGTGAAAACTTGCTCTAGCTGAGAAACTGTGGAATATAATCTCTGAATACAGACAATAGGGAGGTATTTGCAAATTTTAATTTATATTGTGTGTCTGTTCCTGCATTTCTCGTTCAGACAATTAGCTTCTTAATGACTTTCCTTTCAATTGCAGCTCTTTGACTTCATTGGGAAGTTTTAGTTGAGAAAAGAGCTCAGGATCAGGAACATACTGTAAATACCTTCTAGTCTGAGGCAGCATGGGGAATCCCACTTTTTCATAACTGTGTTTTGAAAGATGTTATCAATCCATTACATACATCTGAGATATTTTTCAGTCATGACAATTATGATGAAACTTACTGGAGTCACATTAGGCCACAATTTTAGCTGGTAGTTGTTTTGTGCATTCACAAAACAGATGCTGAAAATTTGACCCAGAATATTCATGTACAAATCCAGCAGTTAAAGTCTTGTAAAAATATCTTCTGGAAAACATTAAAATAATATTCTTAGGTTTTTAATCTTAGATATGTTTTCAGAGAGTGCAGTTTATAATGACTTGTCCTGAAAAGATTGTGTTTATGCAACACTATTTAATGTATATATTTCTATGTGTGAATTTATTAGCAGATCGGTCCTTGTGGCAAACAGAATTATAAGGCAGTGTGGTCTGGGAGAATGAGCAGAGGCATGGGAGTCAGGAAGTCCACAGTTTCTCTCCGAATTCCAAAGGGGCAGCTATGTTAGTCTAGTTCAGTAAAACAAACAAGGAGTCCTGTGGCACTTAAAGACTAACAAATTTATTTATTGCATGAGTTTTTGTGAGAGAAAACCCCACTTTGTCAGACACTTTGAAGAGGTGGGAGCTTGCAGAATGGGGGGAAATAAACACAGGGAACAGGTCACACTGTAACAGCAAATCAAAACAGTTGTAAAGATTCAAACACTGTGGAACAGCATACAGAGGAGGATGAGGTCAAATCACCTATTGTAATGAGAGAAAAATCCAGTGTCTCTCTTTTAAGTCCTGAAGCAATGCGGCTGAATTTGCAAATAAATTCAATCTCAGCAGCTTCTCTTTGAAGCCTTGATCTGGTATTCATCTGCCTGAGCATAGTAATTGGCAAATCATTAATGGAGTGATCACAAAGATTGAAATGCTGACCCACTGGTTTTAGAATGTTGTGATTTCTGATGTCAGATTTGTGCCTATTTATTCTTTTGTGCAGAGACTGTCCTGTTTGTCCAGTATATAAGGCAGAGAGGCATTTCTGGCACATGATGGCGTCAATCAAATTGGTGGATGAGCAGGTGAATGAGCCTTTGGCGGAGTAGCAGGGTTTATTAGGTCTTGTAATAGTGTCTTTTGTGCAGGTATATGGGCAAAGTTGGAGAAGTGGTTTGTTGAAGGGATGTGTGCCTGCTTTAATGGTTCTGTTGTTAGGTCTGTAGTTGCTGGTAAGTATCTGTTTAAGGCTGGGGGGCTGTTTGTAAGCGAGGAGAGGTCTGTCTTCCAAGGCTTGAGAGAGTGAAGGAGTGTCTTGTAGAATAGTCTGTAGATCTCTGGGGATGTGCTGTAGAGGTCTGATTTGAGGTCTGTAGGTGATGACTAGGAGCATTCTGTTTTTTTCTTTCTTGGGCTTCTCCTGTAGTAGTTGACTTTAGGGTACCTGCCTGGCTCTGTCAATCTGTTTCTTCACTTCTGCAGCTGGGTGCTGTAGTTTTAAGACTGCTTGATAGAGATCCTGAAGGTGTCTGTGTCCGTCTGAGGGATCAGAGCAAATGCGGTTATACCTTAGGTCAGGGGTACTCAAACTTTTTGTGAGCCGGTCCACGTTCAGCCTTCCACCGTTCATTGGGGTCCACAAGCAACTAGGGTAGGCGAGTGGGAGCGGGGGGGCTGCTGCCGGGAGGGGGGGGGGCTGATGTCAGGAGCGGGGGCGGCGATGCCGGGAGTGGGGGGGGGGCGATGCTGGGAGCGGGGGGGTGCTGCCGGGAGTGGGGGGCGGCTGTGCAGCAGGCTCTATGGGGGGGGAGAGCGCAGCGAGCAACAGGAGTTGCTCAGCTGCCGCAGGGGTACTCAAATGGCCTTAGAGGGAACATTGCTTCAGGTTTGGATTTTTCATGCAAATAGGCGGCCCGCGGTCCCCCAGAAATGTCTTTGCGGTCCGGATTGTGGACCGCAGGCTGCCGTTTGAGTACCCCTGCCTTAGGTCTTGGCTGCAGACAATGGATCGTGAGGTATGTTTTGGATAAAACTCGAGGGATGTAGGTAACTATGCTGATCAGTGGGTTTTCAGTATAGGGTGGTACTTATGTGTCCATCCCTAATTTGTACTGTAGTGTCCAGAAAGTGGATCTCCTGTGTGGAGTATTCTAGGCTAAATTTAGTAGTGGAGTAAGAATTGTGGAAATCTCTGTGGAAATCTTCAAGGGCATCCCTACTGTGGATCCAAATGATGAAGATATCAGTGTAGCAAAGTAGAGGAGAGGTGCTTTGAGATGAGACTTGAGGAAACATTGTTCTATGTTGGCCATAAAAATATTTACATATTGTGGGACCATGCAGGTACCCATAGTAGTGCCACTGACTTGAATGTATAAATTATCCTCAAATCTGAGATGGTTGTGGGTAAGCATAAAGTCACAAAGTTCGGCCCCGAGGTGTTCTGTGGCATCATCTGGGATGGTTTGTCTAATAACTTGTAATCGTCCTTATGTGGGATGTTGGGGTAAAGAGCTTCTATGTCCATAGTGGCCAGGATGGTGTTTTCTGGAAGCTCAGCAATGGATTGGATTTTTCTCAGGAATGCCACTGTGTTTCACAGTTAGCTTGGAATGTTGATAGCCAGGCTTTGTCACTGACACACTTCATAGCTTTGCTCATGTCACTTAGCCTTTCTGTCTCAGCTTTAGTGAAAAGGGTATAATAATACTTGGTTATCTCAGAAGGCTTTTCTGAGGGTTAGTTAATATCTGTACAGTGCTTTGAAAATGCATAGCACCATACAAATTCTGAGTATTATTTAGTTTATAAACTGTGACAAGAAATCTTTAAAAATTACAGGCAAAATTGTCTATCTTGAGGGAAGACAAACCAGTGGTGGAGGGGAAAGAGGATGGAAGTTTATTTTGTAGAGTTTACCTCATACAGTGGCACTGAGGTAAAGAGGGCAAGGCTAAATCTCCCACCCCACATGCCCCTGAATATGTGTATTCCCCAAGATCCTCTTGAGACCAGGTCTGTCTATGTGGAGACCCTTTGAAAGCCCTCCCAGCCCACTGATTTTTTTCCTTCCTATTTGCCAGCTTTTACCACTGAAATTTTCTTTAAAGGAGGCCTCTCTAGTGCAGAAGGGCACCAGGGAAAGGTTTACAATAGCCTTCTAAGTTTTGGGCAGGTCACCAAAGGGCTGATGGCATTCTTACAGCCTATATACTACTTCCTCACTGAAAACCACAAGAGTCCAGTGAAGGGGAATCCACATGGGACAAATCAGTGAGTGTGACGTTCCCCTCCTGCTATCTGTTCTGGTGTGCCACTATGTTTCCCCAGTCTCCCACTCCTGAACCCCAACTTACTCCGCTTTGCTAGGTGGACCTTCTCTCCTGGAGCAGTCCACACCAGCCTTCTGCATGTAATTGGTTCCTGGCAGTGGATGTGAGCTCTCTAGCCATTCAGGGGTCAGCCTCCAGTGAACGCCTCCAGTCGCCACATTGGGAACTTCTCTGTCTTATATGGGTTGGGACCCTTCCCAGATCACTGTATGCTTGTATACTCTGACCCATCATTTATCAAAGAAACTATTATGCAGGAAGCTTTTGCTCCATCACATTCTTTTAGCAAATCAAAGTTTACTGTTCAGTCTTACTCGCATGTCTGGGTGATGGTGGTTTTGCAGCCAGTCTTTGTCATCTGAAGTGGGATTTTCTCCCATGAAAGCTCATGCAATAAATAAATCTGTTAGTCTTTAAGTGCCACAAGACTCCTTGCTTTTTTTGTGATAAATGAATGTTACTCTTTAAAAGTGCTACATGACTCCTTGTTTACCTGTTGTTTGCAGATCAGTATCTGACTAGAACGTATGTCTAGAGCATGGGTATAAATAAGTGGTTATGTCATAGCTCACTTAATACCATATTTAAGAGCTTTTGTGAACTGGGGTCTTCGTCAGCTCAGCTTCAGACACCTGGAAGTTATTTGTGTTTAATTTGAACAGTCTGAGGTAAATTTTAATGCTTAGTCGAACAGGTAATGCATTATAGCTACCTTTACAATGTGTACCTTTTAAAACACTTTCTTGCTTGGAGTTGCTTTAGAAAATTTGACAAGCTTGCTTTCCTTACAAGCAAAACTTACTTGTGAAGGTTCAGAGCGATAGCTATGTTAGTCTAGTTCAGCAAAACAAACAAGGAGTTCTGTGGCACTTTTAAAGATTAACAAAGCTCATGCAATAAATAAATGTGTTAGTCTTTAAAAGTCTCATGGACTCCTTGTTTGTTTTACTTGTGAAGGGATCAGACCTACAACCTGAGTAATTTAGGGGCAGTAAATTTTCCAAATAGTGCATCGGAATGTTGCATAACAACCTCCATTATTATTGTAGTATTTAAACTTCAGTCAGAATCACTTAGTGAAAACCTTGTGTAGTGTTTTGGATACATACCCTTTTATTCTTGGTGCACACATTTTCTTTTACAAACTTCTATCACACAAAATTATATTAAATCAGTCAAATTGTATTAGTATAATGGTTTATTCTGTACATTTTATTCTGCACCTTGTCAAAACAAAAATTTAGGTCAGAAGTGGAAAGAGATAACAGTGAAAATTTAGGCAACATGGAATAATATAAACATCCCTAAATATTATTTCTCTCTAGTTATAATCTCCATACATTTCTAGGGTCGATGTCTGATAGTGGCACAAGTGGATCAAGAGAAAATATGTGCACACTCCAATGACATGCAAAGTTTTTCTTCTCTTTGTAATGATTTTATCACAATAGCATCATTAAAAGAAAAAAAGGATTTGACTAGAAGACTTCAGGAAAGTAAGCATCTTTGTTGTGATAGGCAGTAGTGTAAAATACTCTAATATTTATCAGAGGGCTACATAACCAACAGTTTTGAATATTGTAATCCCTTTCTCTGTGTAAAAGTCCTATGAATATGAGGTGGGATTTTCAGTTGAGCCTAAGCTGTTTAGGAGTAAAAGTTTTGTTGTCTTGTGTTTCCAAGTCATGTAGGTGCTTTTGAAAATTCCACACATGGCAATTGCAAAAGTGCACAATATAGTTTGGAAACATCGTAGCCTTACAGTAAAAGTTATTTTAAAAAGTCTAAACATTCAGAAGGCATTAGTCCATTCCACGGTGTTTGTTTTGGTAACATTGGATAGCTCATGTTTAGTAGCACTCTTACATCTTGGGTTTGAATGACTTAGAGGGAGCTGAAAGAGGGGAACAGAAGTATGAGTAGAGTCAACACATCAAGCATTTGTGGGCTATAAAGTAAGAAGCATCTTTTTATGTTCAGGGAAAGAATTGGCTGTTACCTAAATAGTGCAACATCTGGGATGGACTATAGAATTCTGAAGTTAAAATTGGGGGCCAGTACTTCAAATTTTGATTAAAAAACTCAAGTTCTTAGTGAGCTAGCTAGATGCCCTTGGGTCATGTATCTGGAAGTGGGGGCATCCTTTTAAGATGATGGCTTGAATGACCTGATCTCCTTATGGAAGGGAAGGAAAGAAAATGATGGCAATGCTTACTAGTATATTTTGTATGCTAACACTAATGTAAGTGATTTGAGCAACTCTTATTTTCTTCTTGGTTTCATTTGTTAAAATTTCCATTTTCATTAAAACAAAATTATACTGAGGCTGGCAAACAAATGAAGTCCTGTGAATGACAATGTGTGAATTGTCAAATTCTTTCTCTAGATTGGGAGTTAAATTCATAAAATAGAAGAAAACTGAGTTACCCTGACTTTTATAATGATGTTGTTTCAAGGATGTACTATAATATCTATTATGTTAACATCTCCAATTACTGTTAAATAATATATTTAATTATTTTAGGATCTGTTTATTTGGCTACTCAGAGAACTCCCCTTACCCAGACGCCCCGAAGACCAAGGCCTCAAGTAGGAAGATCATTTCTACCTCTGAATTTAGGGTTTTTCTTTTCTGGGTCATGTTTTAGGAAGATGGGATCATCCCTTTTTTATGGTGTAGATTTGCAGCAGCTTTTTAAACTCTCCATGTACCAGAGAAGAGGATCTTCTGTTATAGTTTATCCCTGAAGCTTATACATAGTGGATAGTTTAACCTGCAATATCTGATTAAAGAGGATTGTGAAAGCCCTTGAACATAGATATCTGCTGGCAGAATTTCTCTTCTTCCTTCACTTAAATAGTCATTGGGATAGACAGAAAGAGAGAGCCCTAAATTCCAGGCTGTAGAATCATTCACTGGAGGACTAGGTGACCCTGGGCTCAGACCCCCTACTTCAATGACTATTTAAGTACTTGCCTATAGTGGAACAGTGAGCACTGGAGAGAGACCACATCAGAATATCCCATAGCCAACTGGTTGGAGCACCCTCCTTAGGGGTGGGAAACCCCTGTTCAAATCCTTCTCCCCAGCAGATGGAGGGGAAAGTTGAATCTGGATCTCCCACAGCCTGGTTAAGTGCTCTAACCTGTGAGCTAAAAATTACAAGGAAGGCATTTCTTCTTCCACCTGGATTTTGTGTAATGACTGATCCGTAACTAGAGGGGAGCAAAGCCCCAGGCACTGAATATTAGAGGGTGCCCCGCAGCGCAGCCAGTAGCCGCAGCCCCTACCTAGCCCTGAAGCCACATTCTTCTCCAGGCTGGGGCTGGGGCTGCGGGAGTTTAAAATCCCTCGCCCTGCCCTGTGAGCATGCTCAGATGAATGCTTGGGGGTGTGGGGGCAAGGGGGCTAGGGAGAAGCCTGTGCACAGCCAGTACAGCTCCGGGCCTGGGGACTGCACTGGCGCTGCAGGCAGGTAATCAAAGAATGTCTTATATACATATTGTAAGTTGGGAAGCATGCTTTTTTATAAAATTGCATATGTAAAATACTTTTAACAAGAAGAAGCCTGCTGTTCAGAACTGAGCAAGTACAGAAATTGTGAAAAGAAAAATAAAATATTCTTCTTTTAAGATACCTCACTCTCCTGATTATATAGCATAATTCACTCATTTCTGCTTTAATATACTGATTTTATCCTGGTGTTCGGTTTGTAAATATTACATAGCATGAAATGACAGTTTGCCTTTAATTGGATTAGTAATCCCACACTTGATTTTATTACAAGTGTATTATAAAAAGTCAGAGAAAATGAATCATTTCCTACGTTAATTAATGTATAACTTACCAGCTGTCATTAAACTCTTATTAATTAAATATAGTGGCAAAGTTAATTAAGAAGATGGATGCTTTTCTAAAACAAATGAATTTATGTTTTAAGCAATGTGCTCCTTTAACGTCTTCCTTAATTGATTTAATAGACAGCTGCAGTATCATGTTATTCGCTCAGGGACAGAAAAGCTTTTGGTGACCTGGAATGTAAAAGTAATGAGGCACTGGATTTGAGTCTAACAGAAGGTAAGCTTTCTCTGAAGTGACAAGTGTCTCAGAAATAGGGTGACATGTTAGCAAGTGTGAAAAATTGGGACAGACTGGAGGGGGGTGGGGGATGTTATAGGCACCTATATGAGAAAAAGCCCCAAATGTCAGGACTAGCCCTATAAAACCAGGACACCTGGTCACCTAGTCAGAAAGCAGAATACAGTGGTAGAAAGCATATAGATAAGTTCTGAGTTACAACAACTTTTCCATATAGTAAAACAAACAAAGAAGGAGTCCTGTGGCACTTAAGGACTAACAAAGTTATTTTTTTGCATGAGCTTTTGTGGGAGAAAATCCCACTTCATCAGACGTTTTGAAGATTCTTCAAAGTATCTGACGAAGTCGGATTTTCTCCCACGAAAGCTCATGCAAAAAGTAAATTTGTTAGTCTTTAAGTGCCACAGGACTCCTTCTTTGTTTGTTTTACTGAACTAGACTAACATGGCTACCCCTTTGCATCTTTTCCAGATAGCTTATTCATAGTTGCAGATAAACTGATAAAAAACAAGAAGTTTATAAATTACTATTTTAAGTACTAATTTAGCAAATCTAAGTCAAAGTTGTGGAACTTTAGAAATAGTGGAAGTTAAAATTCTGATTCTACCCCTGTATGTTATAAAGTTGTCTTCAGCAATTGTAGCTGTCATATATCTTTCCTAGATGTACCTTTCTGTATTTTAAAATATTTTTTTGCACAAAAAAATGATACCTAGTTTTCTACCCTATCCATTTTCAAACAATTATTCTGAAAAATCTCTAGTTCAGACATAATTCACCGCCAGAACCTATGGAAGCAAGGAAATTTAGAAGTCATGAGTTGTCTTTATTCTATAATAATCTGGTTCTTAAATCCAGTTGTCTCTATTCTGTTGTTATCCTGTGCTCATCAGGATATCTGATTGCCTCTTCAAATATTTCTTTTATTGGTCAAATTGTACAGTCTTTTTTGGGATTGTATGTTGGCAAAGTAGATGGAGCCTTTGCTCTGACCATTCAACTACCCATACTAAAAGTTGTTGATCTTTTCTTTAATAGAATAATAAGTTTCAATATACTGTAGTGTAGCAATACAATAAGAATGACATCCTTAAAACAAGGAGCTTCTTTTTGTGGTTTTGCTGATGCTCCTTAATAGCATTGTGACAGGCTGTTCCCCAGATCCAGTCTGGTGTGCAACTGTGACCTCCCAATTCCAACTTCTGAACCCTGATTCAGCCCGTTTTGCCAAGTGACCACTCCTGAGTCAGTCCATTCCTGCCTCTTGTGTGTAATCAGTCCCAGGCAGTGGGTGTTTGTCCCGTGGCTATTTGAGGGACAGTCCCCTGCAAGCACCCCTGGCCCCAGTTACAGGAGCCACTGTCTATAGAGACTGGGAACAATTCCCAACCACCACACACTCATGTCTGTCCATTTAACAAAGAAATGGATTGTACCCAGCCTCCATCGCTCACACTCTCTAAAGATCACACAGCTTTAGATAAAACAACTACAAGTTTATTGATCAGATTATAATTCTAAGTGAGAATATGGCCAAGCATGGCAGAATCACAATATAAATGAGTCAGGGGAGACCACAAATTCAAAAAAGGTAAAATACGCATGCTAACATAATACTTCTACTTAAACTAACCTCATAGTCCAAACAAGTTTATGCTCAAGGTGTTTGGCTGTTTGATGTTTGTGCAGCCAGTTTCCGCCTGAGGCCAGGCAGGGCCCGGATCTTGCTTGAAGTTGTTTCCTGGTGGAGAGGCTCAGCTTAATGTCCCTAAGACAGGAGCCTCAAACTCAAATCACCATGAGGGCCGCATGAGGACTGGTATATTAGCCCAAGGGCCGCACCACTGAAACCTTTTCATACAACAATATTTCGAATATCAATAGTGATAGTGTCGTTGTGGGCCACAGGAAATAACTTTAGGGGCTGCATGCGGCCCGTGGGCCTTGAGTTTGAGAGCCTTGCCCTAAAATCTTCCAGGTCTTTGTCTAAGTTTCCACAATTCCCCCTCTCCTCCAGCAGAGGTGATCCCTTTGTCTTGTCTGAGTCACTTCAATTATTATGTTGTTGCCTTCACCAGCTGCTTGTCTGCTTGCTGGGAAAGAGCTCTGTCTGTCTCCCAGCTCCCTGAGCCATGCTAAAAATGGTACACATCTGTGTACATACATGATGCTGCCGGAAACGTATCACCACGGTAATCATGTAGAATAGGTTATGAGCAACCATAAAGAAACACTGAATGGTGAAATTGGCAACAAATCATACAATCAGAGTGTACAAGTGAACAGGAAAATATATAGATTATAATCCGAGGAGCACAGATGTGGAGCCTGTGACAAGCATATTCTGCAAAAATCCAAAACAAAACAAAAAAACTACTAACAAACAAGTCAAAACAAAAAAATCACTTGCAGCTCTGAGTTTTTGCTTCTTAGATACATAGGTAGCTGTTTGTTTGTTTGTTTGTTTTAAACTATTGGATTTTTATTTTGAGCCTGCTGGCCAAAGTAGACTTCAGCTACCTAGAAACTTTAGAGGTTATTTCTACATTTCATATTCATCATCTTTCTAATATCTTTGGGCTTTTTTTGGTGATTTATGGCTGTGAGCTTTCTCTCTTTCTTTTTTTAAGGCCAAGGTGAAAAGGATGCTGAGATGAAAAGAAGTGTCAGGAAACAAAAGGCATGTAAAATATTGATTTTTTTCTCTTGAATCTGGTTTTCCAATATTAAATAAGAATGTGAAAATAAGTTTTTTAAAAGCAACATTCAAATTAAAATGAGTGAACCATACCAAACTTTTACAGATTTACTTTGCTTCTTTGCTGTGAAATGGATTTAAGATGTCTTACAAATCTTGAAGTTTTATTTTGGTTAAGTAAACCTTAAAATAAAGTAGAACAAAACATGATTATATGATGGTAAAGAAGATAAACATTTTAATTTAACTTGGCATGTGCAAATGCATTCAGAAATTATAATTAAATTTGATACAATAACTAAAGTATTATCAAAGATTAGTAATCATATTGAAGACCCTGACTCTACAAAGACCTATTTATGTGCTTAATTTTATGCGCTATCAATAATACCCTTGGCTTCAATGGGGCTATTCACACATTATGTAATGTTAAGTATGTGCATAAGTCTTTGTGAGATTGGGGTCTGTCGTAGGGAGGAACAGTTACCTACTGGCCGGGAAGTAGCTGGGTGCCAGCACTCCACCTACTGGCCTGAAGAGACACTGGATAAAAGCCCGGACCAGAACCAAAGTGACGGCCGGAGGGAGTGGAAGGACTATATAAGGGGCTGGACAAGGCAGCCATGGGGGAAACAGAGAGGGAGATGGCTATTGACACTGGCAGACCTCCCTCCCTGGGAGTCAGAGGGGTCGGACTGACAGTGAGATCTTCCTCACCGTGAGAGCCAGGGGGAGGAACACTGGCTGGCTGCACCTATAGAGAGAGCTCCTCCAGGGGAAGACCTGGATGAGTTTCCATCAGCAGAAAGCCTGTGGGAAGGAAATCAGCCTGCCACGCATGAGGATCTAGATGAGCTTCCCTCTGCTGGTGAGGCCAGTGAGCCAGATACCCTGGACCCATGTGACCTGGAGGAATTCCCCCTGGTGGATGAAGCAGAATTACCTGTGTTGCCACCAGAAGATAGTGAGGGGTTGACTGGAATGCCCTGGGAAACCTACCTGGAGGACAATGAGGATTGCATACCCCAGGTATCCTGGGAGGGAGTGGGAAGGAAGTAGCCCAGGGCAGGTTGGTGAGTCAGCGTGTTTTGGCAGGAGCCCCACTGACATAGTGGCACCTTGTCCCTGCCACTGCTAGGGCCCTTGGCTGGAATGCAGTGGAGTGGGCCTTCCCTCCCCCCTGCTGCTGTCTGGGCTACTGGCTGTTTGCCTTACCCCCTGGAGGGGTTGAAGGCCCCGAACTATTGTACTTGGTGTTTGCCTTACCCCCGGAGGGGTTGAAGGCCCCGAACTGTTGTATTGTGTGTTTAGGGGAGCGGGGTTTAGCCCTGCTGCAGGCCTGGCCCTATGCCCCGCGATGTGGCCTGGCTGAGGGCCTGGCCACCTTACAGGGTCTAATTCTGTTCTATACTGGGAAGATAATTTTGTTATCAATATAGAAACTCAGAACCTATAATAAAGGACCTTATTAAGTGCCACTCAAGAGTCCTGCAAAGACTTAAGAATATGCCTAATTTTATTCATATGGATATCCTCACTCAAGTCATACCTTGATCACTGGATTAATCATATTTAACCATAATTTCTTGAGCCATTATGTACATTGCAAGTTAAATTTATTTATTTTTATTACTATCATCCTGTAACCATCAGTTTTTCACTTCACAGCTGTGATGTTTGGCATACTTTAACACATCTCTTAACAACCATTCAGAGGCAATGCGCAAGTCAGCATAGAGACCCACAACGAGGTATCCTCGGGGTCTCAAACTCAAATCACCACAAGAGTTGCCTGAGGACTAGTACAGTAGGGCCACACCACTGAAACCTTTTCATATATCAGTATTGCAAATATCAATAATGACAATGTCATTGTGGGCCACAGGAAATAACTTTAGGAGCCACATGCGGCCCATGGGCCACAAGTTTGAGACCCCTGCTGTAGATCCCCCCCCCTTTTAAATTTTGCACCTGACATAAGTGTATCTTGATAGGCTGAGTAACTGAACCCTGCCTGCAGTGCATAGATACAAGAAACAGATTTTACTTAATATATGGCTAAGCAAACCCAAAAATTGTTTACATTTGTAATTACTAATTTGGGAATTAATTTTTAATCAAACTGTCTCAGACAGTTATATGGGCTGCCATCCTATAAAGACTTAAGTACATCTCACTTTATATAGAAAAGAATTCTTATGGGCTTCATGGAACACTGATCACCGAGGTGTAATGTATACTTTATTTTTATTTATTTCTAACCAACTTTCACTCAAGGTACTGGGAAGTATTTCCAGTCATAGAGATTTGTTAATGGTGAAATTCACTCCATACAGATGGCCCTCAAAAAGCCTGTGTCCTACTTCAGTTTTATGTAAGTCCTCAAAATGAAACCACCCCACTTTTGAAAAATAGTCAAAAGTGCCGGTCATTGAGGACAACGTAGTGTTAAATGACACTGACTCAAACGCTGTGTGTGAGACCAATGAATCTTCTGAATGGCTATGTGTACACTTAGAACTTTATTTCAAATTAACTTACTTTAAACTCATTAAACCAAACTAATGTAACCCTTCTGCCAGGGCAAGTTGGCAGAACCTGGGCTGGCTTCTATATCTAGGGGTTTCCAAATAATGTTACAGCACCAACCAGCTTGAGCCCCCACCCAGTCTCCTGGGAAATCATGCGCTATTCCCTGGGCACCCCAAAAGATTAATGCTTCCCTGCTTGTAAGCAGGAGTCTGAGTGTAGTATACAGAAATTTTAATAGTAATAAAGACAGAATGTAAAAGGCCCAATAACAAAAATCAGTACTGATCTGGAGGATCAGTGCAAAATGGGTTCCCAACATACCACACAGCAGAACAGTACATGTGAACTCAATAGCAAAACCAGCACTCATCTGGAGAATCGGTGCAAAACAGGCTCCAAACAAACCCCAGGATATGTAGGGAGTGTCTCTCATGCCAGCTGTCTGCCGGCGCCAACCACTGGTCACTCACTTCATCCACTAGCACTGTCTTTTGGCTCCGCCGGCTCTGCCCACGGGTCACCCATGCCTCCCACCTTGCCGCTGGCTCCACCCGCTGTCTGCCGGCTCCACCCACTCATGACTCACGCCACTCAGCTTGTCACTGGCCACTCTCATCATCCACCAGCTCCACCCCCTGGTAACTCCATCTGCTGCTTCTCTTCAGCAATTTCAGCTCTTAAGCATCAAGTAGCTGCAAACAGCTGCTATCATTAAAATAACAAAGAAGGCCTCAAAAAGCTCAGCCAGATCTATCATTTGATGGTCGGGCCATGGGGTGAGACAAAATGCCTTAAGCATTGCTCCAGAGGGAGCAATGCAAACCCTTCCCCCCCCCTTAAATTTTTCCAGGCTGAAATAGCCAGTGGCCTCTCTTACAAGTCTCTCTTTAGCCAAGGGTAGCTTTTACCCTTTAACTAACCCAAACAGATTTGGAACAATCAGAGTAGCAATTCACAAAAGACGGTATTTCATATTTCCCTTCAGTAGAATTACAGATATTGACAGATTTGTGATCAGATTAACCCCAAATACGATTACCCACTATGCCCTGCACCCACTATGCTAATGCCTAATTTTGCTCTTTGTGCTCATGCTAAAACAGGACCCATGCAGATTAGTTGCCTCTCCCCTCCCCCGAAGATGTTAGGCACAGCTTCTAAGCCTGCCTTCCACTAATAATGATTAATTCAAAAGTAAGTTAATTAAAGTAAAATGACCCCATTAAAACCCAAATAGAACGAGCATGTCCATAGACAGGACTTGCTAGTTCAATTTTGGAAGGGGGCACCATGGGAAGTGTGGCAACATGGCCCCCAAAAAGGGCCATGCCCCCACTTAATACATAGGAAGAGGAAGACCACCCTGAGACAAAGAAGGTCAGACCACATTAAGCTGAACTAACATTAGTTTAAGTTAATGCTGCTCCATTGGGTTAATTCAAACTAATAAGTTCCAATTAACCGTTACTTCAAAGTTAAGGGAGTTTTTGTACCTTTGAAGTAAGGGTTCATTACTTCAAACTAAGGAATTGTTTACTTTGAAGCCACAAAAGTCAGTGTGGTCATGCACAAATTTAGTTTGAATTAATCCTCATTAATTTGAACTAAATTCCAAATGTAGACACAGCCAATGAGATTAAAGTTGAAATTAAAATATTTGTAAGCCATCAGAATATTTTGAAAGTTTTAAGGATGTTAGCTAAACAGTTTCTAATTCATTTCAGTAGACTAGACAGTACATAATTATATAGGTTAGCATGTCATAAAGGTGTCTTGTGGTGCTCAAACTCAAAATTTGTTGTACGATTATGAGGAATGACAGTTTCCAGCCTATTCTACAGCCAGTTTTCTTATCATTTCTGAAAATACAGGGAATTTCTGAAGTAAAATATCTATTTTACCACATAACCTAGTTTGTTAGGGGAGTGGGAGTGGGGTTTGAAAAAATGTTTATGTAATTTTTGAGGCAGCCCCCCCTCAATTCAAAAGCAATGTGATAATATTTCAATCATCAGTCCAAAGGATGTGGGGAGGAAGTGGAGTCATGGGACATGCATCCAACAGGCTAGCCCTACATCTAAATGCACACTACACAGAGGTTGCACTTACAGGGAACTTTTGGAGGCCTTGTGTCCATCAGGGTACTGCCCCCAATTTGAGGTTGAGTTAATTCCAAAGTTTAAGTATCATCTTTCTGCACTGTAGGTAACACACTAATCATTCTCTGTTGTTAAAATTATTTGTCTATATCAATATGTATACAGGAATAATTTGAACAAATTGGTTTCCATTTTATTTATTATATCATTTTGCCATGTGTAGGAATATATGAAAATACGGTGGCATTTAGCAGGAAAAATTAGTTTTAAATATTACTATAATTTACTTTTGAAGGTGCTATCTTCAGGTCAAACTGTTCCCAAAAACTGTGAGACTTTCTCTTTTGATGTATCTTACTGCTTTTATTAGTAGTATTTTTAAAAATTCAAGTAGATGTATCTTATTATAGTACTTGGTTTTCCAGGCTGGTAAACTGTGCAGTCTGTCTACTATTCTGTGTAACTGCATAAAGGAATGATAACAATTAAAACAGCATAGTAATTTTGTTTGATAGTGACAATTAATATCCAAAAGCCTTTCTGTTTTCCTGCCTGATAAGAAATAAGTCACAGAGAATAAGGTAGAAGTGGAAATACCTGTGACCCATGGCTATGTAATAAGGCACCAGCGTTGGATTTATGCAGGAGCTATAGGGGATACTACCCTGGGCACTAGCCTGAAGGGAGACCCTGGATTGCAGCCCCTAAAACATCTGGTTATCCGGCCCTGCCGACACAGTGCTGGGGGTAGGGCAGAGCCATGGGATCAGAGGCCATGGTGCTCCTGCCCCGCCCTGCTTCCAAGCTGGCTGGTCTGCCCTGGGGCAGTTGGCTGGCCTGTGACTCCTGCACTTTGGGGGTTGGATGGCACAGAGAGGGGCTTCCAGCATGGCCTTCTAGGACCCGCAGCGCTGTCCTGCCACACCAGAGCCTCCAGAGGGCCAGCTTTGCCATCCTGAGGCATGGGTCCTCAGTATGGCAACCCAACAGCGCTGTGGTGCCTGGAGGGCTGTGCCAGAGGCTGCTCTGTGTGCGTGCTGGCTGGCTCTGGCCCCAGAGCGCAGTGGCCACATGCCTGCTGCCTTTCCCCACCCTCTGCAGGCCAACCAGTCTGGCAGCAGGAGCTCCAAGCCCATCTACAGCCTCTGGGTGGGGACCCCATGAAAGTGGGCAGCCTGTGGTCCCCTTAATCTCACCCTGTAAGGCACATCTCAGTCTACCTTTGAGAGAATTCAAATTGAAAAAAATATAAACTATATTGAATGTGTTGCAACTAGAAAGTGTTAAGATGTCCTTTTTCCTTGGGCTTTCTCTGTGTCATTACAACACAGTTTTGTTGTTGCATTGGATCGTGTTTATTTTATCTCACAAAGTCTAAACGGAAATGATGGTTTGTGATTGGATGATGAAATACACAGTGAAACTAAAATGTTCATTTGGAATAGGTGCTTGCTAATAGTTAAAAGATCAATTTTCTGATTTAGAGTCTAGCACTCTTTAGTTTAACAGAATGATCTTTGGTTCTGTCTTACCAAAGAATTTGAATTATTTTGATGTAGGACTCAATTCTTAAAGTGCCGAGCATTCTGGTCCAATCCAGCAAAGCATTTAAGCACCTGCTTAATCATAAGCATGTAATAGGCCCCCTTGATACCTAAATTCTTCACAGGACTGAGACCATGGAGTTAGTTCCAAAAACCATTGAAGTCAATGGGAGTCATTCCATTGATTTCAAGTCAGTGGGCTTTTTGGATATAGTGAGGTTTGGCTTGGAGCAGTCAGGGTTTTACAATGATCACCTCAAACTGCTACCGCAACTATTTGCTATTTTGAATGTTCTCATTCCTAGAGGAATGACATAATTGTGGAAACCTAGGTTGGCTGTTGCTGTGATGTCTTTGTGGATTATGCCCTAAAGGGGGATAATCTGGAAATGTTGCGAAGAACATAACATATTTGCATATCATTTTTCCTGTGATCTTACCTAATGGGATATCACAAACGGAATAAGGGAAGACAAGAAATCAGGATACATCACAATGTCAACATAATTTTATTCATAACACAAGGAGTTACTTGTTAATCACAGGAGCCCTGATTCAGCGATTCTCTTAAGTATATGCTTAATTTTATCCTTAAGTGCTTTGATTAACAGTGGTGGAGATAAATGTGCTTAACTTAAGCATTGAAGTTTAAGCACACGTTTAAGTGTTTCACTGAACTGGACCTCAATTTTCAGTGTCTTACAGGATATATTCAAGAACTTAGCCTATTGTTTAATAATTGTATCAGTCTCTAAATTCATAAGGTACTTTAGCTTGTTACTTTTTTCACCTTTCTCTTGCACCTGGGAACATTAATACTGATCATTTGGCCAGTCCAGGGATGCTAATGCTAATGTTCTTCATAGACCTGTAGATCTGGTCAGTAACTGCACTATAATTTTTTCCCACATGGACAATCATTATGTTCCCTGGTAATCTTGTTTTTTTTTCATTCCCAAGACATTTCCTTCCTTTTACTTATGATGATTAAAACAAATGCACACAATTTTCCTCTTCAGTCTCTAATTACATTGTAATGATCTTTTCTCCTCAGGATTTGCTGCACCACTTTAGTCAATTTTTTTTTCACTTTTTATTTTCTCCCCCTTTTTAATTACCTGATACTAGACTTGAAACATGATTTCTATTGTAAACCCCATCTGCATTACAAGCACAGTTTTTCTGGGTGACCAGATTACAGTATAGTTGTCCCTTGACACAGAGCACAGTTCCAGATATTTAGGCATGTGCTTAATTTTATGTATGTGAGCAGCCTCACAAACTTTAATGGGGTTCCCTGTGCACTTTAAGTCTTTGCAGAAGTGGGCCCCAAGACTTTCATAAGATTTAAGGGCATTGTCACAGTTACATCTACACTACAAAATGGTGTTTTCTCTGTCGAAATTACTTTCTCAACCCTAATTATTGGAATATCATAATTAAATTTTGGAAATTTTGCTAGTTTTATAAATGATATTTTTAAAAATATTCTATAAATCTGTTACAGAAGAATAGTTTGTTATAACTTGATAGAAAACTTCAAAAGTTGACATTGCTGCTCCTACTGTTTTGGAAATCACATGCCTAATGGCTTAGTTTTAAGAATTTTGTCAACTTCAAAAGGGATAGCTCTGTTAGTCAAGTCCAGTAAAAAAACAACAAGGAGTTGTGTGGCACTTTAAGGAGTTGTGTGGCTTCGAAGCATCTGAGGAAGTGGGATCTTCTCCCACGAAAGCTCATGCAAAAAATAAATGTTAGTCTTAAAGTGCCACACAACTCCTTGTTGTTAGTTTTAAGAGTAGTTTTTTAACTTGAAAGTTTGTCACTAAATTTGTTACAATAATAGCTGTCATTTTCCAAATGATTTAGAACATACTTTTGATGGTTTCTGCATGTAAAAGTGACTCTGATATGTGGATTTATAAAGACTAGGTTTAGAGACTGGTGTGATTATGAAATTATCTGCAGTGGTCCTTAGCTTCTGGGGCAGAAACCACTTTCTCTGGTGAGTGCCTTGTATTATAAACAGTATAGGTTGTTCCATGTGCACACTCCACAGACAGCACCAGCTCTTTGGTGGGTGTAAACCACGATAGCTCCAATGCAATTATCAGAACTAATACTGATTTACACTTGCAGTGGATCTGGCCCACATTTGTTTTAAAACACCCCATATTTAAAACACAGGCATACATATCTGGATTTAATATTCTGGTGTTACTAACAGCAGTGCATTTAGACTGCCAGATCTGGAGAATGCTGACAAGATACAGTCTGCAGTGGTGTAAAGAGATCTCAGCTGTTTTGATGTTCAAGTATGCTCCTATTTTACTTTCAGTTTACCTCTTTTCAGTTGATGGTCATCTATGTTTCATGCAGTCTTCTCTCTGCAGGTGGCTTCATCAGCTCCTCGGTTCCTAAAAATAAGGGCTCTGGAACAAGGTGGCATTTTTGTGAGTTTCTGTGAATAAATCTGTTGTGAAGTTCTGTGTATGAGCTTGTGTATCTAAAAATATTCTAAGCTCCCCTATGTACAACAGTGAGTCATTTGCAGAACTGGAAGCAAAACCCAGGAATCCTGATTCCAAGTCCCCATTTTTAACCACCAATATTCCCGTCTTCACTCTTGGCTTTTGTGCCAATAATTATACATTTAGAGTTTGGGCAACCCATACCAAAAAAAAATCACTAGATATTTCAGCAAAATATTTGTAAAACTTACTTTAACCTAAATAAATACATATTTTAAATGTTTTTAAAAGTTCACATTCCATACACATTCCATGTAAAGATGTAATTAAGTGTGAAATATTCATCATTCTTGATTTCTGCCTATGTTGGTGTAACAGTTACAATGATAAAGAACAGGTAGTAAGACATATCTATATAGAGAAATTGCTTTGTAATGCTTTGAATAGCATAAGGAAAAAAAGCTTCTGTTCAGCTGTTTAATTGGCCTGAGAACTTGTCATATCACAGAGTACTGCAATGAGGTACCAGTGGCAGAAATGAATGGTGATGTTTTGAATACTATGTGGCTCCTCCTTGTACTTCGAGAGGCGAGCACTGCCAAAATTCTTGTGTAGTACTTGAGGTCCACATTGAATAGTCTTTCACAGAGATGCCAGGGAAGACCCCTTGCACATGACTGGGCACAAATTTCCCCTCAACATAGAAGCCAGTGTCATCTGAAAATTAATTTATGTTGGAGTTTAGCTGTTTGTCTGATCTCATCCCACCACAAAACAACCAAAATTAGTTAATTTCATCTGTGGTCCTTCTAAAATGAATGAGATCATTATTCTTAGACACAGGATATTTAAAAGTAATTTAATATTCACTTTCAAGTCTTTCATAGATCACTCACATCTATATGGGCTTTTTTAATACATGCATACAACATACATAGGCCTTGATTCAGCAAAGCACTTAAACATATGCTTAATATTAAGTACATGAGAATTCCCATTAAAGTCAATGGGCCTAAAGCACTTTTTAAATGTAAAGTGTGTGCATAAGTGCTTTCCTGAATTACAGTCTCTATTTTCTACATTAAAGTATAGCTGTGACTGCATCTTTCCTTTGAAAGCAAGCAGGGTGATCATTTAACTAAGACAAGTCCCCGTGGGTTACCAAGGAGAAGAAGAAAACTTTTAAAAATGGAAATGTTCTACTGCACTGGCATAGACATTCCATTAGAGAGTAGATCATTTGGCTTATACTTTTCTCAAACTATATTAAATTGCAATGTTTTCCATTTAGAAAAAGTGATATAGTTCTTCCCTATATTAAGTCATACTAACTTTTTAAAAAAAAGTTCTTTATCATTGTAGGGTTTGGCAGAAACAATGGACAAGTTTTGTGGCCTGCAGCTCAGCTTGGTAAGAACATTGGAGGGAAGGTGGTAAAATATTTTTGTTTTTCATATCTATTTCTTAACCAACTGAGCATGTTAAATGTATATGTAGGAAGCAGCCATTCTGTTCCAAATTTGGAAGATTTGTGTTTGCAGTGTTAGTCTAACCTTGGGCTAAGCTCATGATCAGTTGCAAAATAAATATTAAAAAAATGCGTTTTTCAATAGCTGTGAGCCTGTCACAGTTCAGCTTATGTGGTAATAACCATTCACTCAATAGGACTTGTTCTTAATCTGAATATTTCTGTTTGTTTTGATAAGAAAAATTAATCTGAAAACGTAGAAGAAATCAGCTTGCATTGCTGATGTGCTCTGTGGACTTCGCCATTGGTCTCTCTCACTCCCTGTGCTCTCATAGATGGGGAGAAGAGAGCTTAGATGGGCCCAGTGGTTGGGAGAGAGGAAGTTGGTGTCAATGGTCCTCATCCCTTCTATTATCTGCATCAGTGGTCACTGAAATAGACAGAGCTGTGGCTTGTGGTTACCTGTGACAGCTCTTGTTCTCCAATATTTTCCTGACTATAGTTTGCAGTTCGCACAGTAGTACACGGATACGCCATCATATCCCACTTAATAAAAGATGTGGGAGAATGAGAGAGAGAAAATAAGTCTCTCTGCACAAGCCTTATTGAATAAGGATATAAACTTGGTCTTGAACAAACTGGGTTATAGTTTATTTTGCCAAACACATCTGTATGAGATGAAACCACTTAAACAACTTTTCTATCCTAGGTGTCTACAGGTGTAAAACATGTTGTTAAACAGTTAAAACACAGTTTTAGCCACATGCACTCTGTTGGGTCAAACTATTTTGATCCACTTACATGATTATGAAGTTTAAACCACATTTAAGCACGGCAGTAGTAACACAATTGTTACAGCTGTTTAAAGGGGGCCTATCAAACAAACCCAACCACTAGGTGTTGTTCCAAAAAGTTACTATCAGTTCTTTAGTGGTTTCCAAAAATGAGCTGCACTTTGCATCTCTTGAGTTCACAAAGATTACATTTCAGCTAAAATGGCTACCAGAGCTTCCCAACAATATCTGTGTGTAGTTTACTTGCCAAGGTCTTCCCTGTCATTTGATCATCAGTGACCTTATGTCACCTTTGTCTTTTAGCCCTCAAATGCTGTGTTGCTGTCACTCTCTGCCTGGATGCTCTGAGCTAAAAGACAAGACAACTGAGTGTATGTGTGTTAGGCAGCCCTGACTCTAGGTGCCTGTTTGTTACACAGCAGTCACACTCTAAAGTAGGGGCCTCAAACTCAAATCACCATGAACGCCACATCAGGACTAGTACGTTAGCCGAGGGGCTGCACCACTGAAACCTTTTCATACAAGGATATTGCGAATAAATATCGGTAAAATAGTGTAGTTGCAGGGTACAGGAAATAGCTTTAGGGGCCACATGCGGCCTGCAGGCTTCCTGTGTGAGACCCCTGCTCTAGAGTCCACAGCGTTCATTACTACTAGCCTAGTGACTCCCACATGCCCCTAGGCCTGAATTTCCCAAAAACTATCTGCCCTGAAAATGCCAGTCATGTCTTGAACATTTAGAGATGTCCATTGCTCTTTTAAAGAGGCAAAACTACAGCAATTTGCACTTAATAATCAATTCTAACACACCTACTGGGTTAGTTGAATAGTAAAACAAGTTTACTAACAGAAAGAGATGGGATTTTAAGTGACTTAAATCAGAATTGGTTACAAGGAAATAAATAGAGCCCTGCAAGCTTGCAGATAACTGCTTTATATCTACAGATACATGCGGACCACGTTTGTGGATTGGATGCAGATATAAATTTTATATCCACTCAGGGCTCCACAAATAAAAATGAAAATGCTTTCTAGTGACTAAAAATTAATTTCAGCAATACAGATCTTTGTTCAGTGTAGTTTCCACACCAATCTTTCATTTCCCAGACACTTCAGTCCTCAGAGCTGAAGAGCCTGTCTTTCTCCCCTTTCAAGAGCTCTAGCCCTTTGTGTCTGTCTAGTGATGGAAGTCAAGATGGTTTCTTTCCTTTTCTTATCTTTGCACATTCACTGTTTCGTCCCTCGACTCAGGATGACTCGTGCTGCTCTTCCCTTCCCATGGACTTTGCTTCCCTGTAAATGTCGCTTCTGTTATTTTTGGTTTCACCTTGCTTAATTGCAACTGGGGACAAGTAAATAGCTGCCGTTCCTCCTGCCTGGGGGAAAACTTGTTTCTGCCTGTGTTTGTCACAGATTTTAAGGTATAGTAACATTGAATATTCATAATTCTTTATGTAATGTTAATGCATACATTTCACAATGGTATTAATCACTAGTGTTTCCTCAGCTTTCATAAAATACCTTATCTGATACCCTTCTATAATACAGTAATATTGCATACAGTCAATTGAGTCACTTGTATTTTGAGATTGACTCCTTGTCTTCATAGACCAGAGGCTGTCTTGTCACACTCACCAGCTCAATGGCTGTGTTTTTTACCTTTTATGTAAATATGCCTTCATTGTCTGTGTATGGTGACCAGGCTGGTCAGACAAACACTTATTTCTTTGTCTAGGGCATACTGAATGTATGCACTGCGTGCCAAAACATATTTAAAAATGTAATTCTGGCACATATTCATAACTCTTTGTACATAGCCCTTATATACATCATGGAAAATATTAATGATCAGCAAGTCATTAATTTTCCTGTGATTATATAATGTTGAGTCTATCATTGCAGTAGTGTCAGGTGTAGTAAATGTGTCAGGCCTGATGAGTTGCTAACAAACAGTAGTGAACCAGCAATAGGCTTCTGTGTAACAGCACATAGCTAATGTAGTTATGAAACCGGGAATTTATGTTGTAAGAACAATATTACATAACCAGTTCAGACTGTAAAGTAGAAAAATGAAGCTACAGCTTATGGGCTATGGACAAGTCAAAAGTAGGGAGAAAACAGCACCTAAAGGAAACAGTTTTAATTTCAAGGGGACATTCTTCAGTGACAAAAATTAGATGGTATGAATTTACTGGAAGCTGATATCATGTCAGTGCATGTCAGTATAGTAGAATGGAAAGCAGGCTTATGAAATTTGTGGATAACCTTGACAAATTAGAGAATTTGTCTGACATCAACAAGATGAAATTCATATAAGACAAGTGCAAATTACTACATTGAGGGAGGAAAAGTCAAATTCACAAAGGCAAAATGAAGAATTACTGGCTAGGTTATAGTACTGCTGAATAGGATCTGGGTGTTATAGGGGGTCACAAATTGAACATGCTGATAAATGAAGAAGCCTTTATAAATCTTTATGATTAATAATTTACAGTGCAGATATAGGAAGAGATAATATGAAGCTTTTGTGCTGCCTAGAAACTAACATTCAGTTATTCTGGTTTTTGTTTGCTTGTTTTTTATCTTGCACAGATCAGTGAAGGAACAGAGTGCATTTTTATTCCCAAAAAGCTTTTTCTAAACAAAGCACCTGTGAAATCGAGAAAGATGGCACTTGAGCTGGTGAAAAGCTACCCTACAGAGAGCATGATTATAGAGAACTATACCAGGCACCAAGCTTGGAGTACCTACAAAACCAAACTTGTTGAACAACAGCTTGAGAGACGAGCTAGGCCACTTTCAGCTCGCTTTTCTTTTTAAAGGGTGTCTATGGTTACTGCCTTATGGCCAGATATGTTTTCTTTTAGAGAATGAGAATACTACTACTACTAATAATAATAATAATATGTGCTAACAGGAAAATATGTGCTGTCCTGAATAGACGCACAAGATAATGCATACATGTTAATGCCTTTTAAATAAAACTTCTTCCACTGTATAGAACTGTGTGTCTCTGTGTTCAATGGGCCTGATTGTAAGATCCAACAAAGACTCCAGTGGGAGTTGTTACCCTTGAAGATCAGAGCCTAAAATACTTTATATTTCTTCTTTACATTGTTGTCATGGAAAGGAATTATTGTGACTATGGGGGTAGGACTTAGAAAGTTGTCAGCTTGCACATACAATTTATTTGCTGCATGGTCTTAAGCAAATAATCAGGTCCTTGCCTCAGTTTCCCCAAGTTGTAGAATGAGCACAACAGTCTAATTCACCGAAGTGTTGTGAGGATAAATTAATGAACACTTGTATAATGCTTTAAACATGTCATGTATTATACAGAATGTATGGCTTCCAATGAATTTCCTTACCCTGCAACTTTCTGCACCTTCTGCCTGTGTGGATTCATTTTTATCTCTGCAGGGATGGTCGTCTGCTTCAGAAGATGTCTTTTTCTTCAGCAGTGTTTCCCACCCACTGTGACATGGCACATGAGTACGCCTTCAGGTCTGGGTAGGTGTGTCACACAATTTTTTGAAAAACTACTCAAAGAGCTCTTGATTGGTTCATGAGTTCATTTGGAAACTAGATGGTGCTGTGCCTCAAATTAATTAAAGGTAGCAAGGTGTGCCACGGCAGAGAAAACATTGGGAACCACTGTTCTACAGTATTTCCTGAGCATGGAAAAGACACAGTCTATGACAACAGGAAAAAGGAAAGCCACTGTTAGAGCTAATAATCCCTGTGCTGAGCCTTTTGACAGTGTACAGAAGGGCAGAAGAGGGATTTAAGGAGCTTGGCCTCACCTTGTGTGAGAGGAGTGTAAAGAACCAAGATTTCACCTGGCTCAGTGGTAAAATGTAAAAAATAGAAATACCATTGAGTGATTTTTCTCTCCATCTTAGCCAATAAAACTGGCACAAACACTCTACCTTCTTGGAGGGTGTAACAAGAGTTTTATTGCTGTGCGCCAGCCCTCGGCACTCCTGACAGCATTATGCTTGCTCAACAGTGAGCTTGGAGAAAAAAAAAAAAAAAAAAGACCAAGCAGAAGAAATTGAGAGTGGAGTAAAAGCTATCACCCTAGAAACAACAGTTCTCTAGAAAAGAGCAACTGGCCTGAAATGTAGCCTGATGTAAGTAGGTAGCAACTTTAAATTATGGCTGAATTTGTTCCCCAAACTTTACTTAAGTAACTCTCTTAATACAGAGTGGAGAATTTAAATAAGTTTCAGAAATATATTGCAAAATCGAAACATTCAGTATCAAGAAAAACACAACATAAGAATGACCATTCTGGGTCAGACAAAAGTTCTGTCTAGCCCAGGGTGGCCAAACTTATGGAACTCAAGAGCGGCACAAGTTGATCATTAAACATTTGAGAGCTGCACTGAGGCATATAACCACTTATTTTTACCTATTCCAAAATTATTAAGCTTAAAATTTATTGCACACTTTAATTTTATCTTAAAAACAGGGCAAATATTGATCCTACTAATGTCAGATTCTAATAATTACTTAAGGTTACCATGAAAACTAGGCCTATACAGTAAGAACTTAGCTGTTGCTGGAAGTAGAACACTGCAGGCTAGTGGAAGTTTGTGGGTTTTTGTTTGTTTTTTTTTTAAATGTGGGCAGTACTTGTCAATGCAGTACGTAAAAAGTCTCACAGGTGCTGATCTCTAAGTATTGCACAATGTTTTGATTTTAACAGATTTCATTGTGGAATACAATGCTTCACTGCAGTAAGTTGTGCTAAAAATTGAAAGCTATCTACAATCAGTTTTAAACTTTTTCTCCTTTGTAATTTTGTTTCTTAGTATTCCACATCATGTTTAGGACTTGTAAAACAATTTTAACAAAGCAGGAAGCTGCATTAGGGCCTATGGAAAAAAAAAAATCTAAACGTGCCATGGCTTCCCTGATCATGCCACACTTCCCCCCACACCCTGGTGCTGCCTCTTACTATGCCACTGCTTCTCTGCTGTCCCTGACCATTGCTCACTTCTCCTGCTGTCTCCAACCATGCTGCCCTTCACTGCAATGTTCCCCCTAAGCTGATGATGCAGTTTAGCCACTTTTGGATGCAGCTGAGTAAGTTCTCTCCTGGTTCCCTGAGCCGGGGCCGGGCCCCTGCTCATCAGCTCCCCAAGTGCATCCATAACTTGGTCAGCTGCATCATCACCTTAGAAGGAACACTGCTTCTGTCTCCCATGACAACTCAGCTGTCCTGGGAAACACTTTCCTACTCCATACATAGCCCAACACTAGTCTTTCAAAACAGGCTTGGTTTTGTGGAATAGGATTCTGCATAAAATAATTCTGAAGGGGGAGGATGCTATGGAGAACAGCTCATCCCTAGTCCCAATTCCTCAGGGTCTCTGAAAAGCCTCAACTGTCCAGAGCTCCAATGAGTTAGCCATCTTAGTCTAGTTCAGCAAAACCAACAAAGATTCCTGTGGCACTTTTAAAGACTAACAAAATTCCTTGCTTAACTGTCCAGAGCTCAATCTGCAGGTTTCTGTAGAGTTGCTAAGAAGGAGTAGGATTCTTCATGGGCTTATTCCTTCTTCCTCTGCTACAATGGAAGACTTTTTAACCTGTTTTCCTGACTACCATACTTGTAATGGTAGTGCATAAGGTGCCCCTAAGTTTGTAAAGTGCTGTGGACAGGACAAAGGCTGCTTTGGCATGTGGTATAAGGTAAATACAAAACAAACGAATAAACCAACCCAAACCAATGAGAGCGAAAGAAAATAAAAAAATATAAAGTACACTAAAATAAATAAAGCAATGCAAAATAAAATCCATGCTGAAATCTATTAAACAGAAACTAACAATAATTTGTTAGTCTTTAAGTTCTTTAGTTTGTCTCCTCCCTGATCCCCCCCCAGTCCCTTCCCTCACTGCCTCCATTCCCTGTAGTTCCTTTCTCTTCTGAGACTCCCTGACCCCCATCACCCCCCTGAGCTGCAAGCTCCTCCTCCTCCACCCTCCTCTGAGCCAGGGCTGCTGCTTCCCCCCCACCCACCGCTTCTCTGAGCTGTCAGCTCCCTCCTCCCTGCCCCTTGTCTGAGCTGTTGCTGCTGCTCCCTGCTCCCTTCTCAGCCCCCGCCCTTCCTCTGAGCTCTCCACCACAGGCTTGGCTCCTCCTCCCCACCCTCCTCTGAGCTGCTGGCTGCGGAGCTGGCTGACAGGCTGGAGATGTTAACTCCCCCAGCCTGAAGCAGCTTCCTGCCAGCGAACCACATTTTTTCTTTGAAGAGCTGCATGCGGCTCGCGAGCCACAGCTCTGGCACACCTGATCTAGCCCATCATTCTGTTTTCTAACAGTGACCTATGCCAGGTACTTCAGAGGGAATGAACAGAACAGGTGATTCCTCCCATCGCCCATTCTCAGCTTCTTGCAAACAGAGTCTAGGGACGCTTCAGAGCTTCATTTTGCATTCCTGCCCATCCTAGCTAATAGCCACCGATGGACCTATCTTTTGTTAACTTATCTAACTCTTTTTTGAGTCCTGCTATATTCTTGGCCTTCATAACACCCTCTAGCAAAGGGTTCCATAGGTTGACTGTGCTTTGTTTGAAGAAAAATACTTCCTTTTTTTAGTTTTAAACCTACTGCCTATTAATTTCATTTGGTGCCTTTAGTTCTTGTGCTATGAGGAAGCGTAAATAACACTTCCATATTTATTTTCTCCAGATCAGTGTGATTTTAGAGAACCCTTTCAGAACACCCACCCCTTAGTTATCTCTGCCAGGCTTAGAAATTCCACTCTGATTAATCTTTCCCCATATATCTATCTATCTATCTATCTATCTATCTATCTATATAATGGCTAACTGGATAGTGTAGTGATTAAGAGCACCGTAGTGGTTAAGTGCAATGCCCTTTGATACAGGAAACCGGGGTTCAAATCCTGGTAGGTACCTGTCTACCTTCCCAGTAGGGGTCCTTGGGCAAAAGACCCCCTACCGCCTCACTTGCCTACCTCGAATATGAGAGTGACACGAACTAGGAGAGTCATGCCAGCTCGGACAGCGCCCGGATTAACAAGGTCCGCGCCAGATGTTGGGGAACCAGGACAATCTGACGATAAGTGGGCTACTGGAACAAACCATACATGGACGAGACAAGAGAACCTGGATTTGATGGAATGCTACTACAACAGCAGACCTAATGAGAGGGGATATATGAAATGTACGAGGGAACTATGGAGGGACAAAAGACCTACATCCACACTAACTAAGAAACAGCTAGTTACCCAACGCTTCAACATAGTAAAGAGGCAGCTGCTCTCACAACTAGAGATAGACCAACTCCACATTACATCCTGGACTCAAGACGAAGACCCAGAAGAACAACTAGATGTGCAGCCAACGCCTGAAGCTGGAACTTCACTGCCACCCCCTCCATTACAGAGCACAGCAGCTGATATGAAGCATAAGATCATGGATAAACGAGCTACAGTCAACCCTCGAGACCGATTACCAAGGCTTGTTGGAGAAGTACTATCAGATAGTATGCTAGAAGATACCAATAGAGCCCTAATGACAATTCCTACTACCACCATCACTGAAACCAATGAACTGGTATATGCTACAGCCTCTGTAATCCTGGAGATGCTTGGCTACACGATCAAGAAGAACAGCAGTACATACCCCCTGGAAAATGAGGTTGGAGGATAAGATCAAGGCAACCCGGAGACAAGTTAGCCGGCTGGTGGAACTACAGAAGATTGTAGAGATTAAGGATAAGACTCGGCTACTGAAAAAATACAAGGGCCTGACTCCATCTGAAGCCCTAGAGACTGCTAAACAAAGGCTCACAGCACTGGCGACCAGGCTAAGGAGATACACTAGAGAAGCAGAGGCAGAAAAGATAAATGCCCTGTTCTCCAAAGAACCATCCAAGGTGTACTCCCAACTGCAGTGCAACAACACAATAACAGCAGAGCCACCAACAGCAGAAACTGAAGAGTACTGGAAGAACATCTGGGAGAAAGAGAAGACTCATAACACCAGTGCAGAGTGGCTGCAGGACCTGAGAAGAGACCACAGCTATCTCCCAGAAAAGGAACCAGTCACCATCACAGTAGCAGACATCCAACAGCGGGTCAAGAACATGAAGAGCTGGACAGCACCTGGACGGGACATGATCCACACCTACTGGCTAAAGAAACTAACAGCAGTGCATGAATGCCTAGCAGCACAGATGAACCAGCTGCTAGCAGCAGGCTCCCACCCAGACTGGCTAACACAAGGAAGGATGGTGCTGATCATGAAAGACCCCCACAAGGGAACAGCACCATCCAACTACCGGCCAATAACTTGCCTCCCCACAACATGGAAAGTCCTATCTGGCATCATAGCCACCAAGCTACAGGACCACATGGGCCAGTATCTGAGCACAGCTCAGAAGGGCATTGGGAACAACACCAGAGGCTCAAAACACCAGGTGCTCATAGACAGAGCAGTCGCCCAAGACTCAAGGTCTAGACAGACCAATCTGAGCACAGCCTGGATTGACTACAGGAAAGCCTATGACTCAGTGCTGCACACATGGATCTGTGAATGTCTGGCGCTATACAAAGTCAACAGGACACTAAGCACCTTCCTCAAGAACTCAATGGGACTGTGGAAGACAACGCTGGAAGTCAATTCAAGACAGCTTGCACAAGTGGCCATCAAGTGTGGCATATACCAAGGTGATGGGCTGTCCCCGCTGCTGTTCTGCATTGGCTTGAACCCCCTCAGCCACATAATCACAAGGACTGGATACGGATACAAGTTCAAGAGTGGAACTACCATCAGCCACCTCCTCTACATGGATGACATCAAGCTGTATGCTAAGAATGAACGAGACATCGACTCGCTAATCCACCTGACACGGATCTACAGTGAGGATATTGGGATGTCATTTGGACTGGAGAAGTGTGGCCAGATGGTAGTAAAGAGAGGAAAGGTAGTCAAGACTGATGGGGTGGAACTACCAGCAGGACACACAGCAGACCTACAGACCAGCTACAAGTACCTTGGCATCCCACAGTCACATGGGAACCACGACGAGGAGGCAAGGAAGACAGCAACATCCAAGTACCACCAAAGGATAAGACAGGTCCTGAAGAGCCAGCTCAATGGGAAGAACAAGATCCACGCCATCAACAGGTACGCCCTGCCAGTCATCAGATACCCTGCCGGTATAGTGAGCTGGCCAAAGGAGGACATGGAGGCTGCCGATGTGAAGACCCGGAAGCTCCTCACAATGTACGGAGGTTTCCACCCCAAGTCCAACACTCAGAGACTGTACGCCAGCCGGAAAGAAGGCGGGCGGGGTTTGGTGAGTGTCAAAGCCACTGTCCTGGATGAAACCCAGAGCATCCAGGAGTACATCAGTAAGATGGCACCAAAAGATGAGCTGCTGAGAGAATGCCTGAGGCGGCAGCAGCAGCAGACGTGAGAGGAAGATCAAGCAGAAGAAGTGCCATGGCAAGACAAGACCCTGCATGGGATGTACCATCAACAGATAGCTGAGGTGGCTGACATTGGGAAATCCTACCAGTGGCTGGAAAGGGCTGGACTAAAAGACAGCACTGAGGCACTGATCATAGCAGCACAAGAACAGGCACTGAGCACCAGATCCATTGAAGCAGGGGTCTACCACACTAGACAGGACCCAAGGTGCAGACTGTGCAGAGAGGCCTCAGAGCCAGTCCAACACATAGTGGCAGGATGTAAGATGCAGGCAGGAACAGCATACACTGAACGGTACAACCAAGTAGCTGGCATTGTGTACAGGAACATCTGCACAGTGTATGGGCTAGACCCTCCCAAGACCAGATGGGAGATCCCACAGAAGGTCGTGGAGAATAACAGGGCTAAGATACTGTGGGACTTCCAGATCCAGACAGACAGGCAGGTACTGGCCAATCAACCAGACATCGTGGTAATAGACAAGGACCAGAAGACAGCGGTGGTGATAGATGTAGCAGTGCCAAGTGACAGCAACATCAGGAAGAAGGAGTATGAGAAGCTGAAGAAGTACCAGGGCCTGAAAGAGGAACTAGAGAGGATGTGGAAAGTGAAGGCCAAAGTGGTCCCAGTGGTGGTAGGAGCACTCGGGGCTGTGACTCCTAAGCTGGGAGAGCAGCTCCAACAGATCCCAGGAACAACATCAGAGCTCTCTGTCCAGAAGAGTGCAGTGCTAGGAACAGCTAAAATACTGCACAGAACCCTCAAACTCCCAGGCCTCTGGTAGAGGACCCGAGGTTGAGGAAAGACACATACCACCCATAGGGGTGAGAGGAGAAATTTTTTGACACAGAGTGATCAGATCTGCATGCATCAGCCAAGATGTGGATTTATGAAGAAGTAATATATTTTCTGTCTTATGATCTGTCCCTTTCCTAATGATCCCTAACATTCTGCTAGTTTTATTGACTGCTGCTGTAGATTGTATTGTAAGACAGACATGCGCAGTAATTCTTTCACCCTACTCCAGACTAATCAGACCTCAGTTAGAATATTTTTTCCAGTTCTGGGTGCCTCATTTCAGGAAAGATATGGAGAAATAGGAGTGTCTAGAGAGGAGCAACAAGGATGATTAAAGGTCTGGAACAGGTGACTTATGAAGGAAGACTGAAAGCACTGGGTTTATTTATTATGGAAAAGAGAGACTAAGAAGGGACATGATAACAGTTTTCAAGTACATAAAAGACTTAGGAGGAGGAGGGTGAAAAATTATTCTTGTTAACTGATGATGCTAAGACAAGAAGCAATGGGCTTAAATTACAGCAAGGGAGGTTTAGGTTGCACATTAGGAAAACATTCCTAAGTATCGGGGGGATTAACCACTGGAATAAGTTGCCTTGTGAGGTTATGGAATCTCCATCACTGGAAGTTTTTAAGAGCAGGTTAGACAAACACCTGTCAGGGTTGGTTTAAGATGGTACTTGGTCCTGCCATGAGTGGAGGGGACTAGAATTGATTACCCCTCATGATCCCTTCTGATTTCTATGATTCTGTGAGTGGATGTCTTCAGAGAACTATCTTCATAGAATCATAGGGTTGGAAGGGACCCCACAAGGTCATCTTCAGTGACTCCAACATCACTTCTCTGAGTAGTAACAATTAATTTAGACCCCATCATTTTATCCATGTAGTTGGGCCAATGTTTTTCAATGTGCATTATTTGCATTTATCAGGATTGAATTTTATCTCCTGTTTTGTTGTCCAGTCACCCAGTTTTGTGAGGTCTCTTTGTAACTCTTTGTAGTGTGCTTTGGACTTAATTATCTTGAATAGTTTTGTATTATTTGCAAATTCTGCCACTTCACTTTTTGCTCCTTTATGAATAGTTGAACAGTGCTGTTTACAGTATAGATCTCTGGGGGACACCAGTGTACTGGGCCTAAATCAGTCACTGTTCCTGCTCTGTCCCTCCTGCTTACACTCCCCACCCCCACCCCCAGCCTCCCATCTTGGGCCAGTGGAGGGGCTGAGCTCCCCAGAACAGCCCAGGCTCTCCAGATGACTCATACCATGGCTTGGCCCTGGCTTCCAGCCTGGCTAGGGGGCAGGGCCTTGGGGGAAAAGAAGAAGAGCAGAGTGGGGTCAGAGGGATGTGGGACTACTGATTGTGTCCTGCTTTTTCAAAAGGCAAAACTCCTCTCATTTTCCACAGGCTAAAAGGGCTAGTGACAGCCAAGTAGGGTCCTGCAGACTCAGAGAAGAGGAGCTGCAGGGCCTTAGCTGTTCAGTTGCTTAGTAGAACCAGAGGGACAAGGAGGGGTTCTGGGCTAAGATGTGTGAGAGATAGCTAATGCTTGTTTTCTGACTGCATTTTGCATTACTGGATTTGCTAGGTGAGAGAGAGGATGGAAAAACCTTAACTCCGAAATAAGAGTGAGGCTAAAGGCAGAAAGAGGTCCAGGGAAACAGCAGCAATCAGCTGAATCAAGAGTACATAGCTGTTGTTTATAAGGTCCCTGGGTTGGAAACTGGCCTGATGGTTGGGCCTGTGTTCCTCTACTGGCCAGAGGTAAAGTGGCATTAAAAAAAAAAAAAAAAAAGAGGACAGGACTTATATGAGAGCCTGAAAAAAGGGCTTGATTTAAAGCATCCAGAGCCAGGGCTGAAAACCTAATGGAGAGCAAATAGACTATTAGATTCCAATACAATGGAAAGGGTTTATTTGGCCTTTGTGATTTGGCTGGAAGGTCAAACCACTGAAGACCCTACCAAGATTGGTTGGTAGCCTGCAGTGGGCAACAGGGGTGAGAAAAGGACTTTAGTACTGTAGTAACCCTTGGGGAGGAAGGGGTTAACACTCTGGTCAGTGAGTCCCAGGACAGCCAATAGGAACGAAGTGCAGGTTTTTGAATGGGAACAGCAGCCTTACCTGTAGCTGTTTGGATGTAGCAGAGCTCCTGGAAGGATAAGGAGGAGGCCAGAGGGGCTTGAGGAAGAATCCAGCAACATCCTTACCAGAGATAAGTTAAGTTTGGTACTGACCAGGCATGAGTAGAACAGGGAATGTTTATTTAGATGTGGTCAGGGTATTTTCTTTGTTTTTGGCTTGTTTTTTGGATTTCTCTGTGCTGAGCACATGTACCCCCCCCCACTACCCTGTAACTACCTAAGTTAGTTCCCAGAGAAGCAACTCTCTGTGTTTATTATCTGTTCTTTTTGATTAAAGAGTTTACCTTTTAAGTAAGTTCTGGTTCTGTGTCCTGGAAGGGCAAGAGGTTTGTGTGCACATGCCTTAGACTGCACAGGCAGCTACTAGAGGGAACCCTGTTCCAGTTCCAGCTCAGATGCAGCTGGGGTCCAGTCACTTTCCTAAGAGAGGAATAAACAGGATTGCAAGTACCTCACAGGGTGGAATTCCCAAGTGTGCCTTCCTGGGTCTCAAGAGGTTTTTTTTTTGCATTTGGGTGGTCGCAGCAATACCACTCCAAGGCCAGGAATTGGAGGCCTTGGAGACTTTTAAGAGCAGGCTTTAAGGCCAGGGGCTTTTAAGGCGTGTTGCAGGCCCCCACCTTCTGCACTCAGAGTGCCAGAGTGGGGAAAAAGCCTTGACAAGTACCACAACCTGCTACTTGGAGGTGCTCTAGAGCTGAATGCCCTCTTCCAGGGGCGGAGTAGTAAAATGCTACCCACACTTGTTCAGGTTTGTTTTTTTTTTTTAATTATTGAGAGTGCCATTTAATAACCATTGCGTACATACAAAGAAGAATACAGTATACATCTACTGAAAAATATGAAATGTTGCATTCTTCCAATCTCCTAGAAAACTTAGGAAAAGAAACTACCCAGCTATAAAATGTCCACTCAAATAGCCCTTCACTGCTTCCTAATCACTCTTGTAAAAAAATCAGAAAGTTTTGCAACTGAATATTGATTAAAAGTGACATTTTGTTGGCCTTCTTTATCTCCCCTAGGCAACAGGCAAGTTTTAGCCTCCTGCTTCTATTGGTCCTGTATAGTTACTGGATTTCCTCAGAAAAGAAATCCCAAAGCTGTGGCTCTGAAATGATTATTACTCCATGCTTTCTGAGAACACAGCCTTGCCTATTCTGTCCATTGAAAGTGTTGTGGATCACACAAAACTATTTTCTTGTTTTATTATGCTTCCAAGAGGCATTCCCTTGTGAGCAGATTATCTCCATCTGGAAACTTACTGCTGATGATTTTGGTTGTAGCTTCTTCTGAAAAGATGGTTAAATCAAAATCATTACCATCTATGAAAAACATAAAACTCTTTATCCTATTGTATTTTTCTTTTAATTTTATCTTCCAACCAGTGAAATAATTGTCTGAACCTCCTGAAATGGTGTTGGAGCTGTTCTGGATGAAACTATGTAGATTCACATGATATAAGTTGCCAGAAGGTCAGATCCACTGGGCAATGTTAAACTGTGTTGGGAAAAGAGAGGGATCTGTATAGTAAGTGGGTATTCAGCACAGGCAGGAGAGGATCAGAAGGTAATAGAGGGTTTTGTTGAGGAGCCATTGCACCTTACTGGAAACATATCCGACTATGAGAAGATTATTTTGATCTGCTCTGATAATTAACATGTTGGAACAGCAAAAGCAGTCTGTGAAGTGGCTCAGGGTATGGGCATCAAGAACACAAACTCAGAGGGAAATGGTCCTACACGCTTGTGTGAACAGCAAATCTAGTGCTAGAAACACGTACTTTCAGAAAAGAGAAAACTCTCTCTTAAATTGTGCCAGTGGAGGATTGTAACAAGGCAGCCTGATAGCTAGCTAACCTAGTGGTCAGGCAGTGGCTCCACAGTTCCTTCCAGCCTGATTGTTCTACAGGAGGCCATGCCTGGATTGTATAGGGCCCATGTAGATCTCCTTGGAGTGCCCTATTTTGGACTACTGTCTCCCAGAATGTGAGGCTGATGCCTGATTTCTCTCTTGTTTTTTTCTGGAGGGTGTCTTTAAAGCATTTCTTTTTACTTTATTTCCTTTCTTCTTTGGTGAGTTGGGCATATAGCAATTGTTTTGCTAAGCATGCACACAGAATGCTTGCTTCACTTCAACTGGTGCTGGGTAATCAGGACTTCAAACACTGAAGATGTTGGTCTCTGGGAGGATACTGGCATTAAAGTGGCCATCCTTTCACTTTCTGCTGATCGATCCTCTGGAGAAAGTGCTGGTGCTGACATTCCAGATTTTTCAGATGTTTTCTTTAGGTCTCCCATGTCTTGCAGCTGTAGAGAAGAGTTGGGGTTACTGCTGCTTTCTAAACTAAAAGTCTACTGTGTGTTCTGATGTCCTGGTTGTTGAACACTGAACAAGACAGTCTGCCAAAGGCAGGGCTGACATAACAGATTCTGTGTTGAATCTTGACATCTTTGTTGCTGCCTTAGATGACTGCTAAAGTAGGCAAGAAGTTCTTTGTTTTCCAGTTCCTCTCTGCCAGTGTAGATCTTCCTTGCTGGGTCTGATGACTGCCTGGGTGAAGGCTGATGGAGAACTTTTGTTTTACTCATGTTAAGGGTCAGCCCTAAACTTTTGTAAGTTTCAAAGAAGAAGTTAAGAGCTGCTTGTAGAGCCTCATTTGGATGTTTAACTACAGAACAATCATCTGCATATTGAAGTTTAGTTGTTGTTGCCAGTGGTACTTTACTTTTGGCAAGAAGGTGAGGAAGGCTGAAGAGGTTGCCATTTGTCTGATACTGAATACCAATACCCTGTGGCAGATGGTCTTGGATCAGTGTTTTCATAGCTGCTAGGAAAATGGAGAAGAGAATGGGTGTCAGTACACAGTCTTGCTTTATGCTTGTTTGGATGGCAAAGGGCTTAGAGGTACAGCCACTGCACAGGTTGGAGGAGTCTTACAATAGTGGTAAGTTTGCTTGGATAGCCAAACTTTGACATGATTTTCCACACAGTCTCATGGGTGAGAGAGTCAACGACTTTGGTCAGATTGATAAAAGATTTATACAGCTCCTGGTGGTGTGCTTGACATTTTTCCTGCATCTGCCTAGCTGAGAAAATCATGTCAGTGGTGCCTCATGATGGTCTGAAGCCACATGAGGATTCTGGAAGTACTTTCTGTACAAGAGGAAGCAGATGAGTCAATAAGATCTTAGCAAGAATTTTCCCAGCAATGGAGAAGAGGCAATGTCTCAATAATTGCCACAGTTATTGTCTCTCTGTGTAGACAGCATGCATCTATCACAAACAGGATTTTTTTTTAAAATTGTATGCTTGCATACCTTATCATCAAGATAAAAAGAAATGTGTGTCATGACCTCAAAGTAGGTTTATTTGGACTAAAACTAATTTCATTCATTATGAAGTGCAGCGTAACTTCAACAAATTTGCATATGACAATTTTAAAATACAAGTTTAATACAAGATAAGTTTGAATATGGATTTTGTCTAGAGAGTTAACTGTTAAATTAAGAATAAATTATGCATAAATGTAATTAATGAATTATCACCCATGAAATTATAAAGATTTTATGAACAGTAAAACATAGCAAAAAGATGACTGAATATACATCTTTTACTTGTAAGGGCTTATAGCAATTTGGGTGTACCCCACGGCAAGAAATAACCATCCCAGATGAGGAACTATAATAGAATGTTTATTGCTTTAGGGAGGTAGCATGGCATGAAGGGATGAGCATAGGATTAAGAATCTGGAACACCCAATTTCTAACCCTGGGTCTTCTAATGCTGCTGTGGGCAAGTTTCTTTTCCCCTCAGCCTCAGATTCTCCATCTGTAATAAAGTGTAATCATACTTAACTATTTCACAAGCTTGTAAGTTTACAAAACCTCTGTATGCTGCTTCAGAAATGGGAAGTGTGATATGCATAGAGTATTGTTAATAGTTTCTCTGGGTTGCATATGAAATAAATGGACTTTTGGTTATGACCATAGACAAGCAGAACTGTTGGCTGAAGAAGAGAGTTATCTTGCTAGGTAATCTGGGGAAGGATGTGCCAAATCTGAGCAAGTGGCAAGTTTCAGGTATTTGCAAACTGAACAGGTGAAAATGTACCCTGTGATAAAATGAAGCCCATTTTCTCTTTAATTAGCCTAGTGGATAGTCTGAACCAAAAAGCTGAAGTCAGCACATGCTGGTTGCTTTTTTACTGTACTACAGACTACCCTTAGGACTCATACCTAAGCGTAAAAAGGAGCACAGGAGACGTTGTAGGAGTAGGGAGACTTTGGATGTCATTAGCTTGGCTTCAGATCTTGAGTGCACCTCTGTTTAAATCATTCAAGCTGACTGTGCTATACTTTCCTGAGAGGACACTGCCTAGCAGCTAAAAAGTAGGACAGAGTCCTGAGTTTTGGATTCCAGTCTTGTGTCTACCAGCTACTGTGTGCATTTGTGTATGTCACCATCTGTAAGATTCAGTTTCCCCATCTGTAAAATGGGGGAAATCATTTACCTACCAATAGCTTTGTTAGACGTAGTTCACAGATGTTTGTAAATTACTGTGACCTGTCTAGGTAGAAGTCAATATAAAAGTGCCCAATATTACAGGTTTATTATCCTTGTACAGGACATAGGAACTTGGTTGTGGAAAAAAAAATTTCTCAGTTCAGTGGACATTTTTAATGGAAGGAAAACCATGAGAACCAGCAACCTGTGAAACCACCTTTTTCATAGTACTAGTTTTGCCCCGTGTGACAGAGGGCCATGTAATTTTCCCTCTCATAGTGTGTATATCTAAGCAAGGTACCAATCATTTTAGCTGTGCTCTGTAGATGTTTAATTCTTAATATGCCCAGATAATGCACTGTATGTTTAGAACCACATAATGAATATTTCTGGCTATTTACCAGATGCAAGGCATTTTACAAGTGTTCAACTGATTTGCTGTTTTTAAGACTGGAATTCAAGTGTGGTTCCCTGGCTTCACTCACTCAAACTTTCTCAGAAATTCTTTTTTTGAACTCTGCCTTTCCATGCTAAGGTATCAGCTCAAAGGAAAAAGTACGACAGTCTGGGTTTCAGCTTCTTGGACTCAGTGGACCATTTGCACCAAGCCTGGAGCTCAACTCCACTGCTATCTCAGTCTGGGGTGAGTCTCGCTTACTGCAGTGCGTGGTGCATTTCACATGAATCAGAATGATTAGAAATGCTGCACTGAAATCAGCAGAAATTTTCTGTGGGCTATTCAAGAGCAGAACAGATGAATTTCATTCAAAAATATGTGCACTATTGTAAAGATATTACTTAGATGCCTTAATAGTGGCAGGGAGTTCTTGCAACAAAACAAATCACTTGCTGATTATCTATTCTATTCATTACCTCTGCAGCATCTGTCTTTGGCCACTGTCAAAAAACAGGATGGTGGGCTAGATGGACCAGTGGTCTGACCTAGTATGGCCATTCTTATGTTAAATGCATTTTGCTGGGAAACTTTATTATTGTCTGCCTGATGAATATAGAGGAAAAGTGAAGAAAAGATACCAGAAATCAGCATTTCACACTGTCAGAAAGCTCATCTACTTCGTCTTCCTGATCTAGTAGTCCATAATAAACCCCCCACCATAACATCACTGCTGTTCCTTCCTCTTATTATCCTCACCTAAAGAGTCTCAGTAGGTCTGTTGCTCACTTGTTGCATAAGACAGCTGCTATTAACTTGCTCACAATTTTTACAGCTCTTGTTCAGATGGAATTTCTCTACATCAGGATAAGGCGCACTGTAGATGGGTTGGCAGCACGTGAGCTACTGTCAGGCCCCTCCTGATGGTACTTGGGGAACTGGTTCAATTGACAGCCCCATCTGGTGGTCAGTACTCTGGCCTTCCCACAACTCTCTCTTAACTGTTCTAAGCAGGACCTCAGGCCTTCAGCTGAATCCATTCAGTTTGCCACTTCCAGGGTACAGTCCAATTCTGGCTCACCCACTTGTGTCAGTGGCAGTCACTGTCCATTCGTCACTCAGCCACAGCCTCTCTGCCTACTAGCAGCCTGGGGGAGGTGGATGGTACCTGGGCCAACCCACTTCTCTGGGCCCCAGGCCAGGGACCTATGTACTCCATCTGAATGCAGCCTCGGCCCCTTTGTCCTTCTTTGGGCTTGCACCTTAGCAGGTCCCCTGGGCCATATCTGCCTTCTCAGGTACCTGCTGCCTCTATCTCAAGGCTGACCTGTCTAGGGGCCTGTCTCCTACACCAGCCAAGAGCTCGCCCTCTCCCCTTTACAGTCAGGGATGTATGGGCTGCAGCCTTACCTTTATACCAGCTCCTAGGCCTTGATTGGCCCTGCAGCCACCTGCTCCCCTCTTTCCTGGGCTTTTAACTCTTCCTAACCCAGAGTGGAACAACTACATAGCAATTATAAAATGACATTCTTTTGCATTTCAAAGTTCTGCAGCCACCTGCTATCTTGGGTTCTCAGCATTATTTCACTATCAAGTATGCTGGAGCACAGTGATCTCTGGCAGTCCCCAATGGTCATATGTTCTTTAGGAGATCATTGCCAGTCACATAAGTAGAGCAGCTTGGAGACTGTTTTAAATCTCTAGCTAGGGCTGGGTCAGAGAATCAGGAAGTTATGATGATGACTTTTAGCCCTTCTCCTCCTGAGCTGTCCTGAGTGATTGTGTAGGAGAGGGGAAGCATCCTTTTCTATGTGCTCCCTTAAATGCAGACAGAGAGAGTCTGCTTAGCACACCACTTTCCCTGGGGCTCACACAGTTCAAGAGCTTCAGATTAAGTAGTCAGATACTCTTCTGCCCTCATAATGCAGCAGGCACCTAGCAAGGGATCTGCAAGAGGAAATACATTCTGGCACTTCAGGGAATGGCACAGGCCCATCCTGCCTGTGTGGCCCCAACCCTATCAGTGTCACCTTTTACACTGGATGTCACAGGGGAAGCTATTTTCAGGACCAAATTGCCCTGCTTCTGCCAACATGACCTCAAATGCAACATGTGTATGATGTCACACTAACGACAGCAAAATGATTCACTGTGCAGTGTGGTCTTTGCCATCTGATTAATGTAAAAAACCATGCCTAGTTTTGTCCTAGTACTGGATGGTGGACAAACTAGCCAGAAAGTGAGCTGTCTGGTATAAAGCCAGAGAGGTGGCCTGCCTAGTGGGAATGTTCCAAGGAGAGTTTAATGGATGGGTTGTGGTGGAAATCTGAGGCGGTTTAGGTTACCTACCCAGAGAATGAGCTTTCATCCTCACACGAGCTTCAACTTCCTGAATTTTCATCCTGTGGCCTGATGGCAAGCTTCCCTCAGATTTCCAGCACAACTTCAGCCACTGCCATTCATTTAACTCTTCCTAGAGAAACCCATGCTAGCATCAGCTTCCTCAACACCTTAGTCTGCTTCAGCAGTGGAACCCTCCAGACAATTATATACAAGAAACTCATGGATCACCACACCCACCTTCAGAGATCCTGTAGCCATTCCAAACACACCAAAAAAAAAAATCATCTACAGCCAGACACTTGGACCAGAGAATATTCTCAGAAGAGAAAGCCCAGGATATACAATTTAATATATGTAAAACTGCTTTCAGCAGACAAGGACATTCCACAATAGTAGATCACATCATGGAATAAGAGCTTGAGAGCCTAAATATCTCAAGAAAACCTTCTTCACCACAAACTTCTAGTCAGCTACTACCCCACATTGATCATAAACCATATGGAATCCAAACAATTACACCCCATACTTGAGGAGGGCCACATCCTGAGCTTGTTATCTGCCCTCCCTCAGGCATGCCTCTCCCTCTTACCATTAGCAATCCCTCCCTGCGGCTCCTGGGTCTGTGCTGATGCCTCTCCCCATGGCCACAGCTTGAAGCTCACCAGGTAGCTCTAGGAACTGATGCACAGGGGGAGGGCCTAGACAGCAAATCCTGGCAGCAAGCAGGGGGAGGAAGGGGCACGTGATCACACCTGTCCCCACCTCTCACATTGATTCTACAGGGTAGATTTCCCAGGCCCGAAGAAGAGCTCCATGTAAGCTTGTTTCTGTCACCAACAGAAGTTGAGTCAATACAAAAAGTTTTACCTAACTCACCTTGTCTCCAGTAGTCTGGGACCAAAAGGAAACATTGCTGCCTATAGTAGAAAACTGCTTATATTACAGCCTGTGTCCTTCTCTGGGGAGTAGCTCTAGAGACTGAACCCAGAACTATAGGAGACAGCAAATGCCACGTGGTGGTGATGTGAAGTCTGATTTAAAAAGTCACAACCCCTGGCTCTGGGATCATATTTCAAGTCATTCTCAGAGCTGCCAATTCCTGTGATATTTGGCTATTTCGTAAAGCCCTGGCTCCTGGTGTCCTATAAATATGCAGGGATCTCATATTCTTAAAATCCAAAGCACATTTCTTGTCCTCATGGTTGCAGAAATAAGCTTGAAAATGCAAAGGTAAATAAAAATAATGGGATTTTTTTCTTCAGATTTCATGACTAAGCCAATCTCATGACTTGTGCAGGCCTAAATCATAATTCTGGGGGTTGGCGATAATGCATTAAACACAGTTTCCCTCAAGGGCCACAGTTTTGAGACTCAAAGGCAACAAGTAGCCCCAGGACTATAAACTGGAGAAATACACTTAATCTACATTGATTAAGAAATACATGAAACTTCTAGTTTTATGTTCTCTTTAAAATGAAGAGCAATTGGCTGCACCCTGCAGACAAGACTAGAGCAAAACAGACTTTCCTATGAAAGGACAGACCAAGGGAAGAGTGAAATTCAATTTTCTTCACCATGAATATATAATATGCCTTTGCTCCATGAATAAGGAAAGTTAAACTGATTCTTTACATATAGCCATCAGAAACTACTCTACCATCACATTTGATATAATGACATGTGCACTATTGGGGTTAGAAAGTCAGTTTTATTTTCTAAATTGTTTCAGTCATAGAATATTGAAAAACAGATTCAATTTTTATGCAAAGCCATTTTAAGAGACAGACCAAAAGAAAGTCATATTCAAGATACTCTAATATCCCCCTAAATATAACAGCACCACTCAAGAAGAGAGAGCTAAATAAAACCATTATTTTTTCTCCACAGAGCTCTTTAAAGAGCTACTTGAACAAAGAGACCTAAGGAGTCTAATTCTTTTCAAATGTGGTTCTAGTTAAAGGTGCCTCTTGAAACTTGATATAATTCTTACAATTAGTCACAGTGCTCAGAAGACGCTGCAGTATCATAGAATAAGACAAGGCTATTTGTTTAATTCTGTAACTATGACTATAGGGTCAAATATTATGGCATCTATGAGCACATCCCTATGCAGTCAGCTGTGGCACTGGAGGTGAGTCCTGCCTTGATTTTTCACCTGAAAAATTAACAACTGCAGACCAGTTTTCGGTATTAAAGAGCACCCTTTCTGAGGATCCTCTTTATTTAACAGTGTACCTCACAGACATACAGGACATTGTTCTATCTCAGCTTCCTCGCTGAGGTTCTCAGTCAATCCTAGTATATCTGTCACCTGTTTTGAATGTAGAATTCACCTCCAGCCAAGTGCTTCAGCTGGTTGTTTTCATCTAAAGTCTCCTGATACTGCCTCAGTGGAGTCTCCCTCTGATATTGAGGTCACTCAAAGGGGCCACCCCAAATACTAAGAAGAGGCCTCTGGGCTGTGGACCCACCATGACTCTTCCACTAAAGTCCACCCCTGTCCTGAAGTATTTTTTCCAGGCTTTCTGGCCTAGTAGGCTCCCCAGAAAGCTCTTTGCTTCCAGAATGCCCCTTTAGTCTTTCAGATTCCTTGCAGATTCCTACCTTGGGAGCACAGTTTCTGTTTGGCTCAGGAGCACAGATTCTGCTTAATTCAATCTCCATACATCAGGAACATGGCTCCTGCCTAATTTAGACCTCCATCCTAGGACCACAGCTCTTCTCTTGTTCAAGTCTGGGGAACTTTATGACTTTGGAGCTTCCTTTCTCCTCAGGAGTCTTCCTCTAGGTGAAGTCTCCAGCCTGTTATCATGCCAGGGTGCTTCTCTGCCTAATTAGTTGTCTCATTCCCTCTTCTGGAGCCTCAGAAGGTCAGCTGTAGACTCAGGTGAGAGGAACAAAAGATGGTTGCAGAGTCAAGCAAGACTGCAGCTGCTTTGCACTTCTAGGATAGAAGAGACCCAAGGGATATATAGGGACGCCAGATCTGATTCCCTCTTGTAAGGCTCTTATTTGAGGGGAGGGGAGAAGAAAAGCAGAGGAAGAGAAGAAGAAGGTGGTATTGAAGGCTGAGGGAAGAACAGGATGAGGTATTGGAATGGGTTATAATCCAGAAATACTGGGGTAGGGGCAGTGGAAAAGAAGCTAGAGAAACACTGGCCTAGCATACAATCTTAACTTTCTCTATGAGACCTGGCATACTTCTTACCAGCGTTGGGCTGTTTAGAATACTGTTTTTAGGTGTCCCTTTAGCCACTAACTCTCATCAGTTTTGCAAAAGAGAGAGTCTTGGCTAACAAAGCCAGATTTTTATTAAACAGAAGGCAAAACCAGAAAGCTAGGAAAGAGAAGAAATAAGGTAGAAAAGGGAAAGGACACATACGGGTCGGAGCAGCAGCAACAACCAAAGTCCCATATCCCGGGCAGTGTTAGAGATCTAGTCAAAGCAAGGGGTAGTGGTGATGTCACCAGTCCCTCTCTCTGGCTTAGTCTTGTCAGGATGTCTTCCCCTTCAGGATGAGAAAGGGCCAATAGTGTCATGGTAAAACTCAGAGTTCCAGGATATAGTGGGGGTAGCAGCTATAATAATGAAACTCACTCCTTTCAGTTTGCCCATTACCTGGTCGTTTTGATTCTCCAGTCTCTTAATGACCTCAAAAGGAGACGATGGGTAAATAGTCCATTCCCTTGTTATTTTATCCATCAAGTAGGCCTTATTTCAACATACCTATTTTGTCCCATTCATTTCTGATTCTTATTTTGTTTATCAAACACAATCATAGCACTCTTGGATTGTGTTAGTAGATATTTTTGTTTGGATAATTCAGTCGTTTTAAAGCAATTTCATGGCACAGGCTGAGTTGGACTTTCATTATCTTGGGCAACTTAGAGTAAAGGACTTTGCACAACGTGCCCTAAAATATCTTGGTGCCTTTAAAGCACAGTCTTCAACTGGGGGAAACACTCCAAGAGGTGGGATGCATCATGCATACCTCCAAGAGAGCAGAGGGCAGGGGTCAGCAACGCACAAGATGAGAAGAGCTGTTTTTAAAAATTCCTTCGATAACCAAGTATTTTGAGAGCTGCAATGAGTGTAGGCTTCTGGTGGGGGGAGCTGGGAGAAGAGTCTTGCTTCAGGGTCCCCTGGTGAGAGGGCGTGTCTGGAACCAGAATTGGGCCACCCACAAGGTCCCCAATGTCAGGGAGGCCCAGAACTGCAATGAAGCAGCCAAAGAGCTGTATGTGGCTCCAGAGCCACAGGTTGCAGACCCCTGGCATAGGGCATACTATCTCAATCACTCTGCCACGTTTTGGCAAGAGAACCTCTTTTCCTCAGCCTAGTGGCAGCTCTATAGCATTTCCTACCCCTTAGGCCACTTTCTTTTTGCCCCTTCCTTATCTCTCCCTGTCACCTCAGGGGACTCTGTCACTGGTAGACATAAGGAGTGATTGTGCTCTTTGCACAGTAGCATAAGATGGGGGAGATGGTTCCATGGGCTTTCTCCTCATCTCCCATGTTCACAGCTTCACAAGGCCAGGTGCAATTGTAACCATAATCTTTCAGGCTATGTCTCTGTGCACGTGGACTGAAAATAAAGAATTGAAGAAGAATAAAACCAATTCCAGTTGCCATATAAAGTGTCCTTCAGGAAATGAAGTCATGTACCATGGCCTATAGGTACCTACATTCCTGTCCTTATAGGGTCCTGTTTGAAGTGGCTTATAATTTAGATTTTTTTTTCTAGCTACATGCAAAGTAATGAATATTAACATCATGGGAGCCTTAAACAATGTGCATCAAAATATGCTGATAGTGAGGGATAAGAGTTTTATGAGTTATAGTCACTATTAAGCAAGAAGTAGAATATTTACCGCCAATAAGGCATGCTCCTTACAGCATAAGGCTAGTCATATTTTAAAGACACAGTTTATGAAGTTAGCCCTATACATAATTCATACAAGATCAAATCATATTTCAGAATCTTAAGTCCTCACTCATGCAAAACTCTCATATAAAACCAATGACAGTTTTTACTCAGACAAAACTAAGTAATGGCTTTAAGGTTTGACCTCAGAACAGTTATTAAGAAGCAATCTGTTGGTTTTTTGTTTTGTTTTTGTTTTTTTAAAAAAGCAAAATGGATTTAAGGTAAAGCAGAAATAAAACATGCTCACTCTCCTTCCCCCCCCCCCGCTCCCTTTGTTTGTGTTGGCAGAAAATGATTCCATTTGCAAAATGGAGGTTGATCAATGGTCAAAGAGACTTAATGATGGCAGCCTGGGCACTGGGAGCTCTAATGATGACTGAGGCTTTTTAACCTCGAGGACAAAGCTAGAGTATTGACTGTAGGAGAGAAGATGGGGGAAATGTTACAATACAAACTGTAATTAGGATTTACCATGATGTGAATTTAAGGAGTATGAGCAAACCGATGTGTGCTGCAACCAGTGGAGGAAAGGTTTTGTAACAAAGGCTAGGAAACAACTTTCATGTACTAACACAAGTGAAGCGCTTGCAGTGAATACAACAAACATGTCTTTCCAGGAGCTGAAGCAGGAAACAGGCTGCCGAAAAATTCTGAAGTGTAGAGAACTCATGAGGAATACTGATACAACTGTAACTTGAACTCTTCTCTGTTGGTGTCATTTAGTGTAACAATTTTACCTTGTGCTTCAGTGCTTGTTGATATTCTGTACGGTTGTTTCAGTGACTGAAGGGGGGAACTTGAGGCCATGGAGGGAATGAGGGAAGAGCTGGAAGCACAAATAGTACAGGATGACTCAGTTGAGTTACTCTGGATCACTTCTTCCTTTAACATCTTAGGCTGAATGGTTAAAGTATGTTAAAGCTATAAACAACTGAAAATAGATGAGTAAAATGATTAGGAAATCTTAATGGAAGAGTCACTGTCACTCTCTTCCTATGACATATCACTTAGAAATAGCTAAAGGGAATTTCCTCTAACTTTCTGTCCATTTACTTCTGGCCTGAGAATCTTTAAGACAGTATCTGCATGTTGTGGTAGAGATTTACAAGACATCCCAATATAACCTTAATTATAATGGCAAGTACCAGGCAATTTTAAAATGGATAGCCGTGTTAGTCTAGTCCAGTGAAAAAACAACAAGGAGTTGTGTGGCACTTGAAGACTAACAGATTTATTTTTTGCATGAGCTTTCGTGGGAGATCCCACTTCCTCAGATGCTTCGAAGATGGGTGAACTTACAGAAAGGAATGAAACTAAATGCAAGGGGGTGTAAAACATAGGATCAGGTCATAAAGTAACAGCAAATCAGAGCAGTTTACAAGCTCAAACCATGGGAAGCCTGAAGTCAAATTACCCTTTGTAATGGGAAAAGAATCCATAGCCTAAAATGCTTTGACATTTGTAATTAAATAATTGATGGTATTTGAAAATCTTATGCATGTAAGATCAACAAGCACATTTCTTAAGACTCAATGTGTCATACTGTTATTAGGCACATTCAAATATAATAGCATCTGGCTAGCAAGTAGCATTCTGAGTCCCAACAGAACACTAAAGCTGAAGTCTGAGTTAGGAGGCGAAGAAGTAACCTGAAGATCAGGGATACTACCAGAAATACTTAATACATACTGGCTGTTGACACTTATGAAATGAATGTGCTCTGTATAAAATTATTGAGTCATAAATATAGTATACTTTATTGGCAAATTAACAATAGACCTGACTCTGATTTCATGCTGGTGCTAGTGTAACTTCATGGAGTTCTATGGCATTGCTGCTGATTTTACATCAGTGTTCAATAAGATCAGAAGCAACCCAGAGCATTTGTGTCTACCACCCGTTACTTTCTTTTCTTTTCTTTGCACTTACATTCACAAAAGTTTCAAGTAGTAACAATAAGTCCCTCACACTGCTGTAACCATGCTTTACTTAGTGGTTGCTAGCACTGTATTTGTTGTTTCTCCCTTACAGCCTCCTAGGATGCATGTTTAATAATAAAATATGACCATGTGCAATGTTCGGTCAGTCATTTGGTCATTCTATATATGCTGTTTAGAATTAATCAGATACCAAAACTTAGCTGCAATTTACCTCACTATACCAAGCGTTCTCACTATGTGTGTATGTTTGTTTCCTCTCTTGAGTCTTTAGTGACCCAGATTTTTACACAACTGAGTGCTAAGTACCTCTGCTAATTATTGACCTTTATAGCTCCAGGATTCAATCAAATACAGTGTACACTCTGCTGCATCACAGCGAATCATAAATAAGAACATCAACGTTTCACTTTTTGTAATTGTGTTTTGAGTATTGGTTTGCACTGGGTATTTTTGGGGTACCTTGTAGAACTAAAGACCCATGGGAATAATAAAGATCCCTGGCCTCTGGTTTCCTGGTTTTGAAAAGCTTCAATCCAAATCATCCTCTATGTGGGGAGGTAATGTTGTCTCTCACAATATGCCCAAGAATGCACTATTTTTGTACAGTTCCTCAAAAATCCTTTCTTTTCGTGAGGTAGGTAAATGCAATGAGGCAGTTGTGGATACAGTTAACAAGAAGGCTTCCTATCAGAAGTTTCTAAGGTTCCCATCTCCTTTGGACCACCCAAGTCATCCTACTCATTCCCTTTACATAACAATAGGGGATGAAGTAGGTTTCAATGAAGCTTTAGAGATGTTAGATTTCAGTTAGTCTCTAAAACCTGAGGGACAGTTGAAATGCAAATATATCGGAAGTTATAGGAAGAGATTAAAAGGTTTCCAAAAGCTTCAAACACAGTAGTTTTGATAGTCGTCCAAACCAAAGTCAATGCAATATAATTGCTTTCACTCTGTCGTCAGTGATCTAGCATTAGAAACATTGGACTTCCCAAATTTTAGTGGGAATGATTTATTAAATTCTTCCATTAGAGACAAAATAAGATGACGGGAAGCAGTAAGATCTCATAAAACATCCCAGGCTGTCTAGAAGGTGCTCTACCTCTGAATTGCCCTTTCATACAGTACATCAAATCTTCCATGAGTCCACAGGGGAGGAGATTTTATTACACATTATATGCAAGTCTTGAATTCATTTCATCATCAAAATTTTAGATTTCTACAATATTAAAAAAGGCTGAATGTAGTATAAGTTATTTACAGTCTCCAAGGTGGGACTGTATTTGTAAAATGGCAAATGCTGTATATTTCTATCCAAAAATTGTCTAATTTCTGTTCCATTTTAATTACTTGCCCCATCAAGAGAGAACTCTGACATGATATATGGATGAGGAGTCCTCAAGACCAAGTTAAGAGCTTGTTACAATATGAGATTTCCCTGGTGTGGCTAAATCTTTTGCAGACTTGAAGTCAACTAAACTGTTGCTGTCATGATCAGCATGTGGGTTTTCAGAACTAGTGGTTGGAGTAGAAGCTGGGTACCAGGTGGTCATAGTCCAGATAGGCTGGCAGGCAAGCCAAGAGTCAGACATCAGGTCTGCAGCAGAGGTGGACGTGCAGTCTACCTTGTTGCTCACGCAGCTCCACTGCATGGCTTCCTGGTTTATACACTGACATCTGCCAATTAGAGAGCTGTCAGAGGCCATAACTCAGGTCCTGCTGGGTGGTACTTCCTGTCAAACCCAGCCGCACTGCGTCCTCCCAAAGGAGCTTAGTGAGCCTAAGCCTCTTGTGGTGATGCAAAGACATCAGCAGTCCTAAACCCTATCACCTCAAGTTCCAGCCCTTCATGTCCTCACTGCTGTTGTGTGATGTGTAACATTATATCTAGGGCAGGATTCAGAAACCCAGAAGATAAAAAGAGCCATTTTAAAAAATCCCTTCAATAGCTAAGTGTTTTGAGAGCTGCAGTTGGTTTAGCCTCCTGGTGGCAGATGAGGGGAGGAAGCTGGGTCAAAATACTTTCTGCACGGTCCTATGGCAGGGAGGGGACAGCCTGGAAACAGAAACAGGCCCTCCACAAGGTCCCCTGGTGGTGGTGGAGCACCCTGGAGTCAGTAACAGACCACTCACAGGGGTCCACAGTTGCAGGGGGAGAAGATCCAGGTCCAGGAATGGGCCACCCAAGGGTCCCCCAGTGGGAGGGAAGTACCCAGAGTCGAGCTGTAAGGGGGGCAGCCAAAGAGGTGCAAGTGGCTCCAGAGCCACAAGTTGCAGACCCCTGATCTAGGGTGACTAGAGTGCAAATTTGAAAAATTCTAGCGGGGGGTAGGGGTAATAAACACCAATATAAGAAAAAGCTGTGAGTATCAAGACTGTCCTTGCAAAACAGGGACATCTATTCAGCCTAATTATATCTGTGAAATGTGTAGGTTAACATTTCAAAAGAAAGGCTGTACAGTATTTATTCTCCCATGTGGGTAACATCTGTACTATATTTGTAACAAACTTCAAAATGATGTCTCTGTCTATGCGTCTCAGGCCTCAAGACCAGAGTGGCCTGTGATAAAATTTATTTGCACTGCTCTGGCACCTGGGAATTCATGCAAATTGAGGGTTTCCCCTGACTGGATTGAGTCATCTGTGCTAATTATGTGCCTCGTTCTCTCAGCAGCCTCTTGGGCAGACCCAAGGATAAATAATGCAATGGCTTGCTGGTCAGATGTGGAGCATGGGGCCTTGATGTGGGACTTCATAGATCTAGTATGCCATTGATTCCACCTATGTTCTCTTAATAGTCTAGTTGCAGTAACTTTTACACTAGCAATTATTTCTTATCTAAGTAACAATGTTTAGGCAGTAAGCACTAGATTGTCACTAAAGCTACACTGGCATTTATGCCAGCAAAACACACCCCTAGTGACAAGTTTTGCCTGGGTAAGCACCTGTGTGGACAGTGCTCTGTCCATGGAGCACTGCTTCCTATCAACATAATACAGCTACACAAATGCTTCTGCTGGCAAACCTTGTCACTTGGGATGTTTTTTCATACCCATGCGGCAAAGCTTTTGCTGGCATAAGTGCCAGAGTATCCAAGGCCTTAGATGCTGCCTTGAGTAAGTGGTGGTATGAAAAGACAGTGTCCCACGAGCATGTAGGAAGAAACAATCCCTCCTCAGGCTTGCTGGGTTGCAAGGAGGATAGAGGGAGACCATAAAAGTGTTGGATGTGAGGAAAAAATAGGGTGGGGAGATAAGAGAACAAAGTGTAATGACAATCCATCTTCGTTTGCTAAGAGAGGGGAAAGATTTCAAAGAGGACAGAGTTAGAGCTTTTTACTTTACCTCTTAAAAGGGCGGTTAATGTGGAGAGAAGACAGCATGGCTGAGCAGTCCTGGATACTTTCCCCACAGAAGAGACGCAGCATAAACCTGGTGGTGGGTTTTGATTGTCCACATTCCAGAAGAAGCATAAGTTAAAAACAAATGCTATCAATTCAAGTGGGGTAAGATGGCTTTTTTTTTGTTTTGTTTGCTTTGCTATGCTGCCTGAAATATATCTCTGCATTTGTCAGAAAAGGCCACTCTAGGTCAAGACTGGGTATAAAAGGGATACATCGTATTTCCTTGTAATGCACCTAGACCTGGCACTGAGCAAACTTCTGTAAGTTTTCCAAACTTTTTTACTTAGGGTCAGAAAATGTTATTTTAAAAATGAAATTTGCTTTGTTATAGCCACCCAGTATGAATGATCCCATGTTATTTATGCACATGTGCTCTACCAGGTCTTGCCAGAATCAGGAACTTTGACAAATACTGTATATTTGTGTATGTTATAACTACACTGAACATGACAAAAAAGCCTCATATAAGCAAAGTGAAGAGAAATTAAATTACAACATACAATGCACTCCCTTAGCTGGCATATTGTTAAATATTTACCAATTGTTGCAAGAAAGTGAAGTGTCATTAAAAGAGCAGAATATTAGTCTGTTGAGTCAACCTATAGTTCTGAGATATTCTTTAGTATCCTACCATTCCAACTGCACCAACTTAAAATTGTTAAAATGTAGATGGCTTATTAGTATTATAAAAGAAAGGCATTCAAGTCATATTTAGAATGGTTATTACTTCCATTTACATCCATGGTTAGTATTGCCAAATCCCACAAATAGCCAAAGCGTGACAGTGACACAAACATTAGTATTTCTATGGCTATTTTGAAAGTCTCTTCTCCACAAAGAAGAGGGGCATTTTCCCCCTAGTACTTTTGCTTTCTCTAAGTCTACTGGAGATAAACAGATACAAATTTCCACAGGGTTTCATGTTATCACAGATCATCTCTTTGGAGACTTTGAGTTGAGAGAGAGAAAAACGGGGTTGCAGGCATAGCAGAAAGCTCATTCTAATAATACAGAATTGCTTTCTCATTTCACGTCTGCTTATTTTGTGAGCACAGATGTTACTGTCATTACTTCACACAGTTCAGGAACAACCATTTTAAAACAAATCAACACTTGACAACTGCTATTACAGTGAAGTATCAGGAAATCACTAAAATATCACAGCATAGGCATAGCTGATAAATAGTGATATTTTATTAGTAATCTCTAAGCAATTTATGTGTTAGCAGAGATGTGTCCATCCACAAAATTATACTTCTCTATTTTATGTACAGATATATACCTTTAGTTTCTCCTGTATATAACATTGAACAGACAGATCATAAATAGCAAACACCACAATTTATTCACAAAGATGCTGCAATTTTTAGTACTAAATGCCAGTTTTCTCAGTCAATAAAAAAGTAAGATTGCAAGAATCAGTGCTGTTTAACTCCAGTTTACTTTAACTATCTCTTCAAACCAGAACAAGTGCCTCTCCTCCCATCCCCCCATGTGTGTATGATCCTGTGGCTTAAAACATGTCCTAACTGATGTCCTTGGAACCTACATCACATGATAATACAATATTAATAGGTGCCACTTAGTAGGGAGTCAGAGCTCCTAGCTTCTTGTTCAGGGGGTTCTCCCTTCTTAATAAAAAAAAGAGCTAAATTCAGAACTGACAAAAGTAGGTGTGACTTTGTAGAAATAATTGGGGATGCACTCTTACACCACATGTGATTTTACATCAATGGTTGTATTCTTTTATTAAGGACCATGCAGTTTCACTGAAGTCAGTGGGCTTTCAATAATGATTCAAATATTGTTACTTAACAAAAACTATTAGATATGATGGCACAATTATCCCAAAGTGTCCTAAATTATTTATCATTTAAGTCACCTTGAGCTGGGATTCCCTCCAGTAATTAAAATAATCAGGCTAAAGACAAGCAACATCAGAAGATTTTCAAAGCCTCTGACTGGTCTGTTAGACTTGCAAAATCAGTCTGAGTTCACAAAGCTTTGCAAAATATAGCTCACAATGATCTTCATCCCTTCCTTTCCCATATAGTGATTGATATTTCACAATGTAATGTGTTTTTCTAGCTGAATTAAATGAGCTAAGTAGCATCAATAAGACAATGAATAACCTCATCTATCAGCTGTAAGTTCCCCATCTTCAAGCATCTGACGTAGGGGGATTCCCTCCCATGAAAGCTCATGTGATAAATCAATACGTTACTTTTGAAAAGTTCCACCAGACTAACACAGCTACCCTCTTGAAACTCATCAACCAAGTTATCTTTGGGAAGCTCATGGAACTGTTTCTTCAAGACTGTAGTGAGAATGTAAAAGGAAAACTCAGATATTATAGCTGTATTGCTTACTATTAACTATATAGCCACAACATCGGGCCTCTTTCTTTTGGCCATTCAGTTCTTTTAATGTCATGGCTGAGCCATACTAGCTTGCCCACTGCATTACTGTTGTATGGAAATTGAAATTCTTCATTCCTCTTCATTGTCTTCCATAGGAGTTGATCAGATCCAGGGTCTGTCAGTTACTGCCCTTCACTAACAGTAGCCAAGCCCTTGGTCACATTTTAATTAAAAATCTATTTCTTGACAAGTTAAACTAGAAGAGGCAAAATCCTGAAATAAAAGTAGTAAAACACTCACTTGGCTTGACAGTGTAAACAGCCCTGGTAAGCAGACTTTCAGCCTTTCTTTAACAACATAGGCTAAAATACTTGAGCAATCACATATGGCAAAATAAAAACTCTCTTTGAACTTAAATGCTCATTATTTCTGTCAAATTGTAGAATGTCTCTCTCTCCTGAATGGGTTTTTTATTTCCAGGAAGGAGAGGGGGAGAATGTGACCAGAGCTCCTTTACATTTTGAGGAAGATGAAGCAACATGGTCCTTATACAGTCCTTGCCACCCTATTGTCTCAGCAGTGATAAACAAAGAGAATCCCTTCCAAAATTGGAACAGAATGGCAAGAAGAGTTTGAATTCAGTTCAGGTGATGATGTATTTTTTTCTGTCTCTGTCTGCCTCCCAAAAATCAGATAAGGATATTAGGCTATATCCTCTTCCACTTCCCCATACCAGCCATCAGCCTCAGTGAGTCCAAGTAATATTTTATGATGGACCTAGGCAGCTCTAGTGATCCTGTCAGCCCAATGGTAAGTGCAGCGTTTGAACTTATGACAAAGAGTAACTGCAGCAGCAGCTGCCACAAGGAAAATGTGCCACAGAGGAGGTTTAAAAGAAAAGCCTCTTTTATGAAAAAGATAACCTGAGCATTCACCAAACGGTCAGCTCACTGAGCTAGGTGTGGATTGGGCTTAGTTGTAGACACACAAGAATCATTGTGCTCCGTCTCATCTGTTCTCAGCCTTTCCCTTTTCCTCCGAGTGGCCTGGAAATTCTCTCCCATTCACTAGGCTATTGAACACGTGAACTCATCACAGGACAAACACTATGTACCTCTGGTCCTCAGGCTTTCACTCCTGTTACAGGAAACTTCACTAGTCACTCACTTTACTGCACAGATAAAGTCCTGCTATAGACCATGCTTCTTCCACTCAGGGAAACACTATTATTCCTTCTCTTTCTTTTAAGTAGAATACTTTTTAGGCAGTTCTCAGATCTTTAGAATCCACTCCCACTTCGTCCTTTGCCTACAAGAGACCTTCTCCTTTTACCATGGGAACTAGCCCCCTGAAATCTGTTTCCCCCTTGCATCCACCTCTTTTGCTTTGCTTATTTCATCCCTTCAGACAGACACACAGATATTGCGCAACAGAGCTAAGCACAGCACCAGTGCAAAGGAGGCTATTAACCCCTTCTCATCCTGACCTAGTGCATGATTTGAATACCCCATCAAACACAGTCATCCTCAGGAGTAAACATAATGATTCACGCTCATCCATAGTGTAATACTGCAGAGGTTTTCATCTCCAGTGTACCCTGTATGCTGTCTGTCTTTGCATGTCACTCAGTCCTCCATCTGAGAAGTGGTGAATTCAGACCTCTGCTAGGGTAACCAAATATCCAGATATAATCCCAAAGAACCTACTTATCTGCCAGCATTTCTCTATCTTCCTCTACTCTGATTCTGAGCACTATGCTACTCAAGTCCTTCTGATATTTTTAGCCTCCACAGTCTCTAGTTCAGCAGCCCTTCACAGGAGCCAGCCTTCCTATCTGCTTCTTACTTTGACTGAACTCTCTCTGTTGAAGGCCTAGGTGTTTTCTGAGTTATCAACTAATCATTCCTTATTCCCGCCTTGTCTGGCTGACAAGTGGCTATGTAAGTATAACCCAGGGGAAGTGAATGTGACTAACTGGCCCTTTAACTCTTTCTTGATCATGATTGAGGGTGGAATTGGTTTCAGCTCTATCACAGCAATCCGTGACCTAACCTGTTAAATGTTGCATTGCTTCCTTCCTAGAAGAGGAATTCTACATGTGGTGAGTCACTCTCTACCTTGAGCTTCACTTGGAAAGAGTAATGGTAGGGTGCCTACCACAACATTATTGAGCTACGGGAAGGAAGCTAGTGGATGACTGAGGAACATTTTGAACATCAAAAAAGAGGGCTGAACCAGCTGAGTGAGGCAGTGGTAATGAACAGTCAGAGCCTCTTTTTCAGGGTCTGATTGAACAATTATATTAGACCATTTTGTCTGAGAAATATATTTTAAGGTTTTTACAGTATTTTTCTTGGGAGCTCATATGCTTCCTTCATACATCTGGACTCAAAACTATTTACGTGATCCATCAAGATCTCATGTAGCTTCCATACCCAGGGAAACACTTTAAGTAGGCCAGTAATATGGAGAGGGCTTTCTTTTTGCCTAACTTGTCAAAAATGGAATAGAATGGGATAATCAAAGGAATTCAAGGCTGTATAGAGGAACTAAGAGGAAACTTGGGATCTCACGCAATGTTCCCTTTAAGCTGCGCGAGTACATGCCCGCGCAGCAGCCGTGACTCCCCAGCGCACTCACTGCCGGCAGTGCAGGGCTAGCAGCTGTGGCTCCTTGCTGGCCTGAACGCACATTCTTCTGGCTGTCAGCGAGCTGTTCTGGGGAGTTTAAGATCTCCCCTGAACATGCGCAGGGTGGGAGATTTTAAACTTCCTGGCGCAGGTTCCTGCCGCCCAGAAGAATGGCTGCAGTGAGGGGCACACTCCACATGGGAGCAGCTCTGGCAGCCAGGGCCGTGGCCTGGGGGAACCGGAGGAAGGGGAGCCTGGGGGACTTTGGGAAGCTGGCCTGAGGGCGCACAGAGAAAGCACCCAGCTGTGGGACTTAGGGAAGCCCCCCCCCCCCCCGCCACCGCCGCTGCCGCTGCCACCGCCAGGGAAAGCACTGGGGGGGAAGCAAGTTGCTTCCCCAAGACTAGGGCTGCCAGATGTCTGGCAAAGGGAGGACATGTACTCCTTTTTACCTTCATGTCCTCCGTCCTCCAGACATTCTAAAAATAGGTGGTTTTTTTTACAGCTTGTTACTTTTCATGAGTAGAATCTTAAAAAAAAAGGGGGGGGCAACACAGGGCTTGACCCCATTAGCTTGAGGCTGTCTCCTATACACACAAAGCAAAGGGGAGCCAAACATATAGATTCCTAGATGCTCCTCTAATGACAACTTCAGTGGTTTAGTTGGTAGTGCAACTGCCTCTTAATCTGAGGTGTGTGGGTTTGAGAGTGTGGTTGGGCATTTTGATTGTTTTGGACTGCGATTCCCTGCAAAAGGGCTACATTGGGGAAAAAAATATGACAAACCCAAATAAAATGAAGGAAAATGAAGTATATTGTGAATGAAATTACTAACGGGCACATTTGAATGGGTTAGAAACAATATAAGACAATTATAATAATAATAATTATTATTATTATTTTTAATTATAAAACGGGCTGCTGTGGAAATGAAAAAGCGGTGAGTCAACTTTTTAGATGCTGTTCAAGTTTATATTTGCAAATTTAGTTTTTTAACTTTTTTTACGTCTCATGAACATTAATGAAAGGGTCATGGAAAACTTTCAGTTACTAAAAAAAATCAGTTTTCAGTAAAATAAAACATTGTAGTATTTTTTTTTATTTTAAAATAATTTAAAAAACACATGGTTTTGTGCTGTTTTAATGCCGCATTCATTATCATTACCATTTTCCATGACATAATATGGTAATGATAGCAATGTTTCCTATAAAATGATTATGCAGCTGTGCAAGTTATGGATATGCTATGGGGGCCAGTGGGCAGCAGAGAAGGGGCCCGATATAGGTTGAGGAACTTGCTCACCTGCATCCATAACTTGCTCACCTGCATCATCACCTTAGAGGGAACACTGCTCTTTTATCCACTTTTCTGTGTAGTGTGTAGTTCTCAGGCCTCTAGAAGCCATTCTCTTCCATACATACAAGAAAATCTTGAGACTAGAGGAAGGGGTTTTGGGGTATGTGATATTAAGAACTGTGCTTTTGAGGGTTTCAGCTTTCCGGACAGGAAATGTAGGGAAGAGATGTTGCAAAAGCATTTGGAATTGTGTTATTGGAAAAAAAAAATTTCTTGTAATAGCAGAATGATTCCTGAGTATTGTATATTATCAGGTATAAACAGAAATTTAAATATATATATATATGATTGGAAGAACAGTGCAGTTAAAAGCTACACCACAGCTAAAACTTTCTGCAAATATGAAAAACAACTAGAAGTGATTTAACAGCACTTCCATCTGTGTCTGCAAGCAATGAATGCCAGAGAACAGGAAGATAATCAGAAGGTTGCCTTATTTCTGACAAAAGCATTATGATGCGACATCCACCCCAAAATGCCACTGATTAGAAGTAGGCTCAGCTTGGGGCCTGTATAAAGCCCCAGAGCAGTGAGCAGAAAGAGGACGGCAGGAAGTACACTGCAGATACTCCAAGTGGAGGGAGCTGAGAGGCTGGCAAGCCTGGGAGGCGGGGCAGAAGGTAGGTGAATAGGAAGAAACCCAGGGAAAACAGAAGCAGGAGGTCAGACTGTATAGACGTTTTGACTGCTTATTTTAGAGCTCTTGGACTGGAGCCAGTGTAGAATTACTTTACTAGGAAGTGGCAAGATGATGCTAAAACAACAAGGAGTTGTGTGGCACTTAAAGACTAACAGATTTATTGAAGCATCTGACGAAGTGGGATTTTCTCCCACAAAAGCTCATGCGAAAAATAAATCTGTTAGGCTATGTCCACACACAAGCCCTTGTTTCGAAACAAGCTGTTTCGAAATAAAGGCCTTATTTTGAAATAACAAAAAGCTATAAGGAAAGCTATAAGGAAATAAAATAAGGAAAAAAGAGGGAATTGAAATAGCATGTCCACTGTGACATGCTATTTCAAAATAGGAGAGGGGAGGAGCAGGGAGGCTTGTGCTGGGCTGGGGATGCCCCGCCCCTGGGATTCCCCTGCCCCCCCTGCTGCTTCTGCAGGGGGCGGGGGGCTTCCCCTACCCCCCCGCCACTCCTGCCGGGGGTGGGGGGACTTCCCCGGCGCCCCCTGCCTCTTCTGCCACGGGTGAGGTAGGGGCCGCCTCCTGCCAGGGATTCCCTGGCTCCCTCCCCCCCCGAGGCCTGCGGCAGAAGCGGCGGGGAGGCAAAGGAAGCCCCCTCACCCCCTGCAGAAGCGGCAGGGAGGCAAGGGGAGCCCCCTGCCCCGGACAGGAGGGGGGGGCGACAGGGAACCCCGGGGGCAGGGCGCCCCAGGCTTGGGGGCAGCCCCAGGGGCGGGGTGAGCCGCCCCTGGAGCCACCACCCCACGGGGGCTGCATTCCCCCTGACCGGGCTGTGGGGCCACCATCTCCCCTGCAGCCCGGGCGGGGGGCAGAGCCCTGGGGGTGCCCCAGCCGGCTTCCCCCCCTTCCACTTGCCGGGGGTAGGGGGACGAAGGAGGCTGAGGCACCCGTCCGCCACTGCTCCCAGCAAGGGGAAGCCAGCTGGGGCACCCTCGGACCACCTGCACCCCACTCAGCACCCTGGCCAGGGTGCTGGGGGGGGTGACCTTCCCCCCAGGGTGCTATGCAACCTGGGGGGAAGGTCCTTGTTATTTTGAAACAATCCTTGTTTCGAAATATCATGTCGAAACGGCTTATTTTGAAACAACTGGTTTCGAAATAACCCTCCTTTTGAAAGCAGAGTGGTTTAAGCTGTTTCAAAAGGAGGGCTCTTGTTTCAAAACGAGGAGCTCCCCCCTTTCGAAACAAGAAAATGTCGTGTGGACATGGGTACTTTTATTTCAAAACAACCAGTGTTGTTTCGAAATAAAAGCCCTGTGTGGACATACCCTTAGTCTTTAAGTGCCACACGACTCCTTCTTTTTTTTGCTGGACTAGACTAACACAGCTATCCCTTTGGAAAATGACAAGATGATGCTAACCAGACAGTGGGTCTGGGGCAGCTTTGAATTTCCCAGAAGTGCAGGACCTTAATGTCTTGGCTGGAGGGATAAACCACAAAGAAGAGACTGCAGATCAGAGAGTGAGTAGAGCTGTAGAGTAAGGCAGGGTGGGAGAAGACAGGATTATCGGTAGATTGTAAGCCTGGCAGAGCTAATTCCCAGGATGGCCACCAGAAGGTGCTGATATCAGTGAGTGAACTCTGTGACAAGCTGAGTCTGATACATTAGGCACATTTGAGGTTTTTCCTTACCTCAGTCTCAGAAAGTTAACAATGAAGTTGCAGTGAAGTTTGGGGTAAGATTTGTAACTGCTGGTTCCCATTATTCCATATCAAATGAATTGGTGGAAAATAAAAAAGCAGCAAGGGAGAGAGATTCCAGACTCTGACCCATAATTAGCCCTGTTAAATGACAGAATGGCATCAATAAAACAAGATGTGCTACCTACGTATACCTTATTTAAACAGAAAACTGAAAACTGGAATTCTTGTAATGGTAGCAGCTGACATCAGAAGAAATGGGGGATGTGCAGAAGTGTAAAGAAACAGTTACATCTAAACCAAAAAAGCAATGTGATTTGGGAGAGCTCCCCCTCTTCTGTGAACACTATGCAATGTATGTCTCTATAGCTATGTTTAGATTGCCAGCAGCACCACCAACAGTACAGGACTGATTTCTTTTTCCCCCTGAGTTTGATTGAGCATCAGTAAAGATGTTTAGAGCTGCACTCAGTTGAACCCAGAAGTTGACACATTAAGACCACCCACTGAAGCAGCAATGGACAGGGCCGTAACTATGGCAGGGCAAAGGAGACAAGGCCCTGGGCGCCAATTTGAGAGGGCGCCAGACCCTTCCTGGCCCTGGAGAGGAATGTGCCTTAAAGGAGCCGGGGAAGGGAACCCCCGCCCAGCTCTGGCCGCGGTGGGGGAAGGGAACTCCCGCCAGGCTCTGGCTGTGCCGCCCAGCAAGCGTGGCCAGCGCTGGGCGGGAGGCTGCCTTTTCCTGCAACCTGGCAAGCACAGGCAATGCCGGGCAGGAGGGTGCCTCTCCCTGCCATCCGGCAAGCACAGCTGGCACCAGGCGGCAGGGTGCCTTTCCCCAGTGCCTAGCAAGCGCAGCCAGCCCTGGGCAGGAGGGTGCCTTTCCCTGAAAACACTTTCCCACCTGGCACTGGCCACTCTTGCCAGGTGGCGGGGGAAGGCACCCTCCTGCCCAGCATTGGCTGTGCTTGCTGGGCGGCGAGGAACCCCAGGCGTCCCTGCCAGCAGCAGGGAATGCCCCTGCCGGGGGACTCCTCAATGCTGAGGCCAGATTGGGCCCTGGGGGTGGAGGTGGGGGCATGGGCATGTCCAGGGCTGCTTGCCCCGGGCACTGTCTTTTCTAGTTACGGCTCTGGCAATGGAAACATTTCCGGTGGTGTAGCACAGTGACGATGCCATGTATAGGGCTGAATTAAGGCTCCTGGGGGCCCTTTGGTTCCCCCACTGCAGTGGTGCCTAGGCTGGGGGCAGGATAGGGAAGTGCTTGGTGCTGGGGGTGGGGAGGCAGAGGGACCAGCAGACTGGCTAGCTGTGGGGTTGGGGTGGGCTGGTTCTTGGTGCCGGGGAGTCTCAGCCTGCACTGGCAGGGCCGGAGCCAGCAAACTAGCAGCCAACTGAGAGACTGGTGCTTGGCTCCAGGTGGGCCAGGGCCCTGGGGCCAGAGGCTGCAGTGAATGGTGCTCCTTCCCCACTCCCTGAGCTGGCTGGTCTGACCTGGTATGTCTGGAGCACTCCAAGGATGGGGATGGGATGGCTGTGCACAGTCCAACATCTGGAGGTGGCGCTTCAGGGCCAGAAGCATTGTTGGGCCACTGCACTGGGGCCATTGGGGGGCCTGGGAAAGAAGACCAGCCAGGCCAGTCTGATCCACAGGGGACCCCATGTGGCAGCCCAACAGAACTCCTGGCCCTGGGGCATGGTCACTGTATGCCAACCAGCCACACCTCCTCCCCTCACTGCAGCTACCGTGTGCTGGCCTGAGCGGGGCTGGATTTTTATAGGGTGGCAGGGCCCACCTTTAGCTCAAGGCTGCAGCCCCTGAAGCCCCTGCATTCATCTGGCCCTGGCTGCATAGAAGGGGAGTCAAGAAGTGAATGAGAGTTACACAAGCTACTCTGCACAGCTTGTGTAACTCCCCTTGACTGTTCCTGAATTTCACAGTAAGTGTAGACCAAGCATTAGATAGAAATCAGTGGTGGCAAAGACAGGTGGTGTCACATGGTGGTGCTCCACCAGTTTACCAAGTTGTCACCCTCAGTGGATATATATGGAAGAGGAATATGCAGCACCTTCTCTAGCTTCCAGAAGGGTGGGAGAAGCATCTGGTGTTTTGCCTGATCAGGGCTCAGGGAACAACTAGAACAGGTCAAGACAACCAAGCCCCAGGACATAACGCTGCCAGAGTAAATGGACTCTCTGCCTCTTGACAGTAGTACTGATATTTTAAGGAGATCCACATGTCCAGGCAACAATGCAAGGCACCTCAGAGATTAAACAAACATTGTTAGTACATTCTTAGTTAGCAGGCTGGTTATAAGCATTTAGAAAGGTGTGTTACATAAAAGTTGTTTAAGTGTTTTTCTTCTTAAGTTTTGACTGGGAAAGGAGGATGTGGTTTTGGGAACTGAATCTCTACAGGGTGTAGCTTCCCAGACAGGAAGTGTGAGGGGCAGGCACTGCTGAATCCCAGGTTCTATTTTGCAGGGACAGTTGGCAGTGAATAAAGGGCCCTCTTTCGAATGCCTTGTGACCAAGGTGATTTCTGAACATCATGTCGAGGAGTTGTGTGTAGCTCCTGTCCACAAGACTGACCATTAACTCCTTCCTTCTTTGTCTGCATATAGGATTTATATGTGTGGATTTTGTTCACCCTCAGAAGTAAACCAATTCTTTACAACAGAAAACAAAGAGATATCACACATATTTTAGATGATATCCGCTCATAACATCAACACTCCTGTATCCACTTGCAAGTGTTTGTCTCCTAGTCACTAATCTGGAATTTGCTTTTAATGCTGAGATAGTAAAGGTCAATTTAGAGCCCTACTTCACATCACAAGCCTCAGGACCTAATCTTTTAAATAGTTTGAACACAACATTGTGTAACGTTCCCACTCCTTGTATATGGATTTTTAATGCCACACCTTTCTATTCAGTCAGGCTAGTGATTTAAGAAATGTCTGAGTGTTCCACTAAAGTAACAGCTGCAGGCTAAGCACTGGAGCTTAATGTTGTTTTCTTACATAAAGCAGTTCAAAAGCTAAGACCTGCCAGGAGAAGAGATGTCAACCCAACACTTGACTTTTGGGATCAGTTGAGTCCAGGGGCATTATGTTGTTGTTGTTGTTGTTTGTTGTTTTTAAAGCTTCTTTGTTTTTTGGAGTTAGGTGATGCACAAATAATTAGATCACTATATTTTCCTACAGAGAGAGAACAAGAAACCTAGATCTTGTGTTGTCTACCATTGATCAAGAAATGCCCATGAGAAATCTGAGATACTGAGTGAGTGTTAAAGTTGATGGAAAACCTGAGCCTAGCATTTCAGATTACTGGGTATACCTATTTCTAAGGTTATTGGTTCTCTTACAAAGTTCGTTCTCACTAGGCAAATGTAATGTATTAAATAATTTCTTTTCAGCAAGTGGCAATAAACAAGGTAAGAATCTGAACCAATGTGTTTAAACAGACATATGAGAATTAATAGTATTTACATATGGCAGGAACCCAGCACAAATCCATTAAAAACTACTTACGAAAATAGTTTCAAACTACAGAAGGCCACTGTGGTGTGAGTTGTGACAGGTGACTGTAAGACAAGAATTAGAAACTAGGAGGGTGTGGGGCTGACTACACTTCTACATCACCCCGGAAGGTGTGAGGCAAGTTTCTGCTAATGAAGCCTGGTATGTTAGGTATTGCCAGAAGTACCACACAGCTAAGCCTGAGTGGCAAACTCCTACAGCTTGATTAGTACAAGTCAGTATATAAACCAGAGCTTGATGCACCCCAGGTGTCAGGTCACCATGGTGCCTGCGGTTTGTAGTGTGGCACCTAGCTCTCCTGGCACCTAAAAATAGAGCCGCTGCTGCCTGCAGCAGTGCTTAAGGACTCAGAAGTGACAGCAGCAGGTTTTTTGGTCACGGGGGAGTAGTAAAGGGTGCCAGTTAGGTGCCTTAGTTTGAAGCTGGTCACCTAGCTGGGTGGCCCTTTGGTCAAGCCTTAATATAAACCAAGAAGTCAGCATGTTAAGCTGTTTGAGCAATGATACAGGCTACCTGTTTGCTTCTGCTCAAGACCCTGCCTTGCTGTGAATTCTGACTCCCAACTTCTGACCCTAATTCATCCCTAGCGCCACTGCTTTCCTGCTGTCTATAGCCTGATACCTGACCTTGACATCCTGGTATCCTGACCTGGTGGCTCTGACCCTGTGACTTGTCTCCTGGCCACAACTTGGTAACTGACTGGTGTACACAGGCCTCCCAGGGGCTGGCCCTGACAGTTTGGATACATCTGACTTGTACTCTCTGATACAATAAACCAGCTAAGGTATTGGAGGGAATACTGGAAGGTATCATTAGTGTGGGTAAAAAGCTGTGTTACCGGTGACACAAAACCAAAGCTTTTGTAACTGAGTCATTTTACCTGCTACATATAAGTTATCACAGACAAGGGCAGTTTACCACAAGGGATTTCATCTGTGCCCAGGGACCTGTACAATGTGGGGGCCCTCTGCCTGCTGGCACTGGGGAGAGGGGATGCCCTGGGCCAGAGGTCAGGCTCTGCTCTCTCTCCCCAACCCTGGGCTGGCTGGTCTGCCCCCAGGGGCAAGGAGAGGCAGGCGGGTGCAACTGGCCACTCCACTCCAGGGGTGGGGCCAACTGGTGCAGCATGACCTCAAAACCACACTGCATGGACTAATCAGCCCTGGCACCCCTGAGGGCTGAGCAGCCAGGCTGGAGCCAGGCTCTGGCCCCAGGACCACCCCAGCACCCACCTGTCTGCAGGGGGCAGGACCCTAGGCTGGAGGGGGGGGGCTGCAGCCATGTTTCCACTTCTTGTAGGATTCTTTATTGATTTTTCACAGCTCCTGATGGAGTCATATCGGCCTCTTACTATCTTTCCTTCACCCCACTATAGTTTGCAATTGCACCCTTAATATTGTTTTTTTCAGAAACTTCCAGAAAATGCTGAGAGAGATTCCACTACATATCTCCATGAGCTGATGCAATCTACAAAACTGCATTACGGTAGATGAACAGTGCAATAATACACATGGTACATCAAGCTCACAATACCAAACTCAATCTGTACAGACCTGAAATAACTAGACATAGTGTAATTATTTGTTTTTCTCTTCAATCCACAGTTTGCTGCTCCTGTGTACTGTCTCTATGGAAAGTGGTAAACTATCTCCACAGGAGCCAGCTAACACAAATGTGTCCTGCTTATATACCTGTAGGTAATGTTAAGGTAGTGGTGCTGGAACTACTTCTCTTGCTTATTTTTATGCTTTCATTTTGCCATGTACTGGAAAGTAAGTGTATTAGTAAGTCAAACTGGTTCTTTGTTTATTTTTCCTGATTTAATATCAAAATGCAGATACCCATGAATGTTTCTTGAACAGCTGTTCATAAGCCACCTACACTCAGATGTATGTCTGGAGGAGAATTTGTCCTATCAAATAAGAAACTAAATAAAACTGAAGAAAATATACATTAGTCATTACCAAAATAACACTGAGAAAAAAAAATATGTCTACAGCGGGAATTAAAATTAGCTAGTCCCCAATCCTTAGTTTTCAGATGTTCAGTAGTCCATACTTCACAGTGATTTAGTAGAAACACGCTTTCTGAAAGTAGCTTTCACTAGCATTTAAACTGTTTTCGGTTTTGATTCAGGGAGAACCGCTACTGAACATGGCTTTCTACTCAGTTTCCTAGTGTGGGGTAGATTCTTGAATATATGTTGTTATAAAGGGAAGCACAGTTCATTTATGCAAGGAGATCACTGTGCTGATAAACATATTACAATCTGAAATACAGCTATCAAAGAGAATATACTTGGACAGGTTAATTGTATCTGTCAGGCATAAGATGGACACACAAATATGCAGCAGCCCAGAATCTTCTTCCCTGACAGAGATTATAGTGTAGTGGCTAACACCTCTGCTTAACATGCAGAAGGTCCTGGGTTCAATTCCCAGGGGGTTAGACTTGATGATCTCATGAGGTCCCTTCCAGCCCTATGATATGATTTGATTTATTAGAATAGGTTCCTTCAAGGAACACAAAGTATACAAAGAAGCTTCAGAAGTGAAATCTTGCCCCCCTTCCCCAGCAAAACTCCTACTGACTTCAGTAGGGTCAGGATTTCATCCTACAACTCTTCAGGAATCCTAAAGTACCCCAAATGGAAGGCTAAAGATGTTACTAAACTGCTAAGCTGATGGCTGCCAAAGTAGAGGAAGGATGAGAATAAATCAAAATAACGAATACTCCAATGTTCAGAAAGTCACGTGTTTATAAAGCTGTAATACAACCAGTGTATACTGTATCAATTCTTCAGGTGGATGTACATCTAAAGACCAAACAAACATACAATAGGTTTGTAATGGTTATTTTGCACTGCTATTAGGATGCATAATTAGAAATAACAATGAATACAAGTTCTAGTCATGCATAACAGGCATAATTAAACTTGTTCAAGCATTTATAAATTTCTAAGGGCCCTTCTACAGGGAAGAAATCAGGATTATGGGACTTTCTTGAGCAATTTCTATTTAAAGTAGTACTTATATTTTTAACAGTACTCCAATCTGAGAGTATTTATGACTCTGGGCATGCCCAATGTAAAGTAAATCAATTCAAAATGTCTGGAGTATGTCAAGTTTTCTTGTGGAAGTTTCAGAAGTGATACTCTGGGCATGATCTAATTTAGAAATTAACTTTAAAAAAGTAGTACTTCAACCCTAATAAAAGCCTAAAGAGTAAAATTTGCAATCCTGAAATTATGCTTTCTGAAAGGGGAAATTGCAAACTACAGTGATCAAGTAACCTGGGTGAATGAGATGAGGGCATTATCCACTTGATGTTCTGAGACATTTGCCATAAATTGCTGTGGGTCACTGTAATCTATTTGAAAGAAATAGAGTGCAATCTGCTTTCCCTACTAGTATGCTGCCACCCTATTTGCTGCTGTACCCTGTCCTCAATTTTTTTTTCTTTTATCTCTTCACATCCCTTTTGCTTGCCACCTACCTACAGCTGAAAACAGACAATCCTGGTGATATTTTTGCTTTCAAGAGTATGATGTTTTGATTTTTTTTTCACAGCTGCTGTGACATTTGTTTAACATACTATCTCTGAGAATATAAACAGTGACATTTGAAAATGGGGAGAAGGACAGGTTCTCAGAGCACAGGAATTCCTGAGTTCTAACCCTGTCTCCAACCTTAACTTCTTAACTGGCTTTTGGAAAATTACTTAGCCTTTTGGTCTCAGTTTCCCCACTTGTAAAATGGGGATAATATATACTTGCCTACCTTTCTTACAGATATGGGATAATTAGTTAATATTTAATGTGTAATTGTAATAATAATAACAATAATAACAATAATAATATGTGAAAGTACTGCATTTTACCTGAAGATCTGGAAGAATCCAGAAACCATATGGGGTTCATGGAGGGAGAGAGAGAGCGAGATCATTGTTTCAGTAGGGGGTCTTTGGACTAATATGGTTTTCACTATCTAAATAGTACATTATTAAGGATAACATTTAAAATGAAAATAACCCCTTTTTGTTCTCTTGAAAATAATTATTTTATATCAAAACCAACAGAAGTTCTGTGACACCTTAAAGACTAACAAATTTCTTCAGTTGCAGCCTATGAATGCTTATGCCTGAAGAAATTTGTTAGCCTTTAAGGTGCCACGGGCCTTTTATTGTTTTTGCTGTATACAGACTAACACAGCTACTCGTCTGGAACTTATCTGATATCAATAGTAAAGAAAATACAAACACTGAACAAACAGCCCTACCTCTGCACTAGTTTATTTTTGGTGATGGAATAATGTTTCATTTAGGACCTAGTTCTGCTCCCCCTGAGATCAATGGAAGTTTTGCTGTCAACCTCACTGGTTGCATAAGTGCATCCCAACTGACTCATTGAAGGTTTTGTAGATCATGCTATGATGCTTCAGGCAGCACCTCCTATCCAGCTGAATAAAGTTACTTTACAGTGTAATAGCTGTATGTGCCTTAATGAAACAATATGTACTGTAGAGAAATAAAAAGACTAAGAGTGGTTTTAAAAGGGACTGTTCCAGGCCTTCTATATTTCCTAAGGGCTTAAGAAGAGCCCAAGTGTTCGTGAGACTGTTATTTGAGCCCTCAGAACTTGGGTAAATTCTGTATGATTTAGAAACAGTGTGAAGACTAATTAGAGTTCAGTTAAATACCTGCGTGAAGTGTAAGTGGAAACAGAATGTGATGCAGATCTGCAGTGCTATGAATGGAACAGTGAGAACAAGACCTCATTTTCACCCATTTACTATGTCTTACATAACAACTGTTCTAAATAACTTCCCACTCTTGCATGAGTAATCCTTGATTTTGAAAGTTCTCCAGTCTGTTACTGGAAGGTTGCTTTGTCTCCTGCTTTGGGGATGAAAAACAGCTCTTAGTTTTGCTCTGTAGAGCCTAATGCAGTCCTTACTGATGTGAACAATCCTTTCTCAGACAAGCAGAATCCTGCTAAACTCAGTGGAAGCACTTGCATGAGCAAGGTTGGCTGGATCAGATGGATCAGACCGAGGTCCTGTACTACCCTGGATTAGGAATTGATAGGACTGTAAATGGCATGGGGGAAAAGGGAGGATTTGGCTGTTTTTTTCAATATAAAATCCACATTAATCTTAAGAGGGAGTAGAGTGATAGATAATGAATTAAAATAACCCACAGTGGGGCAAAATATGCCCTGGATTACTTCTATCTACTTCATTCGATGGGGTTGCCCAGAGAAAGTGAGGGCGCAATGGCTATATCTACACTTGAGGGCTTAGTTAAGTCAGCTTAACAAAGTTGACTTTAAGTTGACTCAAAGTCGACTTTAAGTTGACTTAACAAAGTCTACTTCAAGGCTATGTCCACATTGGAAAGCTCTGTTAAGTTGACTTTATTAAGGTTCCTTCTGTCCTTAAACTCTATGAAATATAAGGATACTTTATTGTGTTGAACTATAGACGTAATCAGTGATGTAAATTGTCTAAATATTTCAGAATAAGAGCATGAGCACCTTATATCTCCCCCTCAGTAGCCCTACAGTTTGCTTGTTGTCATTTTTGAATAATTATGATCTAACTGGAATAATTATAAACCCAGAAATGTGTTGGAAAGTCAGAGAGGCTGCAAGTGTGCAACCAGACTATATCTACACTGCCAAAGCTGTTCTGAAATAGTTATTTCAAAATAACTATGCTGATATTAATTCAAAATAATATTTCAGAATAGTGAGTCTTCACAAGACTCCTTTTTCAAAATAAAGTAGGCATTTGTATTTCAAGTTAGCGACTCTATATTAGACTCTGTAACTTGAAATGGATCCCCCAGCACAAGGGTTTCTCTAGTGGGGGAGGGATTCCTATGAGCGGCTTCCTTCCCGGCCAGAGGTAGGGAACCCCCGGCAGGGCTATATTCCTTGCTGGCCAGCCAGGAAACCCTAGCAGGCTCATTTCCCTGCTGGGGGCAGGGAACTCCTAGTGGGGCTGCTTCCTACCTCCAAAGCATGCTGATCTGCCTCCCTCCCCAGCCCCTCAGTTCAGGCTGGAGGGGCTAAGAATTAGCCAGGAGCCTGAACAGAGGGTCTGGGGTGGCCAGATTGGCATGCCTTATGTAGGTGGGAAGCAGCCCCAGCAGGGAAACCAGCTCGCCACAGGACATCTCTTGTCCTGCAGGGAAGGGAGTCCTGTGAGGGATGTGACACTAGCTGGCTCTAGGGGATTGTTTATGATTATCTTTTGTATTAATATTTCATACTTGCAATAATCCATATGCGATAACATAGGATATGCCATGTTTAGTACAGATAGAAAGGTTGTAATCGGCTAGGGATGACTATATGGTTTATATGTAGGTATTATATCTGTATTAGAAGTTAGGGAATATGTTTGTTCTAGTTATGTTCCAAGTTATTTAATTCTAAGGCACCCGTTGACTGGGTGTCTGAAAAACCATTGTCCTCTTAAGGCCCCATTAAGGAAGTGCCCAGCTACAGTGAGCTTAGGAAGAAACCCAGCTTGATGAGTCCCCAGGACTGACCATGTGACTCGGCTCCATTTTGAACTGCAAAAGACCCCACACGAGGTGGGGAGGAAGGTATTAAAAGGCAGTGGCTCCATCTCCATTTCATCTTCAGTCTCAGCCTCCAGCCTGCAACTAACACCCTCCTCTGGAACTATTCTGCTGCACTGAACAAATGACTGAGAACGCACCCAGGTGTTGGGTGCATACCAGAGGAATTGGACTAACCTGCAAACTACAAAATTCTTCAAGGACTTGCTTTCTATGGACTCTAAATCATTTCTATATATGTGATTTACTTTGACCTTTTAACAAGTCTCATATTTTGATTCTTTTCTTTTTCTATTAAACTTTTAGTTGTAGTTACTAAGGAATTGGCTGATGACATGGTATTTCGGGTAAGGTCCAAGCCGATATTATTCTGGATGGTGTGGCTTACCCTTTGTGGTCAGGAAAACCTATTTCTTTAAGAGACCTGGTAGCTAGGTGTGGGACCAAAGGAGCTGATGTGCAACAAAAGGGGCTGTTTCTATTTTGTTATGATTGGTGATGACGAGAGTGAGGAATCAGAAGCATGTTTGGTTACTGACTGGGAGACTGGTTTAAGTACCACCCATCAGTGGTTTGGGGGTTTGGCCACTGGTTCTGCAGCTTGCCCTGATTTTCGCACATTCAGAAGGTTATCCCAGGAGGTGCGGATCACAAGGGCTATCCCTTCCCTGGCGGAACGTGGCCTCACCAGGGAATCCCTTCCCGTTATTCAGTGGCTTTGCTGGTGTTGGGCACCCCGGGGCATGTGCCCCGAGTCCCAATGCCAGTGCCCTGGATCTCTGGCCCAATCGGGCCGGGGATCCGGGGCCCAATCCCCAGCTGGCTGCGGCCATGGCAGCCCCATCCGTGGCCAGGGATCCGGGGCCTGGCTGGCTGCCCGGCAGGCCCCGCCCCTGGCCAGGGATAGGGCCAGGGGGAGGCCGTGCCACCATGGGTGGCTAGGCCGTGGCAGGGCCGGGCCAGAAGCGGCCGCTGGAGTCCAGGCCCATAGCCACGGCCACGGGTGGCCAGGCCCCCGATCCCCAGCTGGGGGCGGGGCCGCTGTGGCCACTGGCACCCAGGCCCCGGATCCCTGGCTGGGGATCCGGGGCCTGGCTGGCCACCTGCGGCCGTGGCAGCCCCATCCCTGGCCAGGGATCCAGGGCTGCATATGCGGGCCTGGCCTCCAGCGGCTGCTTCTGGCCTGGCTGGGCCGGGCTGTGCTGCGGCCTAGATGCCCACGGCGGCGCAGCCCTCCCCAGTCCTATCCCTGGCCAGGGGGCATGGCCTTCCGGCTGAAGGTGTGGCCTTCTGGCTGGGGGCAGGGGCTGTGCCTGTGCCCCGGGTCCCTCCCCGCCCCAGCAATGCCCCTGCTGTTATTTAAAAAAAAAAAAAAAGCCAATTCTGGAGCTTGCAATGGCTTTTTCTGAAATACCTATTTCAAAAGAATTTTCCTTCTGAAATAAAAGCAGGTTTAGTTATTTCAAAATAGTGTTTTGTTATTTTGGAATAACTAAATGCCTGCATGGATATGAAAAAGTTTTTCAAAATAAGCCTCCTTATTTCAAAAAAACCTTTTCAGTGTAGACATACCCAGAGAGATTACAGAGGGGTCAAAGGTGCAGCTAGCCCTGTAACCATGAAAGACCTACTTTGCTGATTCTGGAAAGGGGGCAGAAGCAAAAAATGTTCTTTCCTTAGCATTCTACTACAATTAGGCTCTAGCCTGCTGATAAGTTTCTGAAAATTCTTTTAAGCTCTTCTAATCAAGCCCATCCCTTTGTGACTTCACTTCACATGTTTTATGTCCAAACATGCCCAGGTTGGTGTCTAAAAGGGTGCTGCTAGACCAGCTTATGACGCTGGTTGTAACTGCCTCAGGGAGACACAGAACAAACTCCTAAAACAAACAAAAATTACCACCATGCACAACAGCAAGCCAGCGTACCACCACCAACCCCCAAACCTGCCTTTGCCACCAGGACAAACAACTACCCTCGCTACAAGAAAGTGTAGTGGCTAGCCCTACTGCTTAATATGTAGAAGGTCCTAGGTTCAAGCCCTATGGGGCTGGATGTGATGATCTCATGAGATCCCTTCTAACCCTATGATTCTATAAACCCACAGCTCTATAAAGTGGATCCTAAGACTTTAATGTCCCTTTGCAATTTTTGTTGAGTTCTGCAGTACTCTATAAAAAGAATGCTAAGAATCTATATTGCTATCCTTTTTTTCAGGGCTGAGATACATATCATGATGTAAGCCAATATTGCTGCCAAATTAATGCACCCTTTGTGTGCAGTGCTGTTCTCCCTTAAGTTTTCCTCTGGCAGGATCAGGAGCAGCAGCAGCAAAGGTCTCTTCTCCCACAATCCACTCACTGTGTTTACATCTGAACATGGCTCACCACCATGATTAAGCCCAGCTGATTTCTTTTTATTCAGTAATGTACAGACATTTTAACACAAGGAAAACAATATGGGTACTGGCTATGTAAATAAATAGTGAATTATTCCTCAGCTAAGTGCATGCAATAGGTGTTTAACTTATCAAATGTAAAACAGTGAGAGCGTTAGACGGGCAGTAATGGAAACTGAATTGTCAATTCACAGAACAGTACTGGTTCCTTCCAGTCCCATGATTCTATGAACAGGAACAGTGTGAATGGCAGCAGTGAAAATTACCCCAGCATTCTTCAGTCCTGAGCTGGTAGGACAACTAACTTTTGTTTTGTTCAGCCTCCATTTTTACTAAATCGCTGTATTTTTCTGTGTGGAATACTAAAAAGAAGCTGGATTCTGCATATTTGAATTCAATGAGTTTTGCTGATGACTTTGATGGGATCTGGATTAGACCCAAAGATTAGTGTAGGATATGAGGACACCTGTCTACCAGCAACTAGCTGGAAACCAATAGCTCATTTATTCTTTTCACATAAAAACCAAAACCAATGTCAGGTGATAACAACTTTCAGTCAGTACCAATTTACGTTGAATTTGAAGTAGTCACCTAGAAGTGAAAGCCTCAGTATCTTAGTGTCGAAAATCCTAGAGCTATCAAGTTCCCTTATAATAGCCATGTTAGTTAAGGTTTCATTGAAGCCTGAGTGTATGTCCAATAGTCAGCCAAAAGCTCATATAGTTACCAGAGATTAGAGAAGAGAGCTCAGTAGATTTATTGCTAGTCTTTTTCCATCTTAAACCTAGATTTTGATTCAATCTTTCCTCCAAGCAAATTTGATCAGGCACCTGTAAATAAATACAGTAGAGTGTGAAATGAATTTTATGCTCCATATCATGAAAACACACTACATTCAACTCAGCTTTGTGTTAGGAAAAAAAAAAAGATGACTATCTAGGAAGCCATTTAGCTAGGCAATAGCTATGCTATTTAAAAGATATTAAATACATTTGCTCTCACAACTATGGGAACAACCAAATGGTTACCGGTAACAGCAGGCACCAAAAAGAAACAATAAATGCAAAGTTTTGTCTTTCCAGGACTATTCTGCTTCAGTGCAGTGAAAGAGAGAAGTATTAATCATGCTAGCCAGACTCTTAATAATCAGGATGCAAAATTTATGTCACAGTATACCCTGCCACCTTTCAAATGACCTGAGAGAATATCAATGTAATGTGCATAGATCCTGACATTACTGGAGTCCATCGGCAAAAAAGTAGTAGTGACAGATGTCTTCTGCTGAAAACTGTCAGAAGAAATCTTAACATCAACAGGAGAAAGGTACGGGGGGGCAAAGACCAAACCCAACTGAATTATATGAATATCAATAATACTCAACTGAAAGCCTAAAAATTAAAAGTGTGTGTGTGTGTGTGTGTGTGTGTGTGTGTGTGTGTGTGTGTGTGAGAGAGAGAGAGAGAGAGAGAGAGACTCATTTTCTTTCCTTAGCTGTATGAATCTGGATTTGTCACCAGGATAGTTACAATGTAAATGCACCAGCCTTTAAGGCACCTTCTGAAATAGCATATTGTTGACTTTAAGCTCTGCACAAAGTGTATTCAGGTTTAGATATTTTTCTTTCTTTTTCTATTGAAAATAATTAAAATCATAGTGACTGAATATATTAAGATAGAGGGAAAGTGTCCCACAGTCTTTCCTCTAAAGATAAGTGCAGTGAGGAAGAAGCAAGGGGGTGTACTCAGGCTAGAATCGCTCTCTGTGCAGCTCGAAAAGGTTACCTTTTTGTTTTTGTTTTAAAAAAGAAACAGAAGTGTGTTAATATTTAGTTATCAGTTCCAGAGGGGTAGCCGTGTTAGTCTAGTTCAGCAAACAAAAAAGGAGTCCTGTGACACTTTTAAAGGCCAAGTGTGAGAGGCACACTGGGCTTCTCTCTCTTTTAATTCAGCCTGCCCCTATGGGTCAGGTCACTAAGGAGTCTCTGGCCACTGGGGTGGGGCCGCCACACACAGAGTCTCTGGCCCCTCAGGCAAGGCCACCCAACAAAGAATAAGCAGTTGTGTGGCACTTTAAGACTAACAGATTTATTTTTTGCATGAGCTTTCGTGGGAGAAGATCCCACTTCCTCAGATGCTTCGAAGATGGGTGAACTTACAGAAAGGAATGGAACTAAATGCAAGGGGGTGTAAAACATAGGATCAGGTCATAAAGTAACAGCCAACAAAGAGTCTCTAAGGGGAACGAGCAGTTGCAGGGATCAGGGGAGTTGGCTATTTTGGGGGGTCAGGCAACTGCCAGTGGCATTGCCCAGGAGGAGGGGAAAGGAGGCAGGGGTCACAGACCCACCCATCTTCACTGTGTCCCAGTCCAGGGCCCTAGCCAGGGCTGCTGAGTTGGCCAGAGGGTCAGTGGGCTCCACCCACAACACGTTGACCCCATCATCTGAACTACACCTCCCCCCTCTCCCAGCAGTACCTGCTCAGCCTCAGTGGGCTAGTTTTCCAGGGACGGGTTGCAGAACTCCTCCATCTCATCTGGGGGAGGCAGGTCCAGCAGCTCATCACGGCCATCTGCAAGGGGCAGTTCTTACAGGTCGCAGCCGGCAGGAGTCTCCTCTTGGTCGTCAGTGGCAGGCAGCTGTTCCAGGTCTGTAGTCTCGGACAGGACTAGCAGGTCCTCCAAGTTAGCTGGTTCCAGGGGTGTCTCTGGACCCTGGACCACTGGTTCTTCCTCTGTGCTGCCAGTCCTAGGGGCCTCCTCCTGATAGCTGGTACCTAGCCTGTCCCCAGGGTAGGGTCCCGGCACTGGGAAATATCCAGCAGCCAGCTCCCAGCTCCACAGAAGTTCCTCTGTAGGGTACTGGTCCCAGGGCTGGGGAAGCTCCTGCGGAAGGGAAGAGGTGTCCTGCCCCTCTGCGAGCTTGGCCTGAAATGAACCTGCTGGCCTTCCTTATATACCTCCTGTCCCACCTCTTTGCTTCCCACCTGACAGACAGTTAGCATCTGAGTTCTCCCTGTGGTGCCTGACCTTCTCTCCATGTCTGCCCCTGAGAAGGGCCCTGCTCCCTCACTACACACCTGCTCCCTTAAGTCCAGCTCCCAAGCCTTGGGGCTAGGCCAGGCTCCCTCTGCCAATTAGGACAGGCTGTCAGCATTTGCATGTTCCTTAGCAGCTCAATGTTGCACCGTAAAGGAGAAGGATTGGAGGGCAAGGTACCAATGCATGAGACAGGCATTAGAGTTTTTCATGGTCAGTAACCACCAAAGGGAGACCTGGTCCGTCACTATGGTACTACCCAGGAGGTAGTACCACAAGGCCTCCACTGCCTTTTTGACAGCTAGGGCCTCCTTTTCCGCTGTGAAATAGTTCTGTTCCTGAGGAAACAATTTTCCGCTGATGTATTACACTGGATGTTCCTCACCTTCCACTGTCTAGGAGAGGATTGCGCCGAGTCTCACAGCCGAGGTGTCAGTCTGGACTACAAAGTAGAAGTCAAAGTTGGGGCTGTGTAGGACTGGCTCTTGGCAAAGGCAATCCTTCAGGGCTTGGAAGGGCTTCTCACAGTCTGGTGTCCATTGGACTTGCTGCAGCTGGTCCTTAGTCAGGAGCCCCGTTAACAGGGCTGCCATCGAGGGGAAGTGGGGGATGAAGTGGCAGTAATAACTAACTAGTCCTAAGAACTGCGACACTCGCCTCTTGGTTGTTAGTGCTGGCTGGTTCAGGATGGCTTGAACCTTTTCCACCAAGAGGTGTACCACCCCTCACCCTAGGGTATACCCCAGTTAAGTGGTTTCCTGGAACCCAATCTCGCACTTTTTTGGGTTCACTGTCAATCTCCCATCTCAAAATGTCCGTAAGATGGCTGCCACCCAAGGCAAGGGATCCTTCCAGGTTTGGCTGTAAAACACCACCTCATCCCCGCTGAAGGTGGTCCATGAGGCTCTGGAAGCTTGCTTGGGCTCCATGGAAGGGCATCTGGGTGAAGTGATAGGGTCCACTCTGGGTTGCAAATACTGTATTCTCCTGCAAGCCTGGTGCTAGTGGTATTTGCCTATACCCCTTTGTTAGGTCCAGGATGGTGATATATTGGGCCTCCCCAGCCACTCTCAGAGTTCATCCACCGTGGGCATCAGGTTGGCATCAAATTTGGAAAGTGCATTGACCTTCCTGAAATCGATGCAGAAGCACCTCGTTCTGTCACGTTTTCGGACTAGCACAATTGGGCTGCACCACTCACTTTGGGACCTCTCGATAACCCCCAGGTTGAGCATGGCTTGGACCTCTTCCTCTGTGGCCTCTCACATCTGGTGTGGGAGTGTTTGGGCCATTTCACAAACTATGTCCCTGGGTTTGGTTTGGATGACGTACTCAATTCTGATGGCCGTTCCTGGTATAGCAGTGAAGGTCCATGAGAAGGCTTCCAGAAGATGCTGCACCTGCACTTGTTCTGCAGTGAGGGCATCACCCAAAAGGAGTTCCTCAAGGTGGGTCAGAAGGGGAAGTTGAGGTCCCAAGTTGGGTTTGGGTATATCCGGGGCAATCATTAACCACTCCCATTCCTGCTAAGGTTTCAGCAGATTCATATGGTAGATTTGACTTTTCTTTTGTTTGTCAGGCTGGTGGACCTCATAGTTGACCAGGCCCACTTGTCAGAGTATCTCATAAGGCTCCTGCCACTGGACGAGCAGTTTGGATCCTTCTGAGGGGTGTGGAACCAAGACTTGGTCCCTCATGGTGAAGATTCGGCCTCTGGCACCTCAGTTGTACCCTCACTCCTGTGCCCCTTGAGCAATCTTCATGTTCTCTCTTGCAATGTCACCCACCCTGGTCAGGTTATTGTAAAGTTGGGTTACATATTGCAGGAGCCCCTGGCTGGTGGATAGAGTGTGCTCCTAGATCTCCTTCATCAAGATGAGCAGCCCTGAGACTGTTGCCCATTCAGCAAGTCAAATGAGGAGAATTGCATGGAGGTCTGGAGTACCTCCCAGACAGTCATAAGGAGGGGTGGTATCAGTTGATCCCAGTGGCAAAGCTCTGCCAGTGGGAACTTCCACAGCATCCTTTTCAGGGCTCAGTTAAAACGTTCCAGCAACCCATCAGTCTGGGGATGGTAGATCGATGTCTGCAGCTTCTGAACTCCCAGTATGTGGCAGACCTCCTTCAGTAGTCAGAAGGTGAAATTGGGTCCCTGATCCATTAAAATCTCCCTCAGGAGGCCCACTCTTGCAAATACCTTCATTAGTTTGGACACGACGGTCCAGGCAGTGGCGAGGTTGAGGTCACTGCCTACCCTGCTCTCGTACTGAGATGTAGGCATAAAGGGTATAGCTACACTGGAGGCTGAAGTTAACTTAACCAGACTTACATTGACTTAAGCAACTCCAGGGCCACATTTGGAGTTCATTACATTGACTTAAGCACTTGCTTAAGCTGACTTATTAACTCTTACCCTTAAAGCTGACTTAAAGGTTAAGTTGACTTACCAAAATGTGGCCATTAAAAGTCAACTTAATAAAGTCAACTTAAGGCAGGATAGTAATTTAAGTTGACTTTATAAAGTTGACTTAAGTCAGGGAACCCATTTAATGTTGACTTAATAAAGTCAACATTAAATGGGTTCCCTGGCTTAATGGGAACTCTCTAAGGTGACATAATAAATTTGACTTTTAAGTTGACTTACCTGAGCCCTCTAGTATAGACAGAGCCAAATAGTATCTCTGGTTTCCCTGACACTCAATGCTCCAGCATCAATATGAACCTTCACTGGATCAGATTGTTTGTGGATTTGAAAGCCAGTCCTGTCCTGTGCCTATAATGTTCTAAAGTACTTGTTTTAGTCTCACAAATGTCATGAAGGGCACAGCATGCCACAGTAATGCTTGCAGTGTTGCCAACGTTGGTAGCTGACCGGGTGCATGGGCATGGTCAATGAGCCTTCAGCTGTCCAAAGATGCGCCATCCTGCAGCTGCTTACATTAAGTTTATTTATTGCATGAGCTTTTGTGGAAGAAAATTGCACTTTGTCAGATGATTTCTCCCATGAAAGGTCATACGATAAATAAATTTGTTAGTCTTTAAGTGCTACAGGACTCCTGCTTGTTTTTTTCTGATCAAGACTAACACAGCTATCCGTTTGGAACTTAGTTTAAGTTGAATTCTTGTTTTGCGGGTTGCTGATGTTGGGATAGGGTTTCATTAGCCAGGGTTTGAGCAAGTCTGTGGGGTCTCCCAGAATAACTGTGGGCAGAGGGATGTTGTCAGGAGTTGGGTGCATCAGTGTGTTCTCTCCGTGTGCTGCATGGGCTCTGGTAGACTCTGATCACACTGTCTTGTAATCCACACAGATCTCGTGTGACAGTCTCCTCTGAAACCTGGACTGACATATAGCTGTGGCACCTCAAGCCCTCACTCCATGAGCCCATCTTGCACTTGCTAGACTGTGTGAACCACCCACTCTTGGGTCAGCCTGTGCAGAGCCTCCTGCAAGCAAGTGGCTTTTACCTTAATGAGTAAGTGCTTCTGGCCAGCTACTCATGGGATTATGCAATAGAATAACTCCACAAAACATCTCCAGTACCAGAAACAACCCTAGGAACTGCCATTTTAAAGTTCAGTGCTGCTCACTGCACTCTGCAAGCTCATTGTCTTTCAATGTATCAAATAAATTGATATGCACCAGCTCTGTCACTTTAAATGAAGTCTCTATGCACACCCATACCATATGTACTGCTTTAGGTAAACCAAACAAAAGTTCATTAGATACAGAAAGATTGTAAATGATTATAAGCCAGAGGAATATTAATCAGATTTGATCAAACAGTAAATAAAAGGCAAATCATGTTCTAATCTAAACTCAACACTTCAGTAGCTTTACCGTTGTCCTAGTCTGGAAGCGGCAGTACATTCATGGGCATACAGTTGCAATGCTTCCAGTCTCCTGTAGTTCTGTCTCATGGAGCAACAGTGGCTCAGTCACCATCATGGTCGCCCATCTTTGGCTTGTGAGAAAGATCTGAATCTGCTCCCCCAAAATTCTTGCCACTTGCAAACTGAAGCACACACACATTTGGCTTGCTAAGGAGCTGGAGCAGAACCACTAGGTCAGTTGCTCCATGACTTCCACCAAGTTGGGAAGGAAAGAGGAATGAGGGTGAGCTGCCATTGCCAAATGTGTGAGGGCATCTGCAATACCTCCAACACCCAGCAAGGCAGATTCCAGAATATCTCCTGGGATACTGCCCCTGAAATACTAATCCTACCCTCCAAGTAGTTGCAATGTGGATGTTGGTATATTTGGTACAGAATGTACACCTATGTCCAGCACAGCAGTACATTTGGACATTCAGCACAGGTATGGAGTAAATATACACATGGCCCTGGCCCTGTATCCAGTTGCATTTTAAATGTCAAGTAGCCACAGAGTATGACTGTGTAACCTGCAGGAGTTAGACCAGAGGTTCTTAAACTTTTCCATACAGTGGACCAGGGGCGTCGCTGGCTGGGGTAGGGACCCGGAGCATGGGCCCAGGCCCCACCCCCAGCCTGCAGGCCCCACCCCCAGCCTGCAGGCGCTGCCCCCTGGCCGGGGACAGGACCAGGCCCTGCCTTTTTTTTTATGGAATCTAAAAACAAACAAAAAAAAGCTGCAAAATTGGAAAAAGTTGAGCAAGTCACTGGAAGGAAAGAATTGTAACTTCCTCAGTGCCCCCCCCCTCCCCAGCCCCTCTTTGTAGCTGAGCCTAGGGAGGCAAAGGGCTGCTCCTACTTACGCGGCCTTCGGCTGGGGCTGGGCTGCTGGCATCCAGACATGCTGGGGGGGATGCAGGGATGGTGAGGAAGGCAAGAGAGGAGCAAAGTTGTTCCAGAAAAAGGAATTAAAATGGCATTTGTGTGGATGGGCAAAGTTCATCAACTCCCCAGTAACTTTCCTTCCTCCATGGCTCCCCAGTGGGGGGATGATGGGCAGGCGGAGGGGCACCCCCACCTCCAGCCGTGCTGCTCCACGGGTGCCCCCTCCCTTGCACACTCACACGCGCGTGCACACTCGCTGTGCGCCTCACTCCCTCTCACCCTGATAAGTAGACACATCACGTGTTGCTTGCTCCTGCTAGTCTCCTGGGGATGTGTTACTTGGCTACTCTAGCAGCCTGGTGCAAGTAGCAGCATTTCTAGCTTGGTGCGGTGGGGAGGGGGCTGGGCGAAGTGAGCAAAACCTTTTTTTTCTTTTTTTTGGATTCCCTTTTCCCTCCTCCTCCTCCGCCACCCCAGTTGCATGGAGCCAGCTTCCTGCTGCTTAGAAACTTATACGAAGTGGCAATTCCTGACTCAGCATGGGGGAGGTAGGCAGGTGCAGGTTAGCTGGGGATGGGGCCACCACGGCCGCTGGTGGCTGGGCCCTAACTGGGCCAGAGATCCAGGGCACTGGCACTGTGGCTCAGGGCATGTGCCCCGGCTTGCCCAGCGCCAGCGACGCCCCTGCAGTGGACCGTATTTTGAGTACCATAAATGGCGAAGGTGGGATTAACAAAGGGGCTGTGGGGGCTGGCATTCCAGGCCCCAGCCTGAAAGGGGGCCCTGGACTCCAGCCCTTATGGCCCCTACCACATCCAGCACCCCCAACTCCATTAGAGACCCCTCCAGTGACAGTGCTGAGGGTGGGGCCATAGGCCAGAGTTGTTCCCATCCTGCCCCTGGCAGGCTGGCCCTCTTCACTCCACTCCAAGGGCAGGGGCAGGCCATGGCTGGTTGGCATGCAGTATGGCCTCTGCACAGCCCTCCCTGTGGCCTCTGCCCCCACCCTGCCAGCCCAGGTGGGGCCCCTGCTACAGGGGGGACTTGTGGGGCTCTAGGTCAGGGGATAGCTGGGGGGGGGGGTCCACAGTGGACCCTTAATCCGGGCCTGTGAATGGCATTTAGCATCTTGGGAAATTGGTACATCTGGCTGAAAAGATTGGAAATCATGGCATTACAACAGCAGTTCTCAATCACTGTGTCAGGACACATTACTGTGTGACCACACAGCCATAAGTGTGTCACAGAGAGCCAGGGAAAGGTCTGGATTCAGACGGGGGGGCGGGGCCTGGTATGTCATGTAATGGTTGCGATACACCACCAAGGGTGTTGCAACCCACAATACTGTGAACTGACTGAGAGTGTGCATTGTAATGCAAATCATTTTATTGCAACACATGCATGTAATAAATGTAGGGTAAAAAAAGTGAACCTCTGAATGATGTATTATTAAGATGAAAAACAAACAAGGTGTCTGGTGGCACTTCTAGAGATTAACAAATTTATTTCTGGCATGAGTTTTTCTGGGCATAATCCCATTATGTCAGATGCATGAAATGGGAGAGAAAAAGCATGTTTGGTGTAAATATATAGATACAGAGAAGGGTGGGTCACAATGTTAATTCAAACAGATCCAGAGGGACAGACTGCTGGCCAGTCTCTGAAAAATGAACAAGCTATTTTGATTGAAACAGTTAGAGCAGCTGTTCTCAACTGCTGTGTCAGGACACATTACTGTGTTGCCACACAGTTGTAAGTGTGTTGTGGGGAGATGGCTGGATTCAGCAGGGTGGGTGGGTGGCGGTGGCTGGTGTGTCCTTTAGGGTCGTGGATATGCTGCCAAGTATGTTGTGGCATGCAAGAGGTTGAGAACCACTGTCAGAGAGTAGTCAGAGCTGTAAACAGGAGGTGTGAGGATAAATTGGGAGGAAATCACCTTTTGTAATGACCCAGCCATTCAAGAGCCCTATTCAAACACAGTCTGAAGGTATCTAGTTCGCAGATGAATTTAAATCTGCAGTTTCTTTTATAATGCTGCTAGATAGTTTTCAGTTACTATAAGGTATTTATGCACTGCTGTCATTAACAACATTTGATTTCATGAAAAGAAAGTGAAATTATAAAATGTTTCCGCTTTATTTAGAAAAATACATTAAAAACTACCTAATATCAATACTATATAGAAAAGAATATAGCACTAAAAGTCATATAAAAGTACTTTTTCTGCCCTGCATTTTTAAAAAATACATTGTCAAGTAATTTCTTTTTTTACATTTTTCATTTTTTCCCCTTGCTCTCAGTTGTTTTTGTAAAACTTCCCTAGATGTTTGATAATAAAATTTCTTTCCCACTGGTTTTGTCTTTTTTTCATTTAGCTACTATTGATTTTTGCTTCAATATGTTTCAGCCGGTGCTGAAGTTAACAACAGAAGCTTTTCTATAACAGCACCTTTGACTTTCATTGCACTGCTCATGTCAAAGTATAATTGTTTGTGCAGTAGAAAACTGATTTCATCACACCTGTAGGAATAGTGGCAAACAATCCTAGTGGAATGTGTACAACACATTGTTTTTTGTGTGTTCCACAAAAACGTCAGTCATCTAAAATCACATTCTCAGCAACTCTTCAGGGCCACAGTGTTTCCTATTATGTATTTATATAGCACCTAACACCCTGAGGAGTTCATTCTGATTGCAACCTCATTCTTTTTGGAGCATTACCATAACAAAAAGAAAAAATGACAATCATAACAACTCCAGTGCCATCACTTAAAATGTGAAGCGGACCCATGATGGGGCACCTGTTTTTTTTGCAGGCTATTATGGGAAGAATTTTTTTGAAATGACAGCAGTAGTAGCTCTAATTATGTGGCCTTTATAAATGCTTTTTTTCTTTCTTAAAGAAAAAATCTATTTGATCATAATATTCTGCTTTACCTATTTTTTTAGAGGAACCTACTGTGATGTTCTCCTCCCAGAATCTGATTCGGTGTGCTGCTGTGACCTACTGATCTCTACTCCTGAAGTCTGATTTACCTTTCTATGCCATGTGACTATTCACTCCTATGTCAGTCCACACCAGCCCCCGGAGTGTAATAGGTCCCAGGCAGTGGGTGTGTGCCCTCTGACCACTCTTGGGACAGTCCCCAAGTGAGCACTCCCAGACACTACATCGGGAACTTCCATCTTACAGGGATCAGGACCCTTCTCCAATCACTGTAGACTCATAGATCCTTGTCCACCCATTTATCAGTGAAATGGATATGCCTAGCACACTCATTCACACCCTCTAAAGTTCACACAGCTTTAGATAAAACAAACACCAGTTTATTGATTAGAACATGATTTTAAGTGAGTAAACAGCAAATCATTGCACAATCATTTAATAAAGGAGTCAGGAGTTACCACAAGCAAATACAAGATATAAAGCTCATGCTAATTATCATCACTGTCGAAGGTTACTCACAAGATGGTCGGCTGAAGGATGCTTTTTACACCCAGTCTCTGCCTATCACGAGGCGGCCTAGCTGTTGCTTGAAGTTGAAGAATGATTCAAGATGGAGTTTGTTTGGTAGAAAGCCCCTAGCAGTTCAAAATGTCACTATTTGTTTGCAATCCACTCAGCCCCTCCTCTTCCTGGACTGAGGTAATTTTCTTTGTTCAACCTGAGCCCAGGAGCTCAATCTGCATTATCTTTATCATATAGGTCTCCAGCCTCTGTGCTGAGAGATAGCCTTTATGGTCTGAGTCACGTAACACGCTTCACAGCTACATACATACATGACGCTGCTGGAAACATGATACCATAACAATAAGGCAGAGCATTCAAAAGGGAAGCTTGCATGACATAATTGGCATCAAACCATACAATTACATTGCAAAAGTGAGCAGAAACGTTACATAGATCATAACCTAGGTGTGCATAGATGTGCATACTGTGACATCGACATGTTCAAATTAAATACTATGAAACAGCCACTGAGATTTTGCACTATGGGGAAAGATGATACTAGTTCATGCAGCATTCACTCTGATAATTTGTACTGAGTTGTCATTTAAATTTCATATAAACATACATCAGTGTCAGCTAATTGCATATGAAACATGAAGAGTAGAATTTATGACCTTCATCTTCAAAAACATAAACACTACCCAAGTGAGTTAAACTTGTATCTGTTAATATATTGTTGTGACTTCACAGCAGTCAGTCAGCCTTTGGATGGTTGGAGCTGATTGCTTCCTTTTATACAAGAGAAAGGAATGGATTTAGACACAGAAATAATAAAAGATCCCAGTATTCTCTATGTACAATATTTCATAGTTTCCTGATGAACTATTATTTATTTAACCCAGGTCAGATCATTTGGACTAATGGGGCACAGGCTGCCAAGCTAAAAACTGCAATGTAGATGTTGGAGTACAGGCTGGAGCATACACTCTGTAACCTCCTGAGGGGGCTGAGTCTCAAACCCTAGGATCCAGCCCAAGCCCTGATATCTTCATCACAATTTTTAGTCCTGCAGCCTAAATCCCACAAGCCTAAGTCAACTGAGTTGGCCAATTGTGCAGGTTTCCTTTGAGAATGAGGACTGAGAGGCAGGAGCGTCGCTGCCCTGGGGAAGGACCCGGGGGCACTGGCCCAGGCCCTGCCCCCTGACCACAGGCCATGGTCCCAGCCAGGGACAGGGCAGGGAGCGGCAGCCGTGGCTGAGGGGCTGCCTGGCCTAGGAAGGGGTCAGAAGCGGCCACCCACACCCCGGATCTCCGGCCCAATCCGGCTGGAGACCAGGAGAGGCAGGGGCCCCACCAGGACCTGGGGCACTGGTGCTGGGATTCGGGGCATGGGCCCCATGTGCCAGGTGCCAGCAATGTCCCTGCTGAGAGGTTACATGTGGAGTGATCACTTTGTAAAAAACTTTCTCCCATGGGTGATACAATGTTTTCATCTTTTATCATACCTCTGTGTGAGTTCATTTGAGAATATAGCAATTGTCTTGGATGTGTTAACTACTTATGCTCAACAATCCGTTCCAACTTGCATGTAGCTGTGACATTGTCAGTACCTTTCCCAGACATGAACAAGCTCTGTGTCATCTCAGAATCTCAACTCTTTCACAAGCAGAAGTTAGTCCAAAAAAAATTAACTCACTTCCCTTGTCTCTCTTTTATCCTGAGACCAAAATGGCTATCATAACACTACAAGCTGCAGTGTAAGCAATAAGAGCTTGTCTACACTTAAAGGGTATGTTTACACTGGAGCCTTAGGCTGACATAACCTGCCAAAGGCACTCTCTGGCCACATTTAGAATTTATTAAGTCAACTTAAGCACTTGCTTAAGTCAACTTAATAACATCTACCCTGAAAGTTGACTTAAGTGTTAAGTTCACTTTAAAGGGCAGGAAGCGTTGGGTCCCGGACCTGGGCCCTACCCCCTACCCCACCCTGTATCCCACTCTGACTCCAGGGGCCCGATCATGCCCCAGCCATTGAGAACAAACATCTGGGAGCCAGATCTGGCCCCTGCCTTTGCTGCAAGTGGCAGGCGGCTTGGAGCCCGATCTGGCCCCAAACCACCTGCGGCAAGTGGCTTGGGGATGGATTGGGCTCTGAGCCGCTTGCTGGAAGTGGCTGGCGCATGATCGGGCCCCTGGAGCCGGAATGGGGCTGGGGGCAATGTTCCCTCTAACAGCCACTGGCAGCTGAGCAACTCCTGTTGCTCGCTGCATGGGGCCCCCCATCCCCTGCGTGGGCCCGATCCTGGTGCCCCCCCCACGGGCCCGATCCTGGCAGCCCCCCACCCTCACTCCCCTGCTTACCCTGCATGGCCCTCACAGCTCCTGGGCCAGAGAAGCACTAATGGAGCATGCTCAGATATTCTGGGCATGCTCCGTTAGAGCTTCTGTGGGCGGGAATTTTAATAACTCCCTGCCCTGCAGGAGCTGTGAGCAGGGCTGGCAGCCTTCCCTGCACCGGGGGGGGGGGCTGTGGCGGGCTGTGCTGCCGCGCGGCTGCGCAGCTTAGAGGGAACATTGGCTGGGGGTGGGGTATTTCTACTTTGGAGACAGTGTAGATGTGACTTTAAATCAACTTAAAGTCACCCTTGTTAAGTTGACTTAAAAGAGACCCCCAGTGTAGACATAGTCTAAGTGCTGCAGCAGTGCAGCTGTACTTCTCTAGCTCATCAGTGAAGATGCTACTTACACCAACAGGAAAAGTTCTCCTGGCAGCATAGATAATCCACCTCTGCGAAAGGTGGCAACTAATCAACAGGAAAACTGTCCTCTTGACTTAGCTCTGTCTGTGTTATTCTTCCATTGACATAACCCAGAGATTAGGTCTGTTTAACTGCATTGTTCAGAGTTGTGGATTTTCCAGACCCCTGAGTGATATCGAGTCGAACTGAATCGAATCGAATCATAGGGTTGGAAGGAATAGTTATATCAACCTCATTACCTAGTGTAGATCAGGTCTCATTCAAATACTTTTTAACACAAGTGGTTATTAAAAAGCAAATCCAGCATAGTCTATGTTTATTTACAAATTGACAGTACCAATTTTGTAACACCAGTAGGTGATACCAAGCTCACAGAACCCCCAAATCAGGCTTCAAATCCAATCACATCTTCATCACTTCCATTCAACCATTCAATTTTTTCCCTATCCTTGTCATGTACTCCAGTCACAGTTTTGGAAACTGTTCCTTCTGCTAGGTGTGGAGCACCTCTTTGAATTCAGTCTTACAAAGTTCTGAGTGTTGTAGTCCTATTCCAACAAAGAATTTAAACATGATCTACTGAAGTCAATAGGAGTGCTCACAGGTTTAAAGTTAAACATGTGCTTAAGTGTTTTGCTAGATGGAAGCCAGAGTGCTCAGCATCTTGCAGGATTGATCTCTGTTTGAACTAGAGGGTAAAAACCAAGGGAAGACTCTTGACAGGAATGCATTTTATCTTACTACCTTCCAATATCAACAAGATCTCTGCTCTTAGACAATGCACCAAATTCAGCCACTGCTGTAGCTTTCAGTGAAGCCAATCAGAGTGGCAGGCTTTTGACTTTTACCAAAATTTTCCAGCGTTCTGAAAGCAGAACTTTTTGCGTGCCAGGTTTGTTCATGGTAAATAAGATTTGCATACATGCTCTGAGTGCAGGAGACAAGGAGTCTTGGTATCATTTATTTCTCTTCCAAAGAGAAATAGTTCCACTCTGAAGTTCCAAGCTCATGACCATTGAAAGAGAGGACGGTTCTTGATATGCTGAACTGTCACATTTCTGAATTTCTTTTCTTCTGCTTGACATCTTCTTAGTTATAAAGTGTGAAAACTAAAGATTAGTGTGAGATTTGTATTATTTTATTAATGATATATTAGTCACTGACAGTGTGCTCAACCACTTTTTTCTCCAGGGTCAAGCTAGTCACTATTTTTTTTAAAAGACTCACTGCTGCTGATGTGCCTTTGATAGTATTAGATCATAACATGATACTTTCCCATCAGACTGTCTCAATGAGACACCTCTGTATTCTGGAATGTTAGCTGTTTTTCAAAGATCACTTGGGCCCACAACTGATTCATATATGATAATGATTTTAGATGTTCATTATCTTTCTCTGACTGAATATATGTACAACTTTTTATTTTATCATCAGAACTTCATAAAGCAAATAAATCATTTTTTCTATGTCCTTTTTGTATGTGAAATTAATGAGGAATGTTGGGAAAATATTGAACCATTGCATGATATAAATGGGGTGAGAAAGGTTTATGGTCTGTGACCAATTCTACTTTTAAACCGAATGCCAGTTTATGAAAATTATACATTTTTATTGAGTATACGTCTCATGAAATTTGCCTTCTCTAAAGATAGCGATTGCTTTTGATGGACCGGATGGTTCAAGGGATTATTAATGGGATGCAAAACCTTTCACTTCTAAGTGACTGATTTAAATCTATCTCAGGTAATAGTGACCGAAGAAGTTTAGTGACCCCTGTGAAGCCATTTGGGTGGTTTCAATTTAGTTCCTATTGGACAGGATCTTCATAAAATCAGCTATTAAGAAATGGCACTCATTTTTGTAGTCTCAGCGAAGAGGTCAGTGACTTGTTTCCACTCTAAAGAGTTCCCTCCAAGACAGGAATGAGGGACACTGGTGGATAGTTTAGAGAAATAAGCACTGATACTATACATATTCTGTAGATAAAGGACTTAAGACTCAGACATGCAAAATGGGTCAGATACAGCTCTCAACTCCAGGAAATTTGCATCCCCTTATAAATGGGCTGAATTTGGCTCATTGTGTATGTTGTTATACAAATTTCTTTCACCCATCTGTAGGTTTAACTGTATCTTTTCTTTATGAAAGTACCCAGAAACATCCCTGAACATTTGGTGTACCCAGGGATATTGTTCCCAGAATTAGACTTCACTAGGTCAGAAAACAAGAATCACAGGGTTAATTTCCAGCCAAGATTCCAGGTCAGCTCAAGGAGGCACTCCGAGTTAGTAATTATTTAGAGTCTTATCCAAGCTCCACATATTGACTAAAGGATGCTACTCTCAGAAGGCAGAGTTGAGAATTCTGTTGATCAGATCAAGGGTAGAATGTTCTATGGAAACTAAGGAAGTAATGCACCCTGAATTGTCTGTTCTTTGTTTTTGTGTTTACTGCTTGTCAGGAGATGCAGTTAAAGACTTTTGTCAAGCTGCTTTCAGTTTGGGTTGAATCAGAACTCCTGCCACAAAACCTCAATCAGAACTGCTGATTGTACATATCCAGCCCGTTGGTGAACTTTGTGGTTCTGCCTCTGGCCTCTTGTTACTATTCCATTCTATAGGTATGCTGTCAATAAGATATTAAGAAAATATATCAGACCCGACTGTCACCTGAGCAGAAATTGACTGGCCATCATGGCCTTGCCTACTGTAGGCTTATTTCTCCACAGTGTTGTAGGAATTCTAGTGCACACAAGACGTCAATGCTTTAAGCATCATGTGTTGATGATCTGTTTGGTCTGCTCTTGGACGATTTAGGCATGGAACTAATGTCATTGGAGGCTGGTCTCCAGGATTCCCCTGGTGTTGGTCTAGCTGGACTGGTGATAGCAATGGTAGGAAATTTTTCAGTAAAGTAAACCCAGCTATGATTCTGCTTCTTTATGTTTATGTTGTAATATGGTTAGAATGATTCTCTGATCTATATGTACACAGGAAGTGACAGAACCATTTGCATGGACTGAATCTTCCAGGCTCCCTACATGTGCACAGAAACTGGATAGATTCAGAAATGCACACCCATTCTTCTGGTGACAGAAAAGATGTTGCCTCTTGACCCTGACTCTTCCAGTGACAGAAAAGATGGTGCCTTAGCCATTTGATTTGCTTTCCATTAGCCATAATTAGTGTTCAGTTAAGCATCAATAGGAAGAATACAAATATTCCATCGAAACTCATTTAAGTCATCACAGCACAGAAAGGAATGAACTCCAAAACATCTTAAACTGGAAATATTCTTTTAATAAGGATGTGGCGTATTCCTGGAAGCGGAGTAACATGAATTTCATCAAGCAATTAAACCAAACAAAAACAGACACAACATGCCATATTTTCTGTTCCTAATAACAATGTTGTATGACTTGCAATTATGTGAGGTACTGTCAACAGTTTTTCAGGACAAAGTTAATTGTCAAAAACTATGAAAACTTTATGAAATCTGGGGGCCAAATTCTAAGTATTTAGGGATTTTTCTAGATGTCAAGTTACTACCTGCAATCAAAGATATAACTCTACTGTGCACAAACTTGAAATGTAGTAATACCTTTTTTGAACTCTGTTGTGGGGTTGGGGTACAGCTCGGCTGAGTAGGCTTACTCTGTAAAGACTGCCATTGACTTCCATAGGAATTTTGTCTCAGTAGAGACTTCCGATTTGGCCTAACAGGAACATGACTTTTCATTATTAGCTGTATTTGCTCTCTGACCAGAATGATTATCCTTTCCCCCAAACCTGTTCACATTACTCCACCACCAGGAAAGAACAAAAATGCATTGATGCTCTTTACAGTTAGTATGAAAATATAGGCTAAAATTTGTGAACAGTTTTATGAGAGAGTAATCAACCTCTGACCTTTTCTGTCCCCAGAGATATTGAAAGACTTCACTTCATAAGGATTCAGAAGTGAAAGTGGAAGTGGGCAGAGGAAGGACAATCATTTGGACATCAACATTACATCAGGGTAGAAGTCGGATTCAGTGTTTAATTATTATTGATCTTGCTCATGCATAAATTCAACTGATAACCAAACTTAGAGCTAGGAGGTAACACACAAAATCAAGTGTTATGCATAGAAAGATTCATACAAGTTCTCCAGCAGATCCATAGGAAATAGAAAGCTAAATCGGGTGGATCTTCCTACTACCAAATTTTGTCATCATTGAAGAAATCTCATTTAATATGCTCTTATATTACCAGGTGCTATAGAGTGAATTAGGGTCTTAAGCTTTTCAGACTATAATATTAAAACAGATATCAGATGAAACTCATATATCAAATAGTGAGTTTAATTCAAATGTTAACTCAAGGAAAAAGTTTTTTTTTTTTTTAACATTTTATAGTACTTTTTAAAGGATCTGGGTGAGTCATGTGTACTTCAACATCAGATTTATTTATGTTTTAAGATATTACTGTATGGTGCCTTCAATATTTAACATGTGCATCAATTAACAGCATACATAGTAAATTAAATCATTCCTTTAACCAAACCAGAGGACACTGATTCATTAATTTGGACCAAGATTAAAGATCAGGGAGATATTTTGCAGAAATGATGCCTATTAATTTGGGGTACCGGTAATCTCTTTTAAATGGTAAATCTGCTTAACAGAAGCCAGGACAGAAAGACAGAATCATGATCTATATTGGTTTAAAATGAACTCTTCATTAAGCACAATAATATGATAGTAGAATACAGACTCATTTAATTTAATGCTCTGATGACTGGTAACATCCCTAGCTATCTTCGAGATACCACGGACTTCCTGAGGAAAATACAGTCCATTGGTGAGCTTCCAGAAAACAGCATTCTGGCCACTATGGATATAGAAGCTCTTTACACCAACATCCCACACAAGGATGGATTACAAGCTATTAAAAGAACCATCCCAGATGATGCCACAGCACACTGTGGCTGAACTTTGTGACTTTGTGCTTACCCACAACCACTTCAGATTTGAGGATAATTTATACCTCCAAGTCAGTGGCACTGCTATGGGCACCCGCATGGCCCCACAATATGCCAACATCTTTACGAGCGACTTAGAACAACATTTCCTCAAGTGTCATCCCAAAACACCTCTTCTTTACCTGTTACATTGATGACATCTTCATCATCTGGACCCATGGCAAGGATGCTCTTGAAGATTTTCACAGAGATTTCAACAATTTCCACTCCACCATCAAACTGAGCCTGGAACACTCCATGCAGGAGTTCCACTTTCTTGACACTACAGTACAAATCAGGGATAGACACATCATCACCACCCTGTACCGAAAACCTACTGATCAATATAGTTACCTACATCCCTTGAGCTTCCATCCTAAACACACCACATGATCCATTGTCTACAGCCAAGCCCTAAGATATAACCACATCTGCTCTGATCCCTCAGACAGAGACAGACATCTTGAGGATCTCTATCAAGCATTCTTGAAACTACAGTACCCACTTGGGGAAGTAATAAAACAAATTGACAGAGCTAGGCGGGTACCTGGAAGTCATCTACTACAGGAGAGGCCCAAGAAAGAAAACAACAGAACACCACTAGTCACCATATACAACTCTCAAGTCTGACCTCTGCAACAGATCATTAAGGACCTACAGCCTATTCTAAAAGATGATCCCTCACTCTCTCAAGCATTGGGAGATAGACCTCTCCTTGCATACAGACAGCCACCCAATCTTAAACAGATACTCACCAGCAACTACAGATCTAACAACAGAAACACTGAAGCAGGCACACACCCCGGCAACAAACCATGCTGCCAAGTCTGCCCACATATCTACACAATAAATACCATCATAGGTCCTAATCAAGCCTGCTACTCCATCAAAGGCTTATTTACCTGCTCATCTACTAATGTGATCTATGCCATCATGTGCCAGAAATGCCCCAACACCTTATACAAACAGGACGATCCTGTGCAAAAGAATAAATGAACATAGAACTGATACCAGAAATCACAAGACAAAAAAAACAGTTGTTGAGCACTTCCATAAATGATTTGTTAATGACTATCGTCAGATATGTTACTCGGACATCAAGACTTCAAAGAGAAACAGCTGAACTCGAATTAATATGCAAACTAAATTCTGTGAAAACATTATTTCAATAGAAACGTATAGACTCTAAGGTCAGAAGGAACCAGTATGATCATCTAATCTGATCTCCTGCACAATGCAGGCCACAAAAACCTTACCCACCCTCTCCAGCAATAAGCCTCTAACCCAGGGGTCTCAAACTCAAACCACCATGAGAGCCGCATGAGGACTAGCTGAAGGCTGCATGAGGACTAGTACAATAGCCTGAGGGCCACACCACTCAAACCTCTTCATACAAGGATATTGCAAATACTGGTAACAATAGTGTTGTTGCGGGCCACAAGCGGCCCACAGGCCATGTGTTTGAGACCCCTGCTCTAACCTATGACTGAGATATTTAAGTCCTCAAATCATGATATAAGGACTTCAAGATACAGAGAATTCACCAGCAGGTGAGCCATGCCCCATGCTACAAAGGAAGGCAAACCCCTCCCCCCCCCAGTGCCCTAGCCAATCTGCCCTGGGGGAAAATTCCTTCTCAACCTGAAATATGGTGATCAGTTAAACCCTCACAATGTGGGGAAGCTTTGCCAGCCAGCCACCTAAGAAAGAATGCTCTGTAATAACTCAGAATCTACCCTGTCTACCATCCCTTCTTCGGCCTCTGGAATATCCACCACCACTGTCAAAGGTCAGTCAATTTCCAAAGGAGGCCGTCCTATCATACCATTCCCTCAATAAACTTATCAAGCTCAGTTTTGAAGACAGTTGTGATTTTTGCCCCCACAACTCTCCTTGGAAGGTTATTGCAAAACTTTACTCCTCTGATGGTTAGAAACCTGAATCTAATTTCAAGCCTAAACGAAAAAGATTTCACAAGTAATGTAGTAATGACTCATGAAGAAATTACAAAAATTTACTATGAGATCATGGATTGGAAGACGGTTTCCTGGGTAGGTGACCATCCCAAGAAGAGCATCAGGAGACTGGAACACTATTTTTCCAGAGCTGCTCCTTGTACCAGGTGGTGAGGTGATTTTTTTTTTTTTTACATCCTTTAGTACAGAGCAGATTGTGACTCCTTGATGTGTCAGCCTTGCTGGACACTATGGCCCTGCCAATTCTTCTTCCCTTCCCAGCATTATGTTCCCTTAGAAGCACAAGTAAGCCATCCAGGCATTCCCCAATATACAAGAGCTTAGGAAAAGGAAAGCTCCTTGTATGTCCCTGTGCACAGGGTAAAACTCCCATTGATTTCGATGGGACCAGAGCTAGATTAACACAGTGCTGTTGAAAATCCCACCCTAACTTGAATTGGAAATCTATAAAATAGATGAACAACACATAACAGCTATGTCTACACCAGGGGCATCGCTAGCATTGGGCACGCTGGGGCACGTGCCCCGGGTCCTAACGCCAGTGCCCTGGATCTTCAGCCCAATCGGGCCAGGGATCCAGGGCCCGATCCCCGGCCGGCCGCGACCATGGTGGCCCAGTCCCTGGCCGGCGATCCGGGGCCCGGCTGGCCACTTGGCAGGCCCCACCCCTGGCTAGGGATAGGGCGAGGGAGAGGCCTCGCTGCTGCGGGCAGCTAGGCAGCGGCGGGGCCAGGATAGAAGCGGCCGCTGGAGGCCGGGCCCATGCCTGGGGCCACGGGCGGCCAGGCCCCCGATCTCTGGCTGGGGAAGGGGCCGCTGTGGCTGCCGGTGGCCAGGCCCTGGATCCCCGGCTGGCCGCCCATGGCAGCCCTGTCCCCGGCCAGGGATCTGGGGCCCAGCTGGCTGCCAGTGGTGGCCTCATCCCCCGCTGGGGATCCAGGGCCCGGCCACCAGTGGCCGCAGCGGCCCCAGCTCCAACCAGGGGTCCGGGGCCCGGCTGGTCTCCTGTGGCAGCCCCAACCCCCACTGGGGATTCGGGGCCTGGGTGCCCATGGCCGCGGGCGCGGGCCTGATCTCCAGTGGCCGCTTCTGGCCGGGCCACGCCGTGGCTTAGCTGCCCGTGGCGGCGCAGCCCCCCCGGGCCCTATCCCTGACCAGGGGGGGGGGCCTTCTGGCTAGGGGGGGGGCCCGGGCCCCGGAACCCCCCCCCCCCCCCCCCCAGTGCCGCCTCTGGTCTACACTGTCCAAATTATTTCAAAAGTTATTTTGAAATAACTATTTTGAATTTATTTTTAAGTGGTTATTTCAAAATAGCATTATTTCAAAATAGGAGTCTAGTTAAGACTCTCTATTTCAAAATCAGCCAGCAGTTCTTTTGATATAGAGAGTCTTTGTTAGACTCTCTTTTTTGAAATAGGGAATGGCAGTGAAAAGCATAGGGCCATTATTTTGAAAAAAGCCAATTCTGTGGCTTGGAATGGCTTTTTTTGAAATAAGTATTTCAAAAGAATTGCTCTTTTGAGATAAATGCAGGTTTAGTTATTTCAAAATAGTGCTTTGTTATTTCAAAATACCAAAATGCCTGTGTGGACAGGTAAAAAGATTTTTTGAAATAAGCCTCCTTATTTCAAAAAACTTTCCAGTGTAGACATACCCAATAAGAGCATATACAGGAAAAGAGGTGAAATTACAGGAAAAACATTACTGACCAGAATGTATGTGATTTTAATACAAAAACACTGCAGTTTGTGTGTGTGTGTTATATTTAATAACCTATTTTTTTGATTTTATTAATTTTTCTAGCAACACCAGGTGAGGTCACTTGCATTTGTTAAAATGGCTTCCATTTTGACAGTTCGTTTCAGTTGCTTAGAACTAGAGCTGGCCAGAGAAACTGTATGTGAACCACATTCCATTGAAATCAAAATGCTTCACAAAATCAGATGCATTTCCTCAGAATTTTGATTTGGAAGAAAAAAATCAAAATTCAAATGAAACAGTCTAATCAGCCTGAAATATTTTATATCCAGGACTTTTCTTTCACAGAGAATTTCAAAATTTTGTTTCCTCTACCGTTTGGACTGAAGCCACATTTCAAAACCTTGAACTTTCTCATGAACCAGAATTTCCAAACCCCTAACTTCTCTACACCAAACAAGGAGTCCTGTGACACTTTAAGATGAACAAATTTATTTCTTGCATGAGCTTTTGCGGGAGAAAATCCCACTTCGTCAGACCCTTTGAAGAAGCATCTGAGGAAGTGGGATTTTCTCCCATGAAAGCTCATGCGAAAAATAAATCTGTTAGTCTCAAAGTGCCACACGACTCTTTGGTTTTTTTTTTTTGGCTGGACTAGACTAACACGGCTATCCCTTTGGAAAAGGAGGTGTCCTCTTTTTTATCTTCACATCCCTCTTTATACCTTCACACCCGCTGTCTGCCAGGCATTTTATATTTTGCCAGGCTTTTTATTTATAAGGATTAAAGTATGCTGGAAGGCCACAGAACACCTGCTTTGTAGGGCAGTCTTCCAGGGCCCCCTAAAAACAGAAGAGTGTTCCATTAACACTACATTTTCTCCCCGTGTCCTCCAATGTCCTCTTTCCCCTCACTGCCCTGCCCACCTTTCCCGCCTTTGGTATCTGCTAGCCCTCATCTGTGGGGGAGGGGCTGTGCATGGATCCCGCCTTGCCTCTACCCCCACCCCGGCCCCTAGGGACCAGAGGGGGCGTGGCTTTTGCTGCCCCTTCCCGCCAATCAGCGGGCGCGCCGGCTGGCCGGCGCGCGCGGTGGGGCGCGGGGCTCCCCGGGCGGGGCGGCGCGGGGCTCGCGGATGACGGGGCGCCGGCCACGTGTCCGGGAGATTTAAAAGTTTGGGAGCGGCGCGGCCGGGCGGGCTGGCGGTTGCCGAGCGGGAGGAAGCGCGGCACGGAACGGGCACCATGCTGAGGAGAGGCGCTTGTCCCCAGCAGCCCCCCGCCCGCCCTCAGGGCAGCCCGCCCCGCCTGGGGGGCAAAAGCAAGGCGCCAGCAGCCCCGCTGTTATTGCTGGTGCTCCTCCTCGCCTCCTGGACGGGCGCCTGCAAAGGTGAGGCTCAGGGCTGCGGGTGAGGGGACGTCTTTACTGGACCAGCCTCAGAGAGCTAGACAGGCAGAGCTGCCCCTGCCCTGGCTGCTCACACCCCTCAGGGGGTGGATCCACACCCCCACCTGGGAGGGGTGCAACTGCGGGAAAAGGTGCAAGAGTGCAAAGGCGTCATGACCTCCAGGATGGGACGGGGAGTGTGTAAGCTGGGGTAGCCAAGGGGAGGCGCGTCACGTTTGCTTGTTCCCTTCAGGTATGATTAGGCTACCAGATACAACGATGGAAAGTAAGGTGCTGTACCGGTATGAAATCAAATGAAAATCAAATCATAGGGCTGGAAGGGACCTTGTGAGATCATCGAGTCCAACCCCCTAGGAATTGAACCCATTGAACCTTAACAACTGCTCTGCTTTGGTGTTGCGGTATGACCTGATCCCGTGTTTTACACTCCCCTGCATTTATTTGCTTTTCATTCTGCAAGTTCTCCCATCTTTAAAGCTGCTGATGAAGTGGGATTTTCTCCCAGAAAGCTCATGTGAAAAATTAAACCTGTTAGTCTTTAAGTGCCACAGGGCTCCTTGGGTTTTTTTGGTTGCTTGTACCTCACTGGAGGGGGGAGAGGGGAGTTGGGGAAAGATCTGGCACTGAACCTAGGAGAGGAGCAAAGTTAATTGGCCCATTCCTCGGGTGCGGATGGTGCGGTGATCCTGCCCTGCAGGAATCAAGCCACCTGTTGAGTTAAGAGCCATGAAACTGGGAATCCAGGCTGTGGCAACTTTGATAGCTTGTTGGCACAGAGGCAGAGGTACCCTCCAGATTTGCTCACTCTTAAGGGGAAAGTCCCTAGGAAACATTTTGGTAAGGATGAAAGTAATGGGATCCTATACAATTCTAAACCTTCATGGAATTTAATACAGAATGATCACCTTTCTGTGGATTAGTTGACTCATGCTTCAGAATTGTATATAATTCAATTTTAAATTCTATAGGATGATTTAAAACTTTTCTAGAAAGGAGAACTGATTATGCTACCTTCTGTAGGACAGCACAGATGAGGTCTGCCTATCCACTAGTGATATACGTATATCATTTGCCTTAGAACATGTGGAAATCACAGAGAAGTGATCTGTTGTGGCACAATATTGTTAGCCACTGTTTTGTTTGAGTTTCTATCATTACTTTTCAGAACAGTATTCCAAACCATCTTATGTACCGCACATTCTGTGGTACTTGTACACATTGGGACAAGTTATAGATATCACTATGGCAATCCTTACTGAATTTCTTTGAATAGGTTCAAGTTGATCTTCAGTGTAAGTTAATGCAATTTTTTTGGAATTCAAATTTCTTATTGTTTTGTACAAATTCTTATGCATGTTACTGCTTATACATTTTATTCATGTGAAGCAAGAGCAGTGTGATAAATATGATTGTATCATATTGAAAAGTTCCAAAAACAAGTAGCACACATGCTTGTTAGGGAACAAGTGTGCAATTTTATGCTGTTTGCAAAGGCATAAGGTCCAAATTTAGAAAACTCTGGAAAAGTTAACTTATTAAAACTAATTTTGTTTTTGAATAAAAAAAGTTGGCATAAAAGTAAACGACAGCATGAATCCTGTGTGTGAAATTAAATTCTACAATACTCTTTGTATAGTCAGTCACGTAGGGCATATGAAGTCATTTAAAGATATCAATATAAAAATAAGCAAGGCTTTAACTACCTTTCCTTGTCAATACTGTTAGTGTTTCATCTTTGTCTCCATATTACATTAGTGTAGGAAGAGAGTGTTATACTCATGTTACTTGTACAAAAGCATTCTCAACAAACATCATGAGTCAAACTATAGAATACCACTGATAACATCTTTTGTGCATTTCAAAACTATGATGAATTTTCTAATCCCTTTTAACTGGTACAATAAAATCTTGTATCTATAGTAGTCTTTTTTTTTTATTAGATACTCAAGAAAATCACATTTCATTTTCTCTAACAAAAGGTTCTATACCATTTTAATTTGGGCGTGTTATGCTTTGAGATCACTAAAATTGTAGCCTTTGCCTTCACATGCATGCAAGCAAAGCATAGATTTCTCATATCATAATGTATATTTTTTCTTTAAGTTTTAAGAAATCTTAGTCCTATAGTATGACACTTAGCATAAGTTGATAAATTAGCATAACTTTTATATTGGTAGCTGAAATACAATTTGCCTTACAGGCTTGTATAAGAAATTATAAACAGCCTGTATGTGAGAGCTTTGCAAAAGGGCTTAGTTATGAGTTATTTTGAGGTTGAAAATATCAGACTGGGTGGATCTATTAGTTCAATAATATCTGATGGAAAACCTCCGATAAGTTATTTTGGACCACGACACATAGGCTAGCAGGTGACTAACAACTTGCATAACTCAAGGTGGGACCTTAGACATTTTGCAAACTCACAAAATTCATAAATAAGAAAAGGGGAAGATGATAAAACATTCTGAAAGAAGGTTAATCATGCATCAATTGTATGCACAACCCCCTTAAACAATGACACAGAGGTACCCTGACAGTTTCTAGGATAAGGACCCAGATTTGGGTAAGGAACAATGATTTAATCTAATTTTTAGAAGGGTATGAAGGTGCAGACCCTATTGTGGGGGGGAGGGGGGGAGGGGAGAAAGGATTTAAGACTTTAGGATTTGAAGATTGAAGGAGAAACTTCCAGTCCTCAGTTTCCAGCTCTGCTTTTCTTGAGAGAGAACATCACAGATCCGTCTTGTTCTTTTTTAGCTGTCTAGTCTTTGATTTTTTTAATAAGAGTAAATATATCAGTTAGGATTGCTAGCCTCTGTGCTCCCCATGTCTAAGACATCAGGTGTCCTTGACTGCGGGGTGTAAGTATAGCACTTATAAATTTTAACAGGGAACATAATCTGTCAAATTATAAGCTGCATAAGATTTCCTAAATGCATTCTGTGTGTATGAGCTAATTATTATTGTATATTCATTGACTAACTTTTTTCTCAATTCTATGCTTTATGCTTTTAGTAATAAAGGATCTTAAAAAGTAATTTAAAGTATCTGTGTGACTACTCTTAGCCATTCCCTGGAGGTTCCCAGTTTACATTTTATAATATTTTGTGGGCAGATTCAGACTGAAACTCAAATTCCCTAGCAAGATTTGTTGACAATCCCAGTCCAAATAATAAAGATCAGGCTACAAAAGTTCACTAACTTCTATTCATATTGGTAGACTTGATCTCATGTTATTAAACTAGTGTAAGAGTTCATTTTGTTTACTCTGTGAAGTTAGGTATACCAAGTTAACATAAATAAACTAACACACTGAAATCCTAATCCTTTAGGTTATAAACTAGGAAAATTTTGACTTAAATATATTTATTATTCTTTTGGAAACCTCCGGTCCACCTTATAAAGCGCAGAGTACCCTAAAAACCTATGGATTTCAGGTTGATGTAGAAGACAGTTTGATTTTTTTGTTGGATGTTGAGAACAGACAATACTCTTCACTGAAGGGGCTGGAACCTTGTAGCTTTTGACTTTATTTTAGTTTAAAAAAAAACCTATTTTTAAAACAAAATAAAAACCCACAGATTTAATTCTCAAATCCAGGATTGGTAACTATAGGGATTAGTGATGTAATCCTATAGCTATTGGTCACATAAACAATCCCAAGGTACGTCTATACTACAGTTAGATACCTGCAGCTAGCCAAAGCCAGCTGACTTGGGCTGATGGGGCTCAGACCAATGAGCTGTTTCTCTGGTGTAAGTGTTCAGGTCTGGACTCAACAGGATTAACTGGACTGAAGACTGAGATAGTTGTAGACAAGAATCAAAAGCTTCAAGAGACCAGAAAAAACAAACAAGGAGTTCAGTGGCACTTTTAGGCTATGTCTACACCTAAAATCTTAGTTTGGACTTGGTTAGTCCTAACTAAGTAGTTCAAACTAGAAAAACGTGGTTTAGTTCGAACAAGCATGTCTACGTTGTGCTAGTTGAAATAGCCAAAGTGGCTAGTTCAAACTAAGCAGTTAGTTTGGACTAACCAGCTGAACTAACTACTTTGAACTAAGCTTTGGCTAGTGCGAACTAAAAATTTTTATAGTTTGAACTAGCCAAAGGCTAGTGTAAGAAGGGTTCAAAGTAGTCCGGGCTAAGCTTGCTTAGTCTGGACTGATTTTGCTAGTGTAGACATAGTCTTAAAGTTTAACAAGTTTATTTATCGCATGAGCTTTTATAGCCACAATCCCACTTTGTCTGATGAATGAAATGAAAGAAATAACATGTTAGCTGTAAATATATAGATATGGAAAAGGGTGGGTTGCAAAGTTAATTCAAATCGTTCTAGATGATAGGCTAGCAGTCTCTCTCTTTAAAGTAAATAAGCCATTTGGATCAAACTGTGGAGTAGGGAGGCAGGATCTGAAAACATGAGCTGAGAAGGGTGATTTAAGGTAAATTGCCTTCTATAATGATTCAAGAGACTAGAAAATACACTACATACAGAGCAGAGGAGGATTATTCAGGGCTGGCTGTTTTTGACTATTTTATCTTTATGGATTTAAAAGCTGTCTTGTGATATTATGACAGTATCTCTGACCATTGCATCGCTAAGGCTCAGGTTGTGTTCTATTTTCAGTTAATGCAAGATTTAAATACTTGGGTGTAAATTTTTATGGAAAAGATCAGTCATCACTAACCTTACGGTATCCACTCAACAGAGTCTTAATTACATTTACTATACAATTATTATATTAAATTAGTCATTCTGAAATTTACAAAGTTCTCCTTCTAAAACCCAAAAACTGTTAGCTATCTATTTTTTGACATTACTCTATTCATAGATACAGCTAATGGAGAAAGCATTCATCACAGGATGAGCGCTTTCTGCAGTCCAGTCAATTTAACAGACTTTTACTGTCTGAGCTTACTGTCTTCTCAACCTCCTATACCTTGGGGTGTCTACAATATAATATTGCTCTCCTGCCAACTTCCTAATGGCTGCAGAAGATGTCCTCACCCTGCCATTATGCAGCACTCGGTTCTTGACTGCCTGCACACTTTGAGCAACTTGACAGCTGCTCTCATCTAGAGTCCTCTGATCCCAAGCACTCACGTACAATCCCCTTCCCCCTTCAGTATCCACCACACCTATATGCACACTACTGCCTCCAGTTTCATAGCTCTAAATTAAGATCCCAGGTTAGGAGAACAGTTCTACATTTAACTCTGCATTGCAAATCCCAAGCTTTTAAAATCATGCATCAGGACTCAGTAGATTGGCTTAAAATTTTTTTTAAAGAAATTAGAATTAGGGGTTTTCTGGTTTAAGTCTTCAGCATCCACAGGGGTCATGTTTTAATTTCAGCCTTTTTTTTTTTTTTAAAGTCCTATTTTATACCATGCCTCTACAAGCTGTGCCTTTATGGAAAAACATCAAATATCAGGAAAGCCACAATAAAATCATGAACTGCCAATGCTGTTAACATTAACCATTAGCTTAAAGTACATTGTTTATTTTTTGTTATTTGTCTGTATTACCATGGTGCCCAGGAGCCCCATTATGGATGAGGCCCTATGTTCTAGGCACTGCACCAGCACAGAACAGAAAGACTGGCCCTGCCCAAAAGGTTTTACAGTCCAAGTATAGGACAAGAAATAACAGAAGGATAGAAACCAAAAGGAAACAATAAGATGATATCGTTCAGACAACAGGCAGTTGTCTCAGAACGTTAGTGGCATAACTGTTGTCAAATTTTTGTAAGCATCATGGTAAAGGAGAGTTTTAAGGAGAATAGTGTTAGTTCTGTAGATATTTATGTAGAGCCCCTTCTAAGCATGAGGGTAAATGTGGGAGAAAGTTTAAAGGTACTAGTTTTAAAACTTAACAAGTGGGCAGCGGAGGCTGGTATTTTGTATCAGTTGGAGGATGGACTCAGTATCTCAGCAGGGAATGAATGAGAAATAAGTAGAGTTGAGATAAGCCATGAAGGGCATTTAAAGTAAAGATGAATAGCTTATGTTTGATGTGATAAAGAAGGGGAACCTAATGGGAGAATGCAAAAAGAAAAAAAAAGTAATGTGGTGAAAGTGACAGGCTAGGAAAATGATCTTTGCAGCAGCATACTGAAACGATGTGAGCAGGGCAAGACTGACAAGGCCAGACCAAAATCATTGAAACTAAACATTGAGAGTTTAGATGTGTGGATGGTTAGGAAAGGTATATCTTAGAGATAGTATGCAGATAGGTTGGAAAACTTAGGCATTGCCTGTATATGAGGATTTGGAGGGTATGTCCACACATAACTTGTAAATTGAAATAACACTGGTTATGTCAATTTTAAAAAGTATAGGTCCAGACAACGTTTTCTTTTTTCGAAATGATGAGCTTAGTCATTTCAAAACAAGGAAAGTTGGATTGATTCAGTAAAACCTAGCTTCAAATCAAAACAGCGTTTAGATTGCAACCATTATATTGGCATAACACCATGCAGAAGTGTCGTTTCAACTTAACGGTTGTTTCGATTTAACAGTTTTGCTCTTCTCCTTCCCAAGGTGCCTTCCTCTTTCTATATGTGGGGGAGGGCATGGTCCTTCTGGGGGGCCAACTTGCCACACCTCCCATGGTGTCCGTCTCCTCAATCGAACTAGCAAGTCTTGCCCCTAGACATGCTAGTTTGATTTGACTTTCTAATCTGGACCTGTTAAATTGATTTAGCTCAAATCGATTTAATAATTTTTATGGCGATTGTATTAAATCAATTTAACTGTCTGTGTCTGGATGTAGCCAGAGAGAAGTCCAAGTCAAATATGATGCTTGGATTATGGACCCAAGTGACATGCAAGACACTGGTGATGTCCACAGTGATAAAGAAAGAAGGTAGCAGCGAGGGCTGGGGGATGACTGAGTTATGGTTTAGCCATATTAAGTTTGATATCCTTAAGGAGATGTCAGAGACAGGCCAAGATTTTAGTTTGGACAGAGGAAGATGTGTCTACAGCGGAGAAGTAGATATCTACGTCGTCAACATAGAGATGGAAGTTGAACTTGCAGCTGAAAGTACATAGAGATAAGGTGTAGAAGGAAGAAACGGGACAAAAACTGAAGCCTGTGGACCACCCACAGAAAATTTGAGGGCTGATGATGTGGATCCTCCGAAGGACATATTGAAGGAAAGATTAGAGAGGTAGCAGGAGAATTTGCAGAAGGTGGTCACTGTAGTCAGTAGGGAGGGTGGGTGTCAAGATTTCAAGAAAAGTAGTGTTGAAGGCAGCTGATACCTTATGGAGGACAAGGGTGGAGTAGTGGTGCTGAGGTTTGACAAGGAGGAGGTCATTAGAGACTTGCAAGAGTGGTTTCACTGGAGGGAAAAAAGCCAGGCCAATGGAATTGGGGCAGAGGATTTCTGGACATCGGTTGTAGACAGTGCCATCAGTAAACTTAGGCATGAACGGGAGATAGTGTGGTAGCTGAAGCAGTAAGTGGGGAGAAAGGTGTGGTGTTTTTCTTCTTTTAAGATGGGAAGGACTAAAGCATATATCAGGGGTCTCAAACACATGGCCTGTGGGCCACATGCAGCCCCTAAAGCTATTTTCTGTGGCCTGGAATGACACTATCGTCACTGATATTTCCAATGTTGTATGCAGAGGTTTCAGTGGTATGGCCCTTGGGCTAATCCGTTAGTCCTCATGCGGCCCTCTACTAGTCCTCATGCGACCCTCATGGTGATTTGAGTTTGAGACCCCTGGCATATATGTATTTTGTGGTGTATGATCCAGAGGAGGGTGAAGTTAATCAGCAGCATAAGGGAGGGTATGAGACGGGGATCAAGGAAGATCAGCAAATGGAATAGAGTGGAGATACTAGGACAAATGGATGCTGATGGAAATAGAATAATTTCCACAACTTTTACATATGGAGGGTTAAAATCTGCTGTCATCTACATCAGCAATGTAAATGATTCAAAAACTGAGCTAGAATATTTTATGTAATGGGCCACTTTCCACCTTTGCAGAACTCTGTTATTCAAGGAAGCTACTCTGAAAGTACTGTGATTGGAACTCTCTGCTCTAAGAAAGAAAGAAACAACTGAAGCAATGTTTTGTGGCCACAGGCTCCATCTACTATAACTTCCTGTATTCCAGAAGCTCTGCGATTTTCATTTCTATGCATTCTGACAGCATATTCTGGAATGCATTTTGGGATCAAATCCTTAGTAATATAATCTAATTGACATATTATATATGAGAACAATCATAGCAAAGGCTATTTATTATTCTGTGGTAGCAATAAACAGTTGCTCTCTTTTGCCAGGTGCACCAATGCCTTCTCAAGCACTACAGACTGAACAAGACTTGCAGCTGTGGAATGAGGTAAGCAGCAATATCTTCAAGTGTTGGCTAAACCCTGTAACATTCTGTTTTGATGGTGAAGATTTCTTTCTAATTAATTGCATAAGAGCAGGGTATAAAAGTACACTACTGATGCAATACTGGAGAGCTCATCTTTAGAGTCCTGTAGATCTGCATTCAGCTGGAATAAACTTTTACCTGACCCATAGTCCATCCTCCCTCTTTTAGATGTGACTGTATCCACACATCGGCTGTTTTGGAGCCAGCAGCCCTCTGTCAGCTCTTGAGCCAAATAGCTACTGAGCCCTGCCTGCCTAACAACTGCTGGGCTGTTGAATTCTGCCAGCAGCCTAACAATTGATCATGTTCACTGCACACCTGGCTGCTCCGGCCATGCCCCAAAAGTCACAGAGGTCCTGACCTCTGATCATCCAATCAGCAGTTGGCAAGGAATGGTCCATGGATATCTGTGGATGTGTATATCCATGGATATAAAGTGAATTATCCACATTTGCAAGGCCCTACCCATCCGCAGACAGGGCCATATATTCTATATGACACCTGCTAAATGACAGGAGTTGAAAAATGCTGCTATCATTTCCTGACATCCTGAATCATTGACTTATTTATTGGCATGTCACATCCTTCACACACATTCTTCCCAAGAGAAGGAAGTCCTGAAGTGTGAGAACTAATCGTGCCATCTCTGATTGATTATAAGCAGAATAGATTCAGATTGGAGTGCACTACAAAGTATTCTTTCTACTGCTCACATAAGTATCCTTCTTGCATTGTAGATATTCTGACACTGGTGAAGCTCTTCCTCCTCCCTCTTTTACCTCTCCTATGCAGATTGTTCCCTTTTATATTGACTGTGGTGTGGGATGTAACCACTTTTTTCAGATGGCTGAGTTCTAGATATTTTCTCTTAACTCACATCCCAGAGTGATCATTAAGCTGGGAGTTGGGAAGTCATTAGACTGAGGAGGAAATTGTATTGGCTCATGCAGAGTTAGACTTAGTAGTGAGAGGCAAGCTTTCATTTAACTGGCAATGCTCAGGCGTATTTACTGGCTCTAGGGAAATATATATCATTATATAGTAGAATACATATGATGATGATTTTTTTCAGCTATAGCTATTACTCCAGATGTACCCTATACAATGTTAAAACATATATTGAGTCACATACATTTGGCTCACTTGATATTAAATTATGTACAGCCACAATTATATATATTAACATTTTTGGGTGGTGACATGTTCTAGCATATAAGAGTCTCAGTTCTGGGTGCTCTCATTTATGTCCAAAACCTTGATTATAATGTGTTAGGGAACCTGAGGGCATTGTTCTCAGCTCCTGTAATACAGAGGAAACATTGACCTGCTTATACAACATTGAGAAGCGCTTTACCTCAGGATATGCACATATTCACATATCATATCTCTAAGGCTTTATATGTTGTTAGAAAACAAGAGACAGGTGATAGAAAGTCAGCCTTATATACATACAGTAAGCTTGACCTATTAATAGTAAGATGTTACCTCTAAAATAATGCACATACAGTATTAATACAACAGCAGCCATATACTTACTTTTTAGTTTTGAGCTTACAAGAAATACAAGATTTATGTTAGAAAGTTAACATATCTGGCTCTGGCAGCCCAAGCAGCGGGGATGGAGTGAATTCTAAAATCAGAGACCCCTCAGAGGGAATGCCTTGCAGTGAGCTCCCCCTCACTTGTTTTAAATCCAGGAATATTAGTGCAAACACCTGCACAAATTACAACCCATTCTGCTGTCTGTCAGGTTAGTTGATAGATACTTTCTCAGGAAGATGGGTTCAAAACTGTTGTTGTTTTATATATCCTTACAGTTAGACATTATAATGAGACTTGCTCCTACTCTCATTGAAGATGAAATCAAATTTACCATTGACATCAGTGGGTGTAGGATCAGTCTATAATATAATAAAGTCCTATAAAAATTATACAATAGTCAACTACAAACTGCATGCATTAGAGGAAAATTAAAGTGGGATTTGATTATGTATGGCAAGACAGCAACTAAGAAAAGAAATAGCCATTTCCTAGTAGTAATATCTCTAAATCCAAATCATAGTAGTTGTCCTGAGGTCCCAAAATGTGACTTTTTTAAATGGGTCTATTTTATCTGCTTTCGCTTTACCCATATACATATTTAGTTCTCAGCCCACAGTAAAGAAGTTTCATTATCTGTTAATATTCCCAGAGATGCACAGATTCAGCAAAAAGGAGGTAGGGGAGTGCAACATTAAAGGCTATTTGGAGCTGACTCCTAGCCCCACCCCTCCATCTTTCCTAATGTTTTTTCAAGTGACTAGTTTCCAAGCAGAGAAGCTTCTCTTAAAGCACCTGAGCCAACAAAAGATATTTGGTATCTGGATGAAAACACTAGTATTTACATAGTAAAATTTTTGTCACTCAGGGTTGTGCCAGAATAAGCCTTTGTGTGAACAGCACTGTGTCAGCATCTTGTTATCTTAAAGTTTGGGATGTGCCCAGGCCATTAAAATAAATAGGGGTGTACTATACTCTTGAACTTTCTTCACTGAAAATATTAATTACTTGAATTCAGATATCTTTTTTGAGTCTCCTATTTCCATTTCCTCACTTTCTTCTGGATTACCCAAGAATTGATCAGTAAGTATACATTCCTGCCACTTGCATTGTATGCCATACAGGTGATCCTAAGTCCATAATCAGTCACACCTCCAGTGGTCGGTGCCATTTGGGTCTGAGTTCAGCTTCTTTGTAATCTCTCTCTCATTAGCACCGTGATTTATGTAGCATCTCCCTTAACTCACCTTTGTAAAGCAGTAAGTCTCTTCAGTGACAGTTGAGACTAGTGGCATCACAGAGGGACTTAAGGGTGCATAGTGTCTCCCAGAAGGCGTGGCACACATACCATAGCTCCAGGGGAATACATACACACTGTAAATCTGTGAGAAAGCCAGAATGCAGTTTAACCCACTCTTGGGGGTGTCATGACCTGAGTACTACCTGCATGGTGGTATTATTTGATTAATATTTTGAGTCCCAAAATATTCCAGCTGCTTCAGGAGATATTACAACCCCTGCCCAAAAAGTTTACAATTAACATTCAGGATCTATCAGTGATGGTGATGAACGGTAGGAAGTGGGAGAAGTGAGGAAGGAAGAAGGGTAAAAAATATGACTATGCATGTGCAAAGCTTAATTGTTCCATCAAGATCTTTTACTTGCATAAAAATGTATTTATGTGCAGGGAACATGAGAAAGTAACCCTGTTTTGTGCCAGAGAGTGCATATATAGCATATATCAACCCCCTAGTTTTTTTCCAAATATGATTTAAAATATATACATATATTTTTGTCTCTTCACTGTTCAGTCTGACTTTCTAAGATGTAACATGTCAATTTTTACAGATAGATGATGCATGTTCTGCTTACTTGTCCATAGATCCTCACCCTCAGGTGAGTATAGAGTGTTGTTTTAATTATTTAGCATTTTTTTAAGTATCATTAAATAAACACTCTTGTGTCTGAATACATGTTTCCTGTTCAATAGGCATCAAGTGCACTGGAAGAACTTTGCTTTATGGTCATGGAATTTCTACAGAAACCTCAGGTAAAATTGTTTGGAACTTGCTTTATATTTTTGAAGAAGAATTTTCAGTATACTAACTTCCTAAACCTCTAGAATAAATTGAGGATCCATGTAGAAAGCAAATCCCCCAGCTTTCTGAGCTAGGCAGTCCTTGGATAGCCATGGATACTAGCTTGTCACAGCCTCCAGCTCCATGTTGTATTCTTATGGTGCTGCTCAGATCACAGAAGAATAGTGTAAATCTGTATCTCCCTCAGTCTATAATGCCTTAGGGACATGATCCAAAGCTCACTGAACCCATCTGAAAGGCTGTCTTTGAGCTTTGGGCTAAGCCCTGTATTGGAAAATACACAATCTGGAATATTTCTAGTTCTAGTATTAGAGTAGTCACATGGTCCCCACTGTCAAAATGGAAATTTTCTTCAGTTACTGGGGAGGTCTATTGTCTCCTCTCTTCTTATAGTTTTATTTTTTTGAGGGTTGGGGCTTAGCACCTCGCTTTATCATTAAAATATGAATTCCTTCAAGGCTATTAGTATCAAAACTATAGTCTCCTATTCTGAATAGTGAAAAAAGAGTGTAGTCCTATGGCAACAAGTTAATAATTGTAAAGAACTGTTTTTAATGACTGAAAAGGACACTTTCATTCAAGCTTTTTAGATGAAAGCAGTCATCGTGCTCCACAGTTTCTGAAAACAGCAGTTTAGCTGACAACCAAAGAAATATAATGTGGTTTATTGAAAGAGCAAAATGTTCTAAAAGGCTATGTCTACATATATAATTTTAGTTTGGACTTGCTAGTTTGAACTAACTGCGACTTTTTCGTTCAAACTAAAGTTTTAGTTTGCACTAGAACACATGGCTAATTCAAACTAATGGCTTAGTTCAGACTAACCATTAGTTCGAGTATTTCATGCACTTAGTTTGAACTAAGTGAGTAAGTCTGGACTAACCACTGAGTCTTGCTAGTGCAGACTAAGTTTTGTCTAGTCTGAACTAAGAAACTTCTTAGTTTGGACTAGGCAAAGCCTAGTGTGGCCAAGGGCTAAATTAGTCATGTGGACTAATTTGCCAATGTAGACATAGCCAAAAAGTACCAAGATGTTTTTACTGTTACTAATACTAACCTTAGCTTGTTATAGAAGTTTTAATTTCTATACCATTTGTTCCCACAGAATTTAGATGAAAAAGACAACACCAAAAGGGTAAGATTGTCACATGTATTTTTTGGTCACACTTAAATTGTCAGGAAAACCATAACTCATTAACTTGTCTTGTAGTAAAATCCCACTTCTAACTTTTTAAACAGTTCTTATTTCATTATTCTAAGATTCATAACTCAGGCCATTTGGACATCATGGTAAGTTTCACCACCACTCCCTGTGAGTAAACGTGTGCTTGTACTTAAAAACAAGACAGTGTCCTTCTTAGTAGTAGTCTTAATCATCTGTCAAGCTGGGGATCAAGTTATTAATTTGTGGAGTTTTATATGACAGTATCATTATACTGTGCATTTAAACAAAATAAAATGTGTAAGGAATGGTACCTGTGTCTGAACATCATAACTTCAAAGCCTAGGAAGAATGCCACAAGACAAATTTTGATCCTAGGAAACAAACGATTTTCATTTCTGGTATTTTACAAATAGCATATCTAATATAATTACATTTTGAAATTAAGATCTCATATGCTCAATCACCACCAGTCCTAGCAGAGGTTCTAGCAAAGTCATTGGAGCTATGCTGATTTGTACCAGCTAAGGGGCTGGCTCTAAATATTGAAAACTATAAAACATGCTTAAGTATTTTAGGCAAAATACAAGATACTAATTAAGATTTTTGTATTTCATAGTAAATAAAAAATAGAATAAATCATGATATCCTAACATTCTGATACTTAAAAGAAAAAAACCTCATCCCTCATCAGATAAACTACATTTTGATCAGCTCTTGTTTTAAAGTGCAGACATAACATGGATATGTTTTCTATGTACAACTATGCTCTTTCATGGTGCCTCACTGGGTCTGAATGTAACATCAGACTTTTGGCTTTTTAGTAATCATTCTATCATGTTTATGTTCACTCTCTTGCTCTGTATTTTTTCCATTGGAAGTATATAGCATGAGTGCTAGATCACAGTACAAGGTACTTCTAAACCACCAATGAAATAGTGTTAAAGCTACAGTAAACATATTTCCTGATGGAGCTGTTTTGGATATATGCATAATTATCAGTTTGGTGTTAGTACAAGGCTAGCTGCCTGGGGATTTCAGCAGCTTAGGTTTGGGGTGGTCTTTTGTTTACAGTATGAAATGCAATGTTCTTTAAGCACGGACTCTGTATGTACCATACAAATGTAGGAAAATGATAGTCATTTTCTTACATTAGAGATTCTGTAACTTTTGTTAAAATAGTAATTTAATCAGTTACTTTGTTACATTTCCTATAAAAGTGATTATTAATCAAATGTGCTATTTTTCATATTATGAACCATGTTCTCTTTAAACAAGGGAAACAATTTGTGCTTCCTCAGTTGAATGCATACAAGCAATTGCAGTTTTATTTCTAGAAACAATTTATTCCTTATGCAATAAAGAATCCACACTTAGGTTTTACGGCCCTGATCCTCTGATTCACTGCATTTGGGCACACTGCTGCATGGAGTATTGCTGATTTTCTTAGAGCTCTGAATAAGCATGTCAGCATGCCTGAGCACGTGAATTGTAATGTTTAGGTCTTAGGTTGCTTTTTCATTAAAAGGAGGGGGACCTGTATCATATTTATTCATTTTAATTCATATACATATCTATTAGAAAGCTCCTATTAGTGTTCCTGCTGGGATAGAATAGTGGCTCTCAAGCAGGAGTAGCTATACTGTTGGTGAGAAAGAGGCCTTCTAGGCTATGTCTACACTATCAATTCAGGTCAACTTAAGGACCCTTAAGTCACCTAAGTTAACCCCAGTCCACACTGGGCTTTCATTAAGTTAACTTAAGAGCATCCTTAAGTTGAGTTAATAACTCCCAGTGTTTAGGTCGACTTAAGGTCTAAGTCAGTCTAAATTAATATGGACACCTAAGTTGACTTAATCAACCTAGGGGTGGGGAGAATAGTGCCAGGGCTCGGGGTAGCCCTGGCTGGGGGAAGGAAGCTGTGGCTCAGGGAGCCACAGCAGTGCAGGGGCTTCCTGGAGAAACCAGCTGCCAGGGCTTCCCTGTCCCAGGAGTCTCAGAGAAGTGAGCCACAGGCACTTCCCGAACAGGGGAGCCCCAGGAAAGACAGCTGCCAGGGGTCCGAGGTCAGCAGAACACTGGAGAAGCAAGCCACTGGCCCAGCAGCAAGTTATTCCCTTGCTGCTGGAGCCCCAGCCAGGGGGCTGCAGGGAATCCTTCACTGCTGCAGCCAGGACTGGGGAGCCCTGCGCGTCTCCCTTCTTCCTGGGAGCCCCATCTCCCTGCCTAAAGGGGAGCTGCAGGTCACTTTTGCCAGGGACAAGGGAGCTGCAGGTCACTTTTGCCAGGGACAAGGGAGCTGCGGCTTCCTTGTTCCCAGCAGGAGTTGGGGCTCCCTTCTCCACAAGTCCCTTCTGCTAGGAAGCCACAGGTCCCAGCAGAAGGGAGCTGTGGGTCCCTTGGACTCCCCACATCCACACTTGAAAAGTAAAGTCAACTTTGAGTTGACCTTTTTAAGTTGACTTAGCAGAGTCAACTTAACTTTTTCAAGTGTATGCATAGCCCTAGGGAGTACATCAACTCATCTAGATTCTAGATATTTACCTAGGTTTACAATAGGGTACGTAAAAAGCATATCTCAAAGTCAGTACACTCTAACATTTCATACAGACAGTGACTTGTTTATGTTGCTCTGTATAGTATAAACTGAAATGCAAATACAGTGTCAATACTCCAATTGACTTATTTTTAATTGTATGGTAAAAATGAAAGAATGCAATTTCTGTAAGTGTGCTATGATACTTCTTGTATTTTTGTCTGATTTTGTAAGCTAGTAGTTTAAGTGAGATGGAACATTGGGTACACAAAACAAATCACAATCCTGAAAGGGGTTCAGTCATCTGGAAAGACTAATAGCCACTCTAACAGAACATCATTTTTATCGCTGTGATTATGTAATCAGAAACTGAGAATGTAAGGTATTCAAAGCATGGAGTTAGCGCTCACATAGACTGATCAAAATCAGAACTGGGACGTCCCCTGACAAAATATACAAACACACACCTATAATGAACAAGGTAGAGAAGATTCATAGTCCTTCATTTCACCACTCTAGAAGGTGTGTTCATGGATTAAACAAACATGCTGTATCTTTCAGGTGTAAATTCAGAGTATCTAAGCAGTTAACTCTTAATTAATATCTTTAGTCCTCTGTTTTGCACCTTCTGTGCAGAAACTGTAGTACGGCAAAGAAAATCTCTTGCATCATAGGACCAGAATTTCATTGTTGCTCGTATGTCTGTGTTCATGTCCTCTCAGTCCTTTGTCCTGCATCTTTTGCTGCAACTTGTTTCCCAACTTCATGAGAGAAGACTGAAGAGAGACAAAGCAGACGTATGTAACTTTTAACCATGCATGCTTGCACTCCTACTCACATGCTTGTGTGGCTTCGTTACCTCTTTCTGTAAACTTCCTCCTTGGGTTTTCTGATTAATTATTTTGAGGTGTAGCATCTCCTCTGTCCACTCTAAGTGTATTTTTTTGTTTTTTTGTTTTTTTTTCCTGCCCTATTTACCTGAAATGCTAATGTACTCTTGATGTTTAGCATTTTTAAAAGTGAACTAAAATAAACACCATTTGTTTAACAAGTAGTGCCCCAAAAAGCCAGATCCCATATGACGACTCTGGTACATGTTTTATGCAGTTTTTTTTAAAAATCTTAGCCAGGTGATGTTTTATCATATTGCAGGTATGAATTAATTTGTTCTAACAGGTTTTTCTTCCTTTTACAAGAGTGAACTATATCTGCTTATTAAAATATCTGACTTAAATACTTGCAACATCAAGAATTTTCTTTAAATATGGTTTCATTTAAGGCACAGGCCAGAAAATTCCCCAAAAAATTGCCCAGAGCCTCAGTTTTTATTTTTCCAAGCAGTAGAAACATGGTCTTTGGGAATATAGAATCTTCTCTTGCTTTGTGCTTATTTTTAATTAGCTTGTTTAAAAATTTAACTAGTATATTGATTGATCTAAGACAAATATGTAGGAGCAAAATGACAGTCTGATTCTCCTCTTGCTCACATTAGTGTAAACAGTGAGTAATGACTTTGAACTCAATGGTGTACATGCTAGAAGTAAAACAGGGGTAAGTGAGAGGAGACTCAAACTATGGGCATGTTCCCAAAATAAAATGCTTAATTCAGTGTTTTAGTTTTGGACACGAAGCACAATTAGGCGTTTTACAGACCATAAAGTTTTAAAGGAATCAAATAGAAATAACAGAATTCATTTTAAAATATTCCTTTTTTTTTTTTTGTCACCCACTGTCAGAGCATGCATACACACATCTTCCCACTGCCCACCTCTAGGCACTGTATTGAAGGGGTTCTTTCATTGAATCTAATGCTTCTTATCCATCCTGGTTCCACAGTTTTCTGTTGCTTCCAAGACTTAGCCCTTTAGCCAGGTCACCTGTTAATCTGTTCCCATTCTAAGGTTAATAGAAACAGCCAAATATGAGAAAACTCAGTCTAGTGATCTAAGTCCAGCCTTTGGGTTTGAGATTCAGCCTTGAGGACCTTTTGTCTTAGATGCCTATAAACTTTTCTTTCAATCCCTTTACCCTCCTACCTTTGCCCTGGTTGGTTGGTTTTGTTTCCTTGTTTCAAAAATCAGGGCTGCTGACTCGCCTATCCTCAACTTGGAATTATGGTTCCTCATGGCTTTTTTCTTTGTCAGCTAGGAGGTGCTTCCTCAAAATCATTCCAACCCCTCTGCTAGCAGCTGGGATGTATCAGTCCCTCTGTCTCACCTTAGGGCAGTCACTATTTCCATCCTTCAGACAGGAGTCTCCCCCAGCTGACCCCATGGACTGGGGTTGTGTTTCAGGGAGCCTCTCTGACTCTTACCTTCCAGCTGTCAGGATCTCCATCCTTGAGACAGGAGTTCCCCCAGTTCCCTCCTCTAAGCTGGAGCTTAGGCCAGCTGTAGGGCCTAACCACTTTGGCAGGTTCAGCAGGCCAGCTTTCTCCTGCCAGTGTCCGTTTTGCTATGATACAGGAGGTACTATGTATGTTGGTCCCTTTCCTTGAGCTCATCCCAGTTGCCTGGAAGAGTGAAGTTCCTGGATCCACCCATTCTGCAAGGCTCCTGGTACTGGGCCCTTAAAGAGACAGTAATAGGACTCTTCAAAAACATTACTTATTCTTGGGACCCTTTTCTGTCTACTAAAACTTCCTTGGTCTTTGTCTGTGCTATGTTCTAAAATCTTAAATGGACCACATGACACAATAAGGTGACCCAAGATACCACTGTCCTTGAGGGGGCAGATCATCATCCTTTCACAAATATCTAGAAGGGTTCTAGCCTGAAAGTTACTGGTTATCTCAGATCCTAGTGAAACCAATTGAAATGTCATCACCTTGCTGAGTCTGACCCTTTAATGCTTGAACTTCTCTGAACTCTCAATTAATGTTCCGGGAATGTTGTAAAGTTATGTTCCTATTGGGCACATTGTTACCAGTTTAGGTTCCGGATCTGCAAACACTTACTCATGTGCTTAACTTTAGGCACTACAGTAGCCCATTGATGGCAGTAGGATTTGTCTCTTTCCTTCATGCACTGTTTAGCAATATTTTCTGATGCTGTCCTTAGAAAAATTATACTAGTCTTGAGTAAGGCCAAGAATTGATTAAACTATCTTCACAGTGAAACTTGGAAAATAAAATCCTGTTTGTTTTTATTTTACTAATATTAGTCATGATGGAATCATGCATCAAGATGGAGATTGTCAGGAGTCCTTTAGTGGATTTGGACTCCTATCAAATTAAGTTCACAGGACTGTAGTTTTGAAGTCTGTGAGCCTAATTCTGATCTTCCTTAGGCGGATGTTAAATAGGAGTAATTCTACAATACAAGTTTGCAAGTTTGATCTCTCAACTGCAGTTTCCACTTCACGCATCTGACAAAGCGGGTTGGAGTATTCAAAATCGGTAAGTTTAGGGTTCTTTTTATTTTATTTTTTTTCTTCTGCTCTTGAGTCTTTGGAGTCCAGGTTTTCAAGCTTTTCTGTGCAACCATGAGGGTTATAATTAAAAAAAATCATCTGGTGTTCTAACAGGGGCTGTAAAAATATGAAATATCACAAGGCTCAATAAAATTGGCAACACAGGCATAGTAGTCACTGTCTTTTGAAACTTAGTACAGATTAAAAAGTTGGAAGCCTTATCAAAATTGGACAGACTTCATTGGAACAATCAATTGCATCCTGGAGGGCACATTTCTCTTTAGACTTCTAGGTCTTTGGAGAGAGAATGTATTTCATCCAAGGAGAACTTAAAAACCATCTTTGTGATTAACTTGTTCCTGGCTAACTTGTGACATACTAATGAGACAACTCCATTCTCATCATCTGATGTAGATTTTTGCATGAGAGATTTGAAAATGAGGAGAAAGTGACTGATGAACAGTGAATTTAAAAACATTTTTTCCCTTTCAAAGAAACATCTCAAAAGTGTTTTGCTGCAGTTAAAATGCATATAGCAGTAGTAATCATGTGTGGCTTACATTTTGGGGGGAAATATGTTGTTCATGTATAGCCACTCATTCTCTACAGAGAATTATCTGTGAATGTTTGTTTCTGTTTCTCTTTATAAAGTTGCCTGTTTATGGATTATTCTTTCACCTTTTGCATAGGTTTTTCTTCTCAAATATGTCATGACAAAGTATTCAGACAACAGGGAAGCATACTCTAACCATTCTGAAATAGCTGCTCTCTTAATACTGTATTGATATCCTTGTCACTTTGGTATTTTGGATCTGAGAATATCAGCTCTATTTGCTTTTCTTCCAAGAGATCTAAAAAGGATACATTGGAGATATACAAAAATGACTCTAATAGTGACTTGTCTTCTAACAAGAAAAAGATAAAAGCAATTTGTATGATATTCTAATACAGTGATCTTTTAAAGTATATGGAAGACTCATCAGGGTGAACTTTTTTTTTTTTTTTTAAGAAGCAGGAAAGAGAAGGGTATAGGTATGTAAATAAATCACCTAATCTAAAATAATTCTGATTAATTTTAAATGCCTTCATCAGTTTTTTTGGAGACTAAGTAAAAAGGAAAAGTTCTGACACTTGCATTAAAAGAAAGAAAAATGATGTAAAACCATTGTAGGCTAATGAAAAGAACAGAAAAATGGAGTAAAGACATGTATTACGTCTCAAATGGCATAACAGAATTTGGTCTAACTAGAAGCAAACCAAAAATTAATATTGGGCAATAAATTTTAAAAAAATGTAACAAGAAATAACTTGGTCTGTACTTCCTAGAAAACTACATGAAATTTCAACATTATGTAAAATTCCCTAACTTCTTCAAAATGCTGTAGAATTGTCTATAGTGATAAATCTGCTATACAAACCCCCATTTCTTCCCAAATAGATCTTCATGAATTGATTTATTGCATTTCTTTTCATGGAAGGACTATATTATTTGAATATGTTAAAGATATCTTTCAACAATGTTGTACTCAGGATTGCTGCCCTGGGGAAGGACCCAGGGCACCAGCCCAGGCCCCACCCCCTGACCACAGGGCAGGGAGCGGCAGCCACGGCTGCAAGGCTGCCTGGCCTAGGAAGGGGTCTGGCAATGGGATTCAGGGCATGGGCCCCATGTGCCAGGCACCAGTGATGCCCATGGTTGTACTTGATCCTTGCCACCAACCTTTCAGCATCTCTCTCTTCTCTTTACTGCTGGAAGAGATGGAAATAAGGTTTGTCTTCAAATGGCCTGGGCCCTCCTAGTCCACTTGGCTCTGACCGATTGACTGATGAGAGGCAAACAGTGTCAAACACTAGGTCATGCATTAAGATACTTCACTGAGACATTTTGTACCATCTTCTGTCTCTCAAAGTCCAGGAAAAAATAGGGTAACTGAACCTTCAGCCTGGCTGGGTGCAGCTGGTAGTCCCTTTCCTCCCAAGCTGAGACTTCTGTGGCAGCATTGATCAGGAGTTCTCAGGGTAGATTTGCCCTGTTCCCCTATCTGAATTGTTTGGCTCACTTTTAATCTCCTTCCTCCAGCCAGGGTGTTTAGTGGGACAGAGTCAACCAGGCCCAGAACTGTTCCTTACCTCACTATCGCAGGTAATCTCATGCTTCCTATTATTAGACTGTGCATCTGTCTCAATAGCAAGTGTTTCACTACAACACTCAAAAAGATCTGACACTCTAGTATCCTAGCTCCAAGTAATCCCTTCTCCCAGCAGCTATTATTGATCAGCCATCAAAGGAGTAAAGTTCTGGTACAGTCTTTCAAGAGGAGTAATGGGGCAAAAACCTATCTTGTTTCAAGACTGAACTTGATGATTTATGGACAGATGGAATTATGAAGTTGTCTGCAGTGGTATATGGCCAATTTATGACTGATATTAGCATATATTTGCAATGGCTAGAGATGGGACACTAGTAGGATTATCTGTAGTAACAGAGCCCTTTTCTCAGGTGTCTGGTTAGTGGGTCTCATCCACGTGTTCAGGGTCTAACTGTTCACCATATTTGAAGATCAGGAAGAAATTTTGGCAGCTTGGCAGACTCTGGGTATTTTTTGGCTTCCTCTGAGATGTGGGGCATGCATCTCTTGCTTGTCTGAAGCAGAGCAAATGGTGGATTCTCTGTAACGTGTCTTTAAATCAAGAGTTGAGGAGTTCAGTAAGTCAGTCACTGCTTATGGGCCTACTGCAGGAGTGGGTGGATAAGGTTCTGTGGCCTGCGATTGTGAAGAAAATCAGATGAGAGGACCATGATGGCATCTTCTGAAATTAGTGCTTGAGACTTTCTTTATATATGCTCTCCTTTGTAGTAATTTTAGCTTCTTGGTGCTCACTGGAAAAGGTTCTGCCTCCAAAGGGCATTTTGCAATATGAAACAATTCCAATCCTGCCAATTTCAGTTCAGAATCCAGAACAAGAGTGGAACTGCAAAACTCGTGTAGCCAAATTGCTGTACTTGCAACACAGTACATTTTCTTAAATGGAAATGCTGTATTTGAAGGCAGAGGTTCTCAAACAAAGGCTGCCCACGTGGATGTGGAATGTATTCTGGTGGAGGAGGGGACATGAGAAGGCAGATGGGAGAGCAATGGCTGCTGGCCAGGTGACTAGCTCTGAAGGTAGTAAGAGTGGTATGGGATAGTGGTGACACCCACACTTCTGTGCTGGTACAGGCAGAGGCACTCTCTTGAGAGCTGGGTGACTGGAGAGCATAGTATCCATTACACAGGAAAGGAGGGCTTACCCAGTTTACTCATCTTGCTGCCTGGAACATACATAAGCTCTCAGAGCACTGGGAACTTCTGATCAGATCATCACTTATTACGTCTGTGTTGCTACCACTTCTAAGAAGGAATTAGAGGACCATGGACACTAGATATTCCTAGGAAAGAAGACTAAGAATATGGTCATAGAGGAAATTAAAGCCAGACAGTGCCAACACCAAAATAGCTTCAGAAAAGGACATTTAAGACTTGGGTAATATTGAATATCAGCACAGCATTTATATTGAGGTTAAAATGGAACTGTAGTATTTCATACTACCTTTCATACTATTATAGTGTCATTATACTATACCCATCTTTTAAGACCTTTGCAACAGTACAATTTTAAATGAAAAACTTCTAGTCTTCTTGGACTGCCTAATGCACAACACATAAGTGCACTTCTGAAATCACAAGCTTACAATGTGTATTGCTGCTTGGTATGAATAAGCCCTCAGTGTGGTTTGGTTTTTAATACTGATTGTAACTGAAGTAATATAAACCCAGTTTGTGCACTCTTATTTTGGTTTAAGAGGGTGTTATTTTACTTTATCTGAAGTCAGTTTGAAACAGATTTAAGCTACATCAAAATAAGCCCCTCAAAGTGGGGTGAGGTGGAGTCAGGAGAAGTGTCCACAGAAATTTGCACTAGTTATATGAAATTGGGTTAAAACCTTTTGACATTAAATTAGTGCAGCATCTGTTTTTAGATAAGGCCTCTGTGTGATGAATTTGAACATGTAGGTAAACAATAACTTCCACAAGCAATAGCCTATTCCACATTAAAGAATTATACAGTTAATTGGATTTCTGTAATGGACAGGCTATGAAACAATTATATAGATTACAGCCCTAAGGAGCAATAGAGTGATATGCTGTTAGGGAAGATGTAGCAACAGTATTGTCTATAGCAGGTGTGGCCAAACTGTGGCTCAGGAGCCACATGTGGCTCTTGAAGGAGAACGTGTGGCTTGTGGAAGAACGTCAGCAAATCAACTTAGTAGGTAAAAGTATATGGCTGTATGCCTCAGTGCGGCTCTTGAAGGTTTAATAATCAACCTGTGTGGCTCTCGAATTCCAGAAGTTAGGCCATCCCTGCTCTATAGGAAGCTTTGTGAAAAGGCTCAGGAAAAGCATGACACTGTGCATGCCACCTTGGGCGAAGCCTGGTGATCCTGAGGTGTACTTCTGAGTCCTTTTGCCTTGTCCCTCAATATTCAGCATAGCACAGTAGCTCTGTCAGTAGGACCTTGAACTGCCAAAGTAAGATGTCAGTAGCTGTCAGGTGGAGGGTTGGAGCAGGGCCATTCACATATATCCTGTGGACATCAGTTTGTGATCATGGGTCATGACACACACCTACAAGTTCTCTATACATGGAATTTTCATGGAAGCTAAAGGAAATTCCATGGTTGGAGGGTTTTCAGGACTGGTCTTGTGATGAATAAATATTTCATTTTGGCATATATCTTTCTTACTCTATAGTTGCTTAGAACATTGGTTCTCAACTTGTGGGTTGTGAAGAGGTTGAGGTCACAACGACCCTCCTTTTCTTTGCAGCTAGAAGGGGCCAGAGGAATATCCCAAATGCCATTAATTTTGAGTGTTCTCAAGCTGTCCCCAGGCATGATCACAAATACAAATGATGTGACTTGGAAAGTCAAAGCCAAATTCTACTCAGCTATGCAGGTGTATTTCTAGTCACGTCAGTCAAAATTGGATGCAAAATTTGGCTCTCAAGTGTTAATTGTCAAAATTATTACTGAAGATGATTTCTCTTGTATTGTTTAAGGAAAGAACTATATGTAAATCATGCCCTTTTAGGGAACCAGATCGTATAGTGATACCATATAATGTTATTACGTAAACAGACCTCCTTGTATGTGTATTAAAGGGAAATGACCAGAAACTCCCTCTCTCCAGCTCATTGTTGAAATGAAATTAATATAAAGTGATGAGTTTTGAGTATCTGGACAACTTTCTTTATCAATTGGGTATTCAAGTTTGTGTGTTTTTAAATGCATTGTTGTTTCAGGAGGAACTTCAAGCACCCGGAGGGATTCAAAGCAGGGGCTACTTTTTGTTCAGGGTATGGCTGGCTTTCTCTTTTTTAAAAACTGAATGTTAGATTGCAAAAATTACAATATTCAACATCAGTGAGAGCCAAGGGACCTTGTGCCATTGCAACACTCATTCTAATTAAGAACTTAGCCACATTTCTGTTACAAACACCTAGCACCTCTAAAAATGCTTAACACTTGCAACTTCTTTGAACTGTGATAGGGTTGGCACCTATCTCTCACAGGTGCCTCCTTTCTGGACAGGTCTTACAATGGGGTGGCACCTCCTCTTTCTATTCCCCCTCCCCACAGCTGACAGTTCTGTTGGCACATCTTCTGTGACTGAGTCCTCCAGCTGAGCCACACACACTGTTCCTCCTTCCCAGTTCCTTTCACAGGCCTGGTATGGGGGCTGTAGCACTAACACTTCCTTCTTAGAGGCACTGCCTTTTTCAGCAACCTAGCAGGGACTTGTATCAATATTCTCTGGTGTCTTCAGCAGCCCTTCTTGGGCTCAGTCTGGTACCAGACCAAGAGGGCCCACATAGTCTTTCTTGGTCTGAGTGGGTTTGGAGCTTAGTCCCTTGGACTCAGCCTGCCTCCATGGATTTTCATGGTTCTGCTGCTCATTTAGCTAGCTAGCCAGCCACCCAGGCTTTGGCAGCTTTCCCTTGGCTCTGTTCTTCTTCCTGTGAGCTGTTTTGCTGTCCACAATCTTGCTGCTCTGCTTGCCTCCCTATCTGGTAGCAAGACACCCAGTCCTTTCCTCTTTGAGCTCTAGGCAGCAACTGAGCTCTGTCTCTAATGCTTTTGGTCCCTTATTGGTCACTACAGCAGCCCCTCTGATTGGATTCTTCCTTGCTGCCCTTCTAGGCTGCTTAGAGGACTTCTCTGCTCTTTTCAGGAGTGGATTGAGGCAGAGTTGAGGCCTGCAGCAGTGGGCTTGTAGTCAACCATGTCATATGAACTCTGTAGGTAAATTCTACAGGGCAAGGAATATGTGCTTGTAGAGGGACTAGAACAACAGGGCCTGACTGGATCCTTTGGGTTCTACTGCAATATGAATATTAAATAAAAATAAATAGGTGCTGTCAATGCTGAGCAGTTTTCAGGATCAAATAATTAGTGTAAATATTTACCATTGACAGAAGAGTGTATCGGTGTCTCCATGTGGCAACATGTTCTACACACTAACTGAAAAATGTTTTTAATTTACCAAATGGATATTTTGAGGCTGTCTAAAACTACAATTTTCTAAAAATTTTTTCACCAAACATATACAGCAAGATGTTTTGGCATATCACTGTAGTGTGTATTGGGTAGACATGTTCCCATGCTGTTTCTCAGTAAACCATCAATTATCCTGTACATAATGCTTGAACTAATAAGGATTTAGAGCACATACAGACGTAAGTCATCCTCATCTACTTGGTCTTATACTTAGAAAGAAAAGACTAGCAGGATCTTATTCAGAGAGAATGTTAATAGCCAATATCTAGTATGTACACACACACACACTATATGCATATTATGCATACTCAACAGATTTACTGTTGGTCATGGATAGTTACCAGTGCTGATTGTTGCTTGTGATCATAAGTTAAGTTTGTGACTGGTGTTCACAGCTCATGGCAGCTGCTAGGCCAGGGAAGCTGGACATAGAGACACCCTGCTCTTCTTCAAGGCACACAGTTGTACGCTGACCACTGACGCTCTTGGATGCTGTGCAAAACACTACTCCTTAGCTATGCAGTCACTCCTCCTTTATATCTTTTAGTCCATGGATCTTGCAGTGTCACATTGCCTCAGGGTACTGTGTGATCATGAATCATCAGTTAATGGCAGATGTGATTTTTGATCTTTGTTCTTGATGGAGCTTTTTGTAGACTCTTCTTGCTTTTGCAGGGTTTATCTGCATTGTTCTTTAGCCATTAAGGTGGTGCCAGCAGTTCGTCTTCAGGATAGGCTAGCGTTCAAGACCAATCCCACCACACACCCTTCATTCAACTCATCCAAACTAAGTTCACACATCTAAATGAAGTTTCAGCAAAACTTAGGCAGGGCAAAACAAAATGAAGTAACTCCACTATAACAAAACATCCATTTAGAATTGTTTACATCAGACCTTGGTTATCATGTTAAAGAACAAGCAAATGAATTAGGTTGGTATTTTTATCAATGAATAATAGGCATTATTCCAGATAAATATTCTATTGTATACATTCATCTTAGCCTTACACTCCTAAATAATAGCTTTGTTCAAAATAGTATCACTATATGTTACATATAAAACTTGCAGTGCAGTGATACATATACCAGTAGTTAGTATGTTGCAACAAGATACACATTGGGCCTGATTTTGCGCTTTGCTTGTATTTTGCCTTGCTGTTTACCCTTCAGCAAAGTGGGTGTAAAAAAAATTACCTCCATCAGAATACACAAAGTCCATTTTTAACTTAGTCTGTTAAAGCCTGTTTGTTATTTCTTAGTGTAAGTTGATCAAGTTGAGGATGACAAGTAACATTTAGTGTTGACTTTTTCTTGGCTTTTGTTAGGTGAAGGTCAAAAACAACACCTTACAATTAACCCAGAGCTCAGTTGCTGATCAGAGAAAAAGGTGTAATGTACAACATTTTGTAGGTCTGTTTATTTTACATTGGCAGCACTAGATGAATGGCAAAGGTTTAATCCCATTTGCACTGCAGTGCAATAATCTAGCCAGGAGATAACGACGATCTGGAATACCATGGTGAAAGCTATGTTCAGTCCATGAGGAAGAATGGAAAGGGGAGCAGTGGCTCCTTGTGACCTCTTATTTTGCACACTTACACAAAGCTGGGCACAGTCAGGCCCTTTGTTTTTCACCCTTGTAAATTTTTCTGTATAACTAATTTTCAAAAGTGGAAAAGTATAAACCAAAGTGAATGCTGTTGGTCTTTCTTTAGTGATAAATTATCCTGTAAAAGGTAATTATCAGTTAAAGATATGGGATAACTCAAGGGATTTTCCAAATTCAGTAGATACAGGATTACTAGGAGAGGTTCTTTAAACACTGGACAGTTTTACCGTATTCACTATTTATCAAATATTTGCTGTTTTCCAGCCACGCAATGGAAGGAGATCAGCAAGTTTCCGCTGAAAAGGTATTTATTTCCTATTTTTAATCAAGGTTGGCATTCAAATCCTGCTCCCTTTTTTAGACAAATGGATCAAGGTCCACATCTTCAACAATATCCAACCCAATATCTAACTTGGTGTGCCACCACTTTAGGATAGTCAACTTGAGGTCACTATGCCTGCTTGTCCAGAGGTGCTGAGTGCCTTGAAATCAAGGGGATCTTCAGATGCTTAGCATCTCTAAGGCTATGTCTACACTTGGAATTCTGGGTATGATTCCTAGCTCAAGCAGACATACTTGCCACTGCTGTCATCAGGTTAATGCATTAAAAATACATCAGCGATGGTAGTATGAGCAGTGACTATCAAAAGCTGACTGCTCTGAGTATAAACCCATGTGGACCCAATGGCACATGCTTAGAATGACTAGCTTGTGCTGCTCATAGCTACACTGCTGTCTAGCACACTGGCTTGATGAGAGCTAGTACTTAGTATGTCTACTTGAGCTAGGAACAATCCTCAGAGCTAAGAATACTGCAGTCTAAGAAACAAGCTATAGGTAATTCAGCTAAAAAATTGAGGTCCAAAATGGGTAGGCAGTTTAGAAGTTACTACTTATCAGTGATAATAGTATATGAACCAGAAAGAATCCAATTTAATCTGAAACATAAAAATCAAGTTTATAGAGCTAGTATCAGACACAGTTTAAAAAAAAATCTTTTAAAATTATAATTTGTGAAAACTTCATCCAAAAATCATTAAAGCATGACCAGGAAATCTCAGTGACATTTTTATAATTATCCCATTAGCACCAAGGAAAGTTGCATGTGTATACTGATAAGAGAACACACCTTTACCTAGATCCCAAGATCTTTCTTTACATAGACAAAACCCACACTGAAACTAAGGAAGGATTTCAGGATGGTACCTAAATGAGTTAGCTAATTGAAAAATTTTGAAGATGTGTATGAAAGATTTCCTTTACCAACACTGTGATTCAATGTTGGAGTATTTTTATTACCTTTTTTTGTACTTTAGATATGTAGAATCATATCATGCAAACCATATTAACTACTACTGTTTTATTTTTCAGGATTTATATTCCTTACCTAGAACTAATGTTGTGGGAATGCAGAATACATGGACATAGTGTTTTGCTCCAAAAAAACAAACAAACAAACAAACACCTTACCACTTGTACAATTCTTAAAAAAAAAAAAAAAAAATCACTAGAATGTAAATGTTCCTAAATTAGATCTTGTTAAAATTGCAAATGTTTCTTTAATTTCTTGAATACATTAAAAGCATCTTAAAATTATTCAATTGATTCTTAGTGTTATGATGTATACAGTTGTGTGTAATAAAAATGTAAACAGAATTAGAGTAAAAAATCTTTGCATGCCAAAAAACCATTTCCCTTACCAGTATTACTATACACATTTATTTTTTATTATAAATAAAGGGACTCAGTTGTTTTAAATGTGTTTTGATGAGAAATTTTCTGTTTTTACAGAATGCATTTTAAGTGAAGGCATTTTTAGTGTTTGAAATCATAGCATGAGTTTTTACATGAATAAATATGCCATAATTTAATTTGTTCCTAGGGAGATTCACAGTCAGACTTATCTTTGTACAAGGGACCTACATCCTTATAAAACATGTGAAAGGGGAAAATTAGTCCCTACACACCCAAGAACATGTGCATGCACACAGAAGCAAGCCAAATTTTACACATGTTGATTTTCTAGAATAATGTATGAAGTCTCATTCTCAATAGGATTTTTGTTCCAATGCCGTGGTGTATAAAAACTGCATTATTACAGTAAAGCATTGAAAGCTCAGGGGAGAGAGCCTGATACAGTGGCAGACTAGGGGACTCTGGGTCCCTGGGCCTCCTGTACTGATGGGCCCTGCCCAGGGCCCCACTTGGAGCCCCACCCACACTCATGTGGGGTTGCAGCTCCCCTCCATTCTACAGCATTGTCCTCTGCAGGAGGGCCAGTGCTGAGATGGAGCCGGGGGGGTACAGGGTTCAGGCCAGCCCAAGCTGGGCTGATCAGCCCCCCAGAGCAGCCCATGCATGCAAGCTGGAGGCTGTGTTTGTGCAGCAGGCTCTGCCCCCAGGAACAGACTAGCTGGCCCAGGGGTGGAGTGGAAGAGGAACACAGAGCCCAGCCTTTGGCCCAGGGTGGCTCTGTTCCTCCTCAGCACTGCTTGGTGGAGGGCACTGCCACATTGTGTGGGTCCATGGGCCTGGGCCCTGCCCATGGGTCATAAGGGTTTCAATTGCTTGTAATGGGAAAATTCCTATAACATTAATAGGCAATACCACCTGTGATTACTATAATTATAACTGCACTTAAGGACTCATTATGGATCAACATCTGATTTGTGCTGAAAAGACATATAGTAAAGAGACATGCTTCTTCAACTAGTCTCTGTGGGTATCAGTACCTCTGTTATCTGTCAGTACCTTGTTGTCACTGAGACTGTGGTCATCAAGAGCTTCCACGAGGAAGATGACATTGAAACCTCAGGTTCCAGTGCTCTTCTTGACTGAAGTACCAATAACCCTGCCACTGGTAACTAAAAGCTTCCCACTCCAAGTACTGTAAAGGAAGGGAATAAGAGAAGAAAATGTCAGAATTGGTCTGCAGAGATCTGGTCACCCAGAGACCTCAGGCTCTTAGAGACATGCTGGTGAGGCTCTGTGTATGTAGGGTACCATGAAGCACATTAAGACTTCATCCAAGTCCAGTGCCCCAGCAACAAAGAGCTTGGTACTGATGTCCACTACTATTATCAGATGGGTTTCAGTGCAGCCCTTGACACCCTCGGCACCAATGCCAGGGCCTCGCATGACCCCTGCACATCATCAGTCCCGGTAGCAAGTTCTGTAGCGATCCAGTACTGCAGGAATTCTAGTACCCAAAAGACCCTGCAATACCAGCATCAGTGCCTTACACAGCCTCTGTGACGCCATTGGCACTGGCACCAAATTCTGTTGTGCTTCTGGTACTGCAGGAATTCTTGTATCCAAGAGCCAAATAAAGTCTCTGATCCTGGCAAACTCAGGGCTTGTCTCAATACTAAGGTCTGCTGCTTTATCAATTACTCATTTTTCTGCGAGACATACCTCTTCAACTATCCAGAAGAGTGGTTTCCCCTCTTCCATTATGAACACTATGTGGACGAGCATTCTGATTCAGATTCTGAACTTCATTTCAAGAACTTACAATTTATTCCTGGAGATGTATTAAGACTGGACATCTGACATGTATTCCAACATTTGGGAGGACCAATGGTGGATCCATCTCCACCTTGCTTTATGATCTTTCATTGGTCTTACTGGGTTCCATGGGCAGTATACAGCCAACAATTTTGAGGAACATCAACTCAGTCCCCAGTACGTTCCATTTCTCCTCCCAATTCTGAGTCTGAGAAGACCTTTTTAGGAGTAAGAGGCAAGAGCTGAGAAGATTACCCCTCTTACAAACATTTCACTATCTAGATGAGGCAATAATGCCACTCCTGAATCAGTAGATGATCAGTTTCATCAATTCCAGGACTTGATGAAGTGGGTTGTTGACACCACACAAATTCCCCTGGAAGAAGTACAGGATTCCCACTACAAGCCCACAGACATATTGCACACCTGTACCTCAGCATGGGTGGCATTGCCAATTCATGAAGCCCTCCTTGGCTATGGCCACATGTATGTGGTTAAATCGATTTTAACAAATCGATTTAATAAAATCAAAATAAAAATCATTAAATTGATTTAAGTTAAATCAGTTTCAGGTCCACACCAAAAAACCCCAAATCAAAATAGCAAGTCCAGACACAGGACTTGCTATTTCGATTCAGGAGAGAGGCACTGTGGGAGGTGTGGCAAGATGGCCCCCTAGAAGGGCCATGCCCCCACCTAATATATAGAAGAAGGACAGCACCCTGGGAAGGAGAAGGGCAAATTGTGTTAAATTGAAATAACGGTTATTTTGAAATAACGCATCCAAACAGCATTATTTTGAAATAACTGTTTCGATTTAACAGACGTTTTGCTTTAAAGTAGGTTTAACCTATTTTGATTCAACATCTCTTGAATTGAAATGATGGAGCTCGTCATTTTGATTCAAAAGAACATTGTTTGGCCTTTATATTTTTTAAATCAAAATAACCACCATCATGAAATTCACAGCCAATGAGAGGGACAAGCAGCTTACCCCAAAGCCAACCACATGTAATAACGGTCAGAAAAGTTTGGGTCCTGTTTGGTTGTCAGAGCTATTCATAAGCAACATTTACACTCACATTAGCTCAGCTGCTGATACCAAAATACAAATACTCCATATTGCCAAGAAATGTAATATGTTTATTGACCATTTATAACAGGAACTACATAGACAATTCAGCACCATAATAAAGGAGAGTTAGCTTATGGCAAAGACTTCACTAGATGCTGTGGACACTGCAGCTACACCTGTTTCCACTGCAGTTGTGATGAGATGTGCTTCCTGGATTCAGATGTCCTGGTTTTTGCAGGAGGTATGATCATTAATGGAAGATTTACTTTCTGATGGACAAAAAGTTCTTGTAGATTCATCAGACAACTCAATTCCCATCATAAAAGACTCTGGGACAATACACAAGTGAAGAGACGTGGCACTTTTAGAAACTAAGAAATTTATTTATCGTGTGAGCTTTCCTGGAAGAAAAATCCCCTTTGTCAGGTGCTTGAAGATGGATAGTTTATAATACACAGGTCTTTAAGGATGTACAAATCTGTGAATAAGAGAAAATGGAGCAGGTCTGAGTTTGCACAATGAATCAACTCCTCTCAATCTTCCACCTTCCTTAGACCACTGGAACACCAGCTACAAGGTCAAGATTTTTCAAACAAAAAGCTTGCAATTATCTTGCCTGCATCATCCCAGTCTTCAGCATTATACAAATGCTAGCTTTAATGGTTTGGTCAGGAGTCCAGACTACTCAATGATGATCTTTTATCAGATGCAGGACACAATACCCCCTTCAGTTTGGTCACCAGCTCTAATTCATGAAGCATAGGAAGCTATAAAATTGGACCAACGGGTATTGGAGCCCATTGCTTAGGGTTATACAATCCAATTTATCACAACTTTGGCCTTCCAAGTAGAGCCCTGCAAATCTGCGGGTATCTGCTGCAGATCTGCCGGGTATCCACATCCACAGGTGCGGGTGCGGATAACTGCAGACCCATTGCTGCGGATCAACTCATGGATGCAGCTTCTATTGTTACCTTATCACACGGCGATCCATTGCTGAAGCTGCTGCACTGATCTGTGTTGGCAGCATGCAGGGGAACCAGGAAGTGCTCTGGCCAATCCTAGATTGTGATCTGCCAGCCAGTCAGAGTCTCAAGGTGGGGCTTGGAGACTCACTGCTGGCCTTTGATTAGCTCATTCCCCTGCTCACTTCTTCCTTTTCTTGCTTCCAGTTGGCAAGCCATTGCTGTCAATCAGAGATTTCATAGGTGGGCAAAGAAATCTGATTGATAGCACAGCATGCAAACCACAAACAAGAAAGGAAAAAGCAGGTGGGACCCATATGGGGAATGAACCAATCAAAGGTTGAATAGTTGTGTGTGAGCCTAAGCTCGGTTGCAGCTGCAGTTACAGATGCAGCAAACCCTGGCATGTGGACTTCGGATCAGATTAATGTTATCACTGAGCGGATGCGGACTGGATGCGGTTCCACATTTTTGTATCTGCGCAGGGCTCTACTTCCAAGCCTTTCCCTGTCATGATCAATTGCTTATACAGAAGATCTCATCACTCCTAATTTTAAGAGCAATAGAACAAGTCCCACTTCAACACAGGAAAGAAGGGTTTATTCAAGATACTTTCTGATACACAAGAAAAATAGGAGTGGGAGGCTGACTCTAGATCTCAGACAACTGAAGGAGCACATCAGACGTCAGAAATTTGGGATGGTTTCCTTAATAATTATAATATGGAATCAGAGTATTGATTTGTGACCCTCATACTCAAAGATCCCTACTTCTGTGTAGGGATTCATCCTTTTCATAAAAGCTTTCTTCTATTCACTATCAATCATAATCATTACCAGTACTGTGTATCTACCCCTCACCTTAGGAATCCTGGTCTAGTGCTACATGGGTGAAACAGCAAGGCAAAAATCCACAGCTGCATATTTCTTTGCCTAGTGCACTCATGCAACCCAAAGCAATATTGAGCAGTGTATTGATAATTATTGAAGCGGTAAACAAAAATAAAAGATTTTAAAAATTGCACTGGTTTTATCAACACAAAAGTTCAGTAAAAATGCCTTACACAGTAAAAGAAAATGTGATATTAAAAATTGCTAAACTAAGATAATTTTGAATTTTCTTAGAGACCTATGTTCCTCTTTGTGTCAATGTGTAGATATGTATGTAGCAAAGTTCTTCTGAGGTGGTCTTACTGCAGGATCTCCATAAAGTTTAATGTCCTGTGGACAGTGAAGGGCAGGGAAGTCAACTGGGCCCCTGTGTACTCTCCCTCACCGACCCCCTGAAGAAAATGATGCAGATTAATACAGTGGGATATTCCTCAACATGATACCAGAGTGTGAGCAGATCAGCTGCCTACTCTTCACAATAGAAAGGGTTAACAGGAGTTAGGGGGAAACCATGTTTATTGGGTAGAAGGCTAAAGATGAGGGTAGTTGTAGTCCCCCATGGATTTGGATGAACACCAAACTTGAGAATTCTTGTTACAAATGCTCTCAAATTCTGAATCTTTGGGGTTCTTCTATCATGTTTATATGGATTTTTTTTTTCAAAAGATGACAGTGGCCATTTCATATGCCCATTTGCTACATCTCCTTCTTTGTATTCTTGTGACAGAACATCATCAGGGTAATTATGTAGTGATGCATTAACACAATTTAATGTGTTACAGAAAGTTGGAGCAAGAGTTCTCTATATTATAGAAAGGCTTGAGTGTGTTAATAGGTAGATTGTTGTAGACCTCTTTTCCTCCACTTTGTGATCCATCTTCCTCCTCTTTTCCTCTGGCGGCTATTGCAAATAATAATAATAGTAAAGCATTTAATGTTTTTAGCTGTCCTTTTGTTTTGTTGTCAGGCTGGAAATAGGAGCCAGCACCATCTCCCCTGATAGCTTTCTGTGAGCCATGACCAAGTGGTGTTTACATGAGAATCTGAAAACTGCTGCTTCAAAAAGTCCTTTCAGATCAGTGCAGTTTTCACAGTAGTTTTGCATTCCTGATTTTTAAAATTAGCCTATCAAAATCATTTGTGATGTATCTAGCACATGCTTACTCCCCCAGCAAGGGCTGGTGACCAACCTCCTGCAGACAAGGCAGCTATAAAGACTACCAGTATGGACTTTAATGCTCAGGTGATCTACCATATGTAACTGCTTCTACTGAGCACCACTGTCACATTGCACTAGTGCCCTTCCTTTGTCACCAACCACCTCTGGGGGCCTTTGGGCGGCCACTAGGGAACCAGTCAACTTGACCCATCAACTGCTATCACCTCCTTCTCACATAATCCATGGAGTGTGGATTGTGAAGGTGGCACCCAGCACATACCAGCTTTCAGTAAGGGGTCATGTTATTCACATGGCAACTTTTGCTATGTTTTTTCTGAATTGGCTGCAAACACATGCACTTCTGGGGTGACCCTGGGGGGGGGACACCTGAGAACTCAGGGGATCCATGGTCAGTAACTGGCCCACTCTGCTGCAGCAGGAGGCAGGTCAGTCCCCACTCCTCCACATGTGATGGTAGCTCAGTGCAGGCAGGTTTCAAGGCAGCTAGGTTGCCCATGAGAAGCAGGAGAGGCAGTTGTGTGGGCTCTGCCCCTTGGAACCTGATTGCAAAGAGGGGCTGGAGCTGGTGCAGTGGCCGTTGAATTTTGGGGTGGATGTGACCTAGGTCTCCTGGGATAACCTCCTGAATGAGCCAAAATCAGGGCAAGCTGCAAAACTGGGAGCCAGACTCCTAAAACACTGGTGGGTGGTACATAAACCAGTCTCCCAAACAGTCACAAAACATGCTTCTAATTCCCCCACACCAGTCATCATGAAGCTTAACAAAACAGCAACACCCCCCTTTATTGTACATCAGCTCCTCTGGTCCCCACCTTGCCCATGGGTCTCTTAAAGAAATAGGTTCTACTGACCCCAAAGGAGCAGCTCCATTACTCAGAACACTATAGGCTTGGATCTTACCCAAAATACCACACTGCCAACGAAGCCATTAGTAACTTAAATTAAAGGTTTAATATAAAAAGAAGAGAAACAAAATATGAGAGCTGTTAAACGGTCAAAGTGACTCACATACATACAGAAGATTTAGAGTTCACCAAAAGCAGGTCCATGGAAGAATTTGGAGTTTGCAGGTTAGTACAATTAATTCCTCTGGTAGACACCCAGCGCCTGGGTGTTCCTCAGTCCTTCGTCCAGTTGCAGAGGAGTAGTTCTAGAGATGGGTGTTGATTGTAGACTGAAAACAAAATGGAGCTGCTGCTGCTGCCGCCGCTGCCTTTGATCACCTCTGGCTTGCCTCATGCTGTATGGAGTTTTTGCAAATCAAAATGGAGTTGAGTCACATGGGCAAGTCCTAGTGGCTCAACAGGTTTCTCCCTGGGTCCGCTATACCTGGCAGCTTCCTTAATGGGCCATTAAGGAGACAATGGGTTGTAAACATCCATTCTGGGGGGGTCCAAGAACTGAATAATTTGAAATACAAATAGAGTGAACATATTCTTAAATTCTAATACAGATATGACACCTACATATAAATCGTAGACTCATTCCTACCTGATTACAACCTTTCCACTGGTACCAACTATGGCATATCACATATGAATTATTGCAAATATGAAATATTAATATGAAAAATAATCATAAATGATTCTCTAACTCCGGACAGCATCACAGCTGGCGCTGACTAGCTTGTGTTGTAGCCAGGGGCAGATTACCGCACAGGCTTATGGGGGCCATGTCCAGGGGCCCCTTGCTGGTGCTGGACATGGGGCTGCCCTGGGCTGGAGGCCAGCTCATCTGCACCTGGGGCTGGGGCAGGGCAGGACCAGCTGGTGTGCTATACGGCCTCCAGTGCAGCCTTCCAGGGCCTTTGGTCCTGGAGGGCCACACTGGAAACCTCAGTGTGTGCCAGTTGGCCCTGCCACCTCTGGGAGCAGACCACTGGTAGGGGGACAGTGCTCCTGGAGTGAGGCCACCAATGGGAAGCTGGGGCCTCAGGTGGGGGGAGTGCCAAGAGGGACCAGGGCTCCAGGGCGAACCAACTGGGGAGGGGGGGCAGGGCCCTCCCCTTAATCCGCCTCTGGCTGAAACCCAGTCACAGTTCTAAAGGTTGCCAAGGAGACTGATTTGAATGTGCAAATAAACATTTCCATTGGCCACGCCCACTCCTCTGTGTCTATGCAGCAACCATTCTAAACAGCCGCACATATTTGGGCACACAACCACTTCAGCCGCAAGTTTTCCAGCACCAGCCAAGGGACGGTGCTACGTGATCCCTCTCCATTGTGTCTGCCACCCTGACACTCCCCTCCCAGTAGAGGGAGCTGCATTGGTGTGGAGAGCGCGTGACCTAGGTGTGGGCAATGCAGGTGAGGGAGCTAGAGATGGTAGGAAAGGGAAACAAGTTTAGCCTGTTTGAACAAGGAAGGTTTTGAAGCTACAGGAGAGCTGAGCATAAAGGATGGGAATGGGGGGTTGAGCCCAGTTGGAGGGTGGTGGGGGAAAAGCAAGCAGAGATCGGAGGTTGAGGTGTGAGAGATGAGTTGGAGGGTGGGGAAGGCTGAGCCTAGCTGGCTGGGAGCCACCTATCAGCAGAGCTGGGAGTGGGCACTTCATGGTGGTAAGGGAATGCAGACTGCATCAATTTACTGACTGCGTAGAGGGCCAGCAGGTGGGTAATTTCTGGCACGGGGGTCTCAAGTGCACAGTGATGGCCAGGGGTGAATTACTGTACAGACCTACAGGGCCTCTGCTCAGGGGCCCCCACATCATGACATCCCTTTGCCCCGATGGTGCTGGGGGGGGGGTGCAGGTCTGCTCTGGGCCTGGAGGCTTGGCTCCCTCTTCCCTCCCTGCCCCTGTGCTGGCTGTTCTGCCCCCAAGAGGTGAGGCAAGCTGGGACCAGCTGGCATGCTGCAGTGTCCTCCATGGCTTGGCTTTGCAGGGCCCTTGGCCCTGGAGGGCCATACCAGAAGTGACATTGTGCACTATTTGGCCCTGCCATCCTCAGGGGCAGACGTGTAGGAACAGGGGGCTGGGGCCGCAGAGGTGGCCCACTGGTGGGAAACCAGGGCCCCAGGCAGGGAAGTTACCAGGGGGGTGAGGGCCCCAGGCAAGGGACCCACCAAGGGCGTGGAGCCCCAGATGAGGGTGGGGCTCACCAGGGGCTGGGGCCCAGGCCCCCTTAATCCACCTCTGGAGGTGGCATGAAGATGCTGTGGGAAAAGTTGGATGGAAGGGATGAGGCTGGAAGGTGCTCAGCCGAAGGGTAAAGCTGTATGGCAGTATCTACAGTGTGGACAGGGTTTAAAGGAGAGATGTGTGTTGGTGGGGCAGCTGCAGCCAGAGTTGAAGGAAGTGGGCTCTGAGGAGGGACTTCCACTAAAATGTGGACACAATGGGGAGAAGCTGCATGAAGGTATTGAAGCAGTGACTGGGTGAAGGATTCAAGTGTGATGGTTACCAAGGTACTCAGGACTCTGAATCACTTTGTTGCCCCCTGTAATGCTGTCTGGGTCTAAGGGATTGTTTATGATTATCTTTCATATTAATATTTCATATTTGCAATAATCCATATGTAATATGCCATGTTTAGTACCAATAGAAAGATTGTAATTTGCTAGGAATTATTATATGGTTTATATGTAGGTATCCTGTCTGTATTAGAAGTTAGGAACATGTTTGTTCTATTTGTGTTCCAAGTTTCTAAGGCACTCCCAGATTGGGTGGCTGCAAAACCATTGTCCCCTTAATGGCCTAAGAAAGGTAGGAACAGTGAGCTCATGGAGAACCAGTTGAACTGCTGGGACTTGCCCATTTGACTCAAATCCATTTTGAACTATAAAAAACACACAGATGGGGAAGGCCAGAGATGATAAAAGGCACTGGCCCCATCGCCATTTTATCTTCTTGCCTCCAATCTGTAACCAACACCCTCCTCTGGAACTATTCTGCTGCATCTGAACAAAGGACTGAGACCCACGCCGGTGCCACAGGACTCCTTAATTATTTTTATGTTATGTTTATATTAAAATGTTTATAAAAACAGGGAAGATGTATCACAATTGTTGGAACTGGACTCAGAGGCTGTGTTCACACAGCACTCTTATTTCGAAACAACAGAGGCTGTTTCAAAAAAAAAATACCCTGTTCACACGATGCACGGTTGTTTCGAAACAACTTAAACCCCATGTGGGGACGAAACAATGTTGTTTCGAAACAATGCTGTCTGAACATGTTGTTTCAAAACAACAGTGACTTGTTTCGAAATAACTGTTGCCTGAAACTGCTATTTTGCTTTGAGCTTTTTTCCTTAATTTGAATTAAAAACTGTTAATTCGAATTAAGTTATTTCGAAATAAGGCATTATTTGATACAAGTTGTTTCAACACCACTTGTATCAAAATAATGCCTGTGTGAGAACACAGCCAGAGGGCCCATGTTACCAGGAGGGACTGTTATGGATGAGACCCTGGAGAGATAGGCAGAAAGCAACTGAGTCGGATGGACAGAGCAATCCACAGTTTAATAATGTTCCTGGGTTCAAGTTAAGATGCGTTCAGCTTCAGGTTTGCAAATGAAACATTGCCTGAAGGTTTCAGAGTTGCTAGGGAAGGAAAGACATTGCATGGAGATCTAGAGCTGATAACTATGGGCAGGAAGTTATATCAAGCTGTTACACCTGGGGACTGAATGAGGCAAACAAAGAGGGTGTGGGGAGCTTTAATCTAGAAATTGAGAAGAGGGTGCCATGAAGGAAGCACTGTGCAGATTCCACAGCTTTGGCACAGGGGGGGAACTCTTTCACATTGTTGGAAGCTGTGAACCGAGTTCAGTGTTGGGCCAGTCCTCTACCTGTTGAAATCAATGGTAATTCTGGCACTGATTTCAAGGAGAGAAGGAACTAACTTGTGTTGTTGTAATGGGCAGAATCCTTTGCTTAAACCAAACTACCTGCTGCCCAGAACTAGGCATGGACAAAGATGAGTTTATGCTCATTTTGTGTAATACTGGATTCTTATAAAGTAGTATTTAAATTGCTCTTGAAGTGTCATTTGGCTTTAAAATTTTTAGATTTAAATTATCTAGTGTATTTAATTAAGTTGTCTTTAAATTATTCACTCAATTTAAATAATCAGGTCTTCCTCTGGGCACTGCCCTTTTGTGTAAGCAATTCAGTGCCTTTTTAACTAACATTTCTACTGTCAGTTGGCATATCCTCTGAATGCTTCCATTTGTGTGGATGTTCAAAACATGCTTTCGTTTGATTTAAAAGAAGCATCTATTTTATATTGGTGTAATCCAATTTCAGCTTTTAACAGAAAATACATAAATCCTTAATTGAAAAGACAGAAAACAGATTATTACATCTGATTTAATTATCAGCCACCTCAGGGAGCTAGAGGACATATTCTGAAATTCATCTATCTGTTTAGTCTCCAGAATTGTAAGGGGTTCTGAATAACTGTTCATCCAAAGTGATATACTTACTGTATAAGGCAGAATGCCTAACCTGCAGCCCACCAGAGCAGTTCATAAGGTTTGTGACCTGAATCAACACAGTATACTTATGGCTGAGTCATTAGCATTTTGTCATCATGTTTACATCATTTTAGTTTACCCAAGTGTGTAACTAGAAAATACTGTACATAGAAACAGCCTAGCTAAATACATACAAAAGAAGCTGAACTTAGAATATAAATCAATACAGGTGACAAAATCTTACTGAAGTATATGGAATCTATTGCCCCCCAACCCCAGTTATGTTTTGGTTTATGTGAGCCTGCTGTATAATAAACTGGAGACTACTAGCATAAGGGAATTTTGTTACAGTTAGTTCTGTTAAAATGAAAATGTTTTGTGGTAAAGTGAAATTTTTCAGAATTATAGGTGATGGTGTTACATTCCAGTGAAGGAAGACACATATTCAATATGTCAGCAATTTTTGCCTTGTCTTGGCATAAAAGCCATATTATCAATATCAAATGCTCAAAAATCATAAGTCAAGACCTTAAATCAATAAATAACTCATTAGGGTCCATGTTTAAGTGAAAACTGAGTCTCATTTAATCATCTGACTTTGGAATTTGAGACCTTATATATAGCACCAAATACTGTAGGTGTTGGCAACATTTTTAGAAGGGTGAATCTGGTCTAAAATCATCCATGGCCAAAGAACAGCTAGGACTCCTTACTTGTTTTTGATGCAGTCTCTGAAGCAGGAGTCTCAAGATATTAAACCATTAGAAATAGCAGATTTGGACTAGTCATCAGTTCTAGATAGTTTTTCTGTTCAACATTGTCATTGTCATAGAGGATTTTCAAAGTTTAGTTGTAAGAAAACAAGTAATTGATCACTGATTGCAATTGAGTTGCTTTTTAATTGACCACATCTGATCATTATAGGAAAGGAGTTGAAATAGGGGAAGCATTCAGGAATGGCCAAGTAGTCAAAGCACTGGTTTCAAGGCCTTCAGACAGTTGAACTGTGGAGGCTTCCATCCTAAGGAAAGGGGACTAGACATGACATCTTCACCTGGGAGTGTGCCTCTAAGGCCCATCATTAGAAACAGTGACTGGATGGTGCCTGGGCATAGCTTGCTTGGAAGCATGAGGGATATGACAGGCTAATTGTTAGTCCATAAGGAGGACTCAGCTAGGTCTGTAACTGTGTGGTTTTTTAAACAAGTCAGAATTGAAGAGTACAAGTTTGTACATATACAAGGCATTAGGGAAAAAGTGACCATGTCAGTCACAGGCTGTACGGTTGGTCAATAAGTGAAGGACAACACAAATGAGAGGTTTGATCCTGCAGCCTTGTTTCAGGCAAAATTCCTAGTGAACTCAGTGGAAATTTGCCAAAATAAGAATTGTACTACATGTTGGTTATCTTCATTGTAGATAGTGTTTCCACTTCCAGCAACTTCTGAAGGTGCAGTATGTAGAGAAATCTGCGTGTATATCTGAACATTACCTGAGGCATTGAAAAAAATCCTTTGTTTTCTGTGAGCATGAGGAAATGTCATATTGGTGTGCATTGACCTTTGTCTCTCTATTTATAATAGTTTAGGATATCTGTTCTTAAAATCTTGCCTTTTCAAATGCTATATAGAAAGAAATCAGATTTTCTATATCAAAATATACATAGATTTTTCTTTCATTTACAGCTCAAAAGTCTTTTTTAAACAAGAAAGGAATTATTTTTTCTGATGGATAAGAAATATATCCAACTCTGTGATAGAAGTATTTTGTTTTTACCTTGAAGAGGCACTATTGAGTTTAAGAATGGTCTACAATCAGGTGTGCCCAAACTGCGGCTTGGGAGCCGCATGTGGCTCTTGAATGAAAAAGTGTGGTTTGTGGAAGAATGTCAGCAAATCAGTTTCTCAAATTGATTAAACTGATTTTCCACATGCAAACATCTGCCAGGCTTTATTTTCGATTATTATAAAGATTATTTTTTCACTCCTAATCAGAACTGTTTATCTGTTGTGAATGATGTGAATACCTTAAAATTTCTAAAAGATGGATAGATGCTGAGTCTCAATACAGGCAGCATCATGAAAAAATAGTGCAAATAGAAGCAGGAATTTCTACTGGAAATTTTACGGTATTCTTGATCAGAGTTCTTTGCTCCGTCTGCTGAAACCAGCCAATGAGATTCGTATTATTTAAAAACCCTCATTATCACGCCATTGGAGATATAAGTCTAGTACTCTAGTTGGTGCAACTGGCCCTTAGCAAGTCATGCGCATGTATTTTCTGGTCTCTGTTAGGCCCTAATGCAGTTTACTCATTGTTAAAATAAAACTGTGTTTTACAAGTCCTTATAAACATGATATTGAATAATAAGAAACAACAATACAAAGAAGAAAATAGATTGTTTAAAACTGAATGGGAAGAAGACTTTGCATTCACTGATGACAACAGCAAGCCTCAGTGCCATATCTGTAACACAATGCTCGCTCATTACAAAGCAAGCAACTTAAAACACCATTATGAAACAAATCATGCCAGCTTTTCATCTCAGTGTCCACTGAAATCTGACAAGAAGAAACAAGCTTTCTGCTTTGAAATCTGCTAAATGTAGTCAGCCAGTATTCTCCACAGGACGTGAAATTAGAGAGGTATAGGAGGACATGTAAGGGAGTGTTGGGGTGCTCACTAAATTGGTATAACACTATTACTAGCTGACAACTGGGGAGGGGTGTGGGGAAATTCAGGAGAGGTGTAAGCAGGGTGTAAGGGGGAGTTAGAGAAATCCCTGTAGTCAGCAGACACTACTTTCGTTGTTCAGCAAGGAAGCAAATGCTGTGACTGAAGCCAGCTTTGTTTTCAGCTAGAGTATTGTACATGCTTGATCTCCATAGTCTAATGGAGAATTTGTTAAGAAGAACATTTCTGAGGTAATTGCTACTTTAGATCCAAACATTTCACAGCTTAAGCAACTGATAATGCAAATTCCAATGTCGCATCACACTACAGAGAGGCATATTTCTCAGATTAGTGCTGATGTCAAGAAAAAGATGCAAAATGATTTGAAGAACTGTGTTGCTTTTCATTTAGCTCTTGATGAATCTACAGATATTCAAGATAGACCACAGTTGGCGATATTTGTTTGTTATGTGTCTGCTGACATAACTTTAACAGAACTGTTGGAAATAGTAGCATTGAAGGAGACAACTCATGATATTGATGTCAAAGATGCACTTGACATAATTCTGGCAATTCCATTGCACCCATACAAAAGCTTGTTAAGTGTGGCAACAGATGGTGCACCTGCAATGTTAGGGAGAAATGTAGGTCTTACTGGACTTTTGAAAAGCAATCTGAATATTCTAGAGTTTCTAGCTGTTCACTGTATTATGCATTGTGAACATCTCATTGTCAAATATTTCAAGTATGAAAATGTTATGAAAACAACCTTACAAATTGTCAGTTTCATCCACTCACATCTAAGACACACAGGCAGTTCAAAAACTTCCTTGAAGAGCTGGATCTTGAAGATAGGCCTAATGATATTTCTTTTTATTGTCTAGTTAGGTGGCTGTCAACCAGCAATGTCTTAAAAGGATTTGTCAAATTATTGGAACCTATAATTGCATTTCTTCAGGAAAAAAGGAAATCTTACCCACAACTGGAAGATGACAAATGGCTACTTGACCTAATGTTTTTGACTGACGTCATGCAATGTCTTCAAAGTCTAAACTTGTCAGTGCAGGGAAAAAATAAGATTATTTCTCACCTTACACAGACAGCTTTTAGCTTTCAGAAGAAATTCAGCTTCTCCGAAGAGATGTAATTTCACAAACTTTCAACCACGTTCCCCATCTCAGAACTAGAATAGCTACATGCTCTGAATTAGAAATCGAAAATGAAAAACTGGAAGAATACAGAGACAAATTACAAGGGTTGATTGATGATTTTCATGTCAGGTTTGATGATTTGCAAAAACTGAAACCAAGTTTAGATTTTCTCATAAATCTCTTCATGGTGAACATAATCAACGACAGTCTTCCTATTCCTAAATTTTTGCTTTTGGAAACATTTGCTGCAGAAATGGAACCACTTGAAATGCAAGAAGATTGTGGTTTAAAGATGATGGACAGAAGCTCCCAGTCTGCAACTGAATTCTGGAAACTAGTGCCTGAAACGAAATATCCTCAACTGAAGAAAGTCAGCTGTAGATTACTTTGAATTTTTGGCACAACTTACTGCTATGAAGCATTGTATTCCACAATGAAATCTGTGAAATCGAAACATCGTGCAATACTTACAGATAAGCACCTGAGAGGGCTTTTACATACTGTTTTTACAAGTTACTGCCAAGATTTTAAAAAACTTGCCACTAGCCTGTGGTCTTCTACATCGAGTGATAGCTAAGTTTTTACTGTATAGACCTAGTTTTCATGGTAACCTGAAGTAATTATTAGAATCTGACATTAGTAGGATAAATATTTGCCCTCTTTTTACGATAAAGTGTGTAATGAATTTTAAACTTAGTAATTTTGGAGTAGGTAAAAGTATATGGCAGCTAAAATTCCATGTTGATAAATACACAGTAATGCACACTGAAAAACATACTTTCAATTGTACACATAAAATGATGGGGGGTAAGCAGTGCTCGACAAATCCTGGGCACCAAGTTGTCCTGTGGATACAGGTTGAGAACTATAAGTACAGATAATCTGAAAGAAATAAAAACTTAGTTTTGTCAAATTGTAAGCAGGTCCCTTCTGTTGAGTGTCCCACTGATATTGTCATATGTTTTTTAAATTCCTCATTCACACATTCAATATTATAAAAAGGAACAATTTATGATATTTATGTTGACTTCCTAATGTTAACATTGATTTAAAGGAAGTTTATTTTTGTTCTCAAGTTTCTAATGTTGTTTTACATTTCATATTAAATTTAGTATTTGCTCCTTATCAAACAATGAAGTTGCAATATTAAATTTTTTCCTGAATAGTCTATGAATATACTGCTGTGTAGTCTATGTCCAGGCTTGATTATAATTTTGATCTATTTTATAGTAATGTCATGCCATGCATTATATGGCAAGGTGAAAAAGGGAATGGTCTTGTTAAAAATATATATATGTGTATGGGCTATTGACCTTTTAATTTTTTTTCTGTTTCATAATTTCAAAATAGGATCCAAATGAAGATACAGAATGGAATGATGTACTCAGAGATTTTGGAATTCTGCCTCCAAAAGATGAGCCAGAAGATGAAACTGAAGAAATGGTTTTACGTTTACAAAAAGAAGCAGAGGGCAAGTAAAGTTTAAAATTTATGCTCTTAATCACATAAAATATAAAGATCTGAAGGCTCTACAGAAACATTCCTCATGACACAAAAGCTGTAATTTAATTTCACTTTTAAAAATAGAATATTTTGGTTATTTTATTTGGTAGTATTTTTTATTTTTAATATTCATTTATTTGTGTTTGAGATGATTACTCTATTCAGTGCAATATAATTTCAAATACCAGCATAACAGCAAAAATAAAATATACGGATTCGTTAATAACAAATACTACTGTATGTGTGACATGAAAAATCAACAGTTCACCATTGGAAAAGGAAAACCCATGTTAGGATTTTTATCATGCACAGTAGCTGCCATAAGCAATGTTGACATTAAAAAAATACTCATCAGTTATCTGCCTCTGCAGCCTTGTAAGAACAAATGGGGTCTAATCAGAAAATTGATCTCTTCAGAAGGGAAATAAGTGTTAGAAAATTCTTTTTTGTAACTGCTTTTCAGAACTTCAATCTTTCCATGTGTTTTGTGTTTCCGTAAGCGTAAAACAAATTTAAACATGGTGTATGTGACCCAAAATAAGAGCAAAATTTTTAAGAGACCTCTGAATTTATGTGCATGGGTTGGCATATCATATCTTTTCATGACCTCAGATGTGGGCATGTAACCTAAGGCCCCTATGATGTAAATACTTATGCATGTGTTGAAGTCTGTGCAAAGGAGGTTCAATGAGGCTACTCTTTATGTAGCATTAACAACATTTTAGTATTTGCAGGATTGGGGCCTATGTACTTATCTATATGACATGTGTACCCAAAGCAAATGTTTAGAATTCACTGAAACATTCATATGCACAACTTCCATTGTCTATGCAGAGACCACAGGCTCACTTTTTCCCTTTTCCTGAGCCCGGTGTGATGTATGGTTTGGGATGCTGTCAGGAAGCCATTTACAGGTCTTTTTTCTGTGCCAGCCACTCCTATCATGAGTTAGAGCAGTCTAAGAATCTGATCCCAGGAATTATGGAGTGAAGAAGTATTTTGCCATGCCTTTGCCTTGTTCCCAGTCTGACTTCTCTGATTCCCAACATGCCCTTTACATAAGAGGTGGGAGTACAATTAGGCTAGGATCTAGCTCAAGTGGCTTTTATTACTGTGGGAGTTCCCTTATTGTAAAAAGAATTCTTTACTGGTGGCTTCTGGCCAAAATCCAAAGACACTGCATTACTTGAAAAATGCAACATGGGAGGATCAAGATGGGGAAATCTGAGGCTCCTTTGAAAATTTGACTCTAGTGTAGACATAGTTACAACCAAGAATTATCATGTTATTTTGTCATGAGTTATGAGAGGAACATAACATGAGAATGACAAAGCATACAAAGTAACTTTTAGTTACTCAAATTTCAGTTGTTTTCTTTTTCTGTTACTCAGGGTTTTCAGAACCCGAAGCAGCAGTAACCATTTCACTCCAGGCAGTGTTAGGAATAAATCAATGGGAACACAGTACTTCCAGCTGATGAATATTAATACACTCAAGTGCTTTCTTATCTAAAGCTATTATTAAATTTAAGCACACACAGAGATAAGCAATAGCTCTAGAACACCTCAAATAATTACTTAGAATTTGAGGTCTTATTGAGTCATTTGCAGCTGGTCAGTGCAGGCCAGACACTCATTTTCTTTTGGTCTCAAATTTTCACTCTTCTATCCCCTCCTTCTATTGTGATTTGCAGAAACTGTAAGCTTATGTTGACCACGCCTCCAGAAGCCCTGTTTATTCAAATTAATCCTTAACTGTGTGGTGTTCCATTTTATTAAATCAAGGTGTCTGAATGCACACAACATGACTGTTGTTAACTTGATCAAGCTTTAAGGTAACTCAAATCCAGGCCAACATCTCCAAGTGTTGACCAAATTTGTAATTGAGAACTGAGACGTTTTTCACACTGATATTCCTGATCCCTGCATCTAAACAGTCTGCACATAAAAATATTGACATATGGATAGTTTTTAGTGGACAAAATATGACTAATTATTTGGCTTGTTCTTTTTCAGTAAAACCATATGAAAAAATGACTTTTAAAGAACTAAATGAAGCTGAGGATGACTTTGATGAGGATGATCTGAAAGCTCTTGAAATGTACAGGTATAGTAAGATATTTTTTGCCATATTCACAGTATGTATTATGTATGATATCTCACATGTATGGGATAAAGGAAAATTTCATCTACAGGCTGAAAGAATGAAAACATATCTACATAGTTATATTTTTGAAAATTAAATATGCAACTAAAATTAATGATATTAGTTACAAAAATATTACTTTGCCTTCTGGATGGTCTTAGTTTGCAGATAGAGTAAACATTTTAAAGATATATGATGATAATAAAGAAAAATGTGTGTATAGTGTATTTGTAATTACAGATTCAGTGGTCTAGTATTTCATCCACAGACTGAAATTTTTATTTTAGAATGCTTATTACATCTAGATAGTACATGTTGAGTATTTTTTTTTTAAATTGTGTTACATTTATTGTTGGTTCTGTATGTAGAACCTTCTTTTTTCGCCCCTTATCTAGTGCCCATTCTATTAGTTTTCCTATATCTTATTTCTGAAGAATGCCTTTATCAAATTAATGTAGTATATACAATATTTATTGTGAATGATAGCTTATCAGGAGTTGAGATGATATACAATTAATATTATTGTCAATGCTTTCGTACATACAATATGATGAAGGGTCAATATGTCTATGCACTCTGACTTTTAAGTCAAAATATCATGGATGCTTACACCTAAGATTTTTAGGATACAACTAATTCAGTCGTATTTACCCTAAGTGTATAAAAAGCATTTTGTCTCAATAGCAATAATTTACAAAGTATGTTTGCTGAGTCCTTTGGAGTACTACTGTACAGTCACTCATAGAAATACCGTGTATATACAGTGTCATACAGTGTATGACATTGTAATGAGGTTGCGTGCCTTTTTAAGGGGAGTCTGGGCTCAAATTAGCTGAAAAAAACTAAGATCTTGTCCAGTGGTTTTCAATCAGTGTGCCACCTGTGTGCTATTAGAACTGTCCAAGTGTATCTTGAAATTTGGTCCAAAGGTAATGAAAATTAATGTAAAACATTACTTTAAAGAGTCTGATGACGTGGGATTTTCTCCCATGAAAGCTCATGCAATAAATAAATTTGTTAGTCTTTAAGTGCCACAGGACTCCTTGTTTGTTTGAATGTAAAACAAACATTGTTTCATTTTAAACAATATTTTATCCAACCAAAATTACAACTCATAAAACTCATGAAAATTAATCATTGAATTAAAAGTGAGGTATTGGTCTTTCAATTCTAAAACATGAACATTCTAAACACAAGTAGCCAAAGGGCAAAACAGATGATATGTATTTTTTTCTGGGGGATCTGAAACATTAATGCGTTTGATCCTTCTTTAGCTTGTTGGATGCACTATGTTGCAAACAACTCCAGTAAGACTGTAACCATGGTAAATGTAAGTAAATGTGACATTTATGAGCAATCAATTCAGCTAAAAAAAGTTGTGTGTGCAATGGAATTGTTTGTCTCATTGAAGTGTGCTGTGTTACTGAAAAGGTTGGGAACCACTGGCCTAGTCTACACTGACGTGCTGGGTAATCTACATATTGTAGAATGCATATCTCCAGCTGACTTACTTACTTACCCTCCTTCCTCACAGCATTTTCACTTGGCTGTGTTGATGGGAAATCTTCTCCATTCAATGCAGAACTACACTTTCTATGATTCTATAATTCTATGGCCTAAGAGAATACTTGGTCCTGCCATGAGTGTAAGGGTCTGGACTTGATAACCTTACATGGTTCCTTCCAGTTTTTATGATTCTTTTTACTGGGGGGAAGGGGGGAGTTACTGCATCAAACAGAGAGCATTTCCATGATCAACTGAGTGGGTCTCCACTGCCTACTCAATCAATCCCGCTGTGTCAGCCCCCGGAGATCAACCCAGCAATTTCAGTGTAGACAAGCCCTAATTTAAGGAGTCCTAATTTAAGGCAGTTGGTTAGCTAAGAGTACCTGATTCTGATAAAAGACTGTTTCAGCTCAGTTACAGGGGGATGCTTAAAGAGAGAAAAGCTCTCTGAAGGCCAAGAGAGAAGAGTTCCCAGAGAGTACCACCCACAAGATGGAGGGCTGTGTAACCCCTGAGCCCAAATGAAGAGACTTAATTGACATTTGTTTTGGATTTAACAGAGTAGAAGCCAGGGGCGTCGCTGGCTGGGGGAGGGACCCGGGGCATGGCCCACAGGCCCTACCCCTGGCCTGCAGGCCCTGACCCCAGCCTGCAGCCCTCCCCCCACTCGGCCAGGGACAGGGACAGGTGCCGCCGCGCCGCCTTGGGCAGCCAGGCCGCGCATCCCCAGCGGGGAACGAGGTCGCTGCAGCCGCGGGCGGCCAGGCCCCAGATCCCTGGCCAGGGCCGGGGCTGCCACGGCTGCCAGGGGCTCTGGCGCTGGGGTTCGGGGCACGTGCCCTGGAGTGCCCAGTGCCAGCGATGCCCTGGTAGAAGCAAAGCAAGAGAATTTTGTCTTGCATCCATTTGAACTGTGTGGAATTCTTAAAGGGTCCTGAGAGAAAGGAAATTGGGGCAAGGACTGCCTATAACATGACACTAGTTCAGCAGGAGATACTACAGTAGTCACATACAAAATAAATGTACCAGTGTGACAAAGCTATTTCCTTGAACTGAAAACTAGAACCACTCTCATTATAGTATGCTTTTGTACAGTTAGAACTGCAGAAGTAGTAGCATTTTAGAAATAGGAGACTGGTGCTGATTCCATGTGTCTACTGCTATTTTATGATAGAAAGGGTTTTAAAAGAATATTCTCATAAAATAACAGAGCTGTGCACCTACTGGTATATCATCACGCATCATGGTGACAATGTATTATATATATTTGGTTTAACATTTAAAAGAAAGTCAGCTGCTGACTTAAAAAAATGCCTTAGTTTCTTTCAATAACTTTTAATAAAAATTGGCCTGTGACTGAATTTTTGTTAGTATCTACATTGTCATTATTTTTATAGATGAAGACTGCCACCTAGTGCTTTTGCATTCAAATTTTCTGTGCAAAATAATGCAATGATAAGGTGTTAAGTGCTGGCCTTCTTTATTCAATACTTTTGAATTCTTATTCAATACAGGAATTTCATTTTCAATATCATAAAAACATAATTCTTGGCCTTTTTTGAATTTAGTTTCTTGCCTTGTCTTCACTGCAGTATCAATAGTTGTGTAATAGGTTTGTTGCTTTAACATTCTTTTCCTTCATATTTTTATGTCCTTTATTTATATTGATATATTTACATATAATTTCTTTCCTATCTTCAAGTACTATCTTGTGGAGTAACTACTAGCACTGAAGATTTTCTAGCACAGATTTATTTCAGTGATACTTAAAGATATGCAGATATAGATTATTTTAATAAATTGGCACCATATTTCAAAAACAGTTGCCACTTTTGCAAAATGTACAATAATATCTAAAAGTGGGATGAAGTACTGAAGTTGAAAATCATGGTTGTGATATTTCAGCCATAAATGATGATGAGTTAATTCAAAGGAACTAAGAGATACATTATGTTACTGTAAAATAAATTTTAAAAATATCATACCCAATAATTCTCATTTCTGAATTAGGCAACAACGCATACAAGAATGGAAAAGTCTTCAGAAAAGACAAAAATATGGGGAGTTGAGAGAAATTTCTGGTGAGCAATATGTGAAAGAAGTCACAAATGCTCCAAACGATTTGTGGGTTGTAATTCATTTATACAGAGCAAGGTAATTCTGGAATTATATTTTTTTCAAAACTATTTAAGACAATGGTTCCCAACCTGGGGTCTGCGGACTTGGGGGGGGGGAGTGCCACAGAGTCACTCCAGGAGGTCCACGGACAGGCTGGGAGCTGGGGACAGATGCCGCCAGGGTCTCCATTTGCCAGGGAGATCCAGGCTTCTGGCCAGCAGGTCGCTTTCCCCAGGCAGGGAGTTTTTAAAACTCGCACATGCTCAGGGAGAGTAGCCTAAGGGGTGGCCAGGTGCCAGCATCTGCAGTGGTCAGGTAAGGCAGGGGAGAGGGACCCTGGGAGGGTTGGGGATGGGGAACCAGCAGTGGGGGGGGCGGACAATGGGCTGGCAGGTGGGGAACACAGAGTCAGGGGGCCATGGCGGTGGCAGCCTCAACTCCCTGGCAGGGGGATGGGGCCACACCGCCTCCCCAGGCAAGTGTATGGGGCCATAGCTGCTTCCCAGCAGGAGAGCGGCACGGGCCAGATTCTGCCCAGAGCGGGCCAAATTCTGTCTGCAGCAGCACCACAGGTCTTAAAAAGGTTGGGAACCCCTGATTTAAGATTATACAACACTTATAGCGAAAAACAAGACTCAATACTAAGAAAAATGAAATAAGCAAAATAGATTATATCATTGTTTACTATGTC
>ML681996.1:4783493-5106941 GCA_007922195.1 Podocnemis expansa
GTGTGTGTGTGTGTGTGTGTGTGTGTGTGTGTGTGTGTGTGTGTGAGAGAGAGAGAGAGAGAGAGAGAGGACTTTCTTTCAGTTGCCACGCAGCAAACCTGACTTCCAGGATCAAGTCAGTCAGATGGAAATAAATGGTTATTAAAAATAAGGTGTGGGATCTTCCATACTCTCATAAAATAGCAGACTCTTTGTGCTATAAGTGTCCCAGGAAAGGTTCCAGTAGCAGTGCTCAGTCCCTGTTTTCCTCTCCTATGTGATCACCCTTAGGTTTTTCAGTTCATTGTCTGCTAGGCTGACCACCCCCTGCCCCAAGTCCTCATTCCCACTGGACAAAATCTTCTAGCTGCGGTAGGTGGAAATTGGTGGAGGGAAGCAAAAGGGGTTCCACAAGCTGCATGTTATTGTAAAACAGCTATATGCAGATCATGAGTTATGGTTTGGCCACCTCTAGTCTAGGATATTTTTCTCTGAATTGCAAAGTAAATTATACATCTTATTTATTCTCTTAAAAAGAGTGGATGTAGCTCTGGACACCACAAACTGACTAGAAAAGACTCTAAATGATTCAATTTTGAAAAGACTAGTTCAGTTGACTGGTGAATATTCTCCATTTGATTCTGTGTGTCTACAAAGATCTGCTCAACTGATGGTGCTGCAGCAATTCCTATTGCTGCAGGGCCTGCTGTGGTGTAGACATACCTTCAGATTCACAAGATCAACTTCTTCATTCCTTCAAGCTGAAACTAGTTACCGTAAAGAATAAAATTCCATGTGTATGGCTGGAACAGGTGCTCCTGAGGACCAGAAGACTGACAGTTTTCTGAAGAGTGGCTTTGAATCTTGCTCCATTGTCTTGTGAACATCTTTCGTTTCTGAAATTGCTTGCAAAACTATTTTCATAATTTGTTCATTTCCCAGAGAGACGGACCTTATAATGATCTGGAGAAAGATTCTAAGTAAAATGAAGTTTGTTAAAAATAGCACTTATTTTTCTTTATAAAGCAACCTTGGTTATTACCAGTTTCTTAGTCAGTTTGTGCCTGGCTTTGTCCTGAATGTAGCTTAGGGTCCTGGATACAGATTCGCTCCCTTGAGGTTGAGAAAAACTCTCTGAAGACCAAGAGAAAAGAATTCCCAGACACTACCACCCCCAAGGTGGAGGGCTGTGTAACCCCTGAGCCCAAATGAAGAGACTAACTTAATATTTGTTTTGGATTTAACAAAGGACAAGCAAAGCAGGGGAATTTTGTCTTGCATCCATTTAGCTTAATCTAAATGGAATGAGTCTGCTTTGACAATCTCCTTTGACCATTTAGCATTTTTCAGGACTACACAGGACAGGCTGATTTTCAACAGTGGCTAGTGATTTTAGGTGCCCAAATTGAGACATATTAAAGGAACACTTTTCTTTGTCCAGAAGATGAATGCTCAGCACTTTTTAAAAGTCAAGCCCGTTTGAGATATCTCAAGTTGTTGGGATCAACAACACCAATGATACCTGTGCCAGACACAGCAATATGTAGAGAAACTTGGGAAAAGAAAGAAAAATATGTTGGTGTGTCAGAATTCAGTACCATCTGCTGGAGGAATAAAAAAGCTCACATGTAAAGGAGTCAGAAAAGTATAGTATGCATGCTATTTGAAATTTCAAATTGGTAAAATCATGAGCAAAATCCATTTAATTTTATTAGAGTTGTCTCAGTTCTCATGGAAATGTAATTGGGGTCTGCTGTTTCTGAAGGTTTTATGCCTTATTGTGAAATCTGGCAGATCCATTAAAGCTCCTTGTTCTCTGTCAAAATTTCAACAATTAATTTTGAGAACATAAGCATTTGAAAGCAGAATAAGGCTTCTATCCAGCATTCTGGTGCCAATTAACCTTTGTTTTTGAAGAGAGGAAGTATGATCAAAGTTTCACACTGGTAATTCTGAGCTCATCATCACCCATCCCAGGCAGAGCCTAAGAGTTAAGATGCTACAAGCAGGATTGCTGTAAGATAAATCATAGTTGCCTTAAAAAAACAGACATGAAGGCTTGGACCAACATGATGTAGTCACACCACCATACTGGTATTTTCCTTTAAAACCGGAGTCCGGTTAGAGTTCTTTGGGGGGAAAAAAAACCTTAAAATATCAAATGTAAAATTATGGAACTAAATATCCAAATAACAGTAAATATATGTATATTGACAAGTTCCAAAGGGGTAGCCATGTTAGTCTAGTTTAGCAAAACAAACAAGGCATCTGGTAGCACTCTTAAAAGACTAACATTTATTTATCACTTTATTTATCTCATTCTGTGAGTTCCCCATCATCTTTCAAGCCTCTGATGAAGTGGGATTTTCTCCCATGAAAACTCATGAAATAAATAAATTTGTTAGTCTTTAAAAGGTCAAACAGACTGTTTGTACATATGTATATTAAAATCTCAAATACAAAACCAGCATTAAATTAACACAGACAGTTCCAAGGTTTATCAGAGGTAGAGGAAAAACAAAATTCAGACAGTACATGGAGCTTATATATAGAAATAATCAACATTAAATGTAGCATGAAATTCATATAAATATTTTCAGATTTTATTTTAACAGCCTTTGTCCAGAAGTTTCCTTGTAGGAAAAGCCAGAGAAGAAACCTGTGTAGGATGTATATAGCAAAGTAGAATCATGCTAATTACATGTAAAACTTCTATCCTTGAAAGTTTATTTTTTATGAATTCTGGTATCTTCTTGCATTTTACAAACTATTGCATCAGAACTTTCATCAAACCTATCTGTTCTCTTTTAGCATCCCAATGTGTCTACTAGTTACCCGGCATCTTAGCCTGCTAGCCAGAAAGTTTCCAGAAGTCAAGTTTGTCAAAGCTATTGTGAACAGCTGCATTCAAAACTACCATGACAGATGTTTACCAACAATTTTTGTGTATAGAAATGGTCAGATAAAAGGCAGGTTCATTGGAGTTACTGAATGTGGAGGGACAAATCTTAAACTAGAAGGTAACGTAACAAATATGTTCAAAATAATGTATTTTTTATGGTAATCTAATGTAGTTAATAATCACCAATTTTTAAGATCATTTCTCAGGGTGGAATAGTTTTATAGTGCTTTTGTATATTAAACAGAAAAAGTTAATAACTGTTAACAGAAATTTCTGCATTTGTACTGTAGCACAAATATTTGTATGTGTTGGTAGCTTACAGTACTATAGCTAAGGTAGGTATGGTGGGAATGGCAACTGTGTGAACATCTGATCTTTCCTATGGGGGAGGATTAAAAAAGGGTATATTTTCTCTCTTAGGTGTGAGTCTGCAACCCAGTCCATGAGACTAGGCTACAGACAATTCTTTCACTTATATACACATTTCACACTGGGCCATGTGACCTACTAGGGGGGAAATATCATAGACTACCTGATGGTCTCAGGAGTAAGATGTCACTTGACAAGTATTTTTGTATTTTCCTTAACTAGCCAACTTCCGCTCCACTTTCATTAACATATGTATATTCTGCAGCTATTGTAACACTGTTCTATTGTGTATATAGGGTATATACTTACCCGGCCTATATTACCATAGTATCTGAGCAAATCACAATCTTTTTATTTATCCTCACAACACCTTTTTGAGGGTAAGGATCAACTATTAATTCCATTTTGGAGAGGGGAAACTGGGACCCAGATATTCTAAAGTGACAAATGATTTGTGTGTTCATTGATTTTTGGGTACACAACTTAGGAAGTTTTATGTGGTTTTCCAAAAGCGCTGAGCCACCTGCCCACTGAAAATTGAGCCTATTTAAAGTGTCATGTTAGGCACTTAAAAAGTCAGGCAACCAGAATCACTTGTCACTTTGGATCATGTTTCTTGTTTGTGACAAGATGCTTTCAGAAGAGAGATTCTGTTGGTGGCTGAGAACCACAGTAGCGGTACTTTGATATTTCAAAGCAAGGAGTTGTACTGCTGTTTTCTTAATCCAAAATGAAAAAAGCAGTTTGCATCCCCTCTTGGGTTTGAGAAGACTACCATATCAAAAGATCTGTGGTCCAGCTAACAATAGTAGCCTCTGCCTGTACCTTATGTGTTCAAGGATGGTTTAACTTTCTTGTTTTAAAAAATGGAAGTCCATGTTGCCATCAAGGATGCTTATGAGAAAATAACTTAATTTATATGTGATAAGCAACCACGTTCATTATAGCTCTTCAGAAAGACACTGTCAGTTTGAGTCACTACTATCCTGCTAATACGCTTCACTTCCAGAATATGATTGACTGTGGAGCTTGATGTTGTGACAGCTTGTGAAGTCATGCTGTGTCCCCCCTACATATCCAAGTCCCACTGTGGTTCTGCTGTGTAGAGTGTTCTCTGTAGCTCTCAAGATTTTGCCCTGTTCTTATGCAAAAACTGTTGGTGGAAATATTTCAGTTTTTCTAAAAATCTCCATGAACAGATTATCCACAATTTACCCAAATCTAGACTTATCTGGAGGTAATGAGAAGCTTTGTTGGACTCCCAGTACTAACATCTTCTATGCAATTTGTTTGCTGCACTAACTTTTTTTAATACTGGATGCTCTGTGATGCTGTGCCTGACTCTATATTCAGGAGCTGGGTTTGCGCTCTGTAGAACTGATGGTATATAAGAAATGATAAAATAAGAAAATATTTAATTTCTTGGCTAATTCTTGATCAATCTTCCATTGAATGGAAGTGTTAAATGATTTCCTGGAGTAATTCAGTTTGGATAAGGGCTATTTTCTAAACTACTGCACTAATACAGACTGTTGCCCCACAGCAAGGTTCTAACTTAACATGTCTTTTACTAGTTGGGTGTAGATATATATCAACTCCGTGATCTAAACAAGGACTAAAGCAGTGGAGCTATAGCAATGTAAAGTCATTGGAACACAAGAACAAAGCCCACAAATCCATTATAAAAAATAACTGAAGAGGATTTCTAGGTGGTAGAATGCCTTTTTCACAGCAGAGTTTTTCTTTTAAGAAAAAAAACTTTAAAGACTCAAAAGATCTTTAGGTACCCAACTCCATATAATAACTATTTGTGACATAGTGTTACATGTATGTTTCCCTTGTTATAATTCATTTAATCTCTTTTTTGGTTGATCCTCAGCTTGAAAATTCAATTACCAATCAGGTTCATTGGTACCTGTTAAAAAGCTTTTAACAATTTGCAAATTGTATGTATAAATGTATTTTATGACCTTATTTATCTTGAAATTCTGTGTTTTAAGTCATTATTTGTTGTTACAGAGCTTGAATGGAAATTAGCACAAGTTGGAGCAATAAAAACTGACTTAGAAGAAAGCCCCAAACAACATATTATGGATATGATGATATCCTCAATTAGAAATGCTTCTATTCATGGCACCAAGAGTGTGAGAAGGAACAGTGATGAGACCAAATGTTACTTAAATAAGAATTTTTAATACTAGTTTTTGGCAATGATGTTTTAGGTTTGGTCTAACTACTGAAAGTTTATTACTGTTTCATAAATCTGAAGCAATGCAAAGAGATTTGTTTTATATTTATACTTGCCATTTAAACTTCTAGAAAATAATTAATATGCTGTCTAAAGGTTAAATTCTGCCATAGGCAGATGCAACCCTTGGAACTTCCGTCTTGCAATACACTGTGCTGCCAAATCTGTCAATTTAGCAAAGAAATTGCTATGCACCAGCTCTATCACTTTAAATGAAGTGTCTAAAACACATTAAATGACTGCTTTAGATAAAACACATTTATTAAGTACAGAAAGATTTTAAGTGTTTGTCAGAAGAGAGCAGTTCAGATTTGAACAAAAGTAAAAAAAAAAAGGCAAATTGCATTTTAAACTAAGCTTAATACATTCAACAACCTTATAGACTTAAATGATTCTCACCACAGACTGGTTGTTTGGCCTCCAACAAGCCCTCCCCCCACCCCCGTGGTCAGAGTTTCAGATTATAGATGGAGTAGAAGAGACAACATCCTCTACAGCCACCCAAAACTCAAGTACTGGGACATTCCAGAGCATTTAGATCCCTATCTTGTCCATGTAGACCAGTCTATCAAAATGCTATACATCTGTGGAACTCCTGCAAAGTCCATGACATTTTCCTTGAAGCCATACCCCTTCCAGGAATCAGAAATACCTTAGCTCATTGCTGCAGCAGGTTGCTTTTCTCTTGCCATATGTGGTCCCTGTGCAGAGATGTGACTAAAGCAATCTTGCAGAGTTGGAGTACTCTCTGAGTGGGACTGTGAAAGAAGTTCCAGTAAGTGGAACAAGAAATGCAAGCAATTCTGCTCGCTGCAGGGTCTGGACAACAGCTTCCTAACCAGTGTCTTCCTCTTGCCACTGTTGGATGATCTCATGTAGATCTTCCCCTTGAAGCTGCTAATCCACAAGGTCCGCGTAAAGCTCAAGAGGGACAAGGTGTAGGTCATTCTAATAGCACCATCATGGTCTCATCAGTCTTGGTTTGGCATTCCACTTGAGCCTATCCCTGGGTACTTATATTGTCATGAAGAGATTTTCTCTATCAGGATCACGGTTGACTGCTTCATCTCTACCTGGCTTCCCAGCATCTGATGGGCTTGCTATATCTTCATCTGACTTTCATGCCAAAGATGATATCATATTTCCATATCAATCAGGGATATTCCTTCTGGTCTTCTGTCTGAAGCCCTACAACTCCACTGAGGGGAAGCGTTTCCACGCTCTCAGTGTCAGGAGAGTGTTAGCCTTCTACATCAATACAACTAAACTCTTCCACAGGTCTACTCAGCACTTTGTCGGTATTGTTGAGTGGACGAAAGAGCAGCCAGTATCATCGCAGCAAATACTGTATTGGATCACTGATTGCATCTGTGTCTGCTACAAGGAAGCAGGAATTGCTCCTCTGGCCAGGGCTGTCCCTGGGGGGTGTGGGGCCTGGGACCAATTGGACTGTGGGGGGACCCTCACCCCCCATGTTGGGGGGGTAGGGTGGGCCGGCTGGCCCAGAAGCCAGGCCCCATGCGCCTCCCTTCTCCTGAGCCAGCCACTCTGCCCCCGACCACAGAGCAGGCCAGCACAGGGGCTGGGATCTGCTCTCCTGCCCTGCCTCTGGGCCGGACCTCCCCTCCCCCGGGACAAAACAGCCAGCCCTGTGACTGGGAAGGGTCAGGCCAGAGCAGAGGCCATAGGAGGGGCAGCAGGGTGGGCCCCATGCTGCTCTGCTCACAGCAGGACAGCACGGGGCCCACAAACTACGGGGCCAGGGGTGATCACCCCTCAGAGACTGCTCCAGTTGCTTGTGAGAAGCACCATAGACCGTCTTGGGCTTCAAGCTTCTTGCAGGAGGCTCGAAGAGGAAAACAGTTCCTGTGGCTTCTCACAAGCGGCAGGCACCATCTCCGAGCCTCCATCGCTTACTGGAAGTGGCCTGGAGCTGGACTGGGCCCCTTCTGGCTGCACTGCTGGTGAGATATCCAGGGCCCATGCCCTGCTGGCCCTAGCATAGTGATGCCCCTGCCTCCAGCTTCATCCACTGTTCACTCAGTGAGAGTACAGGCATCTATAGAGGCCTTCCTGGCCCACATCCCTATCCAGAACATATGTAGAGCAGATACCTGGTTTTCTGGGCACACCTTTGTGGCCCACTGTGCTATTATGCAGCAGACTAAGGACAATGCTGGCTTTGGTAGATCTCTTCTATAGTCAGCACATCTGTGAACTCCTGCCTGCCTCCAGAAATACTGATAGTAAGTCACCTGATTTGAGAATGGAAATGAACAAGCACTTTAAAAAGAAAGAATGGTTACTTACCGCCGTAAGTGTTTTTCTTCTGGATGTGCTGTTTGTGTCCATTCCACAACCTACTCCTTCCCCTTGTGTCAGAATTCTGGCAAGTATGAACTGAGAGGGAAGAGGGTCGGTGATGCTTATGTACTGGTCCATGTATGCGCCATCGCGGGGTCCATGAAAGCTGGCCCTACGAATGCTACTAGGGGAAAAATTTCTGAGAGTGCTGCATGTGACCCAGGCCTCCTGGCATAACCTCCTGAATGTGCACAAATCAGGGCAAACTGCAAAACCATGGGCCAACCCACAAACCACTGATGGGTGGTACTTAAACCAGTCTCCCAGTCAGTAGCAAAACATGCTTCTGATTCCCCACACTGGTCTTCATGAAGCATAACAAAATAGAAACAGCCTCCTTTATTGCCTATCACCTCCTCTGGTCCTCACCTAGCCACAGGGTCTCTTAAAGAAATAGGTTCTCCTGAGCCCAAAGGGTCAGCCAAATAACCCAGAATGATACAGGTTTGGATCTTACCCAAAATACCACGCTGCCAGCCAATCCTTTAGTAACTTCAACTAAAGGTTTAATATAAAAAGAAAAGAAAAAAAATGAGAGATGTTAAAGGGTCAAAGTAAATAACATATATACAAGGGATTTAGAGTCCAGAGATGGCAAGTCCTTGAAGAATTTGGAGTTTGCAGGTTAGTCCAATTCCTCTGGTAGATACCCAGAACCCAGGTGGGTCTCAGTCCTTTGTTCAGTTGCAGAATAGTTCCAGAGGTGAGTGTTGGTTGCAGACTGAAGACAAAATGGCGTTGGGGCTGCTGCCTTTTATCACCTCTGTCCTCCACACTGTGTAGAGTCTTTGCAAATCAAAATGGAGTTGAGTCACATGGGCAGGTCTTAGTGGCTTGACAGGTTTATGCTTGAGCTCACTGTACCTGGGAGGTAATTTAATGTGCCATTAAGGAGACAAGGGTTTTGTAGCCATCTGGTCTGGGAGTGCCCTGGGATCCAATAATTTGAAACACAAATAGAACAAACTTATTCCTAAATTTTAATACAAATATGACACCTACATATAATCATTCCGAATGGATTACAACCTTTCTATTGGTACCAAACTTGGCATATCACATGTGGATTATTGCAAATATGAAATATTAATATGAAAGATAATTATAAACAATCCCCTAAACCAGAGAGCATCACAGTGCACATTGTCCACAGACGTATAATTTGAAAATGGATATGAGCTACACATCTTGAAGAAAAACAGTTATGAAAGTAAGCAGCCATCTTTTTTAGCTCTATATGCAACATATGCACATAAATAAAAGTTACTGTTCACTTCCTTGATTATGTACCTTACTTTGAGTATTTTCAAAATGACATTTTTCATACATTAGAGATGGGTCAACAGGATTCACAGCATATGATTGTGATTTCCGTATTGTGTGGTGCTGAAGAACTGCAATAAATTTTGCCCATCCACAGCCTGTGCCCCACCTTCTATGGATTTCCTAATGTGGAAAGGGGGTGCTCATTACAGTGAACTAACCTGTGAAATAACTATTGCTGTCCAAAGCACCAGAATGGGAAAAAATGTTAAATATTTTTATGACTTCACTGATCATACAGAAAAAGGAAACAAATGGCAATTAAGAGTGAAGATATCTGACACAAAGCAATGTATTTACTACCAATGCGCCCACCAGTTACCTCTTGTGCCATGGGAGTTACACATAGCACCTGATAAGTGCTGTGTGCAGTAGTGACAGAAAGCAGTGTGAGGAAGGAATGTGTGAATTCCCTCCCAAAACCTTACAGAAATTTTTTTTAAAAAGAATTTAATGCTTAAGTGTTCCTCATAAAGCAACTTCGAATAGAGCAAGAATAGTGGGTACTGCTGGAAACATCACTGGTGGTTCAGTAGGTATTGCTGTTGTGACAATCCCGATGACCAGAAAGAGAGCACTTAAATATTTGCATAAATGAACATACTCTGAAAATAATGTTTTTCTAAAGAACAGATTGCTTTCTACATAGATTTTTATACTATGTTCATAACTAGTATCTGAGCACTTTTCAATAATTCATTAAGCAATGTGACTAACATCTGTCACATGTATATTTTACAGCTGCTTGAAATTTCTTTGTCAACAAATACTTTATTCCTGATAATCAGCTCTGCTATTTGTGAAACAAAACAACCAGCAGCTAAACTCAAAAGGAAGTTGTTTAACAACTTCAAAGAAATGGTCTGTGGATATAATGTGGCTATCCATGGATTTTCAGTGCTCTAGTTATCAGAGGATTTAAAAGCACTTTATACATGGTATATGAATAAGAGAAAAGCATCTTGGATCTTATTTAACTTTCAAAATTATCTCAGTACTTAGCAAAATAAAGAGCACCATCTCAGTTTTAGCTTCAGAACCAGTTAATTACTAGGACCCTATCTTTAAAGTGCTACTCTTTTGTACTGGAACAATAGATTTTTTTTTTCAAAGTATCTGTTCTCCATCCCACAGTGTAACCAAAATATCAACCAAAAGTAGTTCAGCTAGCATACTGTTAGCACAGAACACATCAGTCTATTAGGATGCCAGATCTGCTGTTTGAATTTTTTTCTAAATTTGTTATTGTACACAGAAGCTGTATGACTTGGTTGATGCAAAATAAGAATGGTTGCTCTTTGAGCATCCTTGACATATTCACATTTGTGGATTGTGCTGGCTGGGCAGTTCAGACTGGAATCTTCTTGAAACGTTTTGTAATGTTCATGCACCATTTCTACCGTCTCTCAGTATTCCCAAATGTTCTGAAGGCAGGGCTGTAAAAGGCGCCCTCCGCTGCCTCAGTTCCTTCCAACCGCAGCAGCAGATTCATGTAAATCTGTCTGGATCCCTCAGATCCAGAACCTCCTCAACAATTTGAGTGTCTTAGATGGTATTTGACTATTAGATTAAGGATAGATATCTTATAAAGTCAATTTTTGTTATTTAGTTACATAGCTTAGATTTGGTTCTGCTGATCAGCTTCATGGCAGATCCAAAAAAACAGTTTTCAGAGGTGTGCATTGTGTCATGTGGTGTTCTCAGCCTTGGATGCTCATGTTGGATGCTTAGCCACTGTATTTCAAGATGTTCTGTCTGCAGGATGTTCATTCCAAGAGCATGTACAAAAAATCAGAATAGACTACAACAGATGGCAAGTTCTTCTCCTCCAAGAAACCATGTCTGGCTCTGGCCGGGAGATGAGTCATTACAGGCTCTGGCTGAGGGTTTATCTCACAATCAGACCATAAGATAAAAAGACCATTGTTAGCTCACAGTATAGTTAGCTCCAACAAGAATATCTTGACAAGACCTCTGTTTCTAGTTCTGGGGTTCAGTTCTTTGATTGTTGTACAGTTGATTCAGGAGCTATCAGAACTGACAGTGAAAATGTCAAAAACTTCTTGGCACTGGCCTCTAAGGCTATGTCCACACACAGCCAGTTAAATCGATTATACTTGAATCGATTTAACCAAATCGATCTAAAAACAGTTAAATCAATTTAAGTAAAATAGATTTAACATGTCAGACTAAAAAAACAAAAAAACAAAACCCCAAATCAAACTAGCATGTCATGACACAGGACTTGCTAGTTCGATTTGACAGAGGGGCACCCTGGGAGGTGTGGCAACATGGCCCTGTGGCAGGGCCATGTTGCCACCCAATCCCCTGCCTGGCTTTCACCTAGAGAGCCACACAAGAGGAAAAAAGCCCCCAGGGCAGGGATCCCCCTGCGCCCTGAGTTCCTTGCTGCTAGTGGGGCAGCGGGGGAGGGACCGTGGGGCACCCTGCATGCCCCACTGCTTGCAGGGTGGCAGAGGCAGGGAAGCTGAGGTGCCAGGCTCCCCCCCACCCTTCCCCAGAGCTGGCCGGGCGGTGGGTCTGGGAGCCAGTGCCCCTGGCTTGCAGGGCATGCTGGCTCCTGGCCAGGCAACGGGTGATGGAGCCAGCGCATCCTACTTGCAGCAGGCCAGCAGCCGGCAAGCCCCGCAAGTGGGGTGTGCCAGCTCCCTGACTCACCGTCGGGCCAGCAGCCAGCAAGCCCCACAAGCTAGGGGTGCAGGACTTTCTTTCAGGGCACCATGCACCCCGGGAGGAAGGTCAACTGTTATATCAATAGGTGGGTCATATCGATATAACAGAGCCACATGGGATTATTTTGAAACCATCATTTCAATCTCAAACAAGTTTTTATTATATCGAAATGATTTTCCTTATTTCAGAATAAGGGAGCTCCTTATTTCAAAATAAGGAAATGTCTTGTGGACATAAACATTTTTAAATCAAAATAACCAGTGTAATTTCGATTTAAAATGTGCATGTGGACATACTCTAAGGGTGCTTTTTGCCGGTGGGGGGAGCCCCTGGCTCCTCTCACCCCGCGGGGGTCTGCAGCCCCCCCAAAGCGAAATAGCGTCTCCACGCTATTTCGTTTCCCTTATTTCAAAGACACTTTTTTGTCTTTCAAAATAAAGTGTTTCAAAATAACACATTATTTCGAAACGTCTTGTTTCGAAACAAGCACTTTGTCTGTGAACATAGCCTAAGTGAAGAACTGAACTATAAGAAAAGTCATCAGATCTGTCCACTACCATTTTGTAAAGCTTGGCAAAAGATAAAAAAAAGGCTCCTGTAAGCCGGACCAAATCATTCTCAAAAAATTAATCAGATTTGAATCCAACAGCTTCATATTCTAAACTAAAACTGAGAATGTAAATCCCTGTAGAAATCTCATCCAATGGATCAAAAGACTACATTGGAACTGAAGACAGATCCAGTGCACACAATAGTTCTTTGTCACCAATTGCCTCTATTACAACAGTCACTGTAGCTGCTAAACTATACTATATAACAGTGGTTCCCAACCTTTTCACCGCTGTGGCACACTTTGATACCTTCATTTTTTTTGAGGCACACCACCATTTTAAAAATCTATGAATATTCAAAGTAACTCAAAATAACATGAATATTCATGAACCACAGCATACTGGTTGGGAAAGTCTGCTACATGGGAAGGTAGGGGTAGAAGAGCAGGGCAGGGGTGGCAAAAGAAAACAAGGGTAGCAGGAGAGGGGAAAGGAGAACAGGAGCAGCTTTGTAGGGTGTCGGGGGAACCTGGGGAATGGGAAGGTAGGGCAGGGGAGTGTGGCATAGCACCCACTTCCCCCCATCCCTCCAGTGGCTCCCTGCCACCCCGGGCACACCCTCACCCCACTGTACCTCCCTGCGTGGGTCCCATCCTGTTCCCCCACAGCCCCTGCTGCCTGTGATGGAACCTCCCATCACTGCAGGGGCCAGAACTAGGCCTCTAGCCCCCACCTCATCAAGCCCTCACTATCCACCGCACAGATCTCAGCAGGGCCCCTGCAGGCCTTGCTGCAGCCCCGCTGAATCTATCCCCTTGCCAGGGCCCCCATCATCCTCCCCTCCATGGGTGGATTTTTAAGTTGCCTCTGGAAGAGGCAGCTACAAAAATCAACCCCTGCCCCAACCAATCCAGCTTGTCATGGGGGCAAGGGCCAGACCCCCTAGTCCCTGTGTCCCAGGGTCCTGGCTAGGGCTGGATCCTGTCACCATTGGTGTTGCTGGGACACACCAGATCTGGGCTGCTGCCCAGCACCTCTGGGGCCCCTGTTCGGGACTGGAATGGGGCCACTGGTGGCTCTGGGCAGGGGTGTCGCTGGCTGGGGGAGGGACCCGGGGCATGGGCCCAGGCCCCACCCCTGCCTGCAGGCCTCGCCCCCCGCCTGCAGGCCCCACCTCCTGGCCAGGGAAAGGGCCAGGCGCTGCTGCACCGCTGTGGGCGGCTAGGCCCCACATCCCCGGCCAAGGACAGGGCCGGAAGCAGCCGCAGGAGGCCAGGCCCCGCCCCGCATCCTCAGCGGGGGACGGGGCAGCCGCGGCTGCTGGCAGCCAGGCCCCGGATCCCCGGCCGGGGATGGGGCCACCGTGGCCACTGGCGGCTGGGCCCTGGATCTCTGGCCCAATTGGGCCGGAGATCTGGGGCACTGGCGCTGGGGTTCAGGGCACATGCCCTGGAGTTTCCAGCACCCGCGACACCCCTGGCTCTGGGGACCTTTGGCTGGGGCAGGCTGATGCAGTGCCGCTGCTGGCTATGGGGACCCCTGGACTGAGCCGGGACCATTAGCCCCGGAGACTGCAGAATGGGGCTGTGGCCACCATGGACATCCTGGAGCAGGGCCAAAAGGGAGCCGCGGCCTCCATGGACACCCTGGAGAGGGGTCAGACTGGGAGCACAGCTGCTGCTGCTGGTTCCAGGGACCGCCGACTGGGTCAGGATTAAGTGGCTGAAGCCAGAATGGGGCCAGCAGCAGCTCCCTGTACCCCTCCCCACCTTCCCATGCCCCCCCCCCGTGTTAACCTCCACTTTGCCAGCCCACACTTACCTGCAGCCAGAAGGAGCAAACTCTGCTGCAGGCTTTCCCCCTGCACAGCCCACGTGGCCGGGCAGAGAAGGGAGAAAGACATAAAATGACCCCAGCTCCCGGGGATTCTCACAGCACACTTTAGGTGTTGCTGCAGCGCCAAGCTGGTTGGGAACTACTGCTATATAGACCTGCAACTACATACTGGAGCTACAGGACTTGTTATCTAAAAAGGGAAAGAGAAAACTCTCTCAACTTATCCTTCTTGGGTCTCCACTTCCGAAATACAAAAGGCATCAGCTGAACTTTCTTGCTTTTATCCAGAAACTTATCTATCTCTTCTAAAAATACCTTTGGTCGCATCCCAGTAAAATGTTTGCCTTTTGCTATGCTACATTTTCTGGATCCTATTCATGCAATTCAGTTTGAAGCCCCATGTTATGTTGAATCTTTGCAATAGCTTGAAGTTAGGAAAAAATCAGCATGAAACACGAAGAGAACAAATCCATGTTTAAGTCTCTTTTTAAAAACAAACAAGGAATCCCATGCCACTTTTAAGGACTAACAAATTTATTTATCGCATGATCTTTCATGGATAGAATTCCACTTCTCATCAGACTTATGAAATGACGGTTAAAGTATGAAAAGGGAAGTATAAATTCAGTGAAAGGTGAGTCAGAAGGTCAGTTCAGAATTTTTTCAGTAAACTAAGTTGTTTGGATTCAAACCATATGGAATATCAGATAAGAAGGTGGGAAGGTTGAATGAGGGGAAAACCACCTTTGTAATGACTGAGGCAATTCGAATCTCTATTCCAACAGTGTCAAACATAGGGACTGCAGACTGAATACAGCTCATGAACTGAATCTGGCTGGGCTGTGACTATGCTCTACACGACCACACTGTCTCCGTAACAGAGAGAGAGTGTGGTATCATGGAGCACAGTTATGCATATCCAGTGCTCTGCAATGCTGCCAAAGTGTCAGGTCCCATGATGTTGCAGAGCACCCTGTATGTGAGACTGCACTTTGCAATGCTGTGAGAGTATAGGCCCTAGTATTTTGATTTATGATATGTGTGGCCCACTTGAACTACATTTATGTCAAATCTGGCCCACCATAGCAAATGAGTTTGACACCCCTGGAGTAGAGTAAGGCCAGCTCTACATTCATGGTGAAATTCAGTGGCAATCGATGAGAGACATGCAAGCCACATAGAGTAGATAGTGTATCTCCCATCAACTTCCCAAATTCTATGGAAATAATAAAGATTACTCTGGACCCATCTGACCTTATCTTCATTACTACCTTTGGAATTAATGGGAAACTTATAATAATTAATTCCTCCAATTCCAGAGAAAAGTGACTGATAGCAAGGGACTGTCCATGCCTTCTCTCAAGGATTAATGAAGACCCTTGGTATTGTGTCCACTGGCAAATATGTTTACAGAAATCCCCTCAGTTGAATATATCATCTTCATCAGTTCCTTTACTGCCCATTCATATAACTGTGTCACAGCCCTGATTAACTGATCTGTCGTGTCATCCCTTCCAGCACCATGAATGGTCATGGGATAAATGCTATGCTGGATACATCACTTCCATAATTCAACTACTACTATGCACAGTCGGAAAAAGTGTGCTTCCCTTTGTTTAATATATTGTCAATACGTTGTTTGTGGCAACCTGTTCTACTCTTCCCTAGATGTGAGGTAGGAAAAACTTGACAACTAGATGAAGGATTTTCATCTCTAGAATATTTATATGAAGCTTCTTTTCTTCAATATTACAATGTCTTTAAAGTTTTAAACTGTCAAAATGTGCTCCCTAATCTTTGTTGAAAGCATCTGATGTGTGTGTTATTGATGGAGCTTGAGGATCAAACAACATTCCTTCTAGAACATTTGTGCTCTGAGTCCATCATGTGAAGGATAGCACAATTCCCGACAGAATTTCTTCTTTATAAAATAGACTCTATATTTGGTCTGTAATTTGCTGCCAGCCAGTTTTGTGGCATTCTCATCCTGAGTCAAGCATATGGTGTGACATAAGTGGCTGAAGCCATTAGGCCAGAGGTGTCAAACTCATTCAATATGGGGAGCCACACTGGAGGGCAGGACACCTCATGAGGGTCATGTGTCCACATAGGCTTCCCAACTGTTTCCACTGCTGCATTCGGAGTGGCATGGGCTCCCCTTTCCTCTCCCCATCCTGCCAGCTCAGTCACCATTCCTTTTCCCTGCCCTGTGGGCTACCCTTCCCCAAACTGGATCCCAGACTCTCTCCTTCTGGGTAGCTCCAGACACCCATTCCCCTTCCCTTTCCACTTCCCCTACTGCCTGGTGGCAGGCAATCAGTCTGTCACAGTCACAGACACAGGCAGGCTGGGCTCTTGCCTCTCCCCGACCCACTGACTGTCAGTCATTCAGCATGGTGGCCTTTGATTGGCTATTTCCCATGTAGGTCCCTGTTACTTTTTCCTTTCTTATCTGTGATTTGTGCAATGTGCTGTCAATCAAATTAGCATACTGACTGACAGTGAACAGTTGGGGTAGGGACAGTGCAGGGGACCACCAGCCCAGCCCAGCCTGCTGTGACTGAGACTCTGATTGGCTGGCAGACCACAGCAGAGCTGAGCTGGGATTGGCTAGAGTGCTTCCTTTTTTTCCCCTGTGCTGTGACTCATATCATGTGAGTGAGTCAGATGCACACCTACCCCTGCTCTGCCACTGGCAGCCAGCCTTTGCTGCTGCTGCAGAGAGCTTCCAGGCAGCATCAGCATGTGGCCTGCAGGTCATAAGTGTGACACCCCTGCTCTACTCCCTGTATCAAGATTAGCACCTTGAAAAAGTCAGGGGGTGGGTAGGGAGTGTAAGTAGACACTCTAACTCAAAGAACTCCAGTAACAGATAACTGGCCTCCATTTGTGTGTTTATGACTGGACTAGGACTCAGGTCTGTGGAGTTCAGTTTCCTCCTCTGCCATAGCTTTCCTGACCATGGTGGACCAAGTCACTTAGTCTACACAAAAAACTTGTATCACATTTATATTGGAACACTGAAAGAAGTAGAACTTCCTGCTACTTCCTATCATGGACTTGGTTATATCTGGGTAAAGGTACTTTTTACTGAGATAGCTATTCTTGAAGGGGAAAAGAACAATCAGCATAAGATGCTTTTGTGTTAGTTCTAAATCTCTGGCCTGCTTAGGGTGCAAACAGTACACAGCTGTAGTAATGTGACATACAGTGAGAGAGAGGGAGTGTGGACCTCTAACAGAGAGTTGCGTATGTGACCCACACTGGTATAGGTCAGTGGTTCTTAACCTTTTACAGGTCATGACATACCTGGTAGTGTATTGCAACCCTCAGGACATACCCCCTACTACTCCCAGGCCAACTCCAGCCATGTCCCTGGTGCTCTGTGACACATTTACCACTGTGTGGCGATGCAGTAATGCATCTCAATGCAGTGGTTGAGAACCAGTGGTATAGGTGAACCACTTTCCATTTCATGCATCTGATGAAGTGAGATTTTTACCCACAAAAGCTCATATGATAATTACATGTTAGTCTTTAAAGGTGCCCCAGGACTCCTTGTTTTACTTCCCCAAAGCCTCAGTGCTGATTAGCTGTTTCAGTAAAAAAAAACAAAAAAAACCACTTCTTACTGGGTGTCACGGGATGTACGTTTGTGCACCCTGGGTTATGATCTGTATGATTTTTCTCTTCACCTATACACTGTGATTGTATGATTTGTTGCCAGTTACACCATGCAATGTTTCTTTATGGATGCTCAAAAGCTACTGTACATGATTAGCATGATATCAGGTTTCCTATGACTTCATGCATGTGCACAGATGTGTAGCATGTTTCACATTGTTCGGGGGTGAGAGATGGACAGAACTTTCTTCCAACAACATGTAAACAACCAAAGCTGTGAGGGAACAAGTACCTGGAGGAGGCAGCAAAGATATGCTAATTCAGGGGGCTCAGACTGGGACAAAGAGATCATCTCTGCCTGGCAGGGGAGGGGTGAGAGAAATGGGAAACAAAGAGACACACCTGGAAGAGATCTGGGGGCTTTTTGCCTGGGACTCTCTATTTTGAAACAACTTCAAGCAAGAGCTGGCCACTGCCTAGTCGTGGCAGAGACTGGCTGTGCAAACATCTGACAGCTGAACACCTTGAGCATGAACTTGGACTACGACAGGGTCTCAGACATAAGGCCCGTGGGCCGCATGCAGCCCCTAAACCTATTTCCTGCAGCCCACAACACTATTATTACTGATATTTGCAATATCATTGTATGAAAGGGTTTCAGTGATGTGGCTCTTGGGCTAATGTACTAGTCCTTATGTGGCCCTGAAGTAGTCCTCATGCGGTCCTTGTGGTGATTTGTGTCTGAGACCCCTGGACTTTGAGGTCTGTTTAAGTAGAGCTGTTAGGTTAGTATGCATGTTTTACCTTTTATTTCCTTGTGGTCACACCTCACTCATTTATATTGTGAGTCTGCCATGACTGGCCATATTCTCACTTAGAATAATAATCTGATCAATAAATTTGTAGTAGTTTTATCTAAAGCTGTGTGATCTTTAAAGAGTGTGAGTGAAGGAGATTGGGCACAATCCATTTCTTTAAGTGGACTTGAGCATATGGCAACTGGGAGTGGGTCCCAATCTCTGTAGCCAGTTGCTCCCACAGTGGTGTCTGGGGCCAGGTGTGCTTGCTGCAGGACCATCCCTTGAGTAGCCAGAGGGCATACACCCACTGTGACCGGTTGCATGCCAGAGGCCAAAGTGGACTGATGATCATCAAAGGGCTGGAGCACAAGCCCTATGAGGAAAGACTGAAAGCATTAGGCTTATTTAGTCTGCAGAAGAGAAGATTGAGGGGAGATTTGATAGCAACCTTCAACTACTTGAAGGGATGCTCCAAGGAAGATGGAGCTCGACTGTTCTCGGTAGTAACAGAGGACAGAACAAGGAGCAATGGTCTCAAGTTGCAGTTAGGGAGGTCGAGGCTGGATATTAGGAAAAAACTTTTTTACTAGGCGAGTGGTGAAGCCTTGGAATGAGCTGCCAAGGGAGGTGGTGGAGTCTCCATCTTTGGAGGTGTTTAAGGCCCAGCTGGACAAAACCCTGACTGGGATGGTTTAGTGGGAGTGGTCCTGCCTCTGGCAGGGGGTTGGACTAGATGGCCTATGAGGTCCCTTCCAACCCTAGGATTTTAGGAGTAAGCAGTCACTTGGCAAAGTGGGGCAAACTGGGGTTCAGGAGTGGGACTTGGGGGGATCACAGCAGCATACCAGCCTGGATCTGGGGAGCAGCCTGTCACACGGGCACATGCAGCCTCCTAGTAAGACACAGCTTGTGCTTCCAATCCCCTCAGTGCGTCCCACGCCTTGGCAGGGGCAAGCTGCTGCTCTCGTGGCCTAGGCAGTGCTCCACCTTTCCTCTGCACAATGCTCCACTTCCGCATTACCTTCGGAGGGCTCCAGGCGTGATGACAAGTTCCAAAGGGGTAGCTGTGTTAGTCTGGGTCAGACAAACAAGCGGTCCTGGCTCGTTAATGTCGTCATCATCCTCGGCTACTCGGCTACCCCAGCGCCAGCGCCGGCCGTTGCTGAGGCGGGGCTGGTCCCGACCCCCGGGGCGGAGGGCGGGACAGGCCAATAACCCACCAAGCCGGCAGGAGGGCGGGCTCCCGCCAGTCCCGGGCTCTCCCGCGCCGGAGACCCTCCTCCGCGCTCCCCGCTGCGCCGCCCCCGCGGCCGGGCGGGAAAGGCGCCATTTTCTCCTCGCGCGGGGGGCGGGGCGAAGCGGGGTGATGTGAGGTCAGGCCGCCCGCGAGCGCCCGGCCGCTCACAGCCGCAGCAGGGAGGCGCTAAGGGGGGAGGACGGCGGCGGCGGCGGCGGGGGCGCGCAGGCGCAGTAGCGGCGCCAAGGCTGACTCGCGGCTCCGCTCGCCTCCACCGTGCGGCGGCGCACGCGCGCTGGGGCCGGGCTGGTAGCGGCTGTTGCCGGTAGGCTCGCGCGGCGCATGCGCAGTGCGGGCAGCGAGGGAATCACAGGCCTGGCTGCTGGAGGAGGATCTGGGCAGTCGGGGGCTCCGGGCTGGGCTTCGCATCGCGCTGGGAGGAGTCCGCGGCGGCCGGAGGAGCCGGCTGAGGTGCGGGCTGCAGGGCGGCGTCGCCGGAGCCCGGCGGGGGTCGGGGAGGTTGAAGTTTGACAGCCCCGGCGGGGCCGGGCTCCTGCGCAGCGGCGGGGGGCGGGCTGGGGCAGCGGCTGCCCCGGGGCCGGGGCAGGGAGGGGCTGTTTCATAAGCGACCCGCTAGGCCTCGTGACCCACTTTACTCCTGTCACTGCTGCCGGCTCGTCGGGAGCCCGGCCCCGGCCCCGGCCCCTTCCCCTCCCGCCTGCCCTCCTCGGTGCAGCGGGCGGCGCCTCCCGCCCGCCCGGCCGCCGGGTTGTTTACAGAGAGCCCGGTCTGTGGGGGGCTGCCCTGGCCCGTCGTGGGCGGGGTGCGGCTGTCCTCACTGGGCCGGCCGGGCGGGCGAGAAAATCCCGGAGCTGAAAACGCCCCCTGGCAACCGACGGCCGCGTTTTGGGAAAGCCGGAGGATGAAGAGCCGCGGGGCTGGCCTGCGGGAGGTTTGTAAACTTAGGCGGGTTCCCCGTGCGGCTCCGAGGCGTCCACCTGCCTAGGTCGGCTTGCTGCAGCTGGCGCTAAAGCCCCATCCGATGCGTAGCTGTGTGCTCGGAAATCCCTGAGTTGCGATTTCGGGATAGAAATACTTGTTCAAACCCTGTTAGAGCAGAGGCTGAGGTTAAGAGTGCAGTGCAAAACTAAAGAGATTGTTAAATGGATGCAGTTTACGTTGACTTTTCCCTTACCACGTTTTCAGCATGGTGTTTAAGCGGTGTTTGTTAATAGCGCCTGAAATTGTTAGAAGTAAACATTTTACTGATGTAGTCCCCAGCTCTGCAGGCTCTTATGTACCTGCTTCACTTCAGGCGTGTAAGTAGCCGCACTGATTTTAGCCGAGTGGCACGCCTGCGTAAAATTAAGCGTCTGCTTTGCAGGATTGGCGCTCTAAAGTACAGTACTTGGCATTCTTTTTGGCATTTCTCTCACCTTGCAGATTGAAACTCAGTGACGTTTATTAGTCAGTTTCATTTTCAGGTTTTCTGTGTTTCCTTCTTGGAGTTTTAGAGGCAGCAAGGAGTAAACTTTTAAGCGGTTTTGATTGGAGGTGTTTGTTGTTAAACAGTGGAAGCATTTTGTTTTCCTGCAGTCTCCTAAAAGCTTGTTTTTAAAAAGATTTAAATTGTGAATCAGCTAGCAGTTGTCCCTTTAAAAGGTATGGGCTGCCAAAATCAGCTGTATTTTCAGCTATGAAGTGTCATAGAGATATGGGCAATGTATGGTTTCGGGTTCTGGTTTGGGTCCTGAAAACACTTGAATGCGTGAGTCTCTTTATTCGTATCACAGGTTTGTTGCATTCAATGGGGCTTTTCATAAGAAGGAAGTTATTTTTGTGCACAAGTGTTGCATGTTTTGAGCCGTTTGTTTTTTAAGCTGGAGACGAGTTATGACTATCACAATAAGAAAGATCACCCATGCCAAGTTGTGCTGTACTCCTAATCCATTTTAGATTAATTTATTACATCTTTACCCCTTAGTATAATGGACATTCCAAGGAAAATAGTGTCTATGTTTCAAATTTTAAAATGTAGGTGTTTTTCTTAAAATGTGATTTTTGTGCGTCTTGGACTTGATCTTAAAACTGTTGAGAAACTTGTTGAAAGAGAAACAGTTGGGTGCTGTAGTAGTACAATATTTTCCTGAAAATGATTGTTTTGGCATATTGCAGAATACCATGAACAAAATTTTAATTTTCAGGCCCATGTTTAACAGCCGGGCGGAAACATTGCATAGCCACTTCTCACTTACTGGTGGTTTTCAACCTTTTTACAAGTTCGTGTGAAGAAGGATGAATGTTTTCTTTGAGATCAGTCATTTTATGCATGTTTGTACTTTTACTTTTTGTCAATTACGTTTTGTTTACATTTTTAGGGCTACTTAAACTCCCTCTGGTGGTTAATTTAATATCTACATATTCCAGTAATTTAAGACTGATAAAAGATGGTTATTTGAAAATTTGCTCATATGGTTGTAGGCTGATCTTTTCCCTGTGTAGCACCTCACTGTGGTCAGTGGAACTCTATACAAGCATCTGCCTATGATGATAAGTTACAGATTTCCTGTCTTATGAGTTTTGGAGGTTGAGTGTTTTTTGTTTTTTGTGTTTTGTGTTTTTTTCCTATTCTGAAACAAAGCAACATGTCTACCTGGAAAATTTTTCCTCAAAGCATCTGATGAAGTGGGATTTTTCTCCCATAAAAACTCATACAATAAATAGGTCTGTTAGTCTTTAAGTGCCACAGGGCTCCTTGCTTGTTTTGAAACTTTTGTAAACCATGAATCCAAAAAGTTAATTTGAATCACTGGAAATGTTTTGTTTAGATTTTGCCTTTTTAAAAAAATTCTTTTGTGGTATAAATTAGAATCCTGAAACAGTCATGTTAAATAAAAGGAGGTTGCAACTTTTTGTTTAGATGATGTCAAAATGAGACATTTCAAAACTATTCCGAAAACTATTTGGATGTGCGGATTTGTTGAAAATGACACTTGTCTACAAACTATTCTGGTTCTGATGAATCCACCCTGCCCCCCCCAGCAAAGGTCTCACCAGAAAATTTCCAACTAGCTCTAGTATCAGGATCAGTGTCTTGGTTTGTATTTGGATTTTTTTTTTTTTTCAAGTTCATTCTTTCCTGAGAAACACCAAATGCCACAGCAGCCAAGGTGGAGCAGGCTCCTTTGAACTCTGAATCAGCTCACAGGGAATTCCCAAGTATCATCCTTAAATCCTACCATGTAATCCCAAGAAATATTGCTGCTGGATATTGAAACCCTAAAGATGCTCTCTAGCTCTGCACTTGTGCCTCCAAATCTGAAAGCAAACTGAAGGGAACAGAAGAGGTCTGCTTCCTTGACTTCTACCAACAAAATGATTCCTGAGCCTGCCAGAATGCTGTTGGAGTCTGTACTGCAGAAGGTGGTCTTGGAGCTGGTTAATATTAATCTGCAATTTCAACCCTTCAGACCACAGTGACTAAGATTCAGAGAGCTCTGCAAACACTAGCCAGATGAAGGAGCAAAGTAGAACACAGAATTTCTGGAATGGAAGGTGATTTTCCAGGAACAAACAGATTATGTACAATTATGATACTGAGGCCTAGCTAATTTAAGAGACAGCTCATGATAATGTAATACAGGATTGGGGTTGATCCTAAGGAAACAGAGAAAAGTAGATTCCCTGGATTTGTCCATAAACTGCTAAATGAGTACACCAGACTACCCTTTTGCCCATGCTAACTCCAGGATTTGAAAATCAGCCTATATGTCAGTAGTTCTCAATCTTTCCAGACTTCTGCACCCATTTCAGAAGTCTGATCTGTCTTGCATATTCCAGTTTTCACATGCTGAACTATTTGATTACAAAATCAGACAATAATAGGAAAGTGTCACAGGATACTATTGCTGAAAAATTGCTTTCTTTCTCATTTTCACCATAAAATTATCAAATAAATCAATTGGATTATTAATATCATACTTCATTTCAGTGTTTGGAGCAGTGTAAACACATCACTGTCTATTTGTGGGGGGGCGGGAGGCAAGGCAAGAGGCTGCCCTCTGCTGCTCCGCAGCATCCACACTCTGCCAGTCTTCCCCGGGGGGAGGGTGGGTTGACATGGAAATGTGGCTCTCCAGGGCCTGGGAGTGGGGTGGGGCAGCCTCTGTTACCTCTCATACCAGCTAGCCCTGCCCTGGAGAGCCATGGCCACACGCTGCCGTGCCTTGCTCCGCTGCCTGGGATGGATCGGTTGACTGAGCAGGAAGAAAAGGGAATGCTGTGAAGTAGCAGAGAGCAGCCTCTTGGCGCCCCTCCCACCCTCCGTCCATGGTGAATGGGCTACCTCTAGCACCAGGGCCATGGTTGCTCCGCTGCCAGTTGTTTATCCCACGGGAAGACAGGAGTACCTGGCAGTGCCCTGAAACTGGGGAGCCAAGGTTGGGGTCCCACTACTTTGGCCCTGGTTTTGGATTGGCCTGGCAACTGGGGCCTGGCCCTTCCCTGTCCTTCCGTTCAGCATGCTACTGGAGTGGGGTTGCATTTGCCATGAACATTGTCTTGGTTCTTAATATATTTAAATTAAAATCATTGAAATATTTAATTATATGTAGATATTTGTTTTTACATCTTTGTGAAAGAGGAAGAATTATACAGGAATGAAGAGATAGTAAGAAGAAAGGAGTAGTGAAGAGTGGTGGGAAGAGAAAGGGTAAGAAACTGTGCATAGGTCAAGGTCCAGAAGAGCAGGATGCGTAGTGAGAGTGAATTGGTAGCTCACAAAGAAGAAAACTGAGGACATAATGTCATATAAAGACATTGTGAATTTAAAATTGGCAGGGTTAGTAAAAATGACAACAATAGGCTTAATTTGTTAGAATAAGACAAAAATGTAGCAAAAATAGTTAATTCAATGGCACTAATACATTGCAGACTGGCTAAGTGGATTTGAATGGAAGCAATGGATCAGGCAAACCAAAGATTAAAACTTGTAAAATATGTAACTTAGATCACTTCTCAAATGTCTATGACTTTAGTTAAACTGGAAATGTGATTTTTCATTTATTAAAAAAAAAAAAGGTAAGAGCTGAGTAGTAGGTGATTAAAAGTAGATCACCGCAATGCAGCCCACAATGTATGAAAATAATACAAATGATACCTATTATCTAGTATTGCATTTTTGATGGTAGCGCTCCAAAAATAAAATAGGGAATATGAAGCTTGAGGTTAGTTATATTAATATAGCCAGTTACTCTCAATTTATATTTTCTGTCACTAAATTGATCTTGTTTTTTCTTTAGAAATCTTAACTAGCTCTGACTTGAGTGCACACATTCTTTAAGATCTCTGTATAAAGTGTGTACATTTGTCTTTGACATCTGTGTTCTTAAAAAAAAAAAATAAAAAAAAATCAGGGAATTTACACAGCTGTTTTTCTTTCCATAGTCAAACTGGCGCAGCCACATGGTACAACAGGTCATCCTCTATGTATTCCCGACTCTTGTGCATCTTACCCTTAGTACTTTAAAGAATATACAGGATCCCCGAGACTGTGAATCAGCTCAGCAGTTCACGGGATACTCCTAGGGTCTGAGAGGGTTTGATTGCAGTCACAAGAGCTACTGTTTGATATTTCTGGGTGGTTGTGACTTGCAGATTGAAAACTAATGTTGATTCATGTATAGCGTAAAAAGTGTTACTGTTGCTAATACTCTGTGGTACTGTGAGAGGGATTCGAGTTTCGGGTAGACTAAAAATGGATGATTTTTGGAAAGTTGTAAAAACAAGGGTTTTATTTCTATTTGGAGAAGAAATGGTGAAAAATTTTCAGTGGAAAAATTTAATTTTTTGGTTAGCAATCAAATTTGCTGAAAAACTTAAAAAAAAAAAAATCTCCTTAAGCTGCACTACTCATTCCTCTTTTTTCCTTACTTTGGTTCTCGTGGATTTGTCGGTGTGCAATGACCCCTTGCCCATACTCTTTCACAATATCACTAACTGGTGCTAGTGTCACATTATTATATCCTCGTTTCTTTTTTCTTGTCTGTCTTTGCCTTCTTTCTTCTCCAACCTTTCTTGTGTCTGTATTTTCCCTCCTCACTTTCCAGTTCAGAATATTATAGCTCAAAGCATTTTTTTTAATGCTCTGCTTTCTGCTCTTGGCTCAGATGCCAGAAAAGGCAAAATAACCAATACCACTTCAAATAAACACCCCAGTAGCAAAAATTTATTCTCTTTATTATGTAATGCTCTTGTTTACCAAGAGCAATTTTTGTGGAACTTGTACTAATTATACCTAAGGTATCTTGACATAAAGTTCTGTTACTAGTTCTAGCTTTATTGATATTGTTCAGCACATCCAGCTGTATTACTAAAGTAGTATATAAGTTAACCAATACTGTTCTGCCCTGAAATATTCGGACAAGAGTAAAGAATTGTCCAGAAGCAGGAGTTGCAGTAAGGGGGAACGTCCTGTAACACTGTTCCGGGGCCCGTGAATTTTAGAGGCCAGTGTTGCAGGGCCCCTAAAAATAGAATAATGGGATGGAACGCAGCCCTGTAGACTGGCTGGCAGGGAGCTGCTGCGGCAGGCTGGGGGTTTGAAATCTCCTGCCCTGAGCTCGCTCAGATGCATGCTCAGGTTGGGAGCAGCCTGTGGCCAGGTGGCAGCTCCAGCAGCCAGGTCAGATGAAAGGGGGTATGGGGGGTTGAAGATGGCCTGGGAGCCCGCGGCAGTGAGGAAAGGATGTGGGGGGGTGGCTGGGGAAGGTGCCCCCAAAGTCCGGCAAACTGGCAGGCAGCTGGGGAAGGACCAAATCTCACATCATTTCTCACTGAAAATATTGTGGCTGTGCCACCTTTACTTGTCAAAATTCAAAATCTTGACAAAAAAATTTGTCCAAACTACAAATTATGAGATTTGTTGACCAGCTTGAATGTATAATTACAACATGCTGAATTTAATGTAACCTTTTTATTTCTAAAACATTACCTATTCTGAAACAAAGCATTGTTTCACTTTACCAGTCACACTTTACCATCTAGATAGTTCTGGAAATCATAGCATTACCCAGGGGTCTCAAACTCAAGTCACCATGAGGGCCACATGAGGACTAATACATTAGCATGAGGGCCGCACCATTGAAACCTTTTCATACAACAGTATTGTAAATATCAGTAACAATAGTGTCATTGGGGGCTGCCGGAGATAGCTTTAGGGGCTGCATGCAGCCCACGGGCCACATGTTTGAGACCCTTGGCATAACCAATGTGCCTAAATGAGGAGTGTCTGTCTGTCTGTTGGGGCTGGGTTGCTCTTGCTGGGTCAGTGCTGCTGGGCAGAATTAGCTGCCTAGGACCAGAAGTTTCGAGGATGTGTAGCTTTGAGTGTGCTCCAAAAGGTTCTTTGCTAGTGCTGTGGTCAGATGCCTTAGAGCAGGGGTCTCAAACATGTGGCCTGCAGAGTTACCGACTGTAGCCCTCCATGAGGCTTGGAACCCAGCGGCTCCCAAGCCCAGCCCTTGGGTCAGAAGTGGCCTGTGAGCCTTTTCAGGTGCTAAGCCCCTCTGCTGGCTGGCAGCTTGGTGTTAGTAGTGCTTCCAGGGCAGGGTGGGCTGCACCACGCCACATCACCTCCTTTCCCCACCTCCCAGAGCATCATCAGCCACTGCTGGCAGTGCCAGGGAGGAAGCGTCATCAGTCACTGCCAGAGGGGTGTCAAACGGCCTGCATGGGAGCCGCACCACTCATAAGAGAGCCCTGGCCTGGCCTGCAGCTGCTTGAGAGTGGGGTGGGTGCAGCAGCTGGAGCAGGCTGTGGACTCAGCACCTGGTTCCAGGAAACAGCTCAGGTGCAGGGACACAAAGGATGGTGGCCAGGGGGTTTGTGGAGGGTTCATGGGGTTCTGTGCGGGGTGAGATCCAGGGCCCCTCTGGGGTTGGGGGGTGGGGCACTCTGCCCGGCCCATTTGCTGCCTGGTCCCTGCATGTAGCTGGGAGCCAGGCTGTGGCTGCTCTCCTCTCCTTCAGGCTTGGGGATACATGCGGCCTTTTTTTTCTTTTTTTTTTTTTTAAACCTTTTAAAAATTTAACTTCAATTAAATTTAATTCAAATTTAACTAATCAAACTGCAGTTTATTTTAGTTTAAATAAATTTGGATTTGATTAATTATATTTTAATTTAATTTTAATTAAATAAACTGGTGGTTCTCCAGGGTTTTAAAAGGTATATTTTTGGCCCTCAAGCCAAAAAAGCTTGGGAACCATTGATTTATAATGTAAAATTTTACATGTGTGTGTTTGTTTGCTCTTTGTCTTTCTGATGATTCTGCCACCTCGGATGTAAGTAATTCTAAAAGTAAATGTGTGTTTAGGCTCTTGGAAAGATATAAGGCTTTTTTGTGCAAAACGTTGTTAGTTAAGTGGCCCAAAATGAAATGTCTGTCAAAATTAGCACATACGTTTCATGTTAACGGTTTCAAAACAGTTACAGAATTGACTTTTACTAGCATACTATATTACTCTTCATTTTTTACTATTCTTTTGTATCATTACATGAAAAGGTTTCGGTGACTGGCCCTCAGGCCAATGTCCTAGTCCTCATGCGGCCCTAGTGGTGCTTTGAGTTTGAGACTCCTGCTTTAGAGCAAGCAGCCAGCCCAGAGCAGTTGCATTGACAGGAGCCTATGTGCTTTGTGCAAAGAGAGAAGCTGAGCCAGGAGCAGACGGAAGGCTGTTTTCCCCAACTTTGAGAGGGGTGTGTGTGTAACTGAGTGTTGACTAAGTAAGCTGACTTCAGGATGAAGGTGCAGCAATGAAATCAATGTGGCAGAAAATGGAAAAATATTAATTGATTTTATAAACTTTTGGTTGAAATTATATGTTATATGTTGATATTAATCAGAGTTTGCATATCTGTTTTATTGCAAGCAATAAATGCAGTTTTGTTTTTGTTTCTTAATTGTTTCTACTTATGCCTTGCATTGTGTTTAATCAATTACATGTGTTTTATTTAATTATCATGTTGTTAATCACAGTACTACTTGTGTTATGCAGTGTTTGTTAGTTTGCGGCAGTAACTGTTGTAGACCTAAATGCTATATAAAATTATAAGTATCTTTATGGCGAGATAACCAGTGCATGTGGTGCTGAGAAGTGGTTGCAAGTGCCTGCCTGGGCTGGGGCCCACACATACATGAAAGGGGCCCAGACAATAAGAGAAGGGTGCCTGGAGATTGGGAGGGTTCTGGGGCCCATCAAATTGTACTTTAACCACTGTCCAGAAGTATAGAAATTTAGAGCAGCAGTTCCCAAGTTTTTCCTTTATGCAGACCACTACATCATTATAGAGAGCTTTTGTGGACTGTCATGTAAGCAAGCTGTTTTAAACATAAGTGTGTGGCTGACAGGAGTCAAACTTATTTCAAGAGGTATTAAAGTGCAGCTATTTCTAATAATTTATTATGCTTATTCATAAACATATTGCACGTGTCACAGTACTTTTACCTGCAGTAATCCCTCCCCCCCTTGTAGTACCACTTGCAGGACTCTCACGAACCACAGATTGGGAACCAATGATTTAGAGTAGAGAGAGAAACTGTTTCCTTTAGTTCTTTTCATAAATGGCAGTTGTTGGTACAGAGAATATATTTCTGTGTAACCAATATCTTATGGGGAAAAAAAAAAAGCAAGGAGTTCCGTGGCACTTAAAGACTAACAGATTTATTTTTCGCATGGGATTTTCTCCCACAGAAGCTCACTTCGTCAGTTGCTTTGAAGATGGGGGAACCTAAAGTGGGATTTTTCTCCCACAAAAGCTCATGCGATAAATATATCAGTTAAGTCTTTAAGTGCCACAGGACTCCTTCCTTTTTTTGCTGAACTAGACTAACATGAGTGACCCTTTGGAAACTGGCAATATCTTATGCTTGCTCCGAGAATCTGCCTTGCACTATACTCAGGGGTTAAAGTATAATTGGGTGGGTCCCATTCCTGCATGTACAGGCCTCCTTCAAGCACCCCACGTACTGCCCCCAGTATCCATTTCCCAGTCCCCAATACCCGTCCCCAATACCCACTCACCATTCCCAATATCCACAAAGCCCCTAATGCCTGCCCGCCAAATCCACACCCTGTCCCCAATATCTGCCCTCAGCTCAAACGCCCCAATACTCCATCCCAGCGTGAGCCAGGTTACCCCCATACTTACAGGCAGCGCGCTGAGCTGGGAAACTCTGTAGGCTGTGCTTGGAGGCTTCTGCCTCCAAGCGCAGCCTGCACATGCTCAGAGAAGCCCACCCCCCTCCCCTGCCTGCCGGAACGCATGGCAGAACGCTGTTCTAGGGCCTGCTTTATTTAGGAGCGCAGCATTTGGGCCCCTGAAAATGGAAAATGAAACTGGAATGTTGTGTTCCAGGTCCTGCTGTTTTTCAGTGGTGGGCCCTGGACTGCAGCATTCCAGCACCATTTTCTATTTTTAGGGGTCCTGGAAAGCTGAGCCTGTAAAAATAGTGGGCCCTGTTTTGGGCTGTTCCGGCTTGCTCAACTCCTGAGTTTACTGTTGCCCTGTGACTTTACATATATTGGTGAGTTTTTGGGACTCTGAACACTTGATTGGAATAGTTTTAAATCAGACAGGTAGAGAATGATCGTGACATATAAATGCCAAAATTTGGAGTGGCTTGTCATCCTTGTAATTTCTGTGGAAAGTTGAAGTTCTTGGACATACCTTATAGGGGAAATGTTAGCACGTGGCAAAACTTATGCTTAGGGGTCCATGGAGATGGGCTAGGAACCCTTGAAACATAAATCAGAAGATCTGAAAGGTCAGAGCAATCAGAAAATGTACTCCCAACAAAACCACCTAAGACTATGTCTACATTACAGCTTAGGTTGATTATAATTTGCGTCTTTCAGGGGCGTTAAAAGCCCCTCTCCTTCGAGTGACATAAGTTATGCTGACCTCAGTGCCAGTGTGGACAGCTCCAAAGGCTCAGCCATGTTAGTCTAGTAAAGCAAAATAAGCAATGAGTCCTGTGGCACTTAAAGACTAACAGATTCATTTATCGCATGAGCTTTCATGGGAGAAAATCCCACTCTGTCAGACACTGGTGAGAGAGCTATCTCTACTTGTTGGTAGTGGGTTAATGAAGTCGTCTTTTCTGGTTTGGTGCAATTGTGCTGTCATAAGTTCTCTAACATAGCCATATTTTAACTTTATTTAGTTCAGTGGGCAATTGCAGGCCCTGCACCGTCAAAAGCGATAGGGAATGGAATAGCATTATTAAAAGGCTGAAGTTCTAAGTGACGTTATTTATTAGAGAACACAGCGTTTCTTATTTTTATCAAGTGCTTCTTCCCTTCATCAGAAATGGTGGTTCTCATTTCTCTAGTTACAAGACTGTGTAGATTTCCCATCTTAGACTGGCATGTGAAATATAGCTTACCTGAAGTGCATAATATCTCTGCATTCTTCTTTGCATGGTTTGTGGCTCTGATTAAATTAACATTTTAATATCATGATTCATTTTAGGGAGAAGTGGTCTTTGGCCATCCAAAACAAATCTCTTATGCATTTTTATATATGAGTATATAAATAAAATGGCTGAGTTGCTGCTAGCATTTGGATGGTCAAGTTTGAAGGTAGGGTTTCACTAAGTGCTGAACTCCATCATCTTCATTAGTTTTGCCAAAAAATGTTCTCTTTGAACTACAATTTTTTCGAGCGCTACAGCTAGGCTGGAGAAGAGCATTTTGTGGAGTTGAAGCAATTTCCTTTCACTTGGTTTTTATTACAGCAAAAAGTACCCTGTTTCAGTCTTTTCGAATGTTTGACTTTTTTTGTCTCTTTATTATTAATTATTTGTTACCATAACTTTGCATGGCACTTGAGATTAAAAAGCATGGTCCCCCCCGAAGAGTATGCCATCTAAATATGACAGATCTAGACAGCGAAGAAGAGAAAAAAGGAGGGAGAAGGATTAAAATGAATAAAATGTGTTGTAGTGCGTGAATCATACATGTTGACATTTTGAAGTGGAGAATGAGTGTGTGTGGGAAGGGAGGAGAAGAGAGTATAAGTGGAAGACAGTGGAAAGCAAGGCCAAGCAAGTGGAGGAGGGATTTGAAGGAGAGTGAGAATGCTTGACAGACAGGAAGAGGGATGTGATTTCAGATGCAGGAAACATCACTAAAAATTGGATTTGGGGGGAAAAACTATGAGGTGAGAAGTTGAGAAGTGATGGAATATGCAGCAAGGAAAAGAGCTATGCAGAGACTTTAAGCTTGTCTACATTGTGTTAGTGCAGACCAGCTGAGATGCTGAGTTTGATCTGCATCTGCATGTCACGCACCATCTGACCTGTTGGACCCTGCCAGCAGGCACTAAAAGTTTCCTTATGCATGTTAGCATAGTACTGTTTGCAGAGCGGTCCCTAGGGAGGTATGGGGCCTGGAGCCAGTTGGCCTCCAGGGGGGGTGGCGGGGAGGGCCGGTCCAGGAAAGGGCCCCAGGGTAGACTAGCCGGCCCAGGAAAGGGGCGAGGGTGGAGCACAGCCTCTGGGCTGGCCCACTCTGACCCTGCTGGCTGCTTCCTGTCCTGGGAGTGGGGCAGGCTGGCCCAGCGCAGAGGCCAGTTCTGCTCTCCTACCCCCCAGCCACTGCCTTTGGCTATGCCAAAGGCTGTGGGGTGAGGGAGAGTGTGGCTGTAGGGGGCAGCACTGCAGGCCCTATGCTGCCTTGCTCGCAGCAGGACAGCACAGGGCCCATGGAACTGTGGGGCCCAGGATGATCACCCCTCTTGGCCCCCCAGAAAGGACAGCCCTGATTGTTTGAAATGGGATTATATGGAACTTTTAGTGTCTGCTGGCAGGGCCCACATGGGCCTGATAGTGTGTGACACTCTGCACACTAGAGCATGTTCCCCATCTGATGTGCATAAATGCAGGATGTAGACAAGTCCTTGGCAGTGAGGTTGAAGAATTTGGCCTTCATGCAGAAAGAGACAGGAAGATAGTAAAGAGACTTGAGGACACACAGATATGGCTAGTGTGGAGGACAGAAATGAAACAGGTTATATAACATTAGTATTGCTTCAAGACCTTTTCTTGTTTGTTGCTTTAAAAGCCCTAGGAAATTCATTTGTTAAGGTGGTTATAAAGTGAACACTCAAATAATGAATTTCTTTAACTGAAAATTGATTTGAGCTTTAAATACCACATTAATTCTGCTGTCTTATCTAGCTAATCATGCCCTTAAATCTGAGACCTTTTTAGTAATTTGTCTTCCCTCATCTGTATTTTAATATAATCCACATTTAATTGCTTGAATATCAAGTGATGCACATTTTGTGTAAAATAATGATTGAATCACCACCAGCTCACTTAATGTCATAGGTTTAAGAGCTGGTCGTGTACTGGTTTAACTAAAATTAGATTAAGTTGATTTCAGCTGATGTGTACCCTTGTATGGGCACTTAAATTCATTTACAGATAGATGGTTTATATTGATTTGACTTAATATGCTTATGTTATCAACATAGTCTCCCCACTGCCCACAGACCTCCTAAAAGAAATTATTGGCATATAATAAACCTGCAAAGATAAGCTTTTTAAATGTATCAGAACTTTTTTCCTTACTCCATTTAAGACAAATATATACCTTATTTTTTTGTATATGTTGTCTTGTAAAAATATTTATTAGAATTAAAAAATACTTTTAATTTTAGTGTGCAGAAGTGAAAATCAGTAAATAACATGACCTGTATTTGTGTCTTCACAAATTCCAAGGCATGAAGGGACAACTGTAATTATGTAGTAAATTGAACCAATGGTTAATTGTTTTCACAGTTAAAAATTTACTCCTTTATCCTTATTGGATTGTTTTCTTCAATTTAAAAATAAAGGTACATTAGGCAAACTCAAAGGAGTTCAGTAGTGATCTGTAGAGATTAACATTTTTAAAGCAACAAATAAACTGCTCTAGGTTCATATTAATCCTTTTTATAGTCTGAGTTATGTCTATGTGTAAATACAATTAATAAACTGGAGCTGCAGTATTACCAGTAATAAACAATGAGAAATGAGCAGTAACTAGACTATAATCTATTAAACGGTCACTAAGCTTTTGAGGTTATAGGAGCTCAGAACCAGCAAAATAACTTGATCTAATTACATTTTTCAATAAGATTCTCATTAAATGAGGAGGATTAATGAAGGGGGGGGCGACCCTTCACTGGTCTTTCTGCTGTTTCTTGTAAAATGTGCAACAAACAAGAGGAGCTTGTAACTTAAAGCAGGGGTCTCAGAGAGCCTTGTTAATGATACTGCATCACTTGTACTACCTTAAGTTTTGAGTGCTGCTTCTGTTTGGGGGTTTGTTTCAGGCTTTTATGGCCCAGGTTGAGTTCTATAGAATAATAAGGTAAAACAGAAATGCTGACTAAACTAACATGTTAAATCACATTTTATTAGAGCTAAAATTATATGTATAACAAATATTTCTAATAAAGTAGATAAAAGCAAATCAGGATCATCAGACTTCAACAGCTGATCATTTTGAGAGAAGTAGAGTGCTAATATACTAGGACATGCTCTGTACTGCCAAACGTTGGTTGAGTTATGTTGCCTTGCGTCAACTTGCTCATGCATGTGTCCAGACTCAAATATGTCTCTGGGTGACAAAAGTATCCCATTATTAGGGTGCACTAAAATCGTCTCCTGCAGCAGCTTAGAGCCACGGTCAACCTGTTTTGGTAGTTGCAGTGGGAATGTAGACACAGCCCTGCCCTGGAAAGACAAATTCACCACAGTTGGAGTTGGACAGTGGTGCAGTGCCTAGGCACTCAAAACTAAAGTGCCCCTAAGCTTTTCTCATCAAGAGTTTCAGTAGGGCCTGGTCCATCCATAGAGGTGACCTAAGTGGTTGCCTAGGGCACCAACAACTAGGGGGTGCCACAGGGCTGGGCTGAGAACAGCAAGCCCATCCTGCCCTGCTCCGCATGTAGGCTAGGATGGAGCAAGGCAGGAAGCTGTAGATCAGCTGGCTGGCTCCGTCCCAGGTAAGTGTGGGGGAGTGGCACTGCTGCCAGGATTCAGCCCTGGTGGGGAGTGGCACCACTGCTGGCATCTGGCCCCACGTGAGGATCTTGCTGCAGCTGGGAGAGCAGCCTGCCCGGCGTCTGCCCGCCACAGGGCCAGGCTTGGCATGGGCAGTGCTAGGAGGAGTGGGATGGAGGGCAGGGCACTGTCCAGGTCAGTCTGGGTCACGGGGGGGGGGGGTGCGTGTGTAATCTCAAGATGCCTAGGGTGCCAAAAAACCTTGGGCCTTCTCTGGTTTCAGTGGAAGTAAGGGAAAACATTTTGTTGGTCCTGAGTGTCCTCTAGCTCCTGTCCCTCAAAGCCCAGTCCCTGTGACAGTGACCTCTCTGCTCACACCTATAAACTCTGATGCCCAGGGGTCACAAGTCTGGAAGCCCGTCTCTCCACCGCCCCCTTAAAAAGCCTGTGTGTTTTTTTTGAAACACCCTTTCCTGGTTGCCCACTTTGTTGAGCACACCCAGCAGCTTACTTTGCTTACACCCAACCAATGAGTCCATGCATGCATGCAGAGAGCTACTAGATTCGCTTCAGTCAAGAGCAGGCAAGAAGAATTAGGTCTCCTATGCCTATGAGAAGAGGAGGCTGTGCAAGGACAGGTACGGAGCAGCTGTAGAAATGTGAACATCTACAAAGCAGATTGCATGGAGAATACAAGCAAGTGGTGACACTGCTGCATGAAAGTGAAGACACTTTGTTAGAGACATGGCATGATGAAGGAGAGGAACAAAAAATTTAGTGCTGTCTCACAGACCTGCTGGTTTACAGTGAGCTTCATCTGATGCTTAGTGGTGATACAACCTCAGTCCTGTAGAGCACTGTGAATACCTCATGTGGAGCCTAGGATTGAAGCTTCTGCTCTGAACAGTGAAGATGGAGTGATGAAATGAGTGGAGGATTCCAACTATTCTGTGAGCCAGGATCTCCGCAGGAGTCTAGCTGGTCCTGCCACATAAGTGTGGATGAGCCCCCTGCAAAGGGAAGGGAGATAGGTAAGTGTGTGCAGCACTTTTTCTTACAATGTTTTATTTGCTTTTTCCTTCCTCCTCCCCTGCCATTTACAGATCACACTTTTGTCTTGGAAAAGGTGCTAATTTTTTTGTTGTTTCACTGGTACTTTCTGAGATGATAAAGAGTTAGGAAGTAAATTTTAAAACAAATTCCCGAAAAGTACTATAACAGGCCAGTTGCACAGTCCACATCAACTTAGTGTCCTGTACTCAGGTGGAGGTAGAACAAGTAGAGGTAGAATTGGCATCTATGTCTATTCCTTTGTTTGTCTAGGTGAGGTGCCAACTGGAATATGTATGTTGTTTATGTGAATAGGAGTGTCCATTTTATCTTGGTGAGGGTTCATGATGTCACTTTGTTGGAGTTACTTAGAGTTGGGAAAGGATTGCAAAGGATGGCAGTCCTATTTCTTTCTACATGGTAGGACACTTTCCCATGCCACTCTGCAGTGGGTTCAGTTGGCACTATCTCAGCAAACAGGCTAATAGTGTACAGGCCCAGGTAGCTTCAGGATGCCAGAAGCAGCTGGGTTCCCTCAGGATTGAGAGAGCCAAACTCATTGTTGTGGGGGGAAAAGTGCCAATAATTACAGTGGTTGCCCTGTACCCATGGAATAGGGGGCTGAAATTTTATAATTTCCTGCAGGAAATCTGCTAAGCCATATCCACCATGGCTGGAGGTGGAGAGTGGTGCTACTCTGACGTGTTCCAAAGCTGAAGTATTAATAGATATGTCTCATTAAAAAAAATTTATGGAAATAAGGTTAAGGTGTTCTGAAACTTCTGACTGTAAATTTAGTGGTGTATCTGTCTCTTTTTTTTTTTTTTTTTTTTATCAGCAGTTTCTGATGTGGAAGCTTGGAGGGGCATCCCTTCCATGCCCATAGTACGTCTGACCCTGATGAAGAGGACAAGGAAAAGGACTAGCCGAGAGTGTTTTGCATGAGAACCTACAAGCTAGTCTTGTATCAGATTGTGAACAAAGAGCTAGAAAGACGAATATGACTGAGAAGATGGAGAAGGGGAGAGAGGATTAAAAATAAATAAATAAAATAAAAGGGCCTAGAAATCCAAGGAACAGAAAATGTACTAGGACATAATGGGTCTTCTTGGACAGCAGACACAAATGCTGCAGATCCTAGACCTGCTGTCCTAAAGTGCCACTTCATCAGCTTTTGCACTCCTTGGAGGACTTGCTGCGTCAACATCCCCAACATACTTAATGGCATAGCAGACTTCATTCTTACCTGTGCCACTCCATGCTGAGGGTCAACCAAGAAAATGACAACTTCATATATGCTGACCGAAAACCACAGATTGGCATATGTGTAGCCCAGGGCTCAACAAATCCTGGGTGCTGGGTTGCCAGGGTGCCTAAAACTTTGACTGTGGTGCCTAGCTGCGCTGTGGTACTTAAGAGGTAAATTCCCCCGGGCAACTAAACAAAACCACTGGCACCAACACTTTCAGTGCCACTGTTCCACCACTGACTCCTGTCGAAAAAACATGGGTGGTGGGGTTTTTTCAGTGGTGGGGAGGCCTGGGGGCTAGCTGCTGAAATTGGTGGCAGTGGCTTTTCTGGGGGGGGTGAAGGTGTGGGGAGGCCTGAACCTTACCACTGAAATTGGTGCCAGTGGCTTTTTTTTTTTTTTTTTTTTTCTCCCGGTGATGTTCTGAAGTGCTGTGGCACAGCTAAGTGCCTGTGCTTTTGGGCTGGCTGTTATCAGAGGCACATTTGTTGAGTCCAGGTGTTGCCACAGTGAGCTATCTATTTTACACAAATGGAATAAATATTTACTTTCAATAGGAATTTTGAAAAAAAATCACCCGTTTTGTTAAGTGAATATAATGCTATGTGTGTTTGCACTTTTGATTTTGTGCACTCAGATTTTGCATTCAGTAAAGTTGTATTTTTGGAGACTCAAAATAGCTTTATTAGTTTGCGACAAATATTACAGAATGCGTAGTGTCAATCAAGAAATCAAACAGTATTTATAAATATACACCAAGTATCATTACTATTTTCCTGATGTTATGAATTCAAGTTATATTTCTAAATGTTCAGCAAGTTACACACAATTCACAGTAGCAAGCACAGCCCCTGTCCTCGAAGTCTTTATGATTTGCTACAGGCACATCAGAATAGATACCATTAGGCAAAAACTTTAAAAAAATAAAAATAAATTATTTAAATTACAAAAAAACAAAACAAAACAGGCCGTATCTCAGGCCACAGAGAGTACTGCTGTGGCTGACTGAAAAAAACCCTTAACACATCCCTCAAATACATAGCTCCACACTATTCTTCTAATAATCCTGGCATCTGGCTGTTCAAATTCAGTAGACAGCTGTGCCACCTCATCCTCGCTTCCTTGATGGGCAAATTTTGTTTCCCTCACATGAATTATGCAACACACAACATGCAGCAACAATCATTGGGATGTTTTTTCTCACTGAGATCTAATCTAGTGAGTAAACAATGGCAGCTACTCTTCATCTGATGAAGTGGGATTTTCTTCCAGGAAAGCTCGTGTGAAAAATAAATCTGTTAGTCTTTAAGTACCACACGACTCCTTGATTTTTTTTGCTGGACTAGACTAACACGGCTACCCCTTTGGAAATTGGCAAGCTACCTTCAGTCTGCTAAAAGAGCATTCCACAGTCATTCTCCGTTTACTCAGCTGGTCACTGAATCTTCCATAGGCACTATTGAGGGGGCTACCATGTGGTTTTGTGAGCCAGGAGAACAAGGGGTAGGTTGAGCCCCCCAGATTCACTATTGCAATTTCTAGATCACCAGTAGTAGTCTGCCAGTTGGGAAAGAAGGTCCATGCCTGCAACTTTCTGAACTGTTCTGTGTTCCTAAAGAAGCATGTACTTTCCTTGACTAAGGCCAGATTATCACAGGGACAATGGGGTTGAAGTCCTGGGCCTAGGCCAAAAGGGGGGCACCAGGCACCAGCCCCCAAAACATCTACAATAATCTGGTGCTTCCCACCCCACTCAGTGCTGGCACAACAGGAGTACTGAGAGCACTCCTGCCCTGTTGGTGCTGTGGGGAGAGGGTGGAGTGTGGCCTTGGAGCCAGAGGCTGGGCTCTGTGCTCATCCCTGTACTTGAGCTGGCTGGTCCACCCCCTAGAGGTGGGATGGTGGGAGGGCAGGCCAGCACCTGCTTGCTCCTCCCAGGGTTCGAGCCAGCTGGCGAGGCCTCTGGCCCCAGGGCTTCCCCCAGTGATGGGAGAATATGAGGGCCTGACTGCTGCAGTGGGGCCCCAGGTGAGGGAGCCCATGGGTGGGGGGCAGCCTTGGGCCTTTGGGCTAGTTAATCCAGCCTTGTCCCTGGCCAACCTATAGTGATATCAGTGAAGCATTCTTAGTGATCCAGTTGTGTTAGATAAACGAAAAACTATCCATTTACATCATGAACTCAGTAGCCAGGTGGGCTGGTGCCACAATAGTTATATGCATTCAGTCTGTCACCCCAGTATAGTTCAGGAGCCTCACTGTTGTAAATCTATCCACTAGTTCTTGTGCATTGCTGAGAGTCAGTGCTGCATAGGAGATGACTATTAAGGGCCCTACATGCTTTCATGATGGTGGCATTTGTGGATTTTCCAACTCCAGAATGATTTTCCATTGACCACAGTCCAGCACTGTAAGCTTCCAGAGCGTGATCACTATTTGCTTCTCCACCCTCAAAGCAGGTCTCATTTGGAGGGCTGGCATGAATTTAGCACACAAATCCAGGAATATGACCTTTCCCATCTGAAAGTTCTGCAGCCACTGCACCTCATCCAAGACTTGCATTATGATGAAATCCCACTAGTCAGGGCTTTTTTTTCTCAGCACAGAAGTATCACTCAGATGTTTACAGCTCCTTCATGAATGTTGCAAGCAATATGGAACTTTTTTTTTTGTGCTGTGCCAATCAGCAAACTCCCCTCAAAGATATCTTCATATTTCTCATTGTCAGAGGTGTTGCTGCCATGGGGCTTCAGGGGTGTCATCTCCCTGAAGCTCTGGGCCAGCCCCTGGGCAGCGCACCCTCTAAACTGTGCAGCAGCACACTGTCACTCCCCTGTGCAGGGAATGCTGCCAACCGCACACAGCATAGCCTTCAGCTGCGGCCTCTACCTGGCCAGAAGACAGTCTTCTGGCTGGTAGGGAACTGTCCCAGGCTGGGCCTGGGAGTTTTTAAAACTCCTGCCCTTGCAGGGTCAGGCCGGAAACCTCAGCCTGTGCGTGCTCTTCTCTGGCAGCCAGGTAAGGAGGGGTTTGAGGACAGGCACACTGGTCCAGTGGGGAAAGGATATGGAGGAGAGGGTTGGCCTGGGGGCAGCGGGACCAGCAGCAAGACTCAGGGGTGAAGGAAGGCTTGGGGGACCAGTGAGGGAGGGGAGAGGGAACAGATCAGGGCCCAGGCAGCCAGGTGGTGAAACTTGGACCTGCTGGGGGCCTGGGCCCAAGTTGATCTATAGGTGTAGCAGCACCCCTGCTCATTGTGATCCTGGTTATTGTGGTATTTCTGAAGGTCTGCAAATACAGGAGAATCCTGCAGCCTGAACCATGGGACAGCTACAGGACTTTCATCTCTGTGTAGGAATAGCTACTAGAATAGAATCAGGGGGTTGGACAGGACTTTATGAGATCATTGAGTCTACCCCCCCTGGGGTTTGAACCCAGTACCATCTGTATATTAAGCAGAGGTGCTAGCTACTACACTATTTAATCTCTTTCTCTGTCATGGAGTTCATGTCTGATAGTAAGGAAGTTGCTTAAACCAAACTTTTTCAAAAGTTGATTACTGCTTATGTGCTCCTCATTATCTAGGTTTTGGGAACCAGTTTTCTTGACCCCATTGAGCCTGATTCGCAGAATGGCTAAGCACTCAACTGCAAGGAACTATGCTTGAATAATGTTAAGTGTTATATAATGCTAAGGTCTCTGAAAAAATTGATCCTAGATGGCTAGGTTTAGGTCTTTGGATACTAGTTCTTCTCACTTCTCAGGGATGTTGTAAAAACAGATTAACATTTATGAAGTGCTCCACTGCTATTGTGGTAAGCACCATGGAAAAGCATATAAGAACAATAATAACTCTGTTTTCAGAGCAGGGTTTGAATAGTGTGCAGTAAGTGAAGTTTAGAGCTACACATCGAACAAGAAGGAGAAAACAAGATACTGAATAACTGTATTTGGAGTCTTGAATGGATGACCACTGAGAATGGCACGTCAGGAAAAAGAATTGTGAGAGAAAGGGCAGACACACTCTAAAGACTGGTGACTTATTCTATTATTAGATTCACCAGACCTGTAACAAAAGAGCCTCTGTAGCCAGGGCCATAAGTAGGGTGCCTGGTCACTCCATTTTAGAAGGTGCTGAAGCCCTCCACCCTGCCCCTGGCCTTGCAGTGGGGTGTCCCAGGGGCCCTGATCCACTGCCAGCTGGCAGCGGCTGGGGCTGGATCCGAGGAGCAGCTTTGGGGCTGCTCACCCTGGGCACTGAAAAGTCTAGTTCCAGCCCTGTCTGTAGCACCACACTTAAGTGAACAAACACAGAGCAGGTATACATGGTACATGATTTCAGCAGCAGTTGAAGGGAGAGACACAGAGTGCTTAAAATATGTTGTATATCTCCCTCTGACTGCCTACCGCCTATTTGTTGTGCTGTCTCCAGTGTACTAAGTCGAAGGCAAATGCCCTTCCTTTGATTCAGCGCTGCTTTACTAACCATGCTGGTCTTCAGAGATCAACTTCCTGATCAGCTGAGTGTGTCTCACAGACCCAGTCAGTTGATGAAAAAGATTGATCTGAAAGCAGAGAATTTGCTACCATCAGTGAGGATGATTCTGCAATCCCCTTGATTTCCATTCTGCAAATTGCACTAATATGGAGAGATTACTGAAAACTCAGTTCACAAATACCAGAGGCTCGATACCAGAGGGTGGGATGCTTGCTCCCAGTTCACCATGTATCTCAGATCTTACCCAAATATCACACAGCCAACCAGTCCTTATAAATTAGCTAAAGATGTATTAATACAAGAAAAGAGTTATAAAAGGCCATGTACATACAAACATTTGTGAGGTCCTTGCAGCAGGTTTACAGTAGAGATGGAATAGTCTGCTGCTTTGCAAAAGTCTCTCTGGTAACTTCCAAAAGATTGGAAAGTCTTCTGTCCTTTGTTTAAAATGCTCCCTTTAGTTGTAAATCTGTAGTCCAGAGAATTGGAGCAGGAATGAGGCAAAATGGAAATGTCTCAGGTGTCTTATATTCTCCACCATGCACATAGAAATTTACTGTCCTGAGCAAAACCCACCAACCCTGTATATGGGAAGTTACTGACAAAATGAAGCCTGAGTTCACATGTCCATGTCAGAGGTCCTTACATGTTTTGCTGTATCATAGGCGTGGCTGTTGACTCCTTGCTAAGGGCAGCATTTTCAGGAAGAACTATTTGGAGAGTTGATTCTTAACGGCACAGACTTGAATAGTCAGTTCACAATGGGCTGTTGTCTGCAGCATCGCTGCCTTATTTTTGCAGCAGTTGTGTGGTGCAAGAATCACAAGTTAGGGCTGCACAGGCAACTAATTGAGATTATGGGTTCTTTTCACATTACAAAGGGTAATTTGACTTCAGGCTTCCCATTCTTTAAGCCTGTAAACTGCTCTGATTTGCTGTTACTTTATGACCTGATCCTATGTTTTACACCCCCTTGCATTTAGTTTCATTCCTTTCTGTAAGTTCACCCATCTTCGAAGCATCTGAGGAAGTGGGATCTTCTCCCACGAAAGCTCATGCAAAAAATAAATCTGTTAGTCTTAAAGTGCCACACAACTGCTTGTTTTTTTACTGGACTAGACTAACACGGCTATCCCTTTGGAAACTTTAATTCTGGCATTTTTGAACTTTTAAGTGCTTTACTCTGCAATCTTAACATTCTTTTTATATTTACATTTAGATATATTAGATATTTATTAGGCACAATCTTGATATCTAACAACATGGGTAGAGCTGGCTGAAAAAAGAGAATCCCTTTTGGTGAAAAGTACTGCATTGTGACACAAAGTTGAAAATGCTTAATATTTTTACAGAAAGGGATTTGAAGAGAACCAAGACTTATTTATTTATTTAGGCTTCCTGGGTGTCTTTCCAAACTGGTGCCTGGCATGTTTTTAACTTTTCTGTCCTCCCAGCTACTGTCTCCCATCTACCTTTCCCACCTCTCGGAACTAGTCCCCTGGGAAAGCTTTTGTCAGTTTCATAGGTGGAAAGTGAAGTTGACAGGTGGGCTTTGTAAAAACTGAATGTTTTTCTTTCAGACAACTTCAGTTTTGAAAAAAAGTAATTTCTCAAAAATCATTCCAATTTAAAAAAAAGTTTCACCATCTCTGCTTAAGAGCAAGAGTTGCTTGTGATAGCTGCAACAACACATTGGAAAAGAGCACGTGGGTAACAATATTTCACCATAAAAAAGTAAAATATTAACTGATTTTCATTATAGTAAAGACAGGTGTATGAGCTGTACTGAGTCAGATGAATCTTATTAATTTTGCAGGTTTTATGCAATTACAGTTTTATGTCTATGGAGAGTTAGGTTTTCATAGTACTTCTACAACTTTGTAATGAAGTTTTTCTCAAAACCTTTTCCCCATAATGTTTAAACATTATCGGCATAGTATTTCATATTGTTTTAACATTTTTATTTTGTTAGTGTTTAATGCCTTATTCATTCTAAATGTTATCCCTTTATTCTATTTATTCATATGCAGATGTAAAAAACAGTATGTGATAAACACATTAGGTAATCATTTTAAGAAAGTATGTCAGAATAACATAGCCTTTTCCCCCCTCTTTTTGTTGTGTATTTATTCTTTCTCAAGTTCTCCAAATCCTTTCCATTTATCTACTGGCGCCTTGGGGCACATTTAAAAACTTCATTGGATTTTCTCTGATATTCATCTATTGTCAGTGCCCTATGTATTCTGTAATTGCACAGCCAAGCAGTTCATCTTTTGTCACAGAATTGTGTGCTAGAGCTTCAGCTCTAACTTTAAAAAAATTTAGCCCTCCTGATTGTGTTAAAAGTCAGAAAACAGAAGTGAAGTATAACTGATGCCTCAGTAGATTGTAGAGAGCCTGAAACAATAGCATTCTTTGAAAATACTAGGGCAGTTCATACCTCTGGTGATCTGTATACTCGGGTGGATGACTCTGCACTGGTTGCATTCCACATTTTGAAGGTTTTCATCAGAGACTTCCTTTTAAGCAGGGCTGGATTAAGGGATCTAGGGCTGCCCACCACTGTTCCCTCCCGCCCCAGCCCCCAACCATGGTGGCCTGCAAGCTATCTGGCCTTGGAGGGGCCTGAGGCTAGAGGCCACTCTCCATGGTTTTCCTACCCTGGTCCCAATCTGGCTGGTTTGCTCCTGGGGGCAGGGCCAGGTGGTGGATGGTATGGCCTCTAGTGCAGCCCTCCAGGGCTCCAGGACCTGGAAGGCCATGCTGGAGGCTGCATTGTGTGCCAGCTGCTCTACCCCCAGAGTGCAGCAAACAACATGCCATCTTGCCCTGGCTATGGAGCTGACTAGCTGGCTCAGGAGCAGGGCAGAAAGGCTGCAGAACCCTCCTCTTCCTTCTCCCCATCACAGCGCATCCCAGGACTGGCAGGGTCCCTCCCAAGACCTCTCAGGCCCCACGGGTGCTGTGCTGTGTTGAGCAGAATGATGAGGGCTGGATCATGAAAGGCCCCTAGGGGCTGCAGCCTGGAGCCTCCCTTTAGCCTGGAGCCCAGTGCTGCAGCCCCAATAGCCCTTCTTTTAGGTGAAAGCTGAGGCTCTGAAGAATAGTTGGGAAACATGTCCATGCCTCTCTGGCTAGCTCTTCAGGAAGGGTGCACTCCACATTTTGGAAAACAGTGTACAAACATGTCCTCACAATAGTCATGGGAGGTGGGGAAGGAATTATTCCCATTTTACATATGGGAATAAGAAGTAGCTTGTACAGGAAAACTTTTGTTCATGTGTTCAGTGTAAAAGGTATATCTCAAAATAAAAATGAAGAACGTTTCTTTTGCTATGTGCGGTAGAGAGAGAGGGAATAGCTGATAAGGAGCGTTATAAATGTTTTGTCTGCATTGGTTCAAAATTACCTCATGACAGAAGAAGCCCCAGGTGAGTTATGGAGTACATCCCAAATGTGTATATTCTCCAATTTTTTGAAGACTATTTCTATTAAGCCACTGATTTTTCTTAATCCTTTGAATGGTGAAACAGGTTTTCTATACTTTTTACTGCAAATACTTTTTTTTTTTCCCTTCCTTTAGCTCATGAGTATCTGTGCTGGTTTATATTTGCATCGTCTGTTGATTGCTTCATTATTGTCTGCTTGTGAGCAGGTTTAAAGAATAATCAAAACAAATAATTGTTCGTGGCCAAGTACAGCAAAGTTCTTTATAATCTTGTGGATTATTGTCAACATAATTTTGGTTACTAAACAATTAAAAAGAAACAAATTCTCTACTACTTTGTTAAAAATAAGTGACAAACTACCATAGTAAAATTGTGCCCTGTATATATTGGTCACTAAATTTCCTTGCTGCAATAAACTTGAGATTTTTATTCTTAGCCTGAAGATAGGTTTGGTGTTGCTATGTCTATCTTATGCTGATTTGGTATATTAAGCTGTTCTTTAAATTAATTCCCTTAGGTTGATGCCTCCTTAAAATGTTTTACAGGCATAGGTAGCTTATTAAAGTTGGCAGTAGATCAATCTATATTATAGTAAATGTACGTATTGACTGTTATACAGACTTGCCAAGTCCTACATGCATAATTATTATTCCTCATTTAAAACATTATTTAGGGTGCTAAATTTTAGTTTGAGGTTGCTTAAAAGTTTATTGTAGGCCAAATTCTGTTAATTTGTTTCTGTATCTCCTCATTGACTCTAGTGTGCATTCGTGGATGTAAAAGAACATTTTTGCTGTATTTATATGACTGTTGCTTTGAGAAGTGTAGATCTGAATGTTTAGATGATAGCTCTTTAGGTCAGGTTCTGCCTTATGTGTTTGTACATTACCCAGCAAAGATGCTGTTGTTATAACAGAAATCATTAAAACCGTGAGCCAGGACTGCAGGGGTCCTATACATGTCAACTCAAGGTTCTATAGTCATTTCGTGTGACTCTAGGTAGGTCACATCACTTATTTTTAATTCAGTGTCTTTTTGTAAACATTACATACAATGATGTTGAGGCTAGTTTGTATAGTGTTTAGAAATCCTTGAACCAAGGTCACCTGTAAAGGCTAAATATTCTGCTTCTGGATAGTCAGTGAATCATAGGAAGTGACGATGGAAACTTACTTATTTAGTGAGACAAACAAAATGCTCTTCACTGTCTTGGACTGAGTTGTATAGCCCTAAAATAATGTGTATGTATCCCCTTTCACAAACACATTCCCCGGTTGCATTACACATAGCAGCAATATTAAACACATAGCTTTTCAATATCTGTTCAAAACTAAAACAGTTTTTGTTTTCTGAATATTACCCTACAACTCTTATCAAAACCTGCATTCCAGACTATTTAGATACCAGCTCCCTGAAAGTGATTAGGATTATAAAAGAAAAGGGAGCTTACAAAGCTCACTTTCTGTAGGTGAGCAAAGTACTTAAAAAACCAGTGATAAGGATTTTGTAGGATTTCATGAGATGATAAATATGCACAAACTAATTACTGTTAAAAATCTTAGTAATTGGACTTACATGACATTCTTCAGAGGCTCATTTTAGAGCTAATGAACAATAGTTTGAAGGAAGATCTGTTGAATTTTTCCTTGCTCAGTTTTGTCTCGTTAGTTCTGGGTTTATACCTTTGAATCCCTCTCTAATCCATTCTTCTCCATCCTTTGCAGGCTCCATTCTTCAAATACTTTTAAGCAATGTGTTCCCTTAGTGTGGTGGTTTTTTGGGTCAAACTATACAAAGTTTTTTTTTTTCCCTAAGCTTTCCTCTGAAGTCGACCCTCTAGTCTGTTTTGCATTTGTTGCTAGCCTCTGAAATCCTTTCAATGTGTTAATTTATGTTGCGTTTGGACCAGACTGCAGTAAAGTAGGCATGTTTTCACCATTTCTTTATGCATACTGTGTGCAGTCTAAAATTGTAAATGCTTTTTCTGTTACATACTGTAAGTTTATATGTAGAGTCAATCTAGTTGGTGGTGTTTATTTCCAGGTACCTTCCTTACGCTGAATACCAATTTTGGAGTATTAATTTACAGACTGGATCTTGCTTTATTTCCTGCCTATGTTCCTAACCTGTCTAAATCTAAACTATTTCTTTGTACAACTGCTTTAATTCCTTTATTCCTTCTGGTTCCGCAGAAAAAGTATTTTACTTGGGCTGTAAATCCTGTCGCTGAAGGTGCTCTTGATCATATAAACTATACTACAGATGTGAGAGAGTACATCTCTCTATTCACATCCAAAACACTACAGTAATAATCTTGGTACAAAGTATGCCTTGTAAGGTGTTATCTGAAAACACAATTTGCTGGTCAGTATTCTCCTGATTAAATGTGTGACAACATTTTAGGTGAAGTTCTAAGATTCCCCTGTGTGATGTTAGTAACATGCTCCAAAACCCGCTGCTGTGCCGAAGCAGAAGTCAGGTCTGCCCTAAACAATGGAAGGTGCTTGCCTTAATTTGCTTTTAAATAGTAAACAGAATCTTCAGGCATGGAAGGAAAACAAAGAAATTTAAAAAGACGTTAGAAACAAGCGGTGAATATCTTTCCACGTGGGCTCTTTGTCTCTTGGGTCTCAACTAGAAATGCTTCTCAGGCAAGGGACTGAAACTATAAAAAGGGGGAACAAACACATCTAGAGACCCCTCTTTCTCTCACTGCCAATCATATTCTCTGTACCTGAGAAGACAAAAAGAAACAGCCATGGGCTTTGGGGAAAAGTAGATTTTGGTTCCCTCAGGGAACTGATGGGCAGGATCCCTTGGGAGGCTAATCTAAAGGGGAGAGGCATCCAAGAGAGCTGGCTGTATTTTAAAGAAACCCTGCTAAGGGCACAGGAAGATACCATTCCAATGAGCAGAAAGAACAGCAAATGTGGAAGGTGCCCAGTGTGGCTTAGCAGAGAGCTCTACAGTGAGCTGAAACACAAAAGGGAAGCTTACAAGAAGTGGAAGCTTGGACAGATGGCTAGGGAGACGCATAAAGATATTACTTGGACCTGCACAGATAAAATCAGAAAGGGCAATGGAGCTGCAGCTAGCAAGGGATTTGAAAGATAACAAGAAGGGAGTTTTACAAGCATGTCGGTAGCAAAAGGAGGATCAGGGGTGGTGTAGGTCCCTTACTGAATGATGGAGAAAAGGCTGAAGTACTCAGTGCTTTTTTTTTTTTTTTTTAACCTCAGTCTTCACAGGGAGGGTCAGCTCCCAGGCTGCTACCCTGGGTAACACAGAATGGAGAGAACAAGAGCAGCCCTCGGTGATGGAAGGTCAGGTTAGGGACTACTTAGAGAAGTTGGATGTGCACAGGTCTATGGGGCCAGATGAACTGCACCTGAGGGTGCTGATGTAGTTGGTCAGTGTGATTGCAGAGCCATTAGCTGTTATCTTTGAAAACCTGTGGCAAACGGAGGAAGTCCCAGGTGACTGGAAAAAGGCAGGAAAAAGGGAGACCTGGGGAACTACAGACCAATCAGCCTCACCTCAATCCCTGGGAAAATCATGAGGCAGGTCCTCAAAGAATCCATTCTGAAACACTTGGAGGAAAATGGAGTGATCAGGAACAGTCGGCATGGATTCACCAACAGCAAATCATACCTGACCATCCTGATTGCCTTCTATGATGAAATCACTGGATATGTGGATGCGGGAATAGCTGTCAGTGTGATAGCAAAGCAAAGCTTTTGATAGATTTCAACAGAATTCTTGTCTGCAAGTTAAGGAAGTATGGTTTGGAAGAATGGACTGTAAGGTGGATAGAAAGCTGGCTAGATCATTGGGCTCAGTGGGTAGGGATCAATGGTTCAATGTCTAGTTGGCAACCAGTAACTAGGGGTCGGTCCTGGGGCCAGTTCTGTTCAATGTAGACTCACAGGCTTTAAGGTCAGAAGGGACCAGTAGGATCATCTAGTGTTCTAATCTGACCTCCTACACAGTGCAGGCCTCAAGACCTCACCCACCCACATCAGCAATGAGTTTCTAACCTATGACTAAGTTATTTAAGTTCTCAAATCAAGATTTAAGGACTTTAAGATACAGAGAATTCACTGGTAGGTGAGCCATGTCCCATGCTACAAAGGAAGGAGAAAACGCCTCAGAGCCCTAGCCAATCTTGATGATGGGATGGATTGCATGCTTAGTAAATTTGTGGATGACACCAGGCTGGGGGAAATGGTAGACACGCTGGAGGGTATTGGTAGGATTTAGGGAGACCTAGGTAAGTTGGAGCATTGAGCCAAATGAAATCTCATGAGGTTCAAGAAGGACAAGTGCAAAGTCCTGTGCTTAGGTTGGAGAAATCTCATGTACTGCTACAGGCTGGGGACCTATTGGTTAAGGAGCAGCTCTGTCGAAAAGGACCTGGGGTTATGGTGGATAGGAAGCTGGTTATGAGTCAACAGTGTGCTCTTGTTGCCAAAAAGGCCAGTGAGATATTGGGCTGCGTCAGTAGGAGTTTTGGCAGCAGATCGAGGGATGTGATTATTCCCCTCTATTCGGCACTGGTGAGGCAACAACTGGAATACTGTGTCCAGTTTTGGGCTCCTGCACTGCAGAAAGTATGTTGACAAATTAGAAGAAGTCCAGGAGAGGGCAATGAAGATGATTGGGGGTTGGGGCACATGACTTATGAGGAGAGACTGACGAACTAGGCTTATTTAGCCTGCAGAAGAGAAGACTGAGGGGGGATTTGATAGCAGTCTTAAACTACTTGAAGGAGTGCTCCAAAGAGGAGGGAGCTAGGCTGTTCTCAGTAGTAACAGAGGACATAACGAGGAGTAATGGTTTCAAGCTGCAGTTGTGTGGTCGAGGTAGGACAGTATGAGAAACTTTTCACTAGGAGTGTGGTAAAGCATTGGTATGGGTTACCTAGGGAGGTGGTGGAATCTCTGTCTTTGGAAACATGTAAGGCCTGGTTAGACAAAACCCTGTCTGAGAAGATTTACTGGGAGTGGTCCTGCTTTTAGCGGGGAGTTGTACTGGATGACCTCATGAGCTCCCTTCCAACCCTTATGATTCTATGACTTGTGTGCCTTGTTGCTGTAAGAACGCATCTGTTCAGGTCCTGACCTGAAAAGTGTGGTCAGTAATCTGATAGTTCATATGGCAAGAAAGTTTGCTTCACAAAGAAGATAGTTTAAGTAAATATTGGTAAATGTTTTATCTTTTTTCTTGTAACCATTTCTAACTTCTGTGCTTCATAATTTAAACTCACTTAAAATTTCTCTCTTTGTAGTTAATAAATGCATGTTACTATTTTATCTAGTCCACTGTGTTTATATTGAAATGCCTGAGCAAATATTTAAGCTAATAAGCAGACAGATAATTTTTTTAATGGAATAATGGACTTTATGTACTGGTACTCTCCAAGAGAGGGCTGTGCAGTACAGAACATAAATTTCTGGGGGAAGGTTCGGGGTCACTCTACAGTGTAACCAAGTCTGGTGAGAACCAAGGTATAGCTGATAGATTGCAATTACATGGGGATGTACCGGGTGTGGCCTATGTGCTGGAAGGCTTTTTGTGGGCAGTCTAGGTGGGACGTGCTGTAGCAAGGTATTGTAAGGCACCCAGGGGTGCAGGGCATGAGAGACATGGCCCTCCACTACCCTGGATTGTGCTCTAGTATATCACAATAGTTTTATTTTGTAATAGATTTTATGAAAGATGCTTTCTTAAATTGTTTTATGGGGAAGTAATTACACAGCTAATAGATAAGACAAAAGGCAGATTAATTTAGCAGCATAGATAATAGATGGATGGTGTTTTCAGAAGAAATTTGGAGAAATGGAAGTGAAGGAGAGCTGTTTCAGAAGTTCTTGCCCTTTCTTCAGATTTTTATGTGTGCCTCACAGCTCTTAGGGGTCTGCCTGTGCTGGTGGTCATGCACAGAACTATTTTTCCAGTTGGAGCAGCAAAGTGAAACCGAACTCTTGAGATGCATTTTGGTGCTTCTTCGGCGAAGCACACTGGACAGGATGGCCAGCAGCACAGTCATTATCTTCCCACAGCGCTTGGGGACTGTAGTATCTCTCTGCAATTAAATGCCTTTGTCATAATTACTGAGCAATGGTGGGAGTCACAGTGAGGAGGAGCTACAACCCATTCGTTCAGAATTCATGTACTAGGGTATAGAGGGCTTCTGATCTGAGATAATAGTCTCTAATTCCTAATCAAGATTTAAGAAACAGAAGAAGAAACTGGTTCCAAATAATCCATCACAGGCTTGATAATTGTCCTAATGTGTTACTAAAGGAGGCGAGAAAAATACAAGTGAACTACTTTCATGAGAGGGAGAAACAGAAGGCTTGTCTACACAGAGATTCAGTGCACAGCAAGCTGGGTTGTGAATGTACAATATGCTCGCCTGCTGTGTGCTAACTGTAGGTGTAGTACCAACACTAAAAGTTCCATAGTGCTCTTTGACATGCTGCTGTTTGAAATTTGCTGACCAGAAACCAAGATAAGCAAAAGTTTGCACCCCTTGTGGTTGCCTACATTTAAAATGTTTAGTGGCATTGCTGTGTTAGTCCCTTGGAGCTCCATAACTCTGCTAATCTAAACCCTAGTGAAGACCCAGCTAAGCAGAATGAAGAATTCTTCTGTTGACCTGCCAGTCTCCGCTTGGGAAAGGGATTATGTACAGTGATGGAAGAACCTCTTCTGTCACTGTAGGAAACGTCTACAGTATGATGCTGCAGGTATGCCACTGTAACACCACAGTGTGGACATGGCCGAAGATTCATTAAACCCATCTTTTCTTATCAAAGAAGAGTTCTGAAAGAATAAGAACACATATTTATTTGTCTTTCATGTTAAGGGTATACTTAGTCTTTGGTTTAGGAACTACTTCTTAAAACACTGGGTTTCTTTTTTACAGTTGCTGAAACTGAAAAGGGTAGTGGAGCCAGTACCTTCATTTTGCGCTTGGAAAATTACTGCAGTGCTGTAATTCAGAATCTCAGCTAAATTAGGTGAGTTCATGTGGACATTTTGGTTATGCTGACCATGTAAGAAATATAAAGTATTATTCATGCATTGGAATATAATCACATAACTTAGAGCAGTGGTTCCTAACCTTTTCTCTGCCGTGGCACACCTTGATACCTTTAAATTTTTCAAGGCACACCACCATTAAAATACTCACGAATATTCCTATTAACTTAAATCACTTACAAATATTCATGAACCACAGCACAGTGTTTCGGAAATGCTGCTATGTGGGGTAATAGGGGTAGCAAAGCAGGGGTGGCAAAACACGGGAGGTCAGGAGTCGTGTGCAGTGGCAGGAGTGAGTCTGCAGCAGAGCAGAGCAGGGGTGGCAAAAGAGGACAAGGGCAGCCATGTGGGGAACAGCACAAGGGTGGCAAGAGAGGAGAGAGGAAGGCAGAACAGGAGTGGCTTTGTGGGGGGGCAGAGGGGAACCTGGGGAATGGGAAGGTAGGGCAGGGGAGCATGGCGCAGCACCCACTTCTCCCTTCTCCACAGTGGCTCCCTGCCACCCAGGGCAAACCCTCACCCGACTGCTTCTCCTTCCTACCCCAGGGAGTCCCGTCCTTCCCTTCCCCAGCCCCCTACTGCTTGTGATGGACCTTCCCATCACTGCAGGGGTGAGAACTAGGCCTCCAGCCCCCAGCTACACCCCCCCAACCAAACAGCCACCCCACAATGCCAGCTGCACACCCTTTGCTACACACACAGACCTGCCCCACACAACCCCAGCAGCCCTCCCTCCAAAGCCCTTACCTGGGCTTTTTGCAGGCTGCCTGACAAGCTGCTCCACCCTGCAGGGGGAGATTCACACACTCCTAGCCTCCCCAAGCTCTCTGCTGGCTGGGCTTAAGGTGGAGCCACCTGAATGGTGTGTTTGAGCTGCTCCTGCTATTTGGGGGGGGGGGGGCCTGGAAGTCCCCATCCTAGTGCCTTCCTCTATTTTTAGGGGGCCAGAATGCTGCCTGCCTTAAAATAGGGGACCCCAGAACTGTGTTCCGATGCCTTCCCCCTTACTTTAACCCCTGCCTTTTCCCAGTCCTGCACAGCCCAGGTGGCTGGGCTGAGCAGGGAGAAAACTTTCTCTCGGGCATGCTCGGAGCGCACTTTGGGTGTTCCCCCGGCACACCAGTGTGCCTTGGCACACTGGTTGGGAGCCACTGACTTAGAGCATTGAGACAAAATTGTACCATGTAGCCCAAAAATCTTGTGATATAACTGATTGATAGGTTTTGTATGAACGTAACTTTTTTCCTTAGGTGTTAGTTTATTTGAAGCAATTCTGTAAATATATTTCTGACTTTATTTTTGGGTGAAATAATCATGTATGCACTATAGGGATATAATTGAATATCTTCTGTACTAGGTTTGAATAGAGAGCTTTCTCCATAGTTTATCAGGAATACAGAATAAAATTGCCATGTTGGTTTCACTCTAGGAGCCTAGTAAATTATGGGTTGTCCTCATTTTGAGGCTAAACTGAAGCTCTGCATTCTTGATCTCATTTTTTTAATTTAATTTGGATATATTTAATATTTGGTTTTGAGACGGATTTAAGGGACTGAATTTACAAGGACCAAAGAAACTTTTTTGACTAATTTTGGGGTGATATAGACTGGTAAGTAGACGGATCCTTTTTTCATACTTTGCTGTTACAGTCTGTGAATTATAAAGTAAAATTGACAAGATCTCTAATGCCTTAGCTGAAGGGATATGAGATCTTGACAATTTTACTTTGCTGCTGACATTTAGCAGAGTTGTAAAAAGGGGAAAGAAGTTACTGAGCAATGGAGAGGCAAAGAAAGAAGTAAGCAAAATGGGTTACACAGGAAGTAAGAAAGGTTGTAAGATTTAGTGGGCAGGGAGGGTGGAAAAATGTGAAAAAACTGGGAAGAAAGACATTGTGGTTATAGAGGGAGATTAAAAAACAGCATCAGTAGAAGCAGTGGGTATCCTAATATTCTTGCCTCGATATTATTTTATTTTATTTTATTTCCTGTCACTGAGTTCTGAAGCAGCCTAGCAGAAGAGGGAGCATACCTATTTTGTGATAGCTGCTTGATTACCACATAGTTAAGTAATACTACTTCTGACAACTACAATGCCTAATTTTTTTTAAAAAATACACAGTTTAAAAAAAGTCATGTGAAGTCCCTCACTGCCCTCATAATATTTCCAGTATTATGAGGCACTTGTTTTAATTAATCTTCTTTGGAAAGATATGCTGTAAAGTGGTTTACTTTTCATAGATTCTGTCAAGAATCAATGAAAGTGTTGTGAAAATTCAGAACCTGTTTGTGTATATCAACATTACTAGATTCATTGTTGGTGCTGTGAGGTCTTTGTTTCCCTTTTAGAAATCTTTTCTTATTTGAAGTTTTTTTTATCTGTTTTAACTTTTAGCACTAACACGTTTCAATCAAAAGTTGCATGTTCTCTATAATTCTGTACTTTTGCCAGCCTCAAGGAGGTGGAAGACTGCTCTAAGGCAGGGGTCTCAAACTCAAATCACCATGAGGGCCACATGAGGACTAGTATGTTAGCCTGAGGGCTGCACCACTGAAACCTTTTCATACAGTGATATTGCAAATATTGATAATGATAGTGTCATTGCAGGCCACAGAAAGTAACTTTAGGAGCCATGAGTTTGAGACTCCTGCTCTAGAGGGTAGGGTGTGTGTGTGGGGGGGGATTCTTCCAACCCTATGATTCTATTCTATTCTATACAAATCACCCGCCTCATCCTTCTTACACACATGCCCCCTCAAGAGACACACAACTCTTAGTGCAGATGCCCTTGCACGCCCCACAAAGATGCCCCACCCCAGTCACACCAAGCCCCCAGGCGGTCCCTTACCCTCTTGCAGGATGTGGGCGGACTGCACCGGTTGCACTAAGAACTGCCGGGTGCACCAGCTGGGGCTGGGTAGCTACACCTCCTCGCTGTCTGTGAGCCAGGTGACAGTCTTGTAGTTGTCCCTGCAGAGCCGCGCCTGCCTTGGCACTGTGCACTGCCACCTCATCAAACTGGTGCAGCCCGTCCACATGGTTGAAGTGCACATGGGTAGTCCCAGCCAACAGCAGCCTCTTGCCCCTGCCCATCACCTGCCCCCAGTCCCCGTGGGCCGGTCACAGCCCCAGGCCAGTGTTGATCACCATATTGTGCTGGAAGCCCTGCACCTGGATCCAGTAGATGCTGCCACCCAAGGACTTGTGCGTGAACTGCTCCAGCGCCGACATGCCGGGGCAGGCCACCTGGAGCCCAAGCCCCGCACACAAGCCAGTGTCACTGTGGGAGGAGCCTGGATGGGCTCAGCTCGACAGAGCATAGAACCTTTGCTTATCTGGCAGCTCTACCCACTGCCGCAGCTTGCACCCAGATGGGAGCGGGTTTGGCTGACAGCTGAATCAGGGTGACTGCGCCAGAAAGGGGGGGAGTAGGTTGTTTGGGGGGAGCATGATGCCATAGGGAGCAGTGCGGGCTGAGGGAGTGGGGCTTTGTTGTGGGAGCAGGCAGGGCAGGAGTGAATCAATTTCGCTGCTCCCGCACGACTGGGAAGGGAGCTTTTCCAACATCATGTGCAAACATTAGTAGCAGATGGGGACTTGCTGCAAGGAGCTGGTGAGGGTTCAGTTCTAAACCCCACTGTAACTTGTGCAACAGTTTGGTTGAGTATCTAAATGCCCCAGAAGCAGCTTGGCTGTTAGTAAAAACCAGGAATTAACTACAGTGCATGGACGTTGTGGTTCAACTTCACAGATGGAAAAACTATACGTGTGCAATGATGGGGTCTCAATTGATTGTTACCACTCAAGAAAGAGATTTTGGAGTTGTTGTGGATAAGACTCAATGTGCAGCAGCAGTCAGAAAAGTTAACAATGTTGGGAATCATTAGAAAAGGGATAGATAATGAGACGGAATATACCATATTGCCTTTTGATAAAATCATGTTACACTCACATCTTGGGTACGGCATACAGATGATCTGGTCGTCCTATCTCAAAAAATATGTATTGGAATTAGAAATGTTATGGAAAAGAGCAACAAAAATTACTAAAGATATGGAAGAAGCTTTCATCTGAGAAGACATTAATAAGACTGGGACTTTTCAGCTTGGTGAAGAGATGAGTAAAGTGGGATATGTGCAGGTCTACAAAATCATGACGGGTGTGGAGAAAGTAAATGAGGTATTTTTTATTACTTATAACACATGATCTAAGAGTGACCAAATGAAATTAATAGGCAAAAGGATTAGCACGAATAAGAGGAAGTATTTCTTCATGCAACACACAGTCTACCTGTGGAAATCCTTGCCAAAGGCTGTTAGGAAGACCAAAACTATAATGAGGTTCAAAAAAGAACAAAACAAGTTAACTGAGGATAGGTCGATCAATAGCTATTAGCCAGGAAAAGCAGGGATTACTTTTGCCAAAGCCTTGGGAAGGTCACCCAGGATGCATCACTTGATGATTACCCGTTCTGTCATTCTCTCTGAGGCACCTGGCATTGGCCACTCTAGAAGGATGGGAAACTGGGCTAGATGGACCATTGGGCTGATCCACTATGATCGTTGTTACCATCTGTGTAAAGCCTGTTCAAAGAGATATCTTGCAAATCATTGTCAAATTGTGTCAGACCAACCTAACAGCTTTCTATAATGGGGTAACAAGCCTTATGGATAGAAGGGAAGCAATAGATGTGGTGTACCTAGACTTCACTGAGGCTTTTGATACAGTCTCACTTCACCTTCTCATTAACAAACTAGGGAAGTATAGCCTGGATAGAACTACTATAAAATTAGTTGGATAACCACTCCCAGAGGGTAGCTATCAATGGTTCACAGTCACGTTGGAAGGCATAATGAGTGGGGTACCACAGGGATCAGCTCTCGGTCTAGTTCTGTTCAATATTTTCATCAATGATTTGATGATAGCATAGAGAGTACACTTACAAAGTTTGTATAGTTTGGTAAAACAAACAAACAAGGAGTCCTGTGGTACTTAAAGACTAACAAATACATTTATTGCATGTGCTTTTGTGGGAGAATATCCCACTTCTTCAAACAAAGTGGGATTTCCTCCCACGAAAGCTCATGCAATAAATATATTAGTCTTTAAGTGCCACAGGACTTCTTGTTTGTTTGTTTTTATGAAGTTTGTCATTGATACCAAGCTGGGAGAAGTTGCAAGTGCTTTGGAGGATAGGATCGCAATTTAAAATCATTTAGACAAACTGGTGAAATAATCTGAGGTAAACATAATGAAATTCAATAAAGACAGGTGCAAAGTCCTCCACTTAAGAAAGAACAATACATTGTCGATATTGTATAAATGCAACGACTGGAAGAAGTACTGCAGAAAGGGATCTGGGTGTCATAGTGGACCACAAGCTAAATATGAGTCAACACTGTAATGCTGTTGCAAAAAAGGCAAATGCCATTCTGGGAAGTATTAACAGGTGTTTTTGAGCATGACATGAGAAATAATTCTTCTGCTCTACTCCTCCCTGATTGGGTCTCAGCTGGAGTATTGTGTGCCTCTTTCCATGAAAGGTGTGGGCAAATTGGAGAAAGTTCATTAAGAGCAACATGAATAATTAGGGATCTGGAACACTTGACTTATGAAGGAAGATTGAAAGAGCTGGGTTTGTTTAGCCTGGAAAAGAGGAGACTGAGAGGAGATATGATAACAGTTTTCAAGTGCCTGAGAGTTTGTCTTGAGGAGAAGGGAGAAAAATTGTTCTCCTAAACTGCCCATGATAGGACAAGAAGCAATGGGCTTAAATTACAGTAAGGGAGGATTAAGTTGGACATTCAAAAAAAATTCCCAACTGACAGGGTGATTAACCACTGAATAAGCCTAGGCAGGTTGTGGAATCTCCATCATTGGAAGTTTTATGAGCATATTAGACAGACACCTGTCAGGGATGGTTTAAGGGGGTACTTGGTCCTGCCATGACTGTGGGGGACTAGACTCGATGACCTCTCATTGTACCTTCCAGTTTCATTGGTTCTATGATTGTGGCTAAGGTTTTGCTTAAATACAGTTCCAGTGGAGCAAGTTCCTGATGTGGAACCTGTCTCAGCAAGTCCTGAGAGGGTTATAATTAAATACAGACTAACTTTAAGCTTTGCCATCTTGAATGCAACAGTTTCATTCTTGTTTTGTGAGGGCAAGAAATGGGTGTTCTTTCTCATGCTATCCTTGTAAGTACCAAGGAGTCAAAATTTCAACTATAGAAGTTTTTTTAGATTATGATTTCCTGTTCCTCCAGCAGGTTGCCATAGTTGGAAGTAGAAGTATCTATTCATGACCACCAATTCCAGAAAAGTAAGTTTCTTCTTCTGTCATATATATTGGTTTGATAAGAAGTAATAGTAAGTCATAACTGGAGTTACAGTTTTCTCTTCCTTGAATATACTGTAAATGTAAGTCTTCCAGAGTTTATTCACTGTTTTTCTCCTGTCCTTCCACTGTCTAGAGTGGTGTGAGGCTTCTAACTCTTGGCCCCTGCCAGTATGCAGCCCCCTTCCAGGCCAGGCCAAATGTATTGCTTCTGGCTCTGTGGTGAAAAAGTGTTTGAGATACAGAATTATGCAGTGTACCCTCTGCAGGAGAAAGGCACTGAGTAAGGAAAAAGGCTGACTTGCTGTAAGACATCCTTTTTTCTCTGCCCTGCTCAGCAGGCCCATCCATAGAGAGGTGTGGGGCCCTGGGCCAATTGGCCTGTGCGGGGCACCCCACACGCACTGGGCAGTGTGGGCCAGCCCAGAGGGTGGCTCAGCACTACCACAACTCTTAGAGCCAGCCACTCTGTCTCTAGGGGTGGAGCAGGCTGTTCTGGGGGCTGGGCTGTGCTTTCCCACCCTGCCTCTGGGTTGGCCTGCCCTGCCTCCAGGGGGGAGTACCTGGCCCAGGAGAGGGGTGAGAGAGTGGACCCCAGCTTCTGGGCTGGCACACTCTGTCCCTGGGCTGGCTGTTCCATGGCCTGAGGGTGGGGCGAACCGGCTGAGCGGAGAGGATGACTGTGCGCTCCTACCCCCATTCCCCCTGCCTTTGGCTTTGTACCAAAAGAAGCGGGGAGGGAGCAGGGGATAGCACAGCCATGGGGGGCAGAGCTGTGGGCCTCACGCTGCCCTGCTCAGGCAGGACTGCACAGGGCCCAAAGAAGCACGGGGCCAGGGGTGATTGCCCCTCTCGCCTGCGCTCCTCTCCCCAGGGACGGCCCTGCCTCTCAGCCGTGTTATTAGTGAAGAACTGATTATAAAACACTGAGGTTCCACCATGGTGATTTGGAGGGGCATGGTGTTATAAAAGTGGAGTCTTAAATCACTTCCTTGCCCAAACTCTTTCAGGCAGCCACTGACTGAAGAGCTGAGGAGACAGTGCAAACTGTCCATTCACGAGCACCCCTGCAGTAGCCATTCAGTTGTCTGTGATTTGCCTGCAGGCAGAGCGTTAAGCTTCAGAGGCAGTTTTAACAGTGTACAGTCCTAGAGATTAAATTTTGATTGAAAAACCTCAGCCGCCAGTCACTGTAAAAGAATCCTATTAATAGGCCCTTATTTATATATGTTTGTATTTCCACAAATGGAATAATCAAGTTTCAGATTAAGTCTTATGTTCCTTCAATAACACAGTTTAATTCTGTACCTGAGTGATGCAGGATGCATCTGCTCTACCATTCTGTTCTTGTAGAATCCATTAGCTACATTTTAGGAACCTTAATTACGTTGCCGAAGTTATCGACTAAGAACATAATGCGTCTTTTCATTGTATTTATGTAGGTTCAGGAGGATGCCTTTTATGCAGATGAATACCCTATAAAGATATATGTTGAGCATATTATTACCAACATGTGTTACTAAGCAGAGATAGCAGCATATGTCAATGTGTACCCATTGCATTAACCATCTGCTTTTTGTATAGTTTCCCCATTGAATACAGAGTTGAGTTCCAGGTTTGTGTTCTGTTTGTCAAAGCCTTCTGAGGCTGGCCCAAGCTATCTGATTTGTCTCTTCCTCAACAAATACAAGACCCCTGATTTGTGTGTTCCACTGAAATGATGAAATTATTAAACAGGAAAGCATGAATGTGAAACTGATTGCCTTCAAAACTAAATACAAAACTCATTTTAATTAGTTTAGCTTTCTCTCAGTAAGTTCCTCCTTCACACAGATATACAACCTGCCCACCCACAATCAAAAATCCCTGAAAAGAAACCAGGCTAATTCTGTACAGTCAGGGAAGCAGGAAGAAAGTGGGAGATACAGATTTCTAATGTATAATACTTGGAAGGCATTCTGATCCTGTATTTATGGTAAGCAAAGATGGTAATAGGTAGCTACTAGCACTATATGTATTGTGATATTCAAAGAGTTAACGTATTGATTTAAGAAAATTTGAATTGCTCATCATCACACGGGAAATCTGAGTGGCAGAACAGGCATAGTTCGTTAAGAAAGCTGTGTGCTTGACTTTGCCACCTTAACATTCTTTTAAGGTGGGAATTATTAGGTAACTTCCTGGGGGGAGGGTAGAAGATCCTCTAATTCTGTCATATGAAACTGTATTGACCCCTGTGGCAGGCTGCTCCCCAGACCCAGTCCAGTGTGCCTCTGTGGCACCCTGATCCCCACTCCTGAACCCCAGTTTGCCCCACTTTGCCAGGTGACTGCTTACTCCTGAGTCAGTAGCAACGATATACTGTCCTCTCTCTGACACTAGATGAGGATGATCCACACACCTTGCCAATGGGCTTCACAGCTGCTTGCTGGCAGGCCTAACACAGGAATGTCCAGATTTCTGGGTTTGGTCCCAGATGTTGGAGAAAGGTGCTCAGTGCCCTCTTCCCTTTTTTCCCCATTACTGTCTTCTTCTCACTTGTGCCCAGCTCCTTTTCCCTTGGCCCTTGTCACCCACTCCTAGACTGCTCCTTCTCCCTTCATTTTGCTGCTATCCATACCTCCTCTCTTGCTTTGCTTCTCCCCACCTTCTGGTTCCTGCCACATTGTCTTGCCTGTGTTCCCCTGTACAGTTCAAAGCAGAGGAAACATTGGGGGCGAGGGAGCATGTTTTCTTCCCCTGATTTACTGCTTGGCTTGTACTGAGCATGTTCATGTGGACTGACCATGCTCAGTAACAGCTGATGCTGGCTGCCTTCACTGTTCTGACTTATTATGAGTAGGCACCGGTCATCTCTGGTTCAAGGGTATGTCTATACTGCCATTGGAAATGTGCTGGTAACCAGATACGTACTATCTCTGCTCCAACTAGCATAATAAAAGTAGTATAGCTGGTGATAGCACAGACAGCAGCTTAGGTTAGCCACCTGAATATAGAACTGCCCAGACACCCTTGTGCGTACATGGATGGCTAGCCTGGGCCATTTCCCGTGCTACCTTTGGCTATGCTGCTCTTTTTACTGTACTGACTCAAGCACAGCTAATGTTTAACACTGTACTGCTCTGGGACAGGTGCTCCAAGCTGCAGTGTAGAAATACCCTAAATTATCCTGTTCCTCCTTCTCACTGTTTGGGTTCCAGAAAGAGGGGTGTTAAGACCACAGAAGAGGTAGTTCTACACTTAATTTAGGGGGATGGCATGCACACAGGCTAGTCAGGAGTGAGAGCAGGGCCCACACATGGGGTTGGGGGATCCTCTTTACTGGGGCCCAGAGGCCCTTTGGGGACTGACCCAGGCTGCAACCCTATTAAACACATGTAGGAGGAGGCCCATGTAACAAGTTTGTACTGGTCCCAAAGAAATTTCCCTTGAGTCCTGAGTGAGAGGCTGGCATATGGTTAGTACCAATATAATCTTTGGAAAATTTAACTGCTAAACTTGAACAAGTTTCTACTAAGCATGTGTTAACTGAGGTTTCTTTAAAGGTATAAGTTAGCCAAATGAGGGTGGTATTTTCCATGAGAACAGCAAAATATTTTCCTTGATGACTGAGCGGCCTTCCCCTTCCCAAATTTGAAGTCCCTGCTCCAAAACATGGAGACACTAGAGCTTCTTTTAAAAAAAATATTCACAACCAGTTTATTAACATGGGCAAAACAATGTGTGGTTTGTTCTAATTTTTTTTATTTGGTATTTGTATGACTAAGCAGCATTGATTACTGTAGTAGGTTATAGCTCTGTAGCACTGCCTGCGGGGAGAGTGTGGGCAACACTCTTGTCTTACTGTGTTTTGCAGATACTTTGTTACCTGAGAGGTGGAGGTAAAGACATCCAAATGAAAATGCATTTGCAGCGCATGAAAGATAAGCGTTTAGGGCCTTTAGAAAGCCAAAGGGTAAAGAACTGTCTCCTTTCCTTTCTGTGTAGGCCTGGGGTGGTCAAGGGTCTCAAGTGTTTCCCCAGTCAGAAACTCCTGAGGGCTAGGAAGCTCTGAGTTGCAGCCTTATTACTTCAGGGCAGTGGTTTTCAAACTGGATTGAGACCCAGAACTGGGTTGCTGAACCCTCTGCTGCTACTGAAACACAGGAATGCATTGCTGAAAGATTATTAGCTGTTGGGTCATGGGCATAAATGATTTTTTTTTTTCAACTAGGTCCTGAGGAAAAAAGTTTGAAAACCGCTGGTTTAGGGTACATCTACACTGCAGTTAAACACTCATGGCTGCAGACCCGTGCCCACTGATTCAGGCTGATGGGGCTCAGGCTGCAGGCAGAGGCGTAACTGGCCCCAAAAATCTGCCAGGGCCTGGGCCTGGGCCCAGAACCACCAACCCCTGGGACTGGTCCAGCCCCATGGCCACGCCAGATCTGGCTACCACTGCTGCAGCGGTCCAGCCCCACAGCCCTGACTAGGATCCAGCTGACTCTGCCACAGCAGGTCTAGCCTCACTGCCCTGGCTGGGGTTGGATCTGGCAGCCATTGGCATGGCAAGCCCAACCCAGCGGTCCCGGTTGGGGTCTGGCCTTGATCTGGCTGCTGCCACCACAACAGTGGCAACCTAATTGGACGCCATCTGGGGATGCAAGGCTGGCCGCTGCAGAAGTGGCAGCTAGATCTGGCTGCAGCCAGGGCTGCAGGGCTGGGTGGTGGCGGCAGCTGAATCTGACCTCAACACCAGCCTGGGACATGGCCGAGCCGACCCTGGCTGGAGCTGGGGCACTGCAGTGGTGGCAGCCAGATTGGACCTGCCCCCCCTGTGTCTAGTGCGAACAACACCCCTGGCTATGTAACTGTGGTGTAGATGTCCGGGCTAGGGCTAAAGCGCAGGCTCTAGGAGCCTGCAAAGTGGAAGGCACCCCAAACCTCTGTACCCAGTTAAACAGCTCAGCAGCCTGACCATGTGAGCCTGAATCAGCTGTCTAGGGCTAACTGTGGGTGTCTAGTTATGCCGTAAGTCTGAGTGCTGTCCCAAACTGAGCAGGGAGCCACCCTTTTAAGGACTCTCCGGATTTGCTAAGCTTCAAACGTCCAATGAGGTGGAGCTGATTATGCTCAGAGGAGCTTTTTAACACCTTCTTGACTGAGGTGTGGATGTGCCCTTCTACACTTACGTTGAATTTGAACCTGATTGACAGTATAAACATTAAATATACTTTTAAAACATTAAATGAGCCTGTTGTTATTTCACTTGTTAAAGAGGTAAGGTTTTATGGTGTTTTTTTTTTTTTTTTTTTTTTTGGTTTGGTTTTCTTGTAGACTTTGAAGGTCTACAAAAACAAAAGATTGGTGTAAAATTTCTAGGCCCTTTTGGATTGCTCCTGGAAGGTGCAACAAATTGCAAAGACAAAAGCAATATTGATTTAGACTCAGATATGTTCTGAATGCTTCTACTAAGTAGACTGTGGAAGACTGAGTACAGAAATCATTTACATTTCAAATAAAGTTTTTTGGCTCTTCTGAATGTCTTCTGGCCATTTCCGTTTCAATAGAGTCTTTAAAATGCAGTAGATAGATTCCTTTGAATTGGCTACAGCATCTCTAGTGAACCCAGGCAATGGACTTAGAGACTGAAAGAATATTATGAAAGTTCAATAAATGTTATTTATTCTCTATCTTTACCTCTTTTTTCATAGTTTACTACTTTTAGGAAAAAGTTGCTCAGTAAGTTGAGCTAACTAATTTTTTAGTGAAAATTCTACTTTTAAACGTTTTATGCTTATATTAATATTTTAATCTCTTTTCTCTTTGGTCAGATACACTAAAATGATGTTCTAGGTAAAATGCGACCAGCATTTTAGAGTGTTCAAATACCTGCAGTTGCTCATGCACTGTTGAATATGGGTGTCTGCACACTGATGAGTGGTCTCGATTCTTTTAGCTTCATATAGCGGAAAAACATCAATGTGTTAATGTCTGACAATTCAGTCCTTTACACTGTTGTTATCTCTTGAAAGTTTCCAAGAGAAACTAATTAGGATTTTATAGAGGGGTGTACAACACTTCTAGTGTCAAATGAACAGCAGTGCCTGTTAACTTGTATCCATCTTGCAGAAGATATTTGTTGCTTTGCACATAATTCTTTCCCACCCCCCAGGGAGGATTATTACTTATAAATCTTGTTGAATATGTGTCATTTTAGATAACATATGGTGTTTTCCCCCAGTTTGAACTGGTTGCGTATAGTTGCTGTTATTTCCATGCATCCTCAGTTCATTTGAAGGAAATTGAAAAAGGAGTGTGGAATTGCTTTGCCTTATTACATGAGTATGTATCTAGCTTGATATGACTCACCTGAGAGAAAATTAATAGCAGGAAGTTGAGACTTTAGTTGACTGAGTTTGGTTTTGCTGCTAAAGTCGGGATTCTGTCCATTTTGTTACCCATTAAGAACGTGTTGTGTATCCTATCCATAATTACAGTGCTCTTTGAAGTACAAAATTGAGGTTGAGAATTTGAAACCAGTAAGCATATTACATGTCTGTTTTTTGATTGTTTATTGAATACAGAGAAGAAGGGAAGATCTGAAATAGGGAAGAGTGAATATAAAAGCTGGGATTGAGAAAGTAGTTTTAGCTGAGACCAAGGGAGAAAGGTGGTTGATTCATTGAATCAGACTGTTAAAGTCAGTTTCATTTGATATCTTCATGATCTGGAGGCATATTAATTGTCATCTGCAAATACCATGAATTGAGCGGCATTAAAAACCAAAGTGAGAGCAGAGATAATATACAGGAGCTGAAGCAAGGAAACAAAAATGGGCTTGTGGTTAAAGCACTGGACTGGAACTTAGAATATTTGGATTTTATTTCTAGTTCTGCTACCAGTTTCTTCACTGATCTTGAGCATATCATCTATAGCAGACCTCTTTGCCTTTGTGTGGAGCTTAATGCAGGATTGGGAAATTAAACTCTTTGTACCTCAACTCCTCATCTGAAACAGGGAAAATAATATCAGGCAGCTAACCTCCCAAGTGGGGGTGTTGTGAAGATGAACTTGATGTTTGTGAGGTACTTGGACATTATAGTAGTAAGTGCCATAGGGTGTGTTCACACAGCATTCTTATTTCGAAACAACGAGGTTGTTTCGAAATAAGAAATGCAATGGACACATGACGCACAGCCATTTCGAAACAAGAAAACTGCTTGTTTCGAAATGGCAGCCGTTCTTCCGAAACGGCTTAAACCACTTTTTTTTTCGAAACAGGGTTGTTTCTAAACCAGTGGTTTCGAAACAACCCTGTGCAGACATGTTGGTTCGGAACAAAGTGTTCCGAAACAACATGTGACCTTCCTCCCAGGGCGCAGCGGGGCGCCTCACCCCGGGGGCTTTAAAGCCCGGGCTGCCCCCAAACCTGGGGGTGGTGTCCCGGGCGCCTGGCTAGAGCCCGCTGCTGCAGAGGCCAGAGTGAGCGCCGGCCCCCGGGATTCCCTGGTGCAGCTGCTCCTGCCTGCAGTCCCCTCCCCAAGCGAAATAGCATGTTCACGCTGTGGACATGCTATTTCGCTCCTTTATTTCGAGGACACTGTTTCTGTCCTTTGAAATAAGGTGTTTCGAAATAAAGGGATATTTCAAAAAAGCTTGTTTCAAAACATCTTGTTTTGAAACAAGCCCTCTATGTGTGAACATAGCCATAGAGAAGCTGATGGGCAAGGAATAAGAAAAATAAACTGCCCCAGAAGTGTGTAAAGTATATAAAATCATGCATCTAATGAATTAGCCAAAAATACTGCTATTAGCTGAGAAGGAAAAACCTAAAAAGAAATAATGGCAAAAGAATCTTAGACTTGAGTGTATAACAGACATGATATGTGCTTGTGATATGATGTGATGATAGAAAGAAAGTAATGCAAATCTGAGGTAGAAACCAAGAAATCATGTTGAGATAGGTAATGAGAGAGAGGAGTATGCCTCTATAGGATTTATTTCTGCATACCTCTAAACCAAAGAGTGAATGACAAATTGGAGGCAATACAGACATAATTAAACATAGTGATAAATAGATTGCAGAGGCTGACTTGGGATAAAGGACTTACAAGAAATTTGTGTTTATCTTAGTCCCGAAAGTAATTTGTTGTAACTGTCTTCTGGTGTTCTAAATGTGTTAAGTGCCAAAGGAGGAGAGGAAGTGTTTAAGATATAGCAAGATATAACAGGATGCAACTGAGCTAAGAAAAACTCAAGGGAAATCTTCTCCTAGTGGTGGGAACAGTTCCACATGTGCAGGACCATGGAGGAGATAAATTATTAGGTGTCTCTCTTGTCTAATTTCCTGACTTCTGTGTAAATATTCTGCTTTCAGTTGAGCAGGTCAGTCCTGTGTTAAACCCAATCCAGCAGATTTACAAAGCTTGATCTTCTGAAGAACTGTTATTACTTTGAAATGGTTTGTCCCTTTTATTTTTCATTTCTGACCCCTGTGGCTGAGCTTGGTATTAAAATAACCACAGTGGCCTGACCTCTTAATAGTGTTTTTTTAAACCTATTCAAAATAATGAAAAAGTTTTTCCTATAAAAATACATAACAAGATATAAAAGCAAGACTGCTGTAAGTCACAAATTTTACCTATAAAGTGTCACATGTCATATATGTACTGGAAAAGTTATACAACCAAACTGTACATACAGGCAAGGAGTTAGCATGGATCTAGGCTTGTGAAATATTTTAAAAAGGCATAAAAATTTAAACCCATGTAGAATACTCGTTGTATTTTCAGTCTGTGATGCAGGAAATTAGATGGAATACTAATTGGGATAGAAATTGCATATTTCCTATTTCACCATACTCTTCTCTCCCACAAATGGTGGTTTCTAGGCTTTTACTGGCTTTTGCCACTGGAGGAAGTTTTTTGTTGTGACTGACTACCGTGAATGATTATTTACAAAAGTGGCTTGTTATTTTATAGGTTTCATTGACCTTTCATATAGCTTATCTTTTAATTAAAACTTGCACTTTCCTTCATCCCCTTTTCTTTGTTTGAATTTCTCTCTCTCTAATCTCAAAACCTGTGTGGTTTACCATTTTCCACCTTACAGACCCCACACTTCTTCCTCTGGCAGATCTGACTTTCTCTCTGGTCTGTCTTCCAACTTCATCTTCAGTGGGGACTTCATTGTGCAAGTGGATGTCCCACTTGTATCTTGTGACTCCCTTAGATGTCCTTATAGTTTGCCATCTTTCTTGCCCACAGCCACTCCATGGATCTCATCATCATTTCTTACATGGTCCTGTTTAATTCTTGTCTGTGCAACTGCTCCTTTTGTTTTCCTTAATCATGTTCTCTTTTTTGTTCCTTCTAGAAATGAGCCTGTTCCACCACCCTTGAAAGTACCTTGATCTGTCTAGGCCTCATCCAGTTTAATATCTCATTTTTCACTTACTTCCCCTGTGTGTCCTAATCAGTTTGCCCTGTCAGAATTCATACTCCCTGCCTCCTGTGCTTCAAACTCTGTTCGGCACACTGAAAAACTTCAACATTAACTTATGTCCTTTAAATTAAAAAACAGGGGCTGGCATGCCATCATTAAAGTCTAGAAATCTTGTCAGATAGTTTGTGGCTGTGCTGAGGGAGAGGAGCAGAAGGTTTAATGAAAATAGCATGATCCTGACTGGCCTCTCACAACTGCTGGCAGAGTGGCAGGCATCTCCTTGAAAACTACCTGCTATTTATGGTGCTTCCTACTACATGTGGTAACAGAAGCAGGCCATACGTTCACGTCTACAAGCTTGGGTATTGCTGCAACTTTCAGCTCTCACACTAGTTGGCTCATCTTGGCCATGAGAAAGTGTGTGGCCAGGCCTCACTCCAACCAGCGCATATTCTTCTGGAAAGGGGAGCTGAAAAGAAAGGGGGAATTAAATTAAAAAAAAAAAAAAACCACCCTAAAAAAGACATGCACAGGAGAAATCAAAATAAAAAAAGGATAAGAACAGAGGAGGAACTGAGGGAAAATGGAATTGTTTTGGAGCATAACCTGACATGTGATGCTTACCCACACATCCCCTGCAGTTGGGTGCTCCAAGAAAACAAGCTGGTACAAATGAACAAAGCAGCTTTCTTTGCTCATCAGTATTGGCCAAAAATAGTTAACCATCGCCAGCATTCCTGCTGTTAATATTGTTTGTAACATAATGGTTAGGTAGCATTGTACATTGCAGAGTTTTGTTCTTGAGAACAGTTTTGATTCTTTAAAAATATACAGGATTAGCAGTAGAAAAGTCCTTTTGTATCATTAGTCCACTCTCTTATCATATGAGCATTGTGACACAGTGACTGTTAAGTACTCAAATGTTAATGTTCTGCATCTGGGTTCAGAAATACTTATTAAATCTAACAGGTTGGAAAACTGGAGATGTAGAGTCTCTTAGGAAACTGAATTCTGTTTTTTATCATCTTCCCTGGGTGAAGTTCTTTGCCTTAATGTTGTGCAGGGTTAGGTGATGGTAATTTTCTTTCCTTTTGGCCTTAAAATCTGTGGATTTTCTGAAGGGGCTGTTTGTAAAATCAAGCTACATATATAATAATTTTTATAAAATAAGATTAAAAATTCACTGTCTCTTTAAAATATTTAGTGAATTTGGTAGTATAGGGAAAATACTGGATTGACTGCCATGTAGACTAAGTTCTTTATCCATGCAGCAGATACATAGGGTAGGTTGAGGCAATGCAGGCTTCATTATACTGCTGCATCAGTTTCTCAGCATTGTGTGAGTGCAGCTAGGAGTGAGATGATTGCTTAACGTGCAGGCCGTGTTCCACCTTTGAACTCACTTCTGAGAATTACTGATACCAGTTTTAGTACCAGTTGTGGGGACAGAACTTGATTGAGATTACTAGCTTTTTCCACATAGATATCTGAAACCACCCTCCTGTTATATGCTTTTTCACTATTATCTTGGGCAGCATTCCAGCTGGTGACCATGTAAGTGCATTGGAGATTCAATTTTTCATTTCCCTTGGCCACCCAGGTATGTTTGTGCTGCACTTGGAATCATGCCTCTTAGCTTGGGTAAACAGACACAGGCTAGCTCACTAAAAATAGCAGGGTGGACATTGTGACATAGGTGGCTGCTCAGGGTAGGTGTCCAACTACAAATCCATCCAGCACTCAGAGTCTGCACTCTGGTGGCTAGCCTGGGATGCCTTTGGGCCATGGCTATTTTTAGCATACTAGCTCAAATAGAGTTGGCATGTGTCTGTCCACACTGACTGGGGGGGCACACTTGCAATAGCCAGGTAGATGTCCTTAAATCAGTCACTGTCTACTTCAGCTCTGCAGGTCAACCTGATGCGGAAATGTCAAATAATGTTGCCAGTTCTCATGATTTTGCTGCAAGTTTCTCAGTATTGTTTTAAAGCCCCAGCTGCTGGAATCAAGAGATTCCATGAGAATCTCAGCTTTCATTTAAAAAAAAGTTTCCAGCCCTTATGATTGCAGTGAAAACTTCAAAAATGTTGCTTAAGTACGTTCTAAAGTCATAAACTGTAGAAGACATATAAAACCTAATATATTTTTAATTATTTTATATTTATAGATTTACATTATTATATTATAGTTATATTTAATTATATTTCAACCTAATATATTTTTTAAATCTCATATTTAAGTTAATCTTGTGAGTTTTGGGGCACTCATGATCTTTGAACATTTGCAGGCATGTAGACCTTTCTGCAAGCTTTCACATGCATTTCCTTTCCTCTTAGTAGAACTCCTGTGTGGTTTTATTGTGTTTTAAGAACATTTTTCTGCTGTGTTTAGCTTTCATTTTATGTTTATTTTAATATGCTTATGGTTTAGTTACTAGTTATGAAGTAGTCCAAGTTTTTTCCTTCTTTCTCCAAATTACTTTTTCAAATGCTCCATTCACCTTCTTTTTACTATACTCTTTCTAAACATTGTCAAATGTGTTCCTGTACTGTTTAATCTCAATGTATTCTTTGCAGTAGGTGATATCCTGTATCTGTAGTTTGTAGACCTGTAAAATTTTCCTCATTAGAGCTCTGTCAGAACTCGTGGAAGGTTGGAAAGCCCTCATGCTCTGAACAATTTAAAAACATAGGTTTCATATTACAGTCTCTGTAATTTAGATTTCAGCAGATCTCTTTGTGACAATGTTTACATTTGTCAAACTGAACAAAATTGTCTACATGAGAGAGGAGGATTTGACCGCCTTACGGAAAAAAAAAAGTAGGTCAATGGGCCAGCAGGTTATTAGGCCAGAGAAGAATGAGCGGGTTCACTGAGTCATGCTGTGTGGTTGTTTTTCTTCTTTTGGCAGCACGCTCTGCACTGCTTTAATTTCTTGGTTTTTTTAGCCAGTGTTTTTTTAACTAGTTAAAATCTTCCAGTAGCAACAGAGATAAGAACAATTATCTTTTTATTTAAACTAAAATATGTTACTTGTACTTTCCTAAAACTAATCATTCTTAAATCTTTAGCAAAAATACAAGTTCAAGTACTTGTACAGTAATTTTTCATTTTCAAGAAAACAAAACTTTTTTTCCATGTAACTCAAAATGTATTATATAGCATTAAATATAAGGCACTTGAGTAATAAATATATACATATTGCACAGTTTAGTTACAGTATCAAAACATTCTGTCAATGTGACCAGTAGTTGCAGCAGACAGAAATGAGGTGATAGGGTAAGGGAGGAAAGTTGTGTGTTTGGATAACTTTGAAAAGAGATGGAAATTAGCAAGGAGAGTCTTTTTAGACATCAGAAACTGTAGAGGAGAATGCATTGACCCCAAAGATGATTGTATGAAGAGGCAGAAAGGTGGTGACCGGTATACTAGTGCTGGAAAGGGAGTAGGCATTGGATCTTGGAGGCAGGCTTGGAATAAGTACTTAAAGAAAGTGATGTTGGACTCTATTTTGAAAAGAAAGTAGGACCAGTGACTGTATTTGAGATAGATGTGATATAGCTGGCTATCTCTATGAAAGTGTGAGTGGGCAGCAGCATTCTGCACATTCTGAAGTCCGGAAAGCAATGACTTGATGGAATCAGAGAGGAGCTGAGGTGGTCAATGGGAAGAGAGCTGTAGAAGTGAATTTTAAAAGACAGCAGAGAAGGAGTTGAGAGAGTGGTTTAAACCCTGTTTCAGGGTTAACAATAGGCTGATTTAGAGACCTACCATAGGTGATGTGGGAGATGGAGCACTTGAGTCAAGGATGACGCCATGATTACAGGTAGAGATAAATAGGAGGTCTTAGTCGAGCACGACAGATAAAGTTTCAGAGTACTCCTTTTATTGAAGAGAAGCACTTCTGTTTTTGGCACATCAAGTGAGTTAAATATATTGAGTTATTTTGGAAATTCATCAAGCAGAACGTTAGATTTATGAATGATAGGTAAGCAAGTACTTTACTAATAATCAGAGTAAATGGTGACTTTATGTAGTGCATTTGAATTTTAGTGAAATACAGAATTCCAGTCTTTTCTAGTTATTCTAACTTTTCTTTTTTGATTCTTTACAGTGCAGAGCTTAATGTTTTCCTGCAGAAGATATATTTAAGCCCACATTCATCTGAAGAATCTGTGTGTATCCTAAAACCCACAGCTAAACGTCTCAAAAAGTGTGAGAGGTAAAGAAAGTGTTGCTGCAGTTATGAGCTACAGTGTTGTAATTTGGCTCCTGTGATTTCTTTCTAACTACATTAGGAATCTGTTCCTGTTCCCATGGAAGTTAATGGACTTTATTCCAAAAGGGTATAGAGCCCTCAGTCCCCATAAAGCTTGATCCGAAAGCCCATTAAAGGCACTAAGATTCTATTTGTTGATTTCAGTGAGCTTTGCTTCAGACCTGTACAATTCAAAGAGAGCTAAGGGTGCTCAGCATTTTGCAAAATTGAACTCAAAGGTAGCAGGAGGAAATCTTAAAGAGAGAAGTAAACGTCTTTTGGGTCTTTTTTATTTCTGTGGCTTTTGGGTACCTTGGAGCTTATGGTAGTTTCTTAGGTACCATACTTATGGTATTAAACTTGACATGAGATCTGTGTACCCAAAGTAAGGTGAAATTAATTATTAATAACTATTTTAAAATTAATATTCTAGCAATATTAAATGTACTCCTGTTATGCAAATAGTGATTCTGGCTTCTGATTTTGCATATTGGAAAGGTCACTCTTGTCACAGGTGAAATCCTTTTGTGCTTTGCTAGTCACACATGTGTGTCTTTTGAAAATGCATGGGATGTTACGTGAGTTGGTATTTAAAAAAAATCATAGACTTCTTGATCCATGTAATAAGTGTTGAATGCCAGATTTGTTTTAAAGACTGATTGTGTAATTAGCATATCCAGTTAGCAAGCTATAGGAGAATATATTTACAGTCTTCCCGCTATGGGCTAGTGAAAGCCTAAGGATATTAGTTTTGTCTCTTTGAATGCTACATTTATCTCATGTCATTAACCAATGGAAGTGCAGTGAGATAGAGTAGTGTCACCCAGATAAACTGAGGTACACATAATCTTAAACAATTCATATACCCCACATTCTCCACATATTCATGTTTTCTTAATGCATTTCTATATGCTGGAGTAGGGACTTACCAGATTCAGGTCTCGTGCACTGAAAATGATTTGGCGAATCTCTGAATTTCATAATGCGCTTAGTACACAGTAGGTGAAGGTAGGGTACTTACGTCAGTGCTAGTGATCATTCAGTAACATCAAAAGGAAGTTTTCAGCTGTATGAGTCCATTGTCAGTTTCAGCAACTGAAAAAATTGCTGTCTCCAGCTCAGCACCATTGTAATACATGTATGTGCTAAGTCTCCTGTGTTAGCAATTGGGTGTCCTAAAGTTATACATGCTTCTTTTAGATTCTCTGGAGGCAATCTGCCTTGAAGCGGTTACTAGTTTGTCTATATTATAATTGTTACTGTGGATCAGGGCAAATTGTCAGTTTTTCCTATTACTTCTACTACAGTACTATGTCATTGACAAAAAAAATGACAATTGCTACATGGTGATAGGTTATAAATATAACAGTTTATTTAAGGTGGAAGTAGAGTAACAGTTCAAAAAACACTGTCACAGGTGAGCTTTCCAAGTACACACAGCTATGCCAGTCTCCTTTAAGGCTGTTTTTTTTTTTTTTTTTAAACAGGCAACCAGTGGTTAAAGTATAATTTGACGGGCCCCAGAACCCTCCTAATCTCCGGGCCTCCTTCCTGTGTTGTCCAGGCCCCACTTCATGCGTGTGCGGGCTCCAGCCCAGGTAGGCCTTTGCAACCACTTCTCAGTTACCACATGCATCGGTTATTGCTCCATAAAAATATTTATAATTTTATATGGCATTTAGATCTGTGGCAATTATTGTCACTAACTAGCAAACACTGTGTAACAGGACCATCAGGCATCCCCTTGCCTGCCTCATTAACTCAAGTATGATGAGACGGATTATAATAAGAGAATACACATCAGTCCATCTGAAGAAGCCAAGGCAGAGGGGTTATTCGGGATCTGAGATAGCAGTTCCCTTACCCAGGGCTTGTGCTTTCTGCACCATGACCAGGCTGGGCTCTGGAAGGGCAGCTGCTGCAGAGACGCAGTGCAGTTATTACCTCAGTGGCATCATCCACCAACAGCCTTGTGCCCCTTCCCCTATACCATACCTGATGGGGGAATCAGCAGGTGGCTGCTGTGCTGGGAGCTCAGGGAGATCCCAGAAAGCTAAGGCGACACCCCAGGGCTCCATCTTTGAGCCGAGCTCTTAAGAAGAGACCCCACCTTACTACCACCAAGCCAAGCACTGACCCAGAGAGCCCAGCACTGGTGCGGGAGGCTGTGGAATTCCTCAGCTCGGCTCTCCTGCCACTTGATTGGCTGTCAGTCCTGATGAGCTCATCAGCTGTTGAGCAGGAAAGCCCCATGTCCACGATGGGGAAGGGGCTAGTCCGCTCTCTGGCCAGCCTGGGCCTCTTGCCAGGGTGATGACTTGGTCTGGACTGGCCCCAGCCTTACTCCACTCTCTGCCCCATGGCACTCAGGTTGCAGTCATTCTCTGCCCTGCCTCTCCTGGGCCTGCTGGTGGGCCATGCCGTGCCTTCTGGCTGCTTCCTGTCAGGGGTTAAAGTAAGGGGGATTGCACTGGAATGCTGTGTTCTGCCCCATTATTCTATTTCTAGGGGCCCTGGAATGTTGGCCTCTAAAATTTGTGGTCACTGGAGTGATGTTCCCATGCATTCCCCCTTACTTTAACTCCTGCAGACAACTGAACTAACAGAAAAATCTTTTAACCCTCTCCTTTGTCTCACACTTCAGGACCTCTCAGGGGTCTCTTGAGTTCCTACTTCTGGCAGCTCTCTAGTTTTATTCAGCTCTGCTCCCTTCCTAGAGCAACAGTCCCCAGGGCTGCTTCTCTGAGCACCTGCATCTTTGCTCCTGGGATCCACCAAAGGAGTTAGCTCTACTCTACTGTGACAGCCTATCTCAATCACCGTCTCCACCACCTCTCATTTCCTGCTCTTCACAACCCTTTATATCCCAACCCTCCTTTAATTGGTTGGATTAGGCTCACCTGCTGTGACCCAGAGGCAGTTGGACTGACTCTACTTACAGTGAACAAGTAGTCTGTGACAATGCTTTCTGCTCGCTCATTCAGTTCTGAGTGATTAAAACTACTTTTTAAAACAAACTACTCCCCCTCTCCACATTCTATTTTTCCTTTTCATGGATTAGTCAAGTGCTTCCTGCTGTGAAGTTATCAAGAGGTAAATCCTGTGTCCCCTCAGTCAGTGGTTCTCAACCAGGGGCACACGTCCCCTTGGGGGATAAGCAGAGGTTTTCCAGGAGGTACATCAACTCATCTAGGTAGTTGCTTAGTTTACAGCAGAAAACATAAAATACACTAGTGAAGTCAGTACAAGCAAGATATATAATTTTATACAGACAATGACTTGTATGTAATGCTCTGTGTACTAATACTGAAATGTAAGTACAATATTTATATGCCAATTAATTAATTTCATCATTGCAGGATGAAAATGAGAAAGTAGGTAATAGTTTATTGTGGCACTTCAGTATTCTTTCTTCTGAGGGAGTGGCTTCAGCTAGAAAGTGCTTGAAGTGAGTGAGCACAGCTTAGTAGTGCTCTGTTTGGTCCATCTGCAGGTTGTTCAGTTGATTGTTCATTCTCTGTGCATGGGCTGTGTAATTGAATCATGGGCCAGCCTCTGAATAAGCCTTTGGATCTTTGATCAGTGCCTTGCTAAAGACTGAAAGGTTTCAGGTCTTGGATCTTTGATCAGCCCAGCTGTTGAAGTTTCTGACTGGTTAATTGCTCCCAGGTGGGGAGTGCAGAGATGAGTTAACCAGGAAAAACAAGAGTCGCTTGTCAGGCGAACATGAGAATAGTGTACAAAGATGTGGGGGAATTTCAGGTGGAGGTTGCAAGGGCGTATGAGAGCCTTTCCTTGCATGTTCTGCACTGTGAGTGATATCCAGATGTCTAGCTGTGGAATAGTGATGGTGACTGGCAACGGATGTGCTGTGTTCTCTTTTCTGCCTGAGGACAGAAGGGATTTCCTGTGCATGAAGTGCAAGTTGGTGGCTGTGTTGGAGTAAAAGATTTTGGATTGGGGGAGGGCAAGTTGAGATACTGCTAGGAACCAGAGAAGCTAAAGAGTTCCTAGATTTGTGGAACACGAGCACTCCAAGTTCAAAGAAGAATGGAGCTGATCACAAAGGAATAGGTGAGAAAGGAAATCAGAAAGGAGGCCTGGAAGTTTGTAACCACCAGAGGCAAAAGTTTATGGTTGCCATCTATGTGGCTGGGCACAGATGATGGTAGACAGATTGTGGCCATCAAAGAGGCAAAAAGTACAAGGAATTCAAATGCAACTAGACGCTTAAAATTGAAGATAGTTCTGGGGCATGGAAGCTAAGGAAAATAGCTCTCAAGATCCCAGCAGACAGAGACGTGATCACACTTACCATATGCATACAGAATAAAGTTCATACCAGTGATACAATGGCTAATTTCAAAGCTGAAAAAAACTATATCACCTGGAAGGAAGAATTTAATCAATGAAATATAAATAATGGTCGGGAATCATTTCAGACTATTTTTATTAGATGTCCCAAAACATACAATTCACCAATTGAAGAAGAAGACCATGATGGTTACAAAATAAGCTGGTTTAAAAGGCAAGTGAAGCTGTAAACTGTGTGCGTGTGTGAGTGTGCACACATGAGAAAGAGAGAGGTTAAGAATGGTAGAAAATCAATAAAGGAATCCAAGGAACACATGAAGAAGCCAGCTGAATTAAGTAAAATAAGTAGTAGTTACTTAAATATATTAAAAGCAAAAAGAATACTGATAATGACCCTTACTGGATGGAAATGGCAGAATTATCAATAATAGAGCAGAGGAGGAGTAAATCTATTCAGTATCTGGCAAAAAAGCAGATGATATAGTCTCATCAGATGGTGATGACATTCTTTTCATTCCATTAGTATCTCTGGAGGAAGTTAAAGAGAAGCTACTAAAGTTAGACATTTTTTAAATCAACGCGTCTGGATAACATGCATCCAAGAATTTTAAGAGTTGACTGAGGCATTCACTGGGCCATTAATATTGTTTTTCAGTAGCTCTTTTAAGTTCCAGAAGTTTAAAAGAAGGCTAATATTGTGAAAATTTCTAAAAAGAGTAAAAGGGATGACCTGCGTAATTGTAGGCCTGTTGACCAAAATTAAATAATGAAGTGGCTGATATGGGGCTCAGTCTGTAAAGAGCTAGAGTAGGATAATGTAATTAATGCAAATCAACATAGGTTTCTGAAAAAAAGATCCTGTCAAACTAACTTGATATTTTTTTTGAGATTATAAATTTGGTTGACGATGTTAATAGTGTTAACATAATAGACTTCTACAGGGCGATTGAATTGATACCACATAACATTTTGATTAGAAAGGTAGAAGAATATAAAATTAACATGGCACTCATTATATGGATTAAAACCTGATTAGCTGAAAGGTTACAAAATGTAACTGTAAAAGAGGGATCATCAGTGACTGAGTCTCTTTCCAGTGGGAACTGCACATGGATTGGTTCTTAATTTTATACTATTACACATTTTTATCAATGACTTAGAAGAAACCCAAAATGATCACTGATAAAGTATGCAGATTATGTGAAAATTGAGGGACTGATAAATAACGAATAGGACATATCATTGATTCAAACCAATCTAGATTACTTGGTAAACTGGGTGCAGGTAACCAATATTCAATTTAATATGGCTATGTAAATGTATGCCTCTTGGAACAAAGAATGTAGCCCATACTTATGGTATGGATGATTCCCCTGTGAACCAGTGACTTTGAAAAAGATTTGGTGGGTGCAGTAGATGATCAACTGCACATGAACTTCCAATGTGATGCTGTGGCCAAAAGAGCTGTTGTAATCCTGGGATGATGCATGAGCAAGGAAGTCTTGAGTAAGAATCAGGAGCTTATTTTGCCACTATATTTGACACTGATGCAACTGTTCTGGAATACTGGGTCTAGTTCTGGGGCCCACAATTCAAGAGAAATGTTGATAAATTGAAGAGGTTTGAGAAAAGAGCCGAAAGAGTGTTTATAAGGATTGTACTTTAAAGTGATAGAATCAAGAAGTTCACTCTGTGTAACTTAGCAAAGAGAATGTTAAGGGGTGACTACAGTTTAGAAAGACCTGCATGAGGAGCAAATATTTAATAGCAGGCTCTTCAACCTGTCAGAGAAAGGTATAACATAATCCAATGGCTGGATATTAAAGCTAGGTAGATTCAGATTGGAAATAAGGCATACGTTTTTAACATGATAGAGTAATAAACCATTGGGCAATTGACCAAGGGTGCATCACTGGCAATTTTTAAGTCAAAATTAGATGTTTTTCTAATAGATTAGCTCCAGGAATTATTTTGGAGAAGTTCTATGACTTGTGTTATACAGGTCAAACTAGATAATCGTAGTGATCCCTTCATGCTTTAGAATCTGTGAATCATTAGTGCTAGGATTTTAGCTTGGAGGTTTACTGTGTTCATGGTAAAGTGTGAATTTTATTTTAATTAATGACACCCTTCAGTGCTGGTTCTTTTGTGCTAGGATTTCTGCTCTGGACATTTCAACCTGGGCCATGTGGTTGCAGGTCCACTCAGGTTTGGAGCATCTGCTGCCACATAGATGAAAATGGAGGGTCAAATGGGCCAAATTTGATTGGCAGAGTGACTTGGGAAACATGGTCACAGTGCTGCTTAAGTTTGGCATGTCCACCTAGGCCAAATTTGACTGGCATGGCAACCTAGAGTATATGGTCTCAATGCCCTTAGGTTTGGGTCATCTGTCCCTTTGTGGCATGATGGAGGGACAGACAGAGTAGATTTGATTGCTCATGCAGCCTGGCCCATATGATTATAACATCACTCATGTTTGGTACATTTGCCCCTTTATGGCATGAGGGAGAGTCAGATGGGCCCAGTTGAATTGGTGTTGCAACCTAATACACAGGGTTGTAGTGCCACTCAACACTGGCATGTTTGCCCCTTTGTAAATGAGATAGTGGAGAGGATGGACCAAACCAAAGTGATCCTGTAAGCCAGTGCATGGGGTCACAATTCTCAGTGAGGGGGGCTGAGCCCAGCCTTGCAAGAGAGGAGCTAGAAGTGGGGTGTAGGCTCACTTTCCAGCTTCTCCCAACACCCAGGCTTCCCTTCCTTTCTTGGGTAGACTCACTTTCTAGTCCCTTGTACCTCATTGAGGCAGGTTTGCTCTTAACCTGTCCTGTGCCTATTACCTTTCCATGGCTGTGGTTTTCTCCTCACACACATCTCTGACACAAAATGGGCTGTCAGTTGGTGTGACAGAATTGTAACCTTCCTCGTCTTCCACACAAAAACTCTGTAGTCCATTTCCCTGATAAGTTCTTCTACCTCTCAGACAAGTGCAGAATTCCCAGTGGAGACAGGCCTCAGTTGATGCCCCACTCTGCCCAAACTCAGTACTAATTTTCCCAAAACTATTGTCTTTTTGTTCTGTTCTATATAGGTTTTTATGATGCACTGATCACTGTAGTATTTAAGCGCCTTCCATTAGTGCATTAAGCAGTGTGACTATACATCTCTCACATTTGTTTGTTCTCTCATCCTCTGCCCAGGGTGAGAAATGTGTAATGTAGTGTATTACGTTGATAGGATTTTCTTACATTTGTTAAATAAATATATTTAGTACTATGTGTTTATATTAGAGAAAGCAATGTCAAAGAAATGGAGAGTGCATGTTGAGTGGAAATGGTGAGGTCTATGATGGTTAGTTCCTGGAGTAATTCATACCATAATTTCGAACGACCCTCAGAAAGTTTTTATCCTGCACATATTACTATTACTCCTATTGTGGAAAGCTTCCTTGTGCCTGAGTAGTGAAATCGTCAGCCATGGTCTTCACCCCTGGGTTTTAAAGACTGTTTTTTAGTTATCCTGGGTCCAAACAGTGGAGTGCTTTGAAGTTAAGGGTTGAAATCTTGAACTTGATGTGATATTAGGAAGCCAGTGTAGGGAGTGAAGGACAGGTGCAACATGCTCATGTAGCCTGTGTTGCTAAGTTGTGCTGCAACTTTTTGTACCTTTTGCATATCCTAAATGTTAAAGATTTTGTGCCCAAGTACACTGGATTGCTGTAGTCCAGTTCAGAGGTGATGAAGAAATAAATAACTGAGGCCAGGTCTTCAATCAGAAGAGAATAGAGTCTCCTCGTAAACCAGAGAAGGCATGTCTATTGTGATATTGTCAAAGTAAAAACAGTTGAACCCAATTTGAATGCAGTTCTCAATAGCTCTGGGAAAGGACGCCTTGGCCAGGGTCCTTCAAGAGCATATTTGGACTCCGGTCTGGAAGAGAGGTGTACCTAGTTTCTGTGTTTTAGTCAACTCTGGTTGGAGCCGGGCTTAGCATCAGTTAGGAATCCAAGAGTGCTCCTAGAGCCTGAACTGAATAGGCCAATTGTAGTTGTGACCCTTTAGTCAAAGAAGATTTCACTATGGCTGCCACTCTTCCTAGCAGCATCACTTTTGTTTTGCTCAGCAAGATGTTTTTCGTGCATGAGCTGCTCTTATTCAAGAACTAGGTCATCTTGGTGAGGTCATATAAGTTAGGTAGACTTCTGTGTCATTTGTTTACTGACAGGATTTGAGCCCTGGTAGTCTGGTTGGTTCACGTAGCAGTTGCATAAAAATATTGAAAAGGATTGGACAGAGAATTGATCCTTCTGTAACACCACAAGTGAAGGGTCTAATGGCGGAAGTGGTTTTCCATCACTATTCTTTGCATGTATCTTTTCAGAATAAACTCAGGCCATTTTAACACATTATCCTGGACCCCTGCTACACTTCTTGGATGATGTTGCAGAATTTCATGGGCGATAGCATCAAACACTGAAGGAGGGTCCAGGAGGATAAGAATGAATGTCTGATTTTTGGTAGGATATCATCCATCAGTGCCACTAAAGTTTCTCTCCTCTTTCCCCTTTTGGGAATTGTTTTCCCTTTGACAGTCCTTTAGCATCCTTGTCCTCCTGGATGTTGAATTGCTGCCTCTTCTTTCTGGAATCAACAGAATTTGCCATAAATGGCCCTCAGACCACTCCCACTCCCAGCAGTTTCTGAGAGGATTGGTGACTTGGAGTCACCTGTTTAGAGTTATTTTTTTCTTTTCTCCATATATCAGTTCACTTCTTGACAAACTAAAAATTATGCACATTCTTCGAAATACTGGGCAATATAAAATACAAAAAGCTGTTGCTGAATACAGAGGTAAATGAAAGTTGAAACTGGCTTAACCCAATTGCTGCTTCATGGTATACAGAGAAATGAAGGTTTCTTAAACTCGGAATCAGGTGAAATAAGAAATACGTAACTATACAGCTGGAAAGAGAAAAGAAGCGAAAAAAAAAGGTTAGAAGCCTTCAGCTTCTTTTGGTGAAAAGAGGAAGCTTCATACTTTCTCTGAGGGGGCAAAAAACATGTGCTACAAAAGTTTATTTTTCTGTCTGTCTTCATTCTCACCCAGGCAGACGTACAAATGTCTACCACAAGACTAAAGTGTGACATGTTATGTTCTTTACCATAAGGACCCATAAAATGAGCTCCATTACAGACAGGTATGTTATTGGATGATTATATTTTGTGTGATTTGTAGGTAAATATTATCAATACATATTCTTATTTAAAAGTAGGACTCCAAGTCAAATGTGTGATGAGTTTTTGATTTTTGACATAGTTAAGATCTGTTAACTACACTTCATTTATGACTATGTAGCCAATATGTGTTTTTATTTAAAATTACATTCTTAATATCAGTTGTGGATTGACGTGAGCACTCAAGGAAAAAAATTGCTGACCTCAAAACTGTTTTTTGAGATGTGTTACATATGTCTATTACACAATCTCCTCCTCTCCTGGTGGGGTAGCTCTGCTCTTTATATACTTTGCTCATAGCACCAAGTGCTGAGGTGTGGGCGGGGCTGCCCCTTGCAGGTACTGCTAGGAAAATTGGCCAGTGCCAGTGCACAGAGTATTGGACATCTACAGTACATTTGAAGAACAACAGTTATGGGAATGTGGATAACCATTTGTTTACTAGCATCTACCATTTTTAGTATCATAAATCACTTGACAGTGCATCAGTCAAAAATTAGAAAGAAGAGTGCATTTATTTGCACTTCATTGCCCACACTCCTCCTTTGTATTTATTTTAAAGGACAGGGTGGTTCTATTTAGGTGAAAGAGTATATGCTAACTTATGATGTTTAGGGACTGATTTAGGAACACCATTAAAAGGAATTGCAGTTGTTGAAATAAGATGTGAAATGCTTCAGAGTAATTCTAGGAGTATTGTTTATAGCTAATTGGATAGTTGTAAAATTACATAATGGAAGGAAATATAGCACATTCTCTTCTAATCTTAAAGAATCGATTGCTATCTAAGAGGGATATTCTTTTATTATGAAAAACTATAATGAAAATTAAGGGCATGAAGACAAACAATGGAGATCTTATCACTAAGTGATTTTATCTTCTGTGTGTGGAAGGACAGGAGCAAAGGAACTGTTCAAAAAAATTGATAACTAACACAATGTTGTGATAAGCTAAGAATGCAGATAAGATTGTTTGTGAGGTATCATTAAAAATATAAACATTCTGAAAAAAACTAGACATCTCGGAAATGTCAGTTGTTTCAAACTATAGGGTTTTTTGGGTTTTTTTTGGTTTTTTTTTTTTTTAGTAAACTGTCTACAGGCAACAACTTGGATTCATGGAAGCTGTTTTGCTTTGTAAAACATAGATCACAATAAATCACTACTGTATTTTCATTTAGGTGAACTATTGAATGATGAGCTTCCTTCTCTTGCCATTTTACTTATTCCTTCTCATAGTGCTAGCAGTCTGAGAGAGACCATTTTGTTCTGATATTGGTCTGTGTTTTCTCTTATAGAGATGGTGGTAGTATTTTTGATGGGCTGGTGGAAGAAGATGACAAAGATAAAGCAAAAAGGTAGTCTTTTAAAGTTAGCTAATGCTAAAATGTCCTTTATTTGAGTGTGTTTTAGTAAATGCAAATATACTAACAGAATAAAATGATCATACAATACAGCCGGGCTTCCTTATAGGGTTTGTGCATCAGGTTTGTCATATTTTTCTACATATGGATTATTTAGTTGTACCTTTGAGATGTGACTCAAAGGTGTCTTTGTGCCTAAAGGTCAAATATGACATCCCTGTACATGGAGGGACTTATCTCCAGTAAAGGGCAGCTTGCTCCTCATTTGTAACAGTGGAGGTCTTGCATTAAGGGTTCCTCACAGACACAGCCTTCCCAGTCATGACACCAACGGTTTACCTATACCACATCTGGGCATGAGCCTCACATTTCTGGTCCACAGACCTGGCCTTTCCCACAAGGCTTGAGAGCATGAGTGCCCACTTACACTGCATATTCTCTTAATAGCAGCATAGTATAGAATAGAGCCTCTTGGCAAGTTACTAGCTCAAGCCATTTCTTAAGTTTGGACTTTCACATTTCTTTTATCGTGTTTAAAGGCTCTAATCGACTTAAGGTAGAATCTGAGTTATCTTTACTCCTTCCTGCCTATAGCTGATTCAGGGGTTAAAGTATAATTTGGCTGACCCTGGAACCCTCCTGAATTTCCAGGCCCCTTTCATGCACATCCAGGCCCCCTTCACTCACCCCACCTACTGCCCCCCCCCAAAAGTCTGCTCCTCCATCAGACCCTTCTTTTCCCATGGCCTGCTCAGCCCCCATCCCCATTCCCTAAGCTCCCTGCCCCCATGTCCTCACTTCAGCCCTCCCCACTTCCCAGCTTCCTCATCTTCACTCCACCCCCCCAATCCCCTCCACATCTCCCCAACCCAACATGACCCATTCTTCCCACCCTATCCCCCTACGCTGAGTCATTGGAGGGGAGGCTGGACCCCACACTGCGCTCACTCACCTCCAGTGGTGCACAGACTGCTGCGGGCTGAAGCAGGAGTGAATTGCCCTTACTCATCCTCTAGGCTGCACTCTGAGGCTTCTACCTTGAGTGTAGCCTGTGTGTGCGCAGGGTGGCTGGCTGGGACTTCACAGCAAGGCAGGCACCCCCCACCCTTCTTGTAGCGGTGCTTTCCCTGCTGGAATGTGTTGGCTCAATTTTCTATTTTTAGGGGCCCCACAGAGCTGGGCCGCCTAAAAATAGTGGGCCCTGGAACGCAGTGTTCCGGCTCGATTTTCTATTTTTAGTGGTCCCGGAACCCTGACCACGTAAAAATGGTGGTCCCTAGAATGTCATTCCAGTGCATTAAGGTGTAATTTAACCCCAAGCAGATTTAGAGAGTGACTGACCAGTAATAGGCTGATGTGCTTCTCACCACACTGGATTTCTGCTCTTGCAGATGCCCCCCATAAGGGTCTGGATGAACACTTGCCCCCCAGGTATGCCCTTCCTGCTGGAGATAATGGAGAAATTCTCAATGACCAGAGCTAAGTCAGCTAAGGGCCTACATTAAATTGGTTCTTTCCTTCTTTTCCTGCTGACCCACTGCAGGACAAAAGGAGGGAATATTTATTGCTAGAAGATTGAAGTGACTTAGTTTCTGAAGTCTCTGTTTAACATCATTGTTAACAACAGAGATTAGCTATCTCCCAAGTAAGAGGACAGCACAGCAGCCTAATTTTAAAATAAATGGCTGAGGAATTTTTGTCCACGTTTAAGTCCTCCATATACTTGCATCATGGGCACAAAATGAATGGTTAAAAATTTAACTATTACATGAACATTTAATTGATGGTTGTATTGCTAACATTTCAAATTTTGTCTCATTTTAGTATTAATCTGTAAGTAAACGTTCATTATTACATTCACAGAATTTACACTATAAATAATAGTGTACACCTTTGTAAGAGCTGATTCATCTAACTCTCATTCAAACTTGAAAATCTGATTGAAACCTGTTGTCTGTGAAATATGGCTGACACAGTTAACTTCTGTTTTTATAATGTGGTTTCCATTTTGTCTTTTTCAGAGTGTCTAGAAACAAGTCTGAAAAGAAACGTAGAGATCAGTTTAATGTTCTCATCAAAGAGCTTGGTTCCATGCTTCCGGGTAATGCTCGAAAGATGGATAAATCCACTGTACTACAGAAAAGCATTGACTTTTTACGGAAGCACAAAGGTAATTCTGTAGTGTATCAAGAAGTCTGGAAAACTGGAATCTTTTGGTGGATTTTTATAATGGGTCTTGGATCAGGCATTTAATTCTTTCCAGCTACATGCAAAATAGCTCCCCAAACTAAAGTTATACAAGGGATGGCTTTACAGATGAAGTGTTTCCACACACACACATCGTAAATGGAACATGTTGTTTATTAATTAATGCTCCATAAGTAACCAAGCCAGGAAAAAGTACAGTGAAGCAATTAGCACTATTCGAAGTGTACCAACATCATCAATTTTAGTTTGTTTTTGTATTGTTAATTTTCCAAAACCTAAAAACATCTGAAAAGCATCCACTTAATTCTGAGTACATCAGCGGGGGGGAGGGGGAGACCACAAAGTAAAAGGGAAAAACCGAAAAGACAAACAAACAGAAGAACTCCTGGTGGTGAGTTTGCGTCTGAGTCTGGGCCTCAAAACCGACACTAGTGCTTTTTTGCTCCACACCATGAGTTTGAATCAACTGAACCACACAGTGAGGCTGATGACCTGTAGTGGTTTTGTGCAGTTACCCTGTGTCTCTTTGTGTCTTGTCAATTTATTCACAAGTATTGTATGTTTTTGATCCCTTTGACATGTAATTTATTTATAGAGAGCAATCACCCCTAATCAAAAGAAGGTTGAGGGATGATATGATTGCTCTCTATGAATACATTAGAGGGATAAATATCAGGGAGGGAGAAGAATTATTTGAGTACATCGCCCATATGGGCACAAGAACAAATGGATATGAACTGTCCCTCAGGAAATTTAGACTTGAAATTAGGGGAAGGTTTCTAACCATCAGAGGAGTAAAGTTCTGGAATAGCCTTCCAAAGGGGAATTGTGGGGGCAAAAAACATACATGCCTTCAAGACTGGGCTTGTTAAGTTTATGAAGGTGATGGTAGGATGGGACAGCTTACTTTGGAAATTGACTGATCTTTGACACTGATGGTGGATATGCAAGTAGCCTAAGAAGAGAGGGTAGATGGAATGTGCTCTGAGTTATTACAGAGAATTCCTTCTTTAATGACTGATTGGTGAGATTTCCCCACATGCTCAAGATCTAACTGATCACAATATTTGGGGCCAGGAAGGAATTTCCCCCAGGGCAGATGGGCTAGGCCTCTGTTTTTTTGTTTTGTTTTGTTTTTTTGCATTTGTCTGTAGCATGGGGCATAGCTCATCTTCAGGTGAATTCTCTTGTCTTAAAGTCCTTAAATCATGATTTGAGGACCTAAATAACACAGTCATAGGTTAGAGGCTTGTTTCTGGAGTGGGTGGGTGAGGTTTCGAGGCCTGCATTGTGCGGGAGGTCAGACTAGATGATCATCCTAGTCCCTTCTGATCTTGGAGTCTATGAGCTCCTTCATGGGCAGAATTCTGAAGGAATTAGGATTTCTTGTTTTATTTTCATGTAACTTTTCAGAATGACTTTTTTAGTAGCTGCTTTATAGCACTGTTACTGTCTGAGCTCTAAGAATAAATGAAGGATTCACTTTTTCTTTTCAGTCCACTAAACTATTTTCTGTGTATTTTACAAATTCCATTGAAATTGTTAGTTTCAAAGAAACTTCAGTATGATGAAAATTTTCTGTTTTGGCAAATTGCCTTGATTTGTTCTCTGTCTAAACTGAGGAAGTTTCTTAATGTATTAACAGGATAGATGTTTCTTCCTCTTCATTAGTAGTTGAGTTTGATTCAAAAGTGTCCTATTTTCTCTGTCTTTTAAGATGGCCATTACTTCCTCCACACATACTTTTCTTCTCTTTCTCTTAATACATTATGTGACAGCTTACAGATCATGCTGCCAGATGTGAGATAAAGATATTTTTTTAATTTACTACATAAAGAAAATCCTTCATTGTTCCTCTAATTATTGTCAGTATTTCTGAGTTTTGTTAACACTGCTACTTCAGGCTTTGCTGTGGGTGGTGGAGCAGATCATATAAAAGCACCATTGAGAGACATCAGGCAATGAGATGCTAAATATAATTGATTTTGGTTTACTCTGCTAGTTTTTTAAATGAAAACAATATTGTTGTATGTAAGTAGGCTTGGCAGAATTTGACTTTTTTCTTTATCTTTTTGGTGGATGATATTGCTGTTTGTTTTTAGGCTTTTTTTATTTTAATTGTTTTAATTAAATTCACTATTGCAGGAAATTAATTATTGTCTTCTCCCCACTCCTTAAAGACGATCGCACCTTGTAGCAGACATTGAGATTCAAAAAATAAAAGTTTAATAATCATTAAAACACAAATTGTTAACATAACATGTCAAAATATTTAAAGTAAAAATCCTTAAATCAAACTCTATTAGGTTCTAAAGCAGTGTTTTTCGTACTTTGCCTATCTGTAAATATTGACAATTACTGATGGGAAGAAACACTTTTAATCAGCAATAAAAGAAATACTTTTCATAAGCAGTAAAAGTCTAATCCTTCTGAGCCTACTTATGAGATTTAACACATAGGTGTAGCTTTTTTTGTTGAACTTCTTGGAGCATGTGCATTTTTCGTGCTGTATAGGTGATGGCCAGATTGTGTCCAGAACCCTTTTCTGAAGTATTAGCTGCAGGCCTGGTGGAGCTTTGTCTCAGGAAGTATTTGTCAGGACCTCTGATAAAAGTGCATGGAGTTTGTTGTTGTTGTTGTCATTCCTCAGCATTTGCTACTAAACAGGGGCGTCATTGGTGCCGGGCTTATGGGGCTTGAGCCCCGAGTCTGCCGCTGGGCCAGCTGCGGCTGTGGCAGCAGCAGCGACGTGTGAGTCCCAAGTCCCAGCACACCAAGCTCCGGATCTTTTACTGGGCCAGCCATGCTTCTGATGCTAGATACCAGAAGGTTCTCCAAAAAGACCTTTTTGGGGAAAAAAACTCACTGCTGAGTATGCTGACCATAGCCCCCTTTTACAGAGGGAACACTAGTTCAGCATTCTACGTGGTTCTGGCACCTTATGCTCCCAGAAAAGATATGCCAAAATGTACTCCTAATTATACGCTCTCAATATACTTATATAGCTAGCCTTCCAGGCTCAGCAGCTGAGAGCTTTTGCATGTTAGCTAAAAACAAGTAAATTGAAATAAAACTGTGTCTACTAGGTCAGTGGTTCCCAACCTTTTTCTTTACACAGACTACTACATCATCATCAAAACTTTCGCAGACCACCACATAAGCAAGCCATTTTAAACATTTGCACTCCCTGGTCCCGAGCCTCTTACCATGCCTATCCCCCCAGCCCCTGCAGTCCCCAGCCACAAGCCTCTTATCCCCACCCTGCATTCCTTGGTGCCAGGAGCATCTTATGTCCTCTCCCCCCCCACACTCCCTGGCCACAAGTGTCTTATACATGTCCCCGTATGGCCCTGCACTCCCTAGCCCTGAGCACCTTACTGTGCCCCTGTCCCCCCTCAGCCCTGCACTCCCCAGCCCTAAGCCCCTTAACACACCCCATCCCCCTGTGGCCCTGCACTTCCAAGCCCAGAGCCCCTTACCTCACCCCATCCCTATGTGGCCTTGCACTCCCTGGCCCTGAGTGCCTTACTGCACTTCTGTCCCCCCGTGGCTCTGCACTCCCCAATCCCAAGCCTTTTATGCCCCTCCCCTCCCGGCTCCTTGCACTCCCCGGGCACAAGCTTCCCCCCCACCATCCCCTGCGACTCTGCACTCCCCGGCCCTGAGCTCCTTACCAGGCCCCATATGCCCCGCCTCCAGCTGTAAACTTTTCCGGCCCTGCTTTGCTTCCCCCACAGAGCACCTGCAGTGTCCTCGTGGACAACCAGTGGTCCACAGACCACAGGTTGGGAATCACTGTACGAGGTAATACCCAGGGCATATGATGAAGAGAAGTTGCCCTGGGACAACTTTTCAAACAGAATGTACTGTTTTTCCCAGGATGAGGTAGAGAAATAAACAAATAAGTCATGTAAACCATATCAAACAGATGGGTAATGTAAAAAGCAAAGCTGGTGAGATGATCCATCCATCCATCCATCCACCCACCCACCCATCCAGGGATTTAAGTATAATTTGGTGGGCCCCCACCACAGCTACTTCCCCCAGTACTCACTCCCCTGTCCCCAAAATCCACCCTCTGCCCCCAATGTCCACCCCCAGCTCAGGTGCCCCTAATATCCCCCCCCCCCAGCACGAGCCGGGTGCCCCAGCACTCACCAGCGCTGCCCTGGTCTGAGAAACCACGCAACCCATGCATGTTCAGGGGAGCTCATCCCCTCTGCTGCCTACTGGAATGCAAGGAAATGCTTTTCCGGGGCCTGCTATTTTTAGGGGCACAGCATTTGGGTTCTGGCACCATTTTCTATTTTTAGGAGCCCCTAAAAATAGTGGGCCCCGGAATGGCATTCTGGGCCTTTCTGGCCCACTTTAACCCCTGCATATATCTGTCCATATGGTGAATATCAGTACAACTTCCACCACGTGATTAGGCTTGCGTGCACACTGTACGTCCTCTCCGAGATTTATCGTTATTGTCCTAACAGCTTACTAGAACACAACTGAAACAGTAAATACAAGAATTAAAATGAATAAAAAATAGGAGACATACACACATATATTAATAGATTTAATGACACTAAATTTTTGACCATACTGTGTTTTATTAATAAGACGTTTAATATTGATGCTTCTGAAAACATGGACTCAAATCAATGTAGTATGAATCCCCCTTTCTCAGGGGGAGTTAGTCCATTTTGGACACTCTGGAGTTTTAGTAATATTTTCTTATTGAGTAATCACTATAAGTAGATGAAATATGCTAGTATTTTGTTTCATAATGGTTTTATTGCTTATATTTTAATTGTTGTTTGCAATATTGTCATCCCAAAACATTAGAATAAAATAAAAGCCACTTCTGTAACAAATAAATATGTCAATAAACCAACCAACCAACCAAAAAAAAAATGCATGAAGCAGGGGTTTTGCCTCAAAAACAAAGTGCAAGAGGTTTTGCTGAAGTCTATTAGACGTTTAGCTGTTGCTGTTGATTTTACATGAAAGGCTCTCATATACTGGGGTAATGGATGGCAGTAGAAAACCATAAGATACATGTCACAGGCACTTCATGTGGGGTAGGTATTCTTTAATGTATAGTTCAAACTGAAATAAATTGGAAAGGTTCAAGAGCAATGGATTAGCATGACTGATGCCTGATTGGTGCACCTGAATCAGTTAAGTACCAGGTTGTAAATGATAAACTGCTTCCTTTATCAGAATTATTTTAAAAAGTAACCGTTTCACAAATGAAGAAACACATTGGAAATAAGTTTGTATTAATATGCTATTTTGAAAATGTGCTCATTAACAAATGAGTGAGAATAATACCTGCCCTGCTTATTGAGGGTAGGGACCCACCATTTGTTCAAGTTCACTATCTGATTAGACTCCAAGCTGAAACTAGACCAGGGATCTCAAACATGCAGCCCATGGGCCTCATGTGGCCCCTAAAGCTATTTCCTGTGGCCCACAACGACACCATTGTTTCTCATATTTGCAATATTGTTGCATGAAAAGGTTTCAATGGTGCAGCTCTTGGTCTAACATACTAGTCCTCATGCAGCCCTCTACTCTTCATGTGGCCCTCGTGGTGATTTGAGTTTGAGACCACTGAACTAGATGATCAGGTACAGCAACAGCAAGGACAGCATTTTAACATTTAAGCGCAACCAGGAGGTTGTGACCATTCCCTGCTATGGTGGTCATTTGTGTCTTTATTACTTTAAGATTAGATGACAGCAACTTGCTTTGTGTGGCCTTAAAATCAACCGGAAACTGAAACCGGTGCAGAATGCCTCAGCTGCTTTCTTAAAGCGTGTTTTGCCACAAGAATATTCAGACAGTGCTTGATGACCTGGACTGACTTCCTGAGAATGTGGGTTTTAAATTTCATCTTATTTGCCTACTTGAAAGACTGTGCCTATTTGTTGTCATGTTACTACAGTTGTGATTAGTGGATATAAAGCTCTGCTGATATAAATGAGAAGGGGTTGTTTATAGGATGATCTCAATAGAGTTCCCGTAGCATTGGTATTTGCCATGGTCTTTCTTTTCACCATCCCATCTAAAATTAATCATCATCTCCCCTTTCCCAAGGGATCTAAAAATACGAGCATTGTGTTAGAGGGTGTTGCTTGTTATGGGTTATTTGGACAAAGTTCACATTGTGCATATTCCAGAACCACATGCATAGATCTTAATACAGCTGGTAGTTTCTAGTCTGAAGAAGCCCAGGACTAGAATATCAGGATGTTGTAAATCAGATCTGAGGGTTGGCTCAGTTCCATAGGAAAGCCTGCACAGTGTGATTCTGTGCTATTCTTGGCTCTAGCATTACCTAGAAATCATTCATTTTTAAGAGCACTGTATTCAGACATATTGTTTTAGAAGTTCCTCTGAAACTATCCAAGTGAAACACTTAAGTTTACTGTTGTTAATGAAGTTTGCACTGTTTGCAGCTTACTATCACTTTGTTTTCCAGTGTCACTTCAAGTGATTGGAAAATTGGGACTCAGTTCATAGTTGTGGTAATATGCATCCATAGGGTTCTTTAAATGAATCAATATGGTATCTATGTTTGTGCTGTAAGGATTTGAACTTCAGTATATGCATTCTCTTTATCCTGTTTGTAAATCCATTTTGCTATAGGAAACAAAGTGGCTTAATTATTCTATAATAAAAATTTACCCTTCTGCACACATCCCTAAAATGCATTAAGAGCAAATACACAAAGTAACCTAATATACAAACACCCTAGAACAGTGGTTCTCAATCTTTTTCAGATTGTGACACACCTGACAGCATATCATGACCCTACTGGACACACCAGCCCGCCCACCCCCGGCTGAATCCAGCCACTCCCCTGGCTCTCTGTGGCACAATTACCAGTGTATGGTGACACAATAATGTGTCTTGACACAGTGATTGAGAACTACTGCAATAGAGTGCTTTGGAACTACACACACAGAAATAATTTCATCCACCACTGCATTTGAAACACAGCACTTATTTTCTAGAGCACACAACCATTAATGGTCAAATTTAAGACAGAAAGTAAAGGTTACTATATGCAACTGTGAAACCCCAGGGACTTTTAGCATGCCAAATAATATTACCATAGTTGACCAGGATACAAGTCTGAATATAGTTTTGTTATGATAAGTGCTATGGGATCTTTAAGGATTAGCATTAATCAGAACCTTTCTTTTATGTGTCTCTTGAAAAAAGATAGTACATTCAATAATACAGTACCCCCAATATGATGCGGTATTAGCCCAATAAGGTCTTGGAGGGAACGGTGCTATGTGTGAGATATCATATCAATCTCTGAAGTGCATAGGTTTTTTTCTTGGAGGTCTTCTGTCCAAATTCCCATTCAGTTTAACACTGTATTAACTTGAGATGTGACAGAATCACAGCACAAGGTGATTTGACTGAAGCCATGTGAACAAAAGCTTCTGCTAGCATTGGCATCCCGCTCTCTAATATAGAAGGTTGTCATGTTATGGGATAACTTTTCCATTCACCTTTCCAGGAACTACTCCTCTGGTGTAATGAGTGGACTGCAGAAGGGAATGGAAAAAACTGTCGGTATTTCTTTTTTTCCTTCTTCAGATTGCAGCAAAGTAAAGAGCTTTCCCTCAATTTATGTAATTTAGTGCTGTAAAGTAATTGCTTCTAGGAGTGTGAATCATAATAAATGAATATTCATATATATGTTTCTGATTACAGAGATCACTGCACAGTCAGATGCCAGTGAAATTCGACAGGACTGGAAACCTACATTCCTTAGTAATGAAGAGTTCACGCAGTTAATGTTGGAGGTACATTATTATTTCTATTTTTTTGAAAAGGGAGAATTCTCCTTAGCAAACCACTGGGTGATGATAGAATCTTTTAGCTTAATGGTATTCCTTTTCAAAAGCCATATTTTAGTTGTAACACTATCTATCTAGAAATGTGCAATTAAATATAATTAGAAATGTAATTTCATGTTTAAATTTTGCACATGACACACAAAAATCCTATGTTTAAAAAGCAGCTTATTAGATTGCAAAGTCAAGCTGAGAACGTAGAAACTCCATTAAATTGCATAAGCAACTTTAATGCAAACCTGTATGCATAAGAATTATGATGCAGTCAGTAATATTGCATAGCATGGGTGATGGTCACTTAATGAGCAGTTTATTCAATATTTAGTCTTTTCCTCATTTCAATGTGTAGCCCTGGACTTTATTTACTGTACACTATTCAATCCCAGCTCTGAAGATAAAATTATTAATTTCCCCATGGGTTTTTCTATGGTGCTTATCACTATTGTATCAGAGTGCTTCATAAACGTCATTTTCACAACACTCCTGTGAAATGAGGGAGTGGTATTATCCCCTTTTACACCTGGGAACCAGAGGCACAGAGAGGGATGATGGTGAAAATAGACTCGTAGCCTCTATATAGTTCTTTTCATCAGTAAATCTCAAAGCCCATACAAAGGAGGTAAGTGTAATTACCCTCATTTTTACAGATGAGGAAGCTGAAACACAAAATGTGGAAGTGATAGGCCGATGGCCACCAAGCAGGCCAATGGCAAAGCTGGGAGTAGAAAACAGTTCTCCTGATTCCCAGTCCAGTGCTCTATTTATTAGGTAACACTTCCCACCTCTTCAGGAAAGTTTTGTCCAAATTGGAACTTGCTAACAGATGAGCTACAGCAAGCACTTAAAGAACTAAACAATCATCTTGTACAGAAGTTCAAAGAGCTGAGAGAAAACCAGCAGACAGCAAGAGAAGCAGTAGTGAGCATGGCTCTGAGAGGGAGCAGAAAGGCAGAGCTCCTTGGGGCATAGAACTGGCTGGAGTGGTAGATTTGGAAATTTAAACAAGGAAATTGCCTGCTATTTGTTTCAGTTATGTTCAAGGAAAACAGGACTTCCCTGTGATTTTGTGTTTGTACAAAGAAATTTCTGATTCATGTCATCTGTTCCCCTCATAGGGGAAACAAACACGTGAGGCTCTGAATATGGGGTAACCACTTGGACAAGAGGGCTAATGCTGGCTACAGAAGTATAAATTAATTCTGGGTGTACAAATTGATTGATACACACAGCACCTGGATTTTCAGAATGCTTAGCATTACGGGCCACTTTATATATCCTAATCACAACTTTCATTGACTTCTGTTGAGACTGTGAGTGCCCAACACTTTTGCAGATCAGATCTTAGGATTGCAAGTTGAGTGCCCAGAAAGTGATGTGAAAAATCTGGTTTAAGCAAATTGCGCAGCATCACTTAGGAACTTTGTGGCAGAGACAAGATAGAATCCAGTTCTCCAAGGCATCATTTAATTGCCTTAACAATGAGACCATCTTTTGTTCAGCTATGCAGGAAGAAAGACAGGAGGTAGCAGATGTGGTTTAATTGTGCTACAACTTTATTTGCTTAAAATATCTGGGTCTCCCTGGCAATAAATAGTACTATATAATTCATCATCATTTCCTTAATTGTTTCCACCTCTTCAGGAAGATGTTAGCTCTCCCTTTTTTTCAGCTTGCCTCTTGGCCCTCAGCACCTTCCCTTTGTGTGAATGTTTAAGGGACTGTAAAAGAAAGGGGGCTGGTTCCCCACTACACCAAACATAGAAGCTTTGAACCCCTCTGTTCCCACTGATGCTTTCTTTCCAATCCATTCCTAGTCCATATTGTCTGAAAACTGTGCCCATCCATAACAAGTATCTGCCGCCTCCCCTTTATCTTGCATGGTCATCTCCCCTCAGCTTTCTGCTGGCACCATTGGAAATTGTTCCCCCTTCCTGTGATGTCCCTTCCAACTGATTTTGGGTTGCCTGACCTTTAGACCCAGGGGCACCTACCCAAATGACTGTAGTTCCACCCACTGTCCCATTGCCACCTACAGTGTCTCCTCCGTTCATCATTGCCACTACTACTGCCCCCTTATTCTCTGTCTCTAGGAGCTGAGTCGCTTTCCCCATCCTGAAAAGGAGGCACTGTGTTTGCTGTCTCCTAATGGCCGCCTCATTCCACATCAAAACCTATGTGCAGGTGTTGGCTCTAATCGTGGGGCACTCAGACATCATGGTGGCTTCTAAGATGGACTGAATGGTCATCTTCTTCCTGGCAGCAGAGGCTACTGCCCAGGAGGTGGTGCAGAAGGGCATTTTCAGTGGGGATCTTTTTGTTTTTCTCAGACCATTGGAAGACCTGCACATACAGTGGTACTCACTTCCTTCCCAATGTCTCCCTTCCTGCTTGTCATCTTATCTATGGAAAAACTGACCTCCCCCATTAGCCTTTTTTCTTTGGGCTGCAAGTGTCCCTTCCTCTGTTACATGCCCTTATTTTGCAGGCATTGAAGTGACCATTAAGTTGCTGCTGGCAACTGTGGGTGGAGGTTGAAAGGGTCCTTTGTGGCACTCTGTCAAGGCTCCCTTAATTGCATACATTACTTGCTGGAGGTGACAGTGCTTCATTTGCTGGGCACATCTAAAGGGACTGTCCTTTGGCTCAGCAAAGAGAAGCATCAGGAGCCCCTGAATCCCAGGAGGTCATTAGTCCCACTTGCCACCTGTGATGCGGCACATCATGTTTGCTCTCCTCCTCCTCCTGCACAATCCAGTAAGCCTGTTAAGGTGCAAAGGGTCATTCCACAGTTGTGCCCATTTGAGTGGATGGACTCTGCTGCTGAGACCCATTGGGTGGCAGAGGAGGGGGGTTGAGGTGATGTGAGGGAGTCAGAAAGTGGGACCATCTGAAGAAGATATCACTGCTCCCTCTGTTGCACTGACCCCATTAGCTCTAACTCCTGTCCTATCACCTTTGGCCACTGTGTACAACCCCCTGCTCAGAAACAATACAAGTGAGTCTTGGGTGCTGGTAATGGGTGATAAGATGGGCAAGATCAACTCATCATCCCAAGATTTCCCTCTTGATCCAGGGAGGAGAAGTTGGCCTCTTGTATGTTAGCTGATGGAGGGGGCACTGCTAACCCTGCTTCCTAATCCCCCCACCATTTCTGTTCTTAATGTTACATTACCATTCAAGGATAAGGATTTCCACTTAAATCAAGGGAACTACTACTACTGTTTTGAGTAGTAGTCATGTACTAACCAAAATACCGGGGGTGGCAGAATTGTGCTCATACTTGGGAATGTTGTAGTTTACACAAATTTTAAAACACTAGTAAAAGTAGCCACAGGTAAATTTTATTAAATCCCATGGCCTTCCCATTTCTTAATTTTAAACTGAGGTGAATATATATATTTTCTACTATGAATTTCTTTAGGAAGGAATGGGAACTTCAGATTTTAATCACTGAAATCTTTTATATCCTCCATCTCTTCTGACTGCTTCTCTCTTTTCCACTTCCCTCACTCTGGTTTACTCTGCCTATTATTATTTTCTCTTTTCTTTGCTCTTCATTTTCCCTTTTAGCTTTCCTTTTTCCTTGCCATTCCATGTTCTTTTTAAAGACTAGAATGCTAATAGGCTTGGGGTGGGAGAAGAGGGAAACAAACCTGCCAATTGTTGGATCTAACAGACGTCTTTGTGAACTATAGATGGCTTTCTGAGAGCAGAACAGTATGAAAAATTATAATGGTAATGCTGGTATAGTACAAATGAAATTCAAAGGTATTAGTGATAAAAGGTACTCTCATTGTTTTCAGAGTAAGTAAAATGAAATCAATCTAGCCTTCATTCTTATGTTAAATATAGATTTTTTGATTTGTCATGTGCATTGTACTGTGTTCCTTTTCATTTAACTGCCCATTATGTTTAATTTCAGGCTCTTGATGGTTTTTTTTTAGCAATCATGACAGATGGAAGTATAATATATGTGTCTGAAAGTGTAACTCCCTTACTTGAACATTTGCCAGTAAGTATGAACTGCTTCCAGTAAGATATCAGAGTTAGTCTATGGACTAGATTTTGCTGCAAGCACCATTAACCTCTCAAAGCACTTAGAGCACAAGACAATGTATGTTCTGTCCTGAAACCTGTTTTTCCTCCTAAACACCTCCCTCTCTACTTACTGATCTGTTCCCAGTCTTAATCTCCTCATTTGGAAAAATGGAATACACACTTTCCTCAGAGGCCATTGTTTTGTCTTATTCCATTACATATCAGCTAAGATTGCTAAAGAGCAACATTTCTGGTACTCTTGAAACTACTGTCCTCTGATCTCTAGTCACCTTGGTCACTTCGCAGAATTAGGACTCATCAGGAACAAATACGCTGTTGGTGCTTGACTGGGCTGACTCTTTGGTATCATATTTGCACTGCATCTCATTCACCTTCATTTGTACTGTTTATCTCATTGATATATTGAACGCTGGTCAGTTCAAGAGTAGGTGTGACTTGGGAGTGTTATTCTTCTAAAACCAAAGCAAATAGTATTTTAAAGGAAGAACAGTGCTTACATAAATTCTTTATCAGTTATAAACCTGAGAGGGAAAAACAGTTGTCACAGCCTGAATCTGATTCATGAATGTTCATAAAACTTACCCATACGGACAAAAAGTTTCTTAACAATGGTTCTGAAAGGCAGAAAACTCAGTGTGAATTATGTTAGAATGAGAACTTGTCTTAAAATGAGAAAAATGTAAATGACTCATTATTCCAGATAGACAAAATTAGAATGTTTTCAACTCTAAAAAGTTGGTTCCAGAGGGACAAATTGTTAAGTTCAGTTCTTACTTTTTAAAGCATATCTTCCATATTTTTTTCTGAAGTTTGTTCATGAGTTTGTGCATATAAACAGTATCAATAATAGTTCACTGTTATCTAAGAAGAGCTCTGTGAAGCTTGAAAGCTTGTGCCTTTCATTAGCAGAAGTTGGTCCAATAAAAGAGAATACTAGTACTTCACCTACTTTGCCTTTCCTATACTTTTGTTTTTTAAGATGAAGATTTTAAATCTTGGGTGCCACCAAGAGGCAAAAGTATGTACTGATACTTTAAATCAACAGCACATAATTTGACTCAAGTGTTTCACTGTTTGAAATTATCAGAGTGCAGGAAAGACAGCAGCTTCCAGTATTCTTTTATATATCTACTTCTGTTGTGTTTATGGTAATATTTATTTATTTTTAAATAGTGTCCCTGTTGCTGCTTCACATCACATGCACCTACACCCTTGAACAGAGATTTTTTTTTTTTTATACCAGTAAAAACATTGAGAGTCCTATGGCACCTGAAAGACTAACAAATTTCTTTAGGCATAAGATTTCATGGGCTGCAACCCACTTCGTCATGCCCAAAGAAATTTGTTAGTTTTAAGGTGCCATGGTACTCTTATTGTTTTTGCTGTACACAGACTAACACGGCTACCGCTGTGAAACTTTTATGCAACTCTCCATTAGATTTGTACATGAGTCATCTTGTTCTGTGCCAAGGCTATAAGAGGCTGTGCAAACAGACTGCTCTCAGTTCCTTCTCAGCCGTTTTTGGCCAGAGACAGAGTCTACTGCATGCCTGTTCACTCTATAATTCTATAATTAGTTAGTTAGCATACAGTTAGTTACTTTATTTGTGTAGTTATTGGAGCAGCTTTTCCTTTTATTTTTCTTTCTCTTAACTGACTAAATTTTAAAAATGTTATTAGATATAGTTAGACAGTAGATATCTTTTGGGGATCACGTTTGTTTATGTTACACAGAAATGGTAGGCTCCCTTGCGTTCAAAAGTTGCCACCTGCAAGGTTATTCTCATTCAGTGACTGACATTCCCAGTGCCTCCATTGTTTAGGAGATACACATATCTCGAGCAAGTGTAAGATCAAGTTTAAACTCTTGAAGATGAAGCAATCTTTATGACCATCTTCAGATCCAGGGGCAGAGGACCACCCTGTATGTAGACCTAATACTGCTAGTGCCATCTCCACATCAAGATCTTGGTCTCTGAGGACCGCTAGAGATACAAACAGTATTTTAGCACCATGCAAATTTGAGCCGAAGAGGAGTCAGTTGTCTAATGCAGCATTGCTTTAGCCATGTTGGTCCCAGGATATTAGAGACACAAGCTGGTTGAAGTAATATCTTCTGTTGAACCAACTTCTGTTGGTGAGAGAGACTCCCTTTCAAGCTTACAGAGCTTTTCTTCTGGTGTGGGAAACTAACTCAAAGTGTGTCTGCTGAATACAAGATCTGAACAATTGTTTAGAATAAATAGTAAACACACATTTCAAGGGACTGTTCAAGGTGAAGTAGCCCATTAAGGGGAAGGAAATGGGGGAAGACAGCTGGGGAGGGAGGTTGTCAGTGAGTTAGATTGTTTCATTAAGCAAGTGATCCAGTGTCTCTATTCAGTCCATGATTTTTAGTGTATATAGATACTAAAAATCATGGACTGAATAGAGACACTGGATGTATGACCTACTACAACAACATGCAGTTTTGTAACAGTAGAATTGTAGAGTTGTAAAACAAATTGTAAAAACCTCCCCACTTTCCTGCCTTTGTCTGGTGGGGATTCAACAGGCTGTTTGAACTTGACTGGTCCCTTAAAATATGTGTAAACTACTTATGCTAAACAATGTGCTCGGATCTTGAGTTTTGCAGTAACACTTTCAGTTTGTTTCCTACAGCAGAAGAAGAGCCCTCTGTAAGCTCGGAAGCTTGTCTCTCACCAGCAGAAGGTGGTCCAATGAAAGATATTGCCCACTCACCTTGTGTCTTGATTGTCTAAGACAGACTTAGTACCAAGTTCAGGTACCAGATCCCAAAGTAGCTGAGACACTAGTGATAGGAGTTCTGAACCTATACCTGGGCAGCACTTGGTACATGCAACACAAAAATCAATGGTACCAATGAGCAATTGACTCTCATCTGTGCCAAAGAGTCAGCACCAGCTGACTCCACATTGAAGCCATTCACCACAGATTCTTACTTGATCCTATCTTTTTTACGGTCAGTGCTGCAATTTAGGTACCCTAAAGACCTGCCAGTAATTTCAGAGCCAGAGTATCCTTTGTTAATGAGTAGGTCAGGGTGGTTGGCAGTGTCAGGACTTTGTCACTGACCCTTCTATCATTTTGAGTTCTGTACTTGAACCCATCTGTGTTGCAAGCTGAACAATTATCCCCTCCATTAGAGTGTATAGAAGAAGACACTTCAGACTCTCAAATATCAGTACAGAGTTTCCCTGTCTAATCTAGGACACATCATTCTTCTTCCTGCACTGATGTAATTAAGGAGGATGAACCTCAGCTAAGACCTGCATGGCAGGAACACAGAAGGATGTCTCCACCTATACCATTTGGCACTCCTCAATGGCCTTCTGGTACCCAGGAGTGTTCTTTCATCAACAATTTGCAATGACATCATTAGGCTATAGGATGGAGCAGAATAGGGCCTATTCTCAACCTGCTTTAGTACCTTCTTTGTCTGTGGAGGAGATCTGTGAGGAGGTATATGAAGATGATTCTCCTTACTAATATTCCTCTTCATCCTTTGATAAAGCTGTGATGCCTCCTCTGCTCAAAGTCCTCCCATGCAGTAAGGTCAAAAAGAGACTAGATCTTTTTGGTCACAAATCTTGATATTCAGCCATACTTCAGAATAGCAAACTATCAGGCTCATGGCCAAATGTAACTATTTAAGTTACAACTCGTTTAATTTGTTTATTGAGCACTTGCTAGAGAAACATCATGAACAGTTTTAAGCTATTGTAAAAGAGGGTCAGTTTCTGGGAAAGACATCACTTTATGTCATCTTTGATGCTGTAGATATGGTGTCATGGTCTGTCTCCACTGCGGTGATCATGAGAAAAGTCTTGACTGTAGTTGGGTTCCTGGAAAGAGGTCCAAAGTATCGTTGATAACCTTCCATTTGATGGTGGCAAGCTCTTTGTGGACTCAACTGATAATTTCTCCACACTTCAAAGAACTCAAGTCACATTGTTCTTCTTAGGGATTTGTATTTCTGTAATAGCAGGAGATTTAATTGGTCTCATATACCACAAACAGCGTGCCCAATCCTGTGTTCAACTTATTGTAGACTTTCTGAGCTCCCAGCCAAGAGACCAACATATTTTAAGAAACCTCCTTCAGCTGTGGTTTAAATCTTCTCAGCCATACACGTCATCCAACTGACTATTTGATGGTATGACTGAGAGTCTCAACCATCCAATCAAGAAATATTTTGTTCACACCTACAACATGCTACCCATGCCTTCTTTTCAGATATAATATCTCCCAGTTTTTGCTGCATCGGAGAATATAATGTCAGACTTGGGTTGTGGAAGCCATACCGTACTGTATGTTACAAATCCATCCCTTGTACCTGTTCCTCCAATCCATCATTTTTCTATAAAAAAGAATTGAACATGGAGGCTAATTTTGTGTCCCATGCCTTTCAACAGATATGTTAAACAGCAGCTATTCAGGATGATGACTTTTGCAGCAATAATTTCCTTGTTAGATTAAGGGGATTGGGTTGTGTCTTTTGACATACATGGTGCATATTTTCCTGTTGTTCATCCTTCATGCAAGAAGTTTCTTAATTTTCTAATCAACAGCGAGCACTACTAATTCAGCAGTGCTCCTGTCAGCCTATTTTCTGCACCAGTGGTATTTTCAAAGATTCTTGCGATAGTTGCTACCCATCTGTATCATCTGGGTGTAATTGTTTTCCTGTATCTGAGTGAATGGTTGATTGGGGCAGATCACCTTAGGAAGTCTATGTTCTCTTTCTCACAGTGTGAGACTTCAAATCAATCTTGAAAAGCCAGTTTTTATAGCAATATAGTGTCTAAACTTCAAAGGGGCTTCCCTGGATGCAATGACTGGCAAAAATAACTTTCTTCCTAGCAGATTTCTCACACTAATGACTCTCATACCAGCGATTCAGGGTAGTCCTCAGTTAACAGGAAAACATTGTCTTCAGCTACTGGGACACGTGTTAGATTGTATCTTTGTAGTGCAACATGCCTGATTGTAACTGCGAGGTCTACAGGATTGGCTTCAAACAATTTACAGACCAAGCAAGAGTGGCCTAGGCAGTTTGGGGTGACTGACAATAATAGGTTCTATAATCACTCAGCAATGCAGATGTTCTATTCTTTCAGAATCCCCTACTGTTGTATTAATATCAGATGCTTCACTTTTAGGTTGAGGGTCATATCTGGGACCTTACATGTTGCAGTGGAAATGATTGCTACAAGAGCAGCTTCACATCAATCTTTTTGGAACTGAGAACAGTCAGAAATGCATGTTTATACTTTCTGCTCCACAGACCGCAGCCCACAAAACCTAGGAGGTGCTTCTTTGTGCATATCCACCAACACCATTAATCTTAAAGGTTCTTAGCAGGAAAGTAGGGATAAAATTAGAAAGGTCAAGGCACAGAACTAGATTAAATTAGCTAGAGACATAAAGGGTAACAAGAAAACATTCTAGAAATTCATTGGAAGCAAAAGGAAGATCAAACACAGGGTTAGTCCATTACTCAATGGAGGTGGGAAGAAAAACAGAAAATGTGGAAATCGCATAAGTAGTAAATGACACTTTTGTTTTAGATTTCACCAAAAAGTTTAGGTAGCAATTGGGCATCTAACCTAATGAATGCCAGGGAAAAGGAGGTAGGATTAGAGGCTAAACTAGGGAAAGAACAAGTTAAAAGTTATTTACACAAGTTAGAGGTCTTCATTATTACTGCTTGATGAAATACACCCTAGAACATTCGAAGAGCTGATAAAAGAAATATCTGCATTATTAGTGATGATCTTCAAAAAGTTACAGAAGTTGGGCGAGTTCCAGAGAACTGAGAAAGGGCAAATATAGTACCAATCTGAAGAAAGGGCAACCTGGGAAATTAAAGTAGCCTGCTTTACTTCAGTACCTGAAAAGATAATTAAACAATCAGTTTGCAAACACCTAGGAGATAATAAGGTGATAAGTAACTCTCAGCATTGGTTTGTCCAGAATAAATCATGCCAAACCAAGCTAATAGCTTTCTTTGACATGGTAACAAGCTTTTTGGCCGGGGGGAAGCAGTAGATATCGTATATCTTGACTTTAGTGAGGCTTTTGATACTGTCTTCCATGGCTTTCTCATAAACAAATTAGGGAAGTACAACCTGGATGGAGCTACTATCAGGCAGTTGTATAACTGATTAGAAAACCATTCTCAGAGAGTAATCAATGATTCACAGTCAGCTGGATGGGCATATCAAGTGGGGTCCTGCAATGATCAGTTCTGGCTACAGTTCTGTTCAATATCTTTTTCAGAGATTTATGGCAATAGCATAGAGAATACACTTTAAAAAGTTTGCTGAGAGGTATGTCATGTTTTTTGAAGGAAAGAATTATAATTCAAAATGATCTGGACAAATTGGAGAACTTGTCTGAAGTAAATAGAGTGAAATTCAATAAGGACAAGGGCAAAGTATTCTACCTAAGAAGGAACAATCAGCTGCATGCATACAAAAATGGGAAATGATTCCCTAGGAAGGAGTACTATAGAAAGGGATCATTGTGACATATTGGAGTCTTTAATGGCAGACTCCCATTCATGGTAGGCACCAGAGAGAAAGTGTCACTTTGGGTCCATCTAAAATTTTTGCCTAAAGTGTCCTCATAATTTCATATTAATCAAAACACGCATCTCCCATTTTTGTCCCAAAGCCACACTGGACTAGTCAAGAAGCTGCATTCCATACTCTAGATGACAGAAGAGCATTACCCGTCTATCTAGAGATGACCAAACTATTTAGAAGATCTAGACTGTTTCCACTGCAGACAGAACAAGAGTTTGGTAATTTCAAAACAGAAGTTATCAAAATGGATCTCTGTTATGAATGAACAAACATTCAACCTCTTTGAGAGAGCTAACACATTTCACAAGAGCACTATCTACTTCTGTAGCCTTTCCTAAGGATGTACCAGTTGCAGACATCTGCAGAGTGTTAATTTGGTTCTCTGTTCATATGTTTTCCAATCGTTATGCCTTGGTGTATGTAGCTAGATCAGATGCCGCTGTAGGCAATTCAGTTGTCTTCTGTATTGGACTCTGCTCCAAACCTCATGTGTTCTTAGGGGAAATATTGCTTGGGAGTCACCAGAAATGGAGCACCCATAGGGACACTACCTGAATGTGAGGGTACTCACCTGGTTTAGTAATCAGTTCTTTGAGGTGTCTCTCTTTGGCTATGTTGACAGTATGGGCTTAAGTTGGCTTAGGCAAAGCCCTGTCCACATTTGGAGTTGATTAAGTTGACTTAAGGGCTTCCTTAAGTCGACTTAATAACTCCTGCCCTTAAAGTCGACTTTAGGGGTTAAGTTGACTTAATACAATGTGGACAGTGAAGTCGACTTAGTTCAATGAGTTTATTAACTTGACTTTAAATGTGTCCCCTGGCTTACGTCAGCTTTATAAAATCAACTTAATGCCATGTGGACTTGCTAAGTCAACTTAATAAGGTCTACTTAAGGTCGACTTTAAGTCGACTTAATAAATTCGACTTAGCTTTTATAGTGTAGACATAACCTTTGGGTGCTCCACTACCCACCCTACATTCCCTCTTCATTGGAGTCTCCGTTGTGGGACTTTGCAGCGGAGAAGGAACAGAGAGGTTCACCTTATCTAGCCCCGTATAGATTTGGTGTAGACCACAAGGATGTATGGGGCACATGTGTGGGCTGAATAGGCAGTGCTACAAAAAAAAACACTGATAAAGGTTTAGGATGCAGGCACACCTAAAGTAGGGTACCCACAAGGGGACATAATTCAAAAAAGGCCAGTTATTGCACAAGGTGAGTAACCTCTCCAGTAGCATCAAAATTAGTGCAGTCAAGAGCTGATCGCTTCTTGCAAATAGATTTTTTTTTCTTTTTGCCTTTGAAAGGTGGTTTCATTGAATCTGCAATGTTTTCATGGGTTTGTTTTCTCATCCCTTACCTCTGTAATTGCTTTGCATTGAAACAATGGGCTTTGAAAAGATGTCATTTCTAGCACCATTAAAATGTCTCTGAAATCTTTTTTTCTCTTTCAGTCTGATCTTGTGGATCAGAGTATATTTAATTTTATCCCAGAGGGGGAACATTCAGAGGTTTATAAAATACTGTCTACTCATCTGCTGGAAACTGATTCATTGACCCAGGAATATTTAAAATGTAAGTTGTATTGCTACAAAATCTGCTAGATGTGGGAGTCTTATCACAGAGTCTTTATATGGGCAGCTCAGTTTCATTGGAAGTAAAAACATATGGAATTTCAGGCTGAAACTTGTATGTCTTAAAGGAAAAATGTCATGTTCAGTTTATTTTCTGAAGCATTGTTTTATTTTACAAATTTCTAGTGACCAGAATAACACAGGATCTCCAAGGCACAGGGAAAGTATTTCTGTTAATAATCTATTGTCCCATAATCCCAGCAACTGGAGAGATAAAGACGTATTCAGTCTTACACCCTAGAAATCATACATTCAGGCACATCTCCTTAGGCATCTATCCATGAAAACCTCCAATAAGAGTTTCACTCCGTGGATTTTCTGTAAAGCTGAAATATGGACAATGAGTGCTGCTGAGCCCTACCAAACACAAATCCCATGGTTTCCTCTCTACTATATTGGTTATTTCCATGATGGAAAAAGTAAAAGGCTGTAGTCATTTGTCTTTTTTGTAGCATTGATAGTAAGATCTTTATGAAATATGCCATGTACAGTAGAGTAGTAGCCATGCTTGTCTCATGGTATGAGAAACACAAGATAGCTAAAGTAATACCTTTCATTGGACTAACTCCTGTCAGTGCAAAGTTCAAGCTCGTCTTCAGGTCTAAGAAAGGAAATCAGAATTACTGAGCTAGTTGCAAGTTGTGACACACTGCTAAACATGAGAAGAGAAAGGGTAAGGCATATTGTAGGAAACTACTTGAAAGGACGTTTGCAGTTGAGAATTAAATTGTTATGCAAAGGGGGGTTTGAAGAAGATGGTTAGGGATAGCTGGCAGTGCAAAGTGTTACAAATTGTTGTAATGTGTCATAAAACCAGTGTTCCTGTTGCAGCCGTGGTTTTTGGTGTCTAGCAGATTTATGAATGTAAGGTCCCAGGCTTGCTTTTGAATGAGCTGTGCAGGTTTCTTTTGAGGAGTATTGAAAGACTAGTGATTGCTTTGTGAAAAATGTCTGTCCACAGGTGATGTGGTCTTATCTATTATTATTTTTCTGTGTGACTTCTATCAATCTAACAGTCAGTTGCTGAATTTTTTTTCAAGTGACCTCCTTCGACATGCTTACCCTTTATGCTTCTCAGTCTATCCCAATTTGTGTTTAGTTTAGACACTCTGATTTCCTTCCCTAGACCTGAAGAAGAGTTCCATATGTCTCAAAAGCTTGTACCTTACGTAACAGAAATTGATCCAATAAAAGATATTACCTCACCTATCTTGTCTCTTTTGATATACATATGCTAATACTTTTATCTTAATCTTTACTGGTGCATGTCTCGTCATGTAAGCTGCCTTTTCATTGTATTGTTTCAGCAAAAAATCAACTAGAATTCTGTTGCCATATGCTGCGAGGAACAATAGACCCAAAAGAGCCACCTACATATGAATATGTAAAGTTTATAGGAAATTTCAAATCTTTGAACAATGGTAAGAAATACTTCACAATAAGATGGCTAAAATTAAAGTCATTTTATATAGGTTTACACATTATGAACCATTTGTGAAAACTTAGTAACTATACTTACAATATTTTGCTATTTATTTTGAAAGGTGCTTGACTATGACATAGGTTGTATTGTTTGTACTTAACATTACTGGGGGAAAAAAGAATAATACTTCTTATGTAGCATATTGTAGACAGTAATGGCTGAGCAGGCAAAGGTAAAATAAAAATAATACCTTGGAGTGCCATTAAAGACAGTTTGTTTGTAAAACAATTTTAATAAACGTTTTTTGTAAAGAGGAGTCCTGAAGTAAAGAGCAGTTTAGGCCGGTGTTTTTAAACTTGGGATTCTCAGTGTCTAAATTCACATTTAGGTATGTTACTAATTAACTTGATTTTTAGAGGTACTGAATACCAGTAGCTCTCATTGGCTTCCAGTGAGTTCAGAATTAGATCCCACGTCACCTCCTTAATCTCAGTCCTGTGCTTTAATCAACAGTTATTCTTCTTCGAGTGCTGCTCCTGGCCATTCCCTTGTAGGTGTCTGCACGCCACGTGCACGGCACACCGGAACATTTTCCCATAGCCCCAGGGGGCCGGCAATAGTGCCCCCTGGAGTGGCACCAACGCCACTCCCTATATATGGCGTCACCGGCCCCCTCCCTCCTCAGTTCCTTCTTACCGTCCATCGGTCACACGGAACATCTCTGCTTTGCAGTCTATTCCCAGTTAGTTGTTGTTGTTATAGTTAGTTGTAGTATAGTTAGTTAGTAGTGTGGTCGTCGTGCCCTCTGGGGCCCGGGGCGGGCTATGCCTGGTTTTAAGACTTGCGGGAGTTGCAAGAAGCCGATGCCTGTCGACGACCCACACGCTTCATGTTTGCTGTGTCTCGGGGAAGCCCACCTTGCAGATCGCTGTAAGCTCTGTAGGGCTTTCAAGCCGCGGACTCAAAAAGACCGGGTCCAGCGGCTAAAACTCCACATAATGGAGGAGGCGCTCCATCCGGCACCGGGGGACTCGGCGTCGAGATCGGCACCGTCGGTGCAGAGCGCCCCGGCGTCCTCGGCGCCGTCATCCGCCCCGAAGCCCGTCCCCAAGCCGCGCCAGGAACCCTGGCACCAATCCGCTTCCCCGGCACCGGCTAAGAAGAAGAAGCCGCGGGACCGCTCCCCACCCCATGGGGAAAAGGGCCGTGTGGACTTAACGAAGGCCCGCTCTCCTCCTCCGGCACAGGAGTCGAGAGAACCCCGGTACAGCCCGGTATCGGAGGCGTCGCCCACTAGGGACATTTTAGATGAGGACCTTGTCCTGCCGACGACTCCGGAGGCCTTCTCGGCGGTGCAGGAGCTTTGCGGCCCAGCTCAGCCTGAGACCCCAAGGCCTGAGTCCCCAGTACCGTCACGGGGGAAGCTGGTTCCCTTTGGGTCGGCACCGAAGACGGTGTGTGCGATGCCGAGTCCATCCCGGCAGCACCGTTCCCCGATCCCGCCGGCAGTGGTGGCGGCGGCAGGGGCGCCGCGGTACCGTTCTCCGGCACCTTCTCCGCGAAGTTCATCTCGTCGGCACCAGGAACGGCATCTATCCAGTGGCCGGCAGATCGCTGGTACCGTCTTCATCGGCACCGCACTGGTCTCCGCGGAGCAGCCGGTCGTCTAGCTCAGTAGAGGAGTTGGGGCCAAGGCAACAGCCTAAGGCAAGTCAGCCTTCCCAACCTCTCCAAGGTGCGCCCCCGTTCCATCTTCAGTGGCCGGGTTGGCAGCCAGGCTTACAGTGGCCTCTTTGGACCCCCTGGGCTTTTCAGCAAGGTCAGAGCCTTGGCCTGGGTGCCCAGGTTTCGGGCTTGGAGTCTCACCAGCTTCCTTCGGCAGCGGCTAACGTTCCTCATGACACGGGAGAGGGGTCCGGAGCGGAGTCACCTGGGGACAATCAGACGAGCGTCATTAGTGGCACTCGCAGTGCCCATTCAACTGCCCTGTCGGGGGCGCCGGACCTGGGGGAGTCATCTTCGTCACCCCCGGATGAGGCCGTGGCTGGGGCAAAGCCCTCCTCTACCCCGGATGATGCTGCGGCGCACCAGGAGCTTCTCCGTAGGGTAGCCCAGGGTCTGAACTTGCAGGTGGAGGAGATAGCGGAGGATGAGGACCCGATGGTGGACATTCTCATGCCCGAAGGTCCCCGCCGCATTGCCCTACCTTTTATTAAAACTATTCAAAACACGACCAGAGCGTTGTGGCATACCCCAGCTTCCATCCCTCCAACCACAAAGCGGGTGGAGAAAAAGTACTTTGTTCCCTCCAAGGGCTATGAACATTTTTACTCCCACCCCACTCCCGGCTCCTTGGTGGTAGCAGCGGCGAATGAGAGAGAGCGGCAAGGTCATCCGGCATCGACACCAAAATCCAAGGAGGCGAAGCGTTTGGACCTGTTTGGGCGCAAAGCTTACTCAACAGGAGGCCTCCAGCTCAGAACAGCAAATCAGCAGGCTATTCTGAGCAGATATATGTTCAACGCCTGGTCCTCCCTGGAGAGATTTACGGACTCGCTAGGGCAAGGCTCCAGGGAGGCGTTTGCAGCCTCTGTAAAGGAGGGCAAGGTTGTTTCCAGGGCCCTCCTGCAGTCCTCCTTGGATGCAGCAGACGCGGCGGCCCGCGTGATGGCCTCGGGGGTGACTATGAGGAGATGCTCCTGGCTCCAAGCTTCGGGCCTTCCCCTGGAGGTGCAGGCCACCATCCAGGACCTGCTCTTCGAAGGGTCGGAGCTGTTCTCACAGCAAACAGACTCCTGCTTGCAGACCCTGAAGGACTCCAGGGCTCTGATAAAATCTCTGGGCCTCCATACGCCGGCAGCTCAGAGAAAGGCCTTTAAACCGTCGCTGCCTGCGCGCCTGTTCCGCCGGTGCCAGGAGGAGGACAGAAGGCGGAATAGGGGTGGCCGCCGGCCAGCCGGGCGCCAGACAGGAGACCAAGGAGGTACACGCCACCAGGTGGCCCAGAAAAAGAATTTTTGAGGGTCAGCCCGAGGACGGCATACCAATTTGGCAGGATCTAGAGTCTCTACCCTTTTACAGTAGACTATCCCTTTTTTTCCCGGAGTGGCTCAGAATTACGTCGGGTCCTCAGAACTGTACAGGAGGGCTACTCCCTCCAATTTGCTTCATTACCCCCATCGGCGCCTCCGCCCCGCCCTTCAGCCACCGAGGGGGAGCCCACACTAGTGGGGCTACTAAGGGAAGAAGTCCGATCCCTGCTCCTAAAAGGGGCAGTGGAGGAGGTTCCACCCAACAGGAGGGGAAAGGGGTTCTATTCCCGCTACTTTCTGATCCCAAAAGTGAAAGGGGGATGCCGCCCAATCCTGGACTTACGGCTGCTCAACCGGTTCCTCAGGAAGATCCGCTTCAGGATGGTTTCCCTTTCGTCCATCATTCCCTCTCTAGATCCAGGAGACTGGTATGCCACCCTCGACTTGCAGGACGCGTACTTCCACATTGCTATTCATCAGCGACACAGGAAGTACTTACGCTTTGTGGTGGGTCAGGCCCACCTGCAGTTTATGGTCCTTCCGTTTGGCCTTTTGGCGGCCCCGAGGGTCTTCACCAAGTGCCTAGCGGTGGTAGCGGCCTACCTCAGGAGGAGAGGGGTCACCCTTTTTCCCTACCTGGACGATTGGCTGGTAGTGGGCCGATTGCCTCAGGAGACGTGAGACCACGTAGCAGTCACCTGTGTGCTGTTGAGCCGGCTGGGCCTCATAGTCAGCAGACAGAAATCCATGTTGACACCCTCGCAGAGGATAGAATTCATAGGGGCAGTTCTAGACTCGGAGTCAGCGAGGGCGTCCCTCCCAGCCTCCCGCTTCGGCACGATTCGCTACGCGGTGGCCTCCCTGCTGAAATTCCCGCTGGTGTCGGCGCAAGAGTGTCTCCGCCTGTTGGGGCTCATGGCGGCCTGCACCGCGGTCGTTCCTCACGCCCAGCTTCGCATGTGTTCCCTTCAGCTATGGCTGGTGAGTGTGTTCCGCCCGGCGAGAGACTCGCTGGACCTGATGGTCACGGTGCCCTCACCAATCCTGCGCTCCCTTCGCTGGTGGACGCAAGAGGACAATTTGTGCTCGGGGATCCCCTTCCGCATGGACAGTCGATCAGTACATTTGATGTCAGACGCCTCGGACAAAGGGTGGGGTGCTCACTTAGGCGAGCTCAAGACTCAAGGGCTATGGGCGGGCAAAGACTCCGCCTTGCACATCAACCTCAAGGAGCTGAGGGCGGTGCGGCTAGCTTGCAAGATTTTTCGAGACCAGCTTCGCGGCCGGACAGCCTCGGTACAGACAGACAATACGTCAGCGATGTTTTACATCAACAAGCAAGGGGGTGCCTGCTCCAGGCCCCTTTGTCAAGAGGCAGTAGCGCTGTGGGATTTCTGTATTTGCCATGGCATTCACCTGATCGCCTCTTACGTCCCGGGGTCTTTGAACTTGGTAGCAGATGGCCTGAGCCGGAGGTTTTTGATCCACGAGTGGTCTCTCCACCCGGAGGTGGCGGAGTCACTTTTCCATCAGCGGGGGTATCCCCTGCTGGATCTGTTCTCTTCCCACCAAAACACCAAGTGCCGTCGGTTTTGCTCGTTCCGGGGCCTCGGCCCGGGTTCGTTGGGGGATACATTCAAAGTCCCATGGACGGGGGGGCTAGTGTATGCGTTCCCTCCGACACCGCTGGTTCCCAGGACGCTTCAGCAGATAAAGAGGCAGGGAGCAAAGATCATCCTGATAGCTCCGGCGTGGCCACGCCAGTACTGGTACTCGTCCCTCCTGAAGCTCTCCAGGTGCGACCCCATTCGGCTGCCCATGAGACCCGACCTCCTGTCCCAGGACAACGGGCTACTTCTCCACCCCAACCTGGAGGCGCTACACCTCCATGCCTGGCTCCTTCATGGTTGACAGCCAATGAGCGTCTGTGCTCGTCCCCAGTGCAGCAGGTGCTGTGTAGCAGTAGAAAGGTCTCTACGAGGTCCTCTTATGCAGCAAAGTGGTGGAGATTTGTGCACTGGGCAGGGGACAATGGGCTGGACCCATTCACACTGCCGGTTCACTCTATCCTAGACTATCTGTGGCACCTAAAGTCAACCGGGCTATCGCTGTCGTCCCTCAAGGTCCACCTGGCGGCAATTGCAGCATTTCGCCGCGGGGATGAACGTTTCACCTTGTTTTCGATACCTCTTGTGAAGAGGTTTCTCAAGGGACTGTCGAAGTTGTACCCCCCTGTGCGTGCCCCGGCACCTCAATGGGATTTGAACCTGGTCCTCGCGCACCTCGCCAGGCCACCCTTCGAGCCATTGGCATCGTGCTCCCTTCTCTATCTTTCCTGGAAGGTAGCGTTCCTGGTGGCTATCACCTCGGCTAGGAGGGTGTCCGAGCTGCGCGCCCTTTCGGCGGAGCCCCCGTACACCACCTTTTTTAAAGACAAGGTACTGCTACGCCCTCACCCGGCATTCAGGCCCAAGGTGGTGTCACAGTTTCACATGAACCAAGACATCTTCCTGCCAGTCCTCTGCCCTAAACCTCATGCATCTGGTAGAGAGCGTCGCCTACACATGTTAGATGTCAGGAGGGCCCTAGCTTTTTACATAGAGTGGACGAGACCCTTCCGCAAGTCGTCTCAGCTTTTTGTGGCAGTAGCTGACAGAATGCGGGGGAAGCCCGTCTCTACACAGCGGATTGCGGCATGGATAGTGGCCTGCATTAGGGAGTGTTATAAGCTGGCTGGAGTGCCTCCCCCGAGGGTCACAGCCCACTCGACCAGAGCCCAGGCGGCGTCAGCAGCCTTCCTCGCAGGGGTCCCGATCGCAGAGATTTGTAGAGCAGCGACGTGGTCCTCTCCCCATACCTTTGCTCAGCACTACGCTGTTACCCAGCAGGCTCGGCAAGACGCGGCGGTTGGCACAGCAGTGCTGCAGTCGACGTCCCTGTGACGCATCCCACCTCCAAGGTAAGGCTAGTGACTCACCTACAAGGGAATGGCCAGGAGCAGCACTTGAAGAAGAAGAAGAGGTTGCTTACCTGTAACCGGTGTTCTTCGAGAGGTGTGCTCCTGGCCATTCCACTCCCTCCCGCCTCCCCTCATATAGTGGGGGTAGAATTAACTGAGGAGGGAGGGGGCCGGCGGTGCCATATATAGGGAGTGGCGTTGGCGCCACTCCAGGGGGCGCTATTGCCGGCCCTGTGGGGCTATGGGAAAATGTTCCGGTGTGCCGTGCACGTGGCGTGCAGACACCTACAAGGGAGTGGCCAGAAGCACACCTCTCGAAGAACACCGGTTACAGGTAAGCAACCTCTTCTTTATATAATACTCAGAACAACCACAGCATTTGGTATCCTTTTAAATGGTATCAGGAGAGTGGGGGAATTTATCCCTTATGCAGTGTTTTTCTTTAGAGTATGAGATAAATTGAGCACTCAAAAGATAGATGTATGATGAGGCTGCCTAAATTGTTACATATTTTGTAAGCAAATAGAATTTTATAAATATTCTGTATTTGGAAGATAGTGCAGGAAATGTTCCATATGGTGTAAAATTTATCACTTTCACATGAAATTTAACATAAAATATTCCATTAAGATATATTGTGCAACCAGATTATATCAGAAAGGTATTCTGGAGACAAAAGAGATTCCAAGCAATGGCATTCTATAGGAGGGGCTTACTTGTTTTCTACTGGCTGGCCATACTTGATCAGTTAGTAGGATAAGTGGGCCTCTGAGGTGTTCCATTCCATTGCTAAGCTGGGTCATGGTATCTTGAGCTGAGCAAAATATAGAAAAGTAATCTGTAACTCAGAACAAGGTAAACGTAATATTTTTCTCTTGTGATTTCATTAAAATGAAAAACAACAATCTAATGAAAAATTCAGAAATTTGTTAACAGATGGTTTTAAGTAATCTAAAATAATCTGTCGGATTAAAATAAGTATGAAGAAAAAATGCTATAGCTTTTTTGGTTTCTTAAAGTCATCTGTTATCCAAGACTGTATTTAGCTAGCTGGACTCTTAATTGTAAGTATTAAAATAAGTTCCTTTCTGGTTTTGATAACATGACTATGACTAGTACTATTACATTGTATGACACATATATGTTTTGGTGACTTTGTACCCCCATGCACATTTTGTAACTAACTGTCTACTCCAGTGGTTCTCAACCTTTTGCAGATAGTGACATATTTGGTGGCAAATTGCAACTGTACAGGACATGCCAGTCCAGTCACCCCTGGCCAAATTCAGCCATTTCCCCAACTCTCCGTGACACACTTACCACTCTGTGGTGGCACAATAATGTGTCCCTACACAGTGGTTGAGAACCACTTATTGTGGTTTAATTTATATCACTCAGGAGTGAGAATAAACCACTCGCTGAGTAACATAATATACACTGACCTAAGCACCCATGTGGACAATGGCGTGTCAGTGGGAGAGCTTGTCTAATTAACTTCTCTAATTAATCCACCACTCGTTGGAAGTGGATTAATTAAGTCGACTGCCAAGGTCTCTCTCATTGGCTTACAGTGACTACAGTAAAAAGTTTATGAAGGCACAGCTACATCGGTGCAACTGCACTTCTGTAAGTCCTCTGGTGTAGCCACAGCCTAACTCTTATACCTTTCCATCTTTTCCATTCCATCTTCCTTCAGTCCCCAACTCAGCACATAACGGTTATGAAGGAACTATCCAGCGGTCTCATCGGCCTTCATATGAAGACAGAGTTTGCTTTGTAGCTACGGTTAGGTTAGCTACACCTCAGTTTATCAAGGTATGCTTGGGATTTTCATTTGTACAAGTTAAAGCAAGTGTTTACGACCCTTTGTACACATTCAAGATGTGCCTCGATCATGAAACTTTCAATTAGAGTGACAGTACTGTATTTAGGACTACTACTGAAAGCTTTTATGAATCTTTTTATGTGTAATCATACATTTCCCTTACACATTTTATGCAATGTATGATGAAGCACTGAGCAGCTTTATTTGAAGTTTCCATGAACATTAAGTGTCCTGCAGTACTTACTGAATCCTAGTTAACAATTAAAATGATAAAACTTTGGATTGGTGTGTCTGTCAGGAGTTTTCTTTCTCTAAGCAGGTTGTTCTACAATTTACTTTTATTTAGCTTATAAATATAAAGTAATCTGTATGTAAGAAAAGTATTTTAAAACAGTATGAAAGGTCATATTCTCCTTCAAGTAGCATCCCAGTGGGTACTTCACTCTAGGTATTGTAGCTTCCTGCATTCTTGCTCAGAGATCTTTCTAGTTGTATTCATCATGATCACACATGCGCAGCATTTGTCTTGTGGCACTGTTAGTGCCAACAGCTACACACGTGTGACCCAGCCCCTCAACCCCCCTCGGTTCCTTGTGATCCATCTGGATTTGAGACAGAATCCTTCATCAGCATGTTTCTTGGCTTGTCAAATCTACAATAAATCAGAAGTTAATTAGTTTTTTAGTCATAGTTACCTTAGTCTACTATAGTTACTACTTGTCCATTTTTTTAAATTCCTTTTTCCTCTTTTTTTCATTCTTCATAAATTACTTTTAGAATAGGACTTACCCCAGGTTTTAAGAGTTGTACGTCATGTAGGGAAGCCATGCCCATTTCAAATGGACACACTCAGTGTGTCATACTTGGTGAGACTCATGTGCCTCAGAAGTGCACACATTGTAAGAACCTCAAAGCGAGGACAAGGAGAGACAGAAATCTGAAGATTAAAACTTATTGTAACGGAAGAGTCTCAGACCAGCTTCAGATCTGGGAACAGACATCCCTCCATATCTAAGAAAAAGGCCTACAACATCCTGTGAGTAGAAGAAGCAGATCACCTGTCAAACGCTCTCTCATAAAATGTGAATGGTACAGTGTGTACCATACCACCTGAAAGCTTAAATCACTAGGGTGAGAAGTTGAGAGACAAGTCTAAAAAGTCCTCCTTATTCATGGTACACCCCAAAGATAAGACTGCCAAAATGCCTAAACAGACCATCACAGCACCAGTAGTGGCACCGTCCAATATCATGGCACCAGGTGTGACTCATGGCACACTCAGTGCTGGCAGATGTCTTGGTGCTGACCTCAGCAACCAAGATTGTGCCAGTACTGATATCAACTCAGGTACTGCCAGAACTGAATTGATCTACCTTGGTACTGACTGCAGACTTGGCACTACCATTCAAAAGACTATGTGAACAGTGCCACCCAGTGGGAGTCATCTTCCAAACAATTGGGGAGTGAAGATTCACGGGTTTATTTTGCACAAGGTGAGGCACTCTTTCTAGTGTGGTCTCTCGGCAATTTAGACATATGACAGGGAATGCTCTTCAGCAACAAGGGCTTCAATTGATCAACCTCACTACATGACTCAAAAGCATTGAAGACCATACCCCTTTTATGGTCCCTGACTGTATCCACCTATGCCATATCAGAAGTACTGGCGAAATTGGGACACATTGGTCCACATATTTCAGAGATTACACTAGGCCTTTACCTCTTATGCAGCAAAAGATGTATTATCTGGACAGTCATCTGCCACCACTCCAACTATGATGAATGAAGATCTTCAGTGTGCGGATACAAGCATGAGAGCAGGACAGTCATCTCCCAACCATGAATTATCATCCTCTGAGGATGAAGTACTGATTCCTCTGACACCCACACCTATTGATGACCCTAAACAGTTTAATGAATTCTTAAAGAGAGCCATAAAGGACCTTGACATACTACTAGAAGAGGTTAGAGAGTCATAACAATCTCTTGAGGATCTTGCATGCATCTACCTAGACCAAATAGTGCTCCCAATGAATGAAGTGCTTATGGAATCAGCAAACATATAGCAAACTCCCTCCACCATTTCCCCCACCAACAAAAGAATACTTTGTTTCAGCAAAGGGTGTGGTATTTTTATTCAACCATACCCCTTCAAATTCCCTAACAGTGGATGTGGCAACATACAGAAGCACACAGCCCATCTCAGATCCATGCCACATGATAAAAGAATGGAAAAGACTGGATCCACTGGGGAGCAAAGTCTATTCTTCCTCCACACTCCTAATGCAAGTATCTAACTCTGAGGTACTACTGTCCAATTACGTTTTTAACGTATATGAAACATTCTCAGTTTATTAATGACATTCCAGAAGATAAAAGGGATAAATACAAAACACTGATTGAAGAAGCACAGTTAGTAACCAGAATATCTTTACAGGCTTCCCTGGATGTAGCTGATATGGCTGGTAGAACAGCTGCCACTGCCATAGTCATGAGAAGTGTCTGCTGGCTTTATGCTGCAGTGCTTTCCAGAGAGCTCCAATCCAAAATTGAGGACCTCCCCATCAGTAAGTCAGTTATTTGCTGAAAAGACTGACGAGGGCCTCCACTCTGTGCAGGACTCCAAGGCAATGCTTAGAACTCCTGGCATTTATACCCCTAGAGCAAACAGAAGACAATTGAGATTCCAACCTTACACAAAATGATTCCCCTTTCAGTCACAGCACAGACATCAAGACACACAAAGAGGAAGACAAAGACCATATAGAAGGAAACAATCCCAGTAACAGTCATCCTCCTCTTAGTCACCCTTCCCAAACAACATTGTTGAGGAGTTGGTCAAGGTCTGCGAAAACCTTTCCCAGAAACAGTGCTACAGTCACCTTTAACAAATTTTGAATTCTGCCTCCATCAATTCAATACGAGCTTGGAAAGCATTGTATCAGATTAGGTGGGTACTAGGAATTATAAAAAATGATGTGATAGGCTGCTTCTCAGTTCCAGTCTGATGTGTCGCTGTGACCTGCCCTCCCCTCCCCCCCCGTTCTCATTCCTGAACCTCGATTTTTCCTGCTTTGCCAGGTGACCACTCATTCCTGTCAGTCCATTCCAACCTCTCGCGTGCAGTGAGTCCCAAGCAGTAGGTGTATGCCCTCTAGTTACTCAAGGGACTGTCCCCAAGCAAACACCCCCATCCCCAGAGACCACCATGGGAGCCACTGTCTGCAGAGATTGGGACCCACTCACAATCACTGTACTCTCAAGTCCATCGGTTTAACAGAGAAATGGATCATGCTCAGCCTTCTTCATTCATACCCTCTAAAGACCACACAGCTTTAGATGAAACTACTACTAGAGTATTGATCACACTATAATTTGAAGTGAGAAAATGGCCAGTCATGGCAGAATCACTATATAAATGAGTCAGGAGTGACCACAAGGAAATAAAAGGTAAAACATGCATCTAACCTAATATCTCTACCTAAACTGACCTCATAGTCCAAGTTTATGCTCAAGGTGTTCGGCTGTCAGAGGCTTGTACAGCCAGTCTCTGCCTGAGACCAGGCAGGGCCTAGATCTTGCTTGAAGTTGTTTCAAAATGGAGATCCTCATGCCCCAAGGCCCAAATCCCTCCAGGTGTGTGTCTTTGTTTTCACTCCCCCTCACTCTGCCCCTTCTGGGCAGAGGTGATCTCTTTGTCTGGTCTGAGCCACCTCAGTTAGCATATCTTTGTTTCCTTCTCCAGGTACTTGCTTGCTGCTGGGAGAGAGCTCTTTCTGCCTCCCACCCCCATGAGCCAAGGAAAACGTGTTTCATTTCTGTGCATGTACATGAGACTGTAGGAAACATGATATCATACTAACCATACAGAATTGGTTAGGTGTATCCATAAAGAAACATTGCATGGTATAACTGGCAACAAATCATACAATCACAGTGTACAAGTGAACAGGAAAATCATATAGATCATAACCCAGTGTGCACAGATGTGCACCCTGTGACAAATGGCTACACCATCCCATTTATCTCTAGACCTCCCAGCCATACCCTTCCCAGTTCCTCTTCAGGGACCCATCTCACAGTCAGATTTTGCACCAGGAGATGGATCATCTTCTACAATTAGGGGTGATAGAGCATGCACGGTTACATCTGAGGTGGAGGCGTTTTTATTTTCCCTACTATGAAGTTCAGAAAAAAAAGAGGATGAAGATGGAGGTCCATTTTAGATCTCAGGGCACTACAAATTTGTAAGGTGGCAGAGATTCAAACGCTCACTGTTTCCACAATCAATCCAACACTGGAGAAGGAAGACCAATTCTCAGCCCTCAATCTACAAGATGCATATTTTCATGTAACCATACACCTTGCACCCACATTTCCTCTGATTTATATCATTTGGCAACCATTATCAGTACAAAGTAGTACCATCTGACCTCTCTGTGGCACCGAGAGTATTCTCCAAAATACTCCGAAATAGTCAGCACATCTCAGGAGGCAAGGGATAACCATATTTCCATATCTAATAAGAGTAGCAAGCAGTGCAGCAGCGACACAAGCTATGTATCACAAAATATTCCTCTTTCAAAGTCTGGGTCTAAAAACAAACAAAGAAAAGTCCACGTTATAACCAGCACAAATAGTGGAATTTATAGGAGTAGAACTGAACTCCAAAACAAAGTGTCACTACCAGCACCCAGGTTCTAAGCCACCATAGACCTCATAGCTTTCATCGCAACTAACTCAGTGGTAGCAGCCTACGTGATATTACAGCTTCTGGGACATATGGCAGCTGTAACTTTCATAGTGCAACATGTTGTGCTTTATATGAAGGGCTGTCAAGGGTGGTTAGCTTCTGTTTACTGACAAAACAAACACAGCATAAACAAGCTATTGAATGTACTGACACACATCAAAGACTCACTGTCATGATAGACTAGAGAAAAAACTATTATATAGAGCAGGGGTTCCCAATCTTTTTAGGGCTGGGGACCCTGTTTGCAGGGGAAAGAAAGTCTGCGGCCCCTTGGGTGAATGCAGCAGCACCTCCACATAGGAAATGTGGCCCATGTGGGGGCAGAATGTGGCCAACTGCTCCCCACGGCCATGACCCCTTCCCCTGAGCTGCTGCAGCCATGGTCTCCTGCGCCTGCCTGGGGAGCTGCTGCAGCCATGGGCCCCTTCCCGCTGGTTCCCCTCCCCAACCCGCCCCACCCCGGTCCCTTCCTCCCCATTACTTGGCCACTGGAGCTAGGGGCACCTGGCCACCCCCCAGACTACTCTGAGCATGATTTCCATGCTCAGGGTGGGAGTTCTAAAAACTCCCAGCCTGGGAGAAGCTCCCTGCTGGCCGGCCAGAAGCCTGGGTCTCCCTGGCAACTGAAGACCCAGGAGGCATCTGGCCCTAGCTTCCTGCCTGCCCGCGGATCCCTTGGAGCCACTCTGTGGCCCCCCAGAGGTCCATGGACCACAGTTTGGGAACCACTGATCTAGAGTCCAGTTTCTTCAGTCCTAAACTTCTCTAATGATTACTATAGACACATCTCTCCTAGGCTGGGGAACACATGTGCAGAATCATATGGTATGGAGCAAGTGGCTGAAAATAGAAATAAAGCTCCACATAAACATCCTAGAGCTAAGAGCAGTATGCAGTACATGCTGCCACTTTCCGCAGCTCATAAGGAGCAAACCCATCAAAATAATGACAGGCAATGTAGTTTGCATGGTGTACATCAACTGCCAGAGAGGAGCAAGATCACACTTTCTTTGCTTAGAGGCCATAAAGCTTTGGAATTGGTATGTAAGATACATCACCATATCAACAGCATACCTGCCCAAAGGGATGAGTACCTCAGTAGGCATTTATATAAACACATGAGTGGTAGCTCAATGGTCAAGTTTTGGGGTGCATCTTTCAGCTATGGTGCCATCCCTTTTGGCAGCTTGACAGAATTGCAGATGTTATCTATTCTGTTCAAGAGTTGGCCTTGAACCCAACTCATTGGGAGATATCTTCTAGATAAACTAGAACAAAGGTCTTTTGTAAGCCTTCCCACAAATGCCTATGAAAGGAAAGATCCTTCACAAAATCAAGACAGACAAGACAATTGTGATAATGATAGCCAGGCAGACATAGTCTTCAGATCTTCTCAATGTGTCTGTCTGATCTTGCTGCCATGGAGACGTGATATGCTATCACAAGATCACAACAGGATATACCATCAGGACATTCAAAAACTACATCTAATGACATGGTTTTTGAATGGTTTGACCCCAAAGGATCACAGTGTTCAGAGCAAGCAAGACAAATCCTTCTAAATAGTAGTAAACAAGCAACAAGAAATACTTACCTGCAAAAATGATGTAGATTCCTCGTATGGTGTCAGAAATGACAGATGTACCCAGCAGATTCATCCATTCCGGAAATCCAGTAATACATTCTACAACTAAAAAAAATCAGGGCTATCAAATAGTTCAATTAAGGTTCATCTAGTGGAGATAAGTGCTTTTCATTACAAGGCCTATATCACTACTATATTTATACATCCCATGGTAAAACAAATTTTAGCTATCTACAGAGACTATTCCTAGTTATCCATAATCCCATAAATCCTTGGGATCTCATAACGCTCTCACAGAACCACCCTTTGAACATTGGTGACGTGTTCTCTCTTGATTATATCCATGAAAGTGGCATGCCTTGTGGCAATTGCATCCACCAGATGAGTGGGGGAACTGAGCACACACATGGCTACCCACCTTATATGGTTTCTCATAAAGATGAAGTGACACTTTACTCACCTAAGATTCTTTCCAAAGGTGGTTTCGGACTTTCATATCAATCAACCCTTCCACTTAACATAGTTTTCCCCAAAACCTCATGACGCAGCACAGCAACCTGCTCTGCGTACACTCAGCATTAGAAAGTCATTGGCCTTTTACCTGGAAAGAACGAAATCATCCAGAAGAGCAGACAGCCTTTTAATCTGTATTGCAGACCACTCTAAGGGTCGCACAATATCTAGTAAAAAAAATATCCAAATGGGTAACAAACATACATTAAACTGTTATGAACAAAAGCCTTGAAGGTTCTCATGGGAACCAAGGCCCCCTCAACTACAGCCCTATCCCCTTTAGTGGAATTTCTAAACAGTGTACCAATTACAGACATGCAAAACCACAACATGGTCATCAGCTTATACTTTCATTAAACATTATGCATTTGACCATGCTTCCATTAGCAATGCCAAATTGGAGCTCTCAAGACTTTCTTTTGTCCATATGTCAAATACTGAAGTCCCTCCACCAAATAGGGGCACTGCTCTTCAGTTACCTAGAGTGGAACATCCACAGGGGCACCACTCGATGGAGAAAACATTGTTACCCACCTGCAGTAACTGATGTTCTTCAAGATGTATCTCCCTATGGATGCACCATTCTAGAGGTTGTCGCATCCATCATCCTTGCTTGGAGATCTTTCCATCAGTATTCATCAAAGTCGTGCACAAACAACTAATGTCTCACAGTGCCGTTGGTGCCAACAGCCATGTTTTTGACATGCTGAGCACTGCTGGAAAGATCTTGGAGCACAAATGTGGGATGTAGAGCAGCTACAGTGAAGCACCCACAGAAACACACATTTTGAAGAACATTGGTTACTGCAGATGAGTAACCATGCTTTTTGATTACCTTTGCACAGCTCCCTTTGCATACCTGAGTGTCTGAAAATTAAGTTGTCTAATAAAAGTGGTATTTTTGCATGTCTGCTTATGGTTTTGCAAACTTAAGTTCTGCAGCTTATGACTTTTTTGCAATGTGGCCTGTAGGCCTTCTATTAAAATTCACACTATTTGATATTTGTCAACTGACAGTCATGTCTGAGTGGTAAATCAGTTTGCGTTTTGCTTTAGTCCTGATTGACCACAAAAATCTTTAATGTATAAACTTGGAACATTTTGCAAAGCTATTAATGCTTGCTTTTAAGTGTAAAGTAGATATTTATGAATTACATTGAGTTTGCTAGGTGCAGTGTTATGTCCAACCAAAATAAACACGTGCTCACTTTACATAATCTGTGGTTCAAGATCACTGCAACTTTACTAAAGAATTACGGTGAAACCTGCAAGACAAATGCTTACCTTGTCCAACATACAAAGTTCCTTCAATTCTTTGTAAAAAAACATAAGATCAGTTGAGGCAGTATACACAAATTGGAGCAAGATATAATATTTTACAATTATCAGTAATAGGACCTTGCCATAACATAGTAACAAATTCTATCCAAAACAATGTAGATTTCTAATCTATGCTATTTTCATCTATCTGAGTGTACTTCACATTGACGATAGTGTCAGAGAAGAGTTTTGCAGTTCATTAGACTTTGAAACATAACCCCAAAAGTGACTGAATTCAGTATGTTTCAGTGCCATGATTGTTGGATTTGATTTTGATGTTGTATCACTGTTACTCACTGAAGTCAGTTGAGTTATGCCAGTTTTGAGCTAGTATAATTGAAGTCAGATTCTGGCTCAATATTCTTTAAATACATTAAAAACAGTGAAACTGCCTAAAAAATAACTTCTAAAAATATGTTCCTGTGGATTTATTTACCTACTATGGCAAAATCTGAGTTTCAAAAGAGCTTCTAAATTAGAATGAAAAGATTTGAGAGACTTTTCTTAATTTTTTATTTTTAGGAAATGTGCACTGTTGAAGAACCCAATGAAGAGTTTACATCTAGACATAGCTTAGAATGGAAGTTCCTATTCTTGGATCACAGGTGCCGTTCCTTATAATAAAGTAGTACATAGTAACATTTCTTGCTGTAGTTGTTAGTATACACTAACCAGCATTGACTATTCATAATCGGAGTTGAGATTTAATCTTTTTATTTTAAGAGACAATATTGTAAACATGAAATAGATTGAGACTGATTTTATTTTTTAGATGTAAAAATAAAATAACATTAACTTCTTTATTAAATAGGGCACCTCCAATAATAGGCTATTTACCATTTGAAGTTCTGGGAACATCGGGCTATGATTACTATCATGTAGATGACCTAGAAAATCTGGCAAAATGTCATGAACACTGTAAGTAAACATCAAAGCTCTCTTCTACAAAAACTATACTCAAATTATGCATCTGTAAGTTATGTGAAAATCTTGTTAAATTATACTGAATTGTGTGAAATCCTGTCACTCAGGTGGCACTTTCTGTGGCAAAACCTCAGTTTTCTCCTACAAAATGTTTGATTCATTCACATACAGGAATCTGAGATGAGGTTTCATACCACAGCCATCAGATATAAAGAAATTATAAATTTATGGCTGTTGTAGCTGCAAAAAAATTGTAATATAAGGTAATGAAAACCCTTTTCTCCCACTGTGTGTAGTACTTAGAAAAAGAGAAGCCACTATTCATATCTTGTTTTAAGTTACTGTCCTACTGTAAGTCAGATTCAGGCAAAGATCTCTTTGTTTATATTTAGCAAATAATGTAAACAGCTGAATAATTGTGCCACTGAATTCACATGGTAAGTGAAAGCAAAGAAGTCTTACTCTTTTTTGTCTTCTAGTAATGCAATATGGGAAAGGGAAGTCATGTTATTACAGGTTCCTGACAAAGGGGCAGCAGTGGATTTGGCTGCAGACACATTACTATATCACTTATCATCAGTGGAATTCCAGGCCAGAGTTTATTGTCTGTACACACACTGTAGTAAGGTAACGTTGGTTTGTTAATTAATTTTAGAGATGTTCTCTTAATTGGCAAGTGTGTTGCTGATGTTTTTAAAGCATTGGAAAGATTTAAGCAGAGGTTAAAGTATAATTCGGTAGGCCCTGGAACCTTCCTAAATCGGCAGGCCCCCCTCACACACCCCAGCTACTTCCCACAAATGCCTGCCCCCCATATGCCTACCCCCCACTGCAGCTACTGCCCCTGGCTCCTGTCTTGCCACTGGTCCCCCAACCCTCTGCTGTGCCATGCAGTCTTTTCCTGCTGTCCCAGGCCAACCACCTCCACCATGCCCTTTCCCTGCTGGGCTGGCTTGCCTGTCCCTGAACCAGGGATTTCCCTAACATCCCCCCTTAAATCCCCTGCATCCCCCCCGAATTTCCCAACAGCCCTCCACTTGTCTGCTAGTAACAGCATTATACCAAATTAGTGAGCACCCCCTAAACTTCCCCCTACACACACACCCCCCCGGGCTACCTTACCTGGCCACCATGTCACTGGAGGCTGAGGCTCTAACTGAGCAGGCTCAGGCTGGAGCCCCAGCTCAGGCCAAGGCAGCTCCCTGCCCACCCAGAACGCAGCAGAATGGCGTTCCAGGGCCTGCTAATTTTAGGGGCTCAGCGTTGAGGCCCTTAAAAGTAGAAAATGGAGCTGGAATGCTGCGTTCCAGGGACTGCTATTTTAAATGGTGGGCCCCGGAATGCAGCATTCTGGTTCCGTTTTCTATTTTTAGGGGGTCCCGGAACACTGAGTCCCTAAAAATAGTGGGCCCTGGAACAGCGTTTCGCCATGTTCCACCTTACTTTAACCCCTGGATTTAATTAATAGTTTGTGGAGATATTGTGAAAGATTCCTGAGTGTTTATCTCCTTTATGCCATGAGCAGAAGTGCATATCTGAGAAGGTCACACTTTAAGACATTATTATAAAAGTACTTAGATAAGATATAGTAAATGTGGTTTGTTCTTTTACAGTTATGCAGAAGTTCGAGCAGAAAGACGACGAGAACTTGGTATTGAAGAGTCTCTTCCAGAGATAGCAGCAAATAAAGTGAGCTTCCCAACTTTCATTATATGGCAGGGGTCAGCAACCTTTAACGACCCCTCTGCTGGCCTCTCCTCCTCGACTGTCATCCAGTGCCAGCGTCTCCCTCCACAGAAATAAAAGTGGTGGCTGCCTGAAAATTTGGTGACAGCCATGGCTGGAGGTTGGGGGGCAGGGAAAGGGGTGCTTTGCTGGCATGCTGCTGAAAGAAGCCACTCGTGGAAAGAAGCTGCCTGGAGCAGCTCCTCTTGGCAGCATGCCTATGAATAGCGGTCCTTAGGGATGTCATGGAAAGAAGCTGCCTTGAGCAGCTCCTCTTGGGGGGTTCCCAGGCATGCTGAGGAAGGAAGCTATCCAGAGTGGCTCCTTGGCAGCTGCACACCACGGGGAGCAGCTGTTCCAGGCACTTTCTATCCACACCATGCCTGGAACATGGGCATGGTGGGGATCTTCCACACCGCAGTTGCCCATGAAAGAAGTTGCCTGGAGTGGCATTCAGTGGCAGGAGCCTCAGTTTCTGTGGCACTGCAGAGGGTGCCATGTGCCGCTCTGAATTGGCTCTCGTGCCACTGTCGGCGCACATGCCAGAGGTTGCCTACCCCTGTTATATGGTATCCCTTCATATAGTTGTACTTCTGATACTTTTTTAATCTGAAGGGAGGAACGTTTTTTGTCCTCTGCTGCTATAGTTAATGTGATTCTTCTTAACTATGAATTATTAGCTCATGACTCGAAGGATATAGGAAAGGAGTCTGTTTCATAATATTCCATCTTTGAATTCATCTTTATTGTTTTTGTTTATTACATTAGAATGTAGAGCTTAATTATTTTTGTTTAGTACTGTAGAATGCAGAGGCCATATTTGAGATTGGGGCCAAACTGAATGATGCAATCCCTTCCGTGGAGCACATACCTTCTGAAAAAACAAAATATAGATGGAGGGAAACAGCAGAGGGGGGCAGCAGTAGCTCCATCACATGGTCTCCATTCACTTTTTAGGCGTATCCAGAAGTGTTTTAGACTCTGATGGTGTTGAGGTGAGTCAAGGCAGGCTTTCATGATGTGCTCCCTTGGCACTCTGGCAAATTTCCCAGTGGAAATCTGCTGCATATGACAGAACTAACTCTCCTAGCATCGCTTCTAGCTCCTCCAAAAGAGAAACAGAGTACAAAGCAGTAGGGAGTGAGTTATGTTGCTGCAGAGGGAAGGAGGTCTGTGCAGCAACACAGGACTGGCACAGTGCCCACAGTTAACACAATTTTCCTAAATATCTTTGGACTCTGGTTTTCATGGCTTTGTCTTAGCTTTCTTGACATGGGTACAAACTCCATAAATGGAAACTCAGAAACTTAAACTTATTAAATGTTAAAAGGACATATCCTTTTCTGCAGATTTGTCTGTCAAAGGGTTGGTTGGTCCAGATGTTTGTTTAATTTTCTCAGCTGTGTTTGCTGACTGAAATATATTTGTTGTCTGTGTGCTGAAACACCAAATAAAGTCATTTTTATTTGTACCCCTTCAGAGTCAGGACTCAGGATCAGATAACCATATAAATACAGTCAGTCTCAAGGAAGCATTGGAAAGATTTGATCACAGCGGTACACCATCTGCTTCCTCCAGGAGTTCAAGGAAATCTTCTCATACTGCAGTCTCAGATCCTTCATGTAGGTGCTAAATTAGGGGAATCTGTATATTTCCTTTTCAGGGGGTAGGGTGGGGGGTGCTGTGTTTTTATTGAAATGTTAAAATATTTTAAAAATTTTAAAATAAGTTGTTAATCTAAAACACTGAACTTAAAAATTTTCCTCTCAGTGGCTTACCTAACAGTATTGCAGCAGTCTGAGGGTAACCTATATTGAAAGTTTCCAAAGGGATAGCCTTGTTAGTCTAGTCCAGCAAAAAAAACCAAGGAGTCATGTGGCTCTTAAAGACTAACAGATTTATTTTTCGCATGAGCTTTTGTGGGTGAAAATCCCATTTTGTCAGATGCTTCAAAGCATCTGACGAAGTGGGATTTTCTCCCACGAAAGCTCATGCGAAAAATAAATCTGTTAGTCTTTAAGTGCCACATGACTCCCTATATTGAAAGGTTTATCCAGAGAGGTTTGCATTTAAATGTTGCCCAGTAGAGATCCACATGAAACATTGGATATTAAAGTAAAACCCTATTTTGTATGATCAGGCCTATACAATTCAATATACTACTGGAAAATTTATCCTGAAGCTTTCACTCAGGCAAAACTCCCTTTTGACGTCTTGAAGTATGGAGTTACAGGGTCAGACTTATCATTAATTTGATTAACAAAAGGTGTTTTCACTTTTACATTGATCAGCAGCAGCAACACCAACAAAGATGACAATGGACACTAGCACTCCTCCAAGACAAAACTTATCTGGTCATGAAAAGGCTGCACCAAGGAGGTCATCGCTTAGTAGTCAGGTAACTCCACAGAGGAAAGACTGTGCAAAATCCATTTATTTCACTTGTAAATGAAAATATTTAAATCTTTAGTAAATTTTACATTTTTTTTCTTGAAGCACAAGAGTTTGAGCTGAAAGTGAAAATTTTTCAATCTGGGTGCTTGATTACCAAGATTGCATGATCAAGGTTACCTACACAAATGCTTTACACATGTGTTTAATTTTAAATGTTGAACTAAATGGGATTGCTCACCTGCATACAAGTTAAGCATGTGTGTCATTGGGTGATCATCTGCTATGAGCCTCACTGGGCCTCCAAGTGAACCTGAAATTGACATGTCCCTGCTTCAGTTTCCCCTTTCAAAGGACTTCCTGAATAACTTTCAAACACTTTTGTCCAACCACACCCTTCATAGAATCATAGGGTTGGAAGGGACCTCATAGGTCATCTAGTCCAGCCCCCTGCCAGAGGCAGGACCACTCCCACTAAACCATCCCAATCATGGTTTTGTCCAGCCAGCCCTTAAACACCTCCAAAGATGGAGATTTCACCACCTCCCTCGGCAGCTCATTCCAAGGCTTCACCACTCTCCTAGTAAAAAAGTTTTTTTCTAATATCCAGCCTCGACCTCCCTAACCGCAACTTGAGACCGTTGCTCCTCATTCTGCCCTCTGTTATTACCGAGAACAGTTGAGCTCCATCTTCCTTGGAGCATCCCTTCAAGTAGTTGAAGGTTGCTATCAAATCCCCCCTCAATCTTCTCTTCTGCAGACTAAATAAGCCTAATGCTTTCAGTCTTTCCTCATAGGGCTTGTGCTCCAGCCCTTTAATCATTTTGGTTGCCCTCTGCTGAACTCTCTCTAGTATGTCCCTGTCCTTTTTGTAGTGGGGAGCCCAAAACTGAACACAGTATTCTAGATGTGGCCTCACCAGTGCAGAATAAAGGGGAATGATCACATCCCTTGATCTGCTGGTAATACCTCTTTTGATGCAGCCCAGTATGCCATTGGCCTTTTTGATAAAAAGGAAGCTTACAGGAAGTGGAAGCTTGGTCAGATGACCAAGGAGGCATATAAAGATATTGCTAAGGACTGCAGGGATAAAATCAGAAAGGCCAAAGGACAAATGGAGTTGTGGCTAGTGAGGGATGTAAAGGATAACAAGAAGGGGTTCTACAAGTATGTTAATAACAAGAAGAGGATCAGGGATGGCGTAGGTCACCTTCCTCGGGGTCTGGTCTTTTAGACTAACATACATTCAAAGTAAGGTTCAGAATTCCTTCCTGAGTTCAGCAGCATACTCCCTTATCACATCAAACCCAAATCTTTCCTACCTGTAGTCTCTCTCTCCAAGTCCAAGGTTTCACTGATAGAACCTGCTTCTTCCCTGCAACTTTGTACTCCATTCTGGTCTCCCTGAGAATTCTTTCTCCAGCTTCCTGCTGATCAGGTGATCCTTCCTCAGGTGCACCTCCTTATTAACTTGGATTGAGTAGCCCCAAATCTCTTACACTTAAAAGGCTAAGCTGCCCCGTTATAAGATGCATACCTATAGTCAGGTTTGAGGTGTAAGTATCTGCTTTCTTTCTTATATAGGTTTTTTCATATACTAGGTATAACCAATCCAGTAACAAAGGTATAGAATAGTTTCCTCTAATTCCTGGAACTCTAAGGCTAATAAAAAAAATCTCATACATGCCATCTGCCATGAGCTGTTCATTGACTGTGTTTGATATGGGTTTATGGCAATTAGTAGCACAATAAAAGGATGCTGTCAACTTAAATATGTTTGATAAGTATCTTTACTTATGTTATTAACAACACCATTCAGTTATTATAGTTTGACAGTTCCCATTTCCTTTTCACAATTTGTTTTCCTCATTTGCTTCTAACATACGTCATGACTTGCATAAAGAGAATCCACGTAATCACTTGTACCTGCATGTTCATAGTGCTGCTGTTTTTGGATTTCAGACATTGCAGGGAACATTTATTTGCTTTAAAACTATTTTCTCCTTGAAATATCAAAATACAGTAGAAACAGTTCTGTTGTCCTTTTCTTTTATAAAAGTACGTTTTAACAAAATGTATTGTTTGTGCCATTTTGGAATTGATAATATCTTTTTTAAAAAATAGTTTTATCTAGTGTGAGACAGTCTGTTGGATAATTATGGTATATTTTAAATCTTAGCCCCTGAACACCCAGTCTGTTGGACAACCATTAGCACAGCCAATGATCTCTCAAGCTGCAACTTTACAGATCCAGCCAGGCATGTCCCAGGTATGGATTAAATATGTGTATTTATTGACTGAATCTTTTGGCAGATAACCGCATTGAGGAATAGTAGATTAACGACTTTCCCATTAACTGAACTGTGTGATGGAAGTTTATTTTATGCAAGTCATCATTACTTGCATTCTGTCTTGTGCTTAATTTAAGGTAAATAAATGTCTTCCAAAATGAATTTAACAATTTTCCCTTTGATTTTTAGCTAACTCTGCGGGTGCAAATAATTGTTTCAGTTTGTTGTTTAGTACAACTGTTTTGCTATTAGATCTTTAAATGTCCAAATGGCATAAATAAAATTGTCACTGTTGAAAGTTAAAATCTGTTTTAATAATTTAGCCCAAAGTATAAAAACCAGATTGATATTCAATGCATGCTCTGGTGGGAAGGAGGAGAAATTTGCAATGTAATAACATGGCAGTAGGGATCCATAGTAGCCTATCCCATATGATTTTTGTCCTGGTTATCCAAGAGACTTATCCACCATGCCCTGTCCTGAAAGTTGAAGTCAGCTCTTGCTGACAGTCCCTGGAGATCTACAGCCGAGTTTGTTCTTCTTCAGGCTATGTTTATAAGGCCATCTAAGTTACTTAAGCTTTTCACTGAGAGGTGGATTTGGGTGCAGGGTGTAGTTTATATGTCTTTTGTTTGTTTGTTTGAAAAAGTTTTTTGAGTTCTCTGATACATAAATTTAATGTTTAATTTCAGAACTTGTCATAGTTAATTAACTGTGCCTAGAGATTGTGACAGACAACACACTTTACCATATTACTAAAAAGGGCTTGATTCCCATTGCCACCGTGAAGGGGATCATGCACCTTTCGTAGGTCAAGTTCGTCTGTTTCTGATTCAAATTCTTTTAACTACACATGGTGCTGCAGCCTATGTTCCAGTTTTCAGCCCAGTTGGGAGCCATGCAGCACTTAAAGGATCAGTTGGAGCAAAGAACACGAATGATAGAGGCAAATATTCATCGGCAGCAAGAAGAATTGCGTAAGATTCAAGAACAGCTTCAAATGGTCCATGGTCAAGGGCTTCAGGTGAATTACAATTGGATTAAACACCAACTTTTTAGCTAAGAACTTAAATGACTTTCTATGTGCTGAAATCTACCAATCTAGTCAAAATTGGTAATATTGGAAAACCCTTTATTTATAGAATGTTGCTACAGTCTGTCAATTTCCAGGGAACAAATTATGCCTTCTATGTGTACAATATTTGGATCTACCAGTTATGAGATTATTTTCCCGTCATTGTCTTCATTTTCCTCAATTGGGGATACTGGAATGAGAAACACAGTTTCCAGTCAATTTTGGCTTTTTCAAAATTTTGTATAACTTGTCTTAGTAATTTTCTTCAAATGCAGGCCCTTTAGTTAAATATTTAGGGATCTAACTCTCTTCACACTAGATTTATACTGTTGTATCTCTGTTAGATATTGAACAGAGTTAATCCAGATTGAGACTGGTGTAAAAGAGATCTTAGATTATAATGGCGTATTATCCATTGCTTATAAGGCACTGTTAAAGCCTCTGGCCTCTACAATCAAACAATATTTCTGTATTTAATTGTATTTCAAATATATTGTATTAAGAATTTTTGTAACACTTTAAACCATCAAGAATTTTTTTAAAAAATTAATAATTTATTATTTTCTTAAAGATGTTTTTGCAGCAGTCAACTCCTGGATTAAACTTTGGTTCTGTGCAGCTTACTTCTGGAAACTCTTCTAACATTCAGCAGCTTACACCAATAAACATGCAAGGTCAAGTTGTTCAGACTAATCAGATTCAAGGTGGAATGAACACTGGACATATTAGTACTCAGCACATGATACAGCAACAACCTTTGCAGAATACAGCAACACAGGTAAAGTTTGTCAGAAGTACTCATGCTGGGCAGTATAACAACATGAAACAAGATTTGAAACCCATTATGGGGCCTGTTTAATCCTGCAGTGGTTCTCTATCTTGAATTTCCATTGAAGTGCATGGAAATTTAGAGTGCAAGAAACATGAGTTCATGCCCTGAATGTTTATGGTTGAAATTCATTTTGTTTTTAATTTCAGGAAAAGACTTAGATTTTGTAGTCTTCTCTTGACAGAAAAGTTATCAAATGTAAGTGATGAACAGTGAATAATAAATAGCTGTCTTTGAAGAACTCATCCTCAAGAGCAGACTTTAGCTAGTCATTCTCCCTGTTCATGTCACCTTTTTCAGTGAGCAGAGAAACTTGTTTAAGAATAGCAAAATGTGACTGTAAACCCATAAAATTGATTAGGAGATAACAAGGGCAGGTGTAGTACCTGAAAATCCTTCCAACTCACTTTTTTTTAACAGAGATTTAAAGGCAATAGTGTCCCTTTAAAATTGTAATATTTTATCAGTAAAATGTGAATATATCTTTGAAGCATTTGATTTGAAGTAATAAATGTAAATTTTAGTCAAGAATCATTCCAGATTTAGCTCTAGGGAGCTTTAGGTTGCATCTAGGTTTCTGAAACCTGTTGCATCTGATGAAGTGGGTTGCATCCCTTGAGAGCTTATCCCCCACCCTTACCTGCTCACACTGGCATGCCCTTTGTTCTTTATTCCTGCCACCCTCAAAAACCTGTTGTCGTCATGATCTATGTTGCCTTCAGTCCAAATAAAATGCCTGATAGAGCTTACTAAAGCTGATGGGACTGGGGTGCAAAATGACAGGCTCTGTCTTGTCCACTCATCCCAACACTTCCAGGGATTGTGCATCTTACACCTGCAATTCTTTCTGGCCCATCATTCTGCCTTCTTGTGCAGCTCTCATAATGTATAAGAGGTTTGGAAGAGGAGCATGGGACTGAGAGTGAGGAACTCCTGGATCATAATTGTGGCACTACCTCTTATTCACTGTAAGACATGGGAAAATTATTTCATCTTTATTTGGTCATCTGTAAAAATTGAACTAATATGTGTTTACATAACTCATAAAGTGTTGTAGGAGTGGATTAATTATTTCATATTTTGTAAAGTGTTTTGAAAGTATAAAGCACTACATAAGAACTTTTAGTATTAGCAATAATTATTGTACAATATTTTTATTTATGCCTGCATAGCAAGGTGTGCCTTTTCTGTATTTGAAAAGGGTGTTTATTTTTACATTTTTACAACTGTATTCAATTAATGTATTAAATATTTTTTTCTTAGCATAACCAGCAAAATATACTTAGTGGGCACAATCAACAGACTTCTCTTACCAATCAGTCACAGAATATGCTGTCAGCCCCCTTGTATAACACTATGGTGATTTCCCAGCCAACTCCAGGAAATGTGGTTCAGATTCCATCTAGCTTACCACAAAACAATAACCAGAGTGCTGCAGTAACCACTTTCACCCAGGACAGACAGATCAGGTAAATACAAAGGAGCAATATTCATTTGGGTGATTTTGCTAGAGTTCTGTGTATGTCAGTAGTCACGAGATATAATGGGAGAGGAGACAAAAGTTAAATCAGCAGTTTCATGCAGTTTTACTTAGTTTAGGCATCTGCAAATTTGCCCAAAGTGACACCTCTGTCACTTCATTAGAACTAACAACATTGAGGCAGTGGTAAAGAGGAGGGACTTTGAGGGCAAGATGTAGCCCATGGCATTTGAATTTGTTTAGTTTGTAGTAAACAATGGAAAATGGGCATATCTTGAATGGCCCTGCCAACGATACAGCTGGCACTCACCTAACTAAATGGGTATGGGAGAGGTCATCCAGTGAACCTACACCTGAATTGCTTTCAAACTAAGCTGATAAGACCTTCTAATATCCTTTTCCTTCAACAGATTTTCTCAAGGGCAGCAGCTGGTCACAAAATTAGTCACTGCCCCTGTAGCATGTGGAGCAGTAATGGTCCCAAGCACTATGTTTATGGGGCAGGTAGTGACCGCCTACCCCACTTTTGCTGCGCAACAGCAGCAGCCCCAGACATTATCAATAACGCAGCAACAGCAGCAGCAGCAACAGAGTCAGCAAGAGCAGCAACAGCAGCTCAGCACGGTTCAGCAATCGGCTCAGGCTCAGCTGACGCAGCACCCACAGCAGTTCTTACAGGTAACACAGCACTGCCTTGCAAGCTGTCAAATCACACAGACTCAGATAGTGATGTAAGCACATTCAGCATCTGCTGCAGGCTTGGGGTCTGAGAATGCTACACAAATGAACAACCTTGTTAATCTCAGAACAATCAATGTGTACTGGAGGAGGTTCTTTCACAGGTTTTAAATAAAGTCTCTTCCAATATTTACGGTTAAGTTCTTTTAAAAAAAAAAAAAAAAAAAAGGTTTCCCAGCCTATGGGCAGTAGTTCAGGAGTGGAGCAATGGGAAGAGGGGAGATTGTCACCCAGATCCACCTCAACTCATCATAAACATGCTTGCTTAATTCTGAGTGAAGAAGCAACCATCTCTCTGTAACCCTTCCACATTCAATCCAGGTTCCTTGGTGGCCCCCAGTGCAGTGACGTGTGAGAGCTGGCTCAAGAGGCAGAATGCCAGCTTAAGTGTCTCCCCTGCCCCTGTTGTAGCTGCAGAAGTACATGAGGGCCAAGCAGCATGGAGGTACCAGTGGATGGATGAGTAGCCTTCACATGAAGGAGAGAAGAGATTGAATCAGAAGGGAAAGAGAGAGTGTGGGGAAGGGGGAATGAAGAAAGAGTAATGCAGAAAATACATACTGAAAATAAATTATAAGTAAGAGGAATCAAATAAAGCCTGAAGAGAGGGAAAGAGGAGATAGAATGGACTCAGACCGGCATCAGTGATTCTGCAGGACTAGTTAATGAAATGACTCACAAGAAGACCTAGGGAAGCGGACAAGGGGTTACCCAATCCAGCAAAGGGACAGTTTGCTATAACAAAAACTTTGGGAGCCACTGAATGAAGATATAATCAGACTATTTAGAGCTGAAATTTTGCCTTCTTTTAAAGAAAGATAGGTCCCATACAGCAGCCCTGAAAAATCTGTGTACACACATGAGCATTCTGCTAAAAGGATGTTAAGGTTATGAATTAAGTTCTTGAAATGTCAAAGCTGAAGTTGGCTGCCCAGCCTTAACTGTGCTCAGATCATTAGAGGACTGTGTCCTGGTCAAGTCTTTAATTACAATTGCTGCATGTCCTTGTCTCTGACTATTGCCATCGTGCTCTATCACCAGCAGAAATCCAGTAGCTGCTTTACAGTTAGTCAGAAGCAGAAAATAGTAATATGCTGTAGTTAGCTAGTTTATTCTGAATGTATCTTCACTTTGTGCAATTGTAAGGGAAGGTAATAAAGGTCTTGTTGATGTTTAGCCTCATGTGAGAGTTTTAAAATGTAACCAGACCTGCATTTTCATAGGGATGGGCAATAACCCTCTCTTACTTACTTATTTTTAGACATCCAGGCTACTTCATGGAAATCAATCAACTCAGCTTATTCTCTCCGCTGCTTTTCCACTACAACAAAGCACTTTTACTCAGTCACACCACCAGCAGCAGCATCAATCTCAGCAGCAGCCGCAACTTTCAAGGCACAGAACTGACAATATGACTGATCCTTCCAAAGTTCAGCCACAGTAGCATGGGGATCCACTTCTTTTAGAAGCAAAGAAGAGCTGCTCCATAAACAGTTGCACTGATGATAGTAGAGGTAGAAGTCCAAAGGCTTTATAAAGTACAGTATTGAGGTCTGCTTCTAACTTCTGGGAATCTGTTAGCGGAAGAAAATACTACAAAATGTTGTGGAGGTACCTTAGGTACAAAACAGCAAAAAGATAATAGGGACATGGCCAACTTTGACAGTGTTTTTTTTTAGTTGTCCCAGTTTCTGTGTTCTAACGGATGTGCTGCCATGTAATAGCTTGTCCAGATCAAGTCTCAAACCCTCAGTGAACTGAAAAGAGTGCTAAAAATGTTGGTGTTTTTAGCAGTCCTGTAGGTTTGTCACGTGTTACAATGGATTTGCAGTTGCTCACAATAATGCTACAAATTCAATCCAAAAGACATTTAATTTTTTTTCAAATGATTATGGGACAAGTTAATATTTTCAAAATGTTGTGTGGAATCAGATTCTGTATTGTACAGATGTTGTAAAATAATGTGTATATGTCTGGATAAAAGGAGAGCAAAAATATTTTATATGATGCATGAAAACGTAATCTCGTTGTTTGTAGGTTTGAATATGTTTCCCTAAATTCTCACCTCATGCTGAAGACTAATATTTTCCTCTGTTCTACCCTTTTGTTTACAACATGATGCATCATAATTTTCACCCTTAATGTGGGCACAAGTCTCTTGTTTGTGCTTTGTCTGCAATGTCACAGTTTGTTCAGTGAGGTAGTGTGCTGGTTAGTGGAATTTTTGGGTTTAAATTATTGGTGAAACTTTGAACTGATGATTACACATCAGGGTTCAAAACATTCAGATTTCAGAAATATCATCCATCGTTTCACAATTACTCATTGTTTTTTGTTTGAAAAATAGGAATTTGCACTGCTTTATTGTGGATGGTTTGGAATTTTACTCCCCAAAGCTATCTTTTGATATAGTTCATAGTTGGAAATATTTATGTAAAAGGTTTTAAAAACTACATGAAAGTAATTTTCAAGAATGTGTCAGTTATAGGAGTAATTTGCACAACAATATATTTACATTTAATAACATTTTAGGCACTTTTTAACCACATTCTGTGTGGTGAGAATTGTAACTTGTTCAATTATGTTGGAATCTTTTTATTCTCCTTTTAAAATTAGATCTTTCTTTAGTCTGAACTGATTCAGGGTTACTTTAAAACAAAAACAAGAAACCCATAGTGCCTTGGTTTTAATTCAGGTGATAACATTGAACATCTTGAATTTTGTTGTCTTGAATCTGTTACGATTTTATAATTTTGAAGTCTTAGTACAATCTCAACAAATGCGTGTCTACTTCACGGCTATGTATTGTGTTCATGTATACAAGTATTTTAACGATCATCTGAGTTGAGATCGTGAACATTTTTAAAGAAGTGGCACACCCCCTCAAACACTAAAATGGAACAGATAGCTAATGATTTACCTGTAAAGTGTTCAGACAGTAAGGAGCACCACTTCTTAGTCGCTCCAAAGCAGAGTTTAGTTAACTGGGGGGCATAATCTAATATTATTTAATCAGATTGGGTTCAAATTTATTTTACTGAATGGAAAAATGAAGAGGTGATTAGTACTACATGTATAACACTTAAGAGTATGGACTAAAAGGGGTTACCACTAAACTAAGACTTCAGAAGGCAGCCTCACTTTATAAAGGTAATAAAAAGTTCCAACAGAAATTATTTGCTATTTTTAAATGTTCAGTAGAGTTTTATGGTACTACTTCATACAAATCCCATCTGCAGAGGAAAATGAGTTAATACAAAGATAGATTTAGTAGTTAAAAGAGGAAAAATAATTACAGTTAATACTGAGGAGGGAAAGGTTTAGTCAAGAGGCTGAATGAAGTCAGAGTATTAGGGAGAAGCTGTATGAATGTAACCAAATTGTGGAATATTAACCATTAGGAAGTTTAATTGTATTGTTGGATGAACAAAGCTGACGGAAAGGTAGATGCAGAGACCTTTTGAGGCTTATTCCTAAAATTACCCTCAGCCTCTTCACTGTCATCTCCTCATCAGATTAGCACCCTCATCCTCCCACCCCTCAAACCATAAAGTAGCAGGTTGACACTGGATCCTGGGAGAATCAGAGTGGGAAAGGGAAGAGGGTGTAAGAAATAAAGAACCAAAGAAAACTGGATTGGTTTCTGCTCCAAGAAGCCTCTTGTGACAAGGAGCAGGAACAGATAGATACAAATATTAAACATATCCTGGAAACTTTCCACCTCGATGCTCTTTAAAGGGATTTCTGTCATTCCCTGAACCAGTATAATTGTCAGAAATATATATATATATATATATTTAAATATATTTAAGTTTTAGAAAAGTAAAACTGTATTGACTTTTATTTTTATTTCAAATTGCCTTGCTAATTCTGCCAGACCATTTCGCCTGCAACCAAAATTTAAGCTGCATTGACTAGAGGTCCATTCCATAAAGACTTTCAGTGGGAAACAGACCTGTTAGATAAAGGTTTTAACCTAATTACAATAATAAAATAGCATGAAAAAAGAAAACTGGGACAGCTTTATAGTACTCGTAGAAGTATAGTGTGGTGGTAAAACCAACTGATAAGCTGTAGCATTTGCAGTTACAGAAAATGCAGAGCACAATGAACTGACAGCTGAGAGCTTTAAATATAAGCTTCATTTATCCCCCCTCTCTTCACTGAAGAAGTCCTTTCAGTGTGCTGTTGTCACCCATACAATAAAAAGGCAGCCTAGATATGAGAGATTTTATTTTAACATAGCTGTTGAAGGAGGCAAAGAGGAAACGTTCTTTACTTTGATCAAGAAGACTTCCATAAGCTCAGATGGAGAAGTCATGCCAACATGAAACTACACTTTATCTGCTAGCTTGATAAAGAGAAAGGGAATTCTAAGAGAATGGAAAATTATTACATACCTTTGAAAAGCTCTTACCATCATTCAGCCAAATGTTAAAAAACACAACAAAAAAACAGAAGAAACATACAGTATTTCACCAACTCTAATTGGTGTGGATGCTCTGCTTTCTGTTTCTCTAACTATTCCAAGATTTGTGGTCAAACGAGGAGCTCACTTTTGCTCCTATTAAAGTCAGTTGCAAAACTCCATTGATTTCAGTGGGAAGAAAACTGGGCCCTAGTCTTTCTTGTAATCAGCCTGCTGCTTCTGCCCATCTTATTCGCTGATGTGGCAAACTTGTTATTTGTGACATCCCTAAAGACACCACAGCAGCGAGTCTGTGATGTGTAACATTACTGAATGACTCTGATAGGAGGGAGGAAGTTAGGTAAGGAGGAGAAAATGTATTATGGATAAATGCCTTGGGGACATACAGTTAAGTAAAATATTGTGCTGTATTTTCTTAATAGAGTTTTGAGGAAAGGGTTAGTAGGTTTGCCTGGGTTGGGTGAGAACTCAGACGCCTCAGAATTTCAGAGGGAAAAGAAATATAGCTATTTTTATATTATTTAATATATATATGTTATATTTGTATATAAATATGAAAAGATTATTGTAAGAACTCTCCATATGCCTTCCATTTTATCTAGAAGTTTACGTCCTGGGGCTATGGCTCCAGTGCATCACCATCTTATAGGCATTATGTCTGCAGCCAACCAATATCAATGTTCCAGTCTCCATACAACATAGGCCCCAGATCAGCAGCACGCCTCGCTTGAAGCATGTGAGTTAGCCCTGTTTAAGTCAGTGCTGATGAACCCTGCTGAATAGGGTCCTAAGTAAGTTGTCACCAGTGCCCTTACTGGCAATTTTTCATGGGAAAAGGAGAATCCCTCGCAAGATTCAAGTAGTGCAGTTTAAAAAAGGGGGAGGGGGGATGGAAAAATGATAAGCACTTTACTGAGGAGAACCGTTAGGAAACCAGCTAACTGTTTTAGGCAATGGGATGGTTCAAAAGGGGCCCAAAGGAATCAGAATGTAGAAAATTATCAAAAAGAGACATTTCTGGAAAATGTTTCTCAATGTGGTGATCCTTTGAGGTTCTAAGTGGGAGATTAAAAAGGCATCAGAAAGTGGTTGACTTTATGTTCTGATATGACCTGGAGAAAGGCTAATTCTGCATGAGTACTAGCTTCTTTTAGAGATTTCTTTTCAAGTTGCACAATTGCCTGTGAAGGAGAAATCATCAGGAGTCGTCTTAGCCTGTTCAGTAATTCTAAATGGCCCTTGGGATTATAATTTGAATTGAAATATGTATAGAGGGTTTACAGATGTGGCCTTTAGTAGACTGTTGCAGTCACCAATTCTAAAATAACATGTATTTTTAGAGAGAAAACCAGATGTTTTTATGTGTTTTAAATGTCATGGCATCATTCAATGTCAGCACATGCATGTTAGATTCATGAATGTCTCCATCTGAAATCGTTCTGGAAATAAAGGATTGTGAAGGGTTGGAGAAATGATTATTTTTGGCTAAAAGGGAGAAAAAGACTAGCATAGTCTGCAATCTTCTTTTTTACTCATACCCAGTTGAAAAAAGTTGAAAATTATTTGAAACTAATTGGGAAAAAGGATTTTGTATGCACTATATTTGAATGTTGAATGGCTCTTAGTAAATGAGATGAACTTTGAGAGACATTTTTAAATGAAATCTGGTTGTCCATGAGACTTTTTTTAAAAAAAAAAAAACAAAGCAAAACCAAAACCCTGATTTTAACACTACATTCCTTGGTGTGTTTTTTTTTTCTTTAATAAAGTAATTTACAGGCTCTGTTTGCTATGCTTCATGCTTTGTCATCTGCATGGGTTTTGTCAGCATGGTATGCTGTTTTTCAGCAAAATTGTACCTATAAATAAAAAGGAAAAAAAAAGAAACAAAACAAAACACTGTGTATGAACAAAATACTATGTTGCCTAATATTGAGATCCCAGCCGAGTCTGAGAGATGCTGCACACAGTAATAATAGACAATCAAAATGGGTGACTATTTATGAAAGACTTTGGGGAATGGTCTTAGAGGAGTAACTGCTTTGAAAGCAGTTAATGAGGTTTTTTTAACGAGGTAAAATTACTTATTTTAAAATTTATCAAATTGAATTGAATTTTGAGTTTATAAGCAGTGTTGATTTCACAGTGTCTTGAGTTTTGTTTTTGTTTTGTATTTTCTAACTGGCATTAGATTTGTATATGTAGAAAACTAGTGCCACTCATATTGACATCAGGAAATGTAGATACAGTTCCCTGGAGTTCATGTGACCATTACTGTCAGTTTTTTAATTGAATAAATGGCATTCATTTGAAATTCTACTTCTTGTAGCTTCTAAGGTTCTGGGAACTTTTCTAACTTCACTGTTACATCTTGGAGGATTTCATAGTTCAAAATCTCTTACCATTTGAACAAGGATATCAAAGGCATTTCCTTTCTAATCTCATCTGCTGTATCGCAACAAAGAACAGTAATATGGCAAATTGGGGGGTGAGGTGATATAAAAATGTATATTGTGCTTGCCTATTTTCTGTATCACTTTATAAAATGATGTCCTGTCCAGAAAGCTACAGAGATGTCAGTGTTTCTTGCATCTTTTGATGCTTTCAGCCATTGTGGAAGATAAAACTGATGGCAGACTGTATGCAGCATATGACCCAGTGTGGGGAGGTTTAACTATAAACCTAAATTTGGGAGATCTGGGGTGGTATATACAACAATGTGGTGGTTTAACAGATCCTGCTGTCACTCTAGACCAGTGGTTCTCAGCCACTGTTGGAACACACGTGTGTGTCACAGAGAGGCATGGAGATGACTGGATTTGGCCTGGGATGGGTGGCCTGGTGTGTCCTGTAGGGTTGTGATATGCTGCCAAATGTGTCCCAGCCTGCACAAGGCTGAGAACCACTGCTCTAGAATAGCTCTGTTTACTTTTGGTTGGCTCTGGTGGAGTTGCACTGGAATAAAGAATTTGATCTAGAAGTGTGAGGTTGTATAGAGACCCTGAAGCAAAAAAAGATGGCAATATGCAAATTCCCCCCCCCCGCCCCCCATTTCTGGGCAACTATGACAGCAATTAATTGTCAGAATGTTAATCGTTTTATGAAAGGAGTTAGACTGTACTGGAGCATGCCCATTGCTGACAATAGGTGCATGGAAACTGTTGCTGAGAACCTAATGTAGAATTATCTATACAAATTCATTAGCTGCCAAAACATGCCTGCACCAACTGGTATCATGTCATAAACAGACAATCTGTTTTCTTACAGCAGAATTTAGGAAATAGCCCTGCATTTTTTCCCATAAACTTATCAATCAGAAGAGCTGTAATTCAAGCTACTGATATAATTGAAGCAGTGCTATTTAATAACATTTTGCTGTTGTGCAGGCTTGGAAACCAGACTCATTCAGACAAAACCATAACTGGTGAGTGTTTGTAAAGATTAACCATCCAAAATCTAATTAATGCAGCACATTTTTCTGTCTCAAAGGGCTAGTAGGGAAAAGTTTAATTTTTTTGTAATGTCCTATTGCTGCCATATCTAGTAGTAGGTGAAACATGAATGAATAATTTTGCACTCTTACTCGTTCTGTACAGCGTTATGGGATGCACTGGTCTCTCCAGTACTGTCACTTCTGCTAGTCTCTTGAAATGAATTGGATCAAATGCCTCACAGTTAATTTGGGGAAAATCATCATCCTAGTCAACTAGAGGAAACAAAAAAAAAAAAGATGCTATGTTTAGAGAGGTGATACCTGAAGGAATGAAAATGCTGTATTTCCTTGCCCAAGAACACTGCTGGTGTTGCAAACACTGCTGTGCTAGCAAACTTGGTAGGTTAACCACTGATGGAACTATTCTGATGATTGCCACGTTTGGACGTGGTGATACAGATAGAGTTCAGCAGTGACCTATGTAAGTATAGGCAAGGTCAAATAGTGAGATTAGCTGTGAAACTTGATGGCCACAGATGCCAACAGTGAATGACAGGACTGAACAGATCTGCTTTCATTATTTAATCTCCCAGATGAAGCGATTTTGTTTCTCTTGTTCATAGGTTAGGGTGTTGCCAAGTTCTAAAGGGGCAGCTGTGTTAGTTTAGTTCAGCAAAACAAACAAGGCATCCTGTGGCATTAAAAGATTAATTTAATAAATAATTTTGTTAGTCTTTAAGTGCCACAGGACTCCTTGTTAGATTAGAATGTGACCTGTTTACCTGCATAGAATGGCCTGTCATGAAGGACTCAATACGTCAGCTTTACTCATAAAAAGTCAGTGGGGCAACTCACATGAATAAGGGCTGCACTGAAGGACAGACAACACTGGAACTTTGACTGGGGGTGAGGGGCCTTAGCCATATTAATTACTGACTTGATTAAGAGCTCCATGCCCCAAACTGCTGCAAACACTGGTTTTCAGCTGTAACTGCAGGGCAGTGCAGGGAACCTGTACAACAGCAGTTGGTTCCGCATCATTCTCATCTACAGTCACTGACTCTCATGACCACAAAATTTACATGTAAAATCCATTAAGTAGTGGTGCGTCAGAGGTGTAAGCCCCCATTACCAGGCTTTTTCTGAACTGTACCTGACATATTCGTGTTGTTTTTGTGATATTGTGGGGTTACTAGGGTTGCAGGATATAAAATACCATGCTTGGATTTTGCCCAGTTTCTACTGAAAACATTGCAAAACATAACAAATTTGATGTTTAAAACTGTGGTGGTAGCTTAATTGTCATTCAGTGAACCTACAAAGAAATTAAATGAAAATTTTGTTTTACTAAGGCTAGCTTTACTTCTGCTTATTATTGTGCAGCTTTTGAAACGCTAAGCAAGCTTGTACTAACTGTTCTCTCTCCTTTAACATATTATAACTGATGTCTTCAGAATTACAGCTCAGCCCAGCTGAGCCTACCAGCGGCAGCAACCCCTTTGGCTGCTTCCATTATTCAAGCTGGGAAATAGTGTAAGTACCACATGCATTTTTCCCATGTGACTTACATTGGGGGGGGGGGGTTGCCTGCACTGAAGCCTGCATGCATGGTACACCACCTTGGTGTTGCACAGGAATGCCTTATGGGCAAATTGGTTATTAAGTGAGCTGATTAGTCTGTAATGCAGTTTCATTTTTGTTTATACTCAGCTGATCCCAATATTACTTCTGTATCTGTTACCTTCCCATGAACCGCAGAGATCCTACTAAATAGTTACATAAAACAAAAACAAACCTGTCATTGATTAGGCTTTTAAAGTACCATTTACGTGCAAGACCCACTGGCCTTCTGTAGGGCAGATACATGTTTTGTCCATTCAATGTGGGTTGAGGGCACAGACCTCTCATCCTAGGATTCTGCATTCATACCTCAATCTGGCGTCAGGAACAAATACAGCAAACAACGGGACAAGACTACAGTAGGTAAATGAAAACTTTATTTAATATTTCCTAACGTGTTTCAGATAAGAGTTGCTATAGTCTGAATATAGCTTAATGCAAGAGGTGTCAAACTCATTTGCTATGCAGGCCAGATTTGACTTAAAGCTGCTTCAACTGCGCTGTGCATACCATAAATCAAAATACTAGGGAGAGTGTGTGGTCCCATGGAGCAGTCACAGGCCACATGGCCAGCTGTTGATTATATTCCCTATGGGTACTGAGAGGGCAGTCCCAACCAACAGCTGAGACCAACCATTGGTGCTGTAACCAGGGTAAGGCAAAGATATGTAAAAATGTAACGGGAGGAAGCTGTTAGACAGGAAAGTGAAGTTGATCCTGAGTAAAGAAACAATGGGGGAGGGAGGGGGAGACGGCATCAGTATTTGTTAGACATTATGAGCTGACTCTCTGGTGATCATCTGTGCCTCAGGAAGGATTTTTACCTGCTACTGTCTGCACTGTAGCCTCCCTCAAGCACAGAGCTGAGGTAAGGGTTGGCTCCAACGTGAAAGTCCAGCAGAGGTTTTTGTGATGGAGGAAAAAGGTGCTTCTACTCTGTAATTAGGAGCTGGAGCAGTAGCTGTAGCTAGGACTCCCAGGAGTTCTCTACCAATCAGTGAGCCACTTATTCACCATCTGTAGCACTGTGACTTTCTAATTCTTTATACAGAATGGAACAATTTCAACAGGAAAGACTCAGCAAGTCCTGCACTATTCCCAAGTCACAGGAGCCCCTTGCTCCCACCTGTTCACCCCATCAAGCATAAAGGGGGACTGAACAGAGGTCAACAACAGGCTGAGTGAGAAAAATTGAGACCAGCCTCTGCCAGCAGAACTAGATGCCCCCTTCCACTCTGCATATTGATGCTGTATAGAAGAGGCATTCGGTTTAGGCCCAGGGCCAACAAAACCCAGCTACCAGGTTGTCACCTGGCTCTGCTGTGGATATACAGCAGAGTGGCGGCCTCTGGTGACCAAAAATAAAACTGCTGGCACTTGGGGGGGGGGGGGTAGGCCCCCACTCTGCTCATCAGTGTCACTGGCTGAAGAGCCTCCTGCTCAGCAAACATCTGTGAAGCCTGTTCCTCAGGTGCCTACAGTTAGGGTTACCATGGGTAGGTGATGTGGGGCTTGCATTAGTATTGTCATGCACACTGGTCTCTGGTTGTGAGTTAGGGTTTCCCTGGATAGGGGACTTGGGGCTAGGATTAGGGTTGCCCTAGGGTTTGAGTTCCTATGGGAAGGGGACCTGCAATGTGGGTTAGGGTTCCTGTGGAAAGGGGTCCACGCACAGGGAAGTGGGGCTATGGTGAGTGCTCCTACAGGTAGGAAACCTAACCCTACCCCATGCTCCCTATGGATTGGAGTCCACACTGTTGGATGGGTTTCTGTAGACAGCAGTCCCCATTGTGGAGTTAGGGATCCTACAGAAAGGACACTTTGGGCTCAGTACCAAAGGGGCAGCCCTGTTAGTCTAGTTCAGTAAAACTAAACACAGAGTTGTGTGGCACACACAGACTAACAAAATTTATTGCATGAGCTTTCCTGGGAGAAAATCCCACTTTGTCAGATGGTGTGACATTCCAAAGGCTAGAGGACAATGGGCTATGTGTAGGGTTCCTCTGAATGGGGTCCCCTCCCAAGGCCAGGGTTACTGGGACCTAGGGTTCCCCCCATAAGTTTAGGATTTCCATGGGAAGTGACTCAGGACTTGGATTGGTAGCACTGCAAGTACTGGTCTGTGCCCTAAAGTTCCTTTAGTTAGGCCTAGGGTCTGCAACCTGCAGCTCCAGAGCTGCACATGGCTCTTTGGCTGCCCCCTTGTGGCTCTAGGCTCCCCCCACCACTAGAGAATCCAGCAGGCAGCCCACACCAGGCTCTGGGTTACACCTGCCACTGGGGGGACCCTGCACCAGGCACTCTGGCCCAGCTCCTCCCAGGTAGCAGGAAGTTGCACCTGTTGCAGCTCTCGAAACATGTGTTTATTGAAGGAATTTTAAAGAAATGGCTCTTAGCTTCTGGGTTGCCAACCCCTGGGATTAGGTGACTTAGAGATAAGGTATGTTCCTATACTGCAACAATGAGGTGCAGATAAAGAGTCTGAGGCTGAGAGGGAAAAACAACAATTAGATTCACAACTTTCCACACATTCAGAAATCTTAGGAAGCAAGACAAGTAAAATTTATTCATAAGTTCAGTTTCTGCAGTTTGATGGTGATATAAATAATCTACTTTACCATTTGTTAGTACTTGCACTTTATCTGTAGTGCTGCATGGAAGACCGCTATTGCCACAGTACTTTTGGTACATCACACTATAATTCGCTGGCATGTAGACATTGCAGGTTTTTGATGAAAGTCCCCTCCCCCAACAAAGTTTCCAGTTCAAGGGTTTGTGGGAGATCCACATCTGTCTGAGGTTTGCAGTTTGGGGGAAGGAGAACAAAACCACCCATACCCCCATCAAGCTACACCAGCAGCTTTCAAACTTTTTTTCAGATCATTTATGGCTGTGACCCAACAGTTACATCTTTCAGCAATTCACTCCAGTCTCTTAGCAGCAGCAGCAGGGGGTGCTGCGACCCAATCCCAGAGGGTCTGCAACCCCATACTGGGTCCCATCCCTAAGTTTCAAAACCACTGAACTAACCCACGTTTAAAAGTGGAGGCACAGCCACTGGTCCTAGCCCCACGAGCTGCAGGCACTCCAGCCAGGTGCTCATACCATGCACTGGGCTCCAGCTGCTAGTCCAAGATGAGCTGGGACTTCCTCTTCTCTGTCAGCGGCTCCTTCTAGGTACAGCTCAGACCCAGTTCTGGGCACCTCCGCCAGCTCCAAGAAGCTCTCTGGCTGCGCCCTCTGCAGTGACCCTGGCCCCCAGCAGTTGGAAGCGATGGGGGCTGGGGCATGAAGCTGCCCCAAGGTAGCTATGACCCAGCCCCTGCAGCAGAAGAGGAAGTTCTGTCCTCCTCCCGCCCAGTTCAGAGTAACAGTCAGAGCCAGCAAGTAATAGGAGCCCAGCACCTCCCTGAGAGATTTCACAATCCGTGACATTGTTCAAAGCCATGAATTTGGTGGGGTCCCAATTATACCTCACACACCTCACAGGAATTCAGAAACCAGCTCCATTTCCTGTAAACAGCAGAGTGCTTACAGGTATATTTCAGCAACAAAACTGTGCAAAGCTGTCATGACATCTTTCCAGTCCAGCCACCAAGGCAACACAGCTGCTCTTGACAGGACCTACATAAAAAGTGACCTTCCCACACAGTGCACACAAGCAGCTCTCTGCTAAGAGAATTAGGTGAACCAGCCTCAGAAATGACACTGAAAATAACTAGAATGGAGACATCCTTTTATTTACATGCCCCCATTCCACTGTTAAAGAAAATATGAACACATCATCTGTAAGAATTGCATTATTGTTCAAAATTGGGAATGCAGCACTGTCAAATACTGACCATTTTATTACTATAATGCATGTTATACATTTCCAACCCAATACAAAAGCTGGTCCAATAAAGAAAATTTGATTGAGATAAACTGGATGTCGTTGAAACAGTAACTCAGTACTGTTGTCAACTGCATATCAAAGCCCCCTGATTAAAATATTTGCTATTTTACATTAGATCTAAAAATGTCAATAAGTGGCTCAGTCACTCAATGGCTTGGAAACTGCCTCAGGTTTTTTAGGCTACTGGGGCATCCTGGAAGGGAAGGATGTGGGAGTCAATGATCTTCTCCCTAATACTTTCTATTGGGAAATCTGTAACATATTACTGCCTGTTGGCAAGGAGGCTACTCACCTAGCCAGATGGATAAGCTCTAGAATAGACAGCAGTAGTGACCATGTGGAAGAAAGGAAGGAGGCCTCTTGTTTGTGGCTAAAGATTCCAAAAACCCATCTAATTAGGTTCAGCAAGCAAGAAAGCCCCTCAGATCCTGTGAGACGCCCAATCACCAGCTACATTACACCTTGCAAACCAGAAAGGAAGCGGATCTCCACAGCATAGTGTCCGTGAATTTGCCAAACTCACAAATCATTGCTATAGAAGTGCAGTACCTCATTTTCAGTGCTTGTTTAGCAACAATACCTGTACATTATATACAGCAATACACAAGGACAAGCTTGTTGCTCCCACTCCTTGCTTTAAAGACAATGAAGAAAAGGTTGTTAAAAACCAGACTCCGGGCTTATAAATAGTGCAGAAAATGCAAACGCCAAGAAAACAATTCCTCCTATGATTGTCACTGAAAGACAAAAAAGAAAAGAAGTTAGATGTTGTACAGATAAGGTTTAAAACAAGTTAAATGCATTTCCACCATGCCTCATGGGGGTTCATTTTCTTGGACCTGACTTCCAGACCAATATGCACAGTTCAAAGTTTAATTAACGCACCCACTCTGGAAGCTATTTCTGCCTCATACAGCACACTGCCAGTAGGTGACAAAGGGCACACTTTATCTAGCTGCACAGATGTAGATAAGGATGTATTTTTGACCCTTAAAATGAAACAATTTTATTATACATAAACCTAGAAGAAACATAACCTGGTCACCCAGAATTGAGATGTTCTGGCTGACAGGAGTAAGGAAAAAATCCCTTACTCTACATTAAGGCAAAGATGTGGTCACAAGGAACAAATGTTGGTTAGCACCATGAAGCACAGACCCTCCAGATTATACCTGCACTGAAACATTACAGCTCCACTTCCACTCACAAGAGAAATTATATGGTGATGATTCTTAGCAACATGATGAACTAGTCACTAGCTAGTTAAGTCACTTTGTACTGATGAGAAGCTAACAGTTCCTTGGCCAGTATAAACAGAAGACCACCTACATGTCATGAGTAAAGTTTACTTTTAAAAATGTGTGTATTCTATTGCTGCAGAAATGAATTTCCCTGACGCATCCTTTACCTTTTCTGGGGGCCAGAAAATAACACCGACATATTTGGAACAAGCTGTGGCCTGCCTCCCAGATGATCCCCGTTAGGCAAATTTTTATAAAAGCACCTGCTGCGCTTAGCTGATAACCTTTTTAGAGCTATTGTACATGTGGAGCAACTGCTTTTCAGAGCTTATGACACAGCTGGCATTTTCTGACTGGCCAAAACCCTTAGCAAGACCCAACATAAGCTACTAGAAGGTAGAACCCCCACTATTGTTTGCCAGACAGAATGCTTAGCATTTCTTACGCTTAACATTTTCTTCTACCCCCATCCCCCCAAAAGTGAAATTATGAGCCTTATTTTTGTTTATCTCCCTGAAAGTATCCACCTGAAACTCAAAATCGCAACAGAAAAAAAATCTCCCACATCATCACATATTAGGATTGAGTTCCTGGACTACAGCTCCTCCACAGCACAAGCAAGCACTAAGTTGCAAGGAATGCATGATCACAGCTTGGCTGCTTCTACTAAAGCTAGATCTGTGCTGCACACAACTTGTGGGGGCATGCAGGGTATTTGCATGCTTGCATGCTGCAGTGAAAAGCGGCTGAGCCCACACTGTGGAGTGTAGCTCCATGCGTAGGGGACGGGCCCCGGCAGCAGAGAGGCAATGTATAAAGAGCAGCATAGACGAGGCACTTCTTGGATGAGTAGGGAGCTATGTCAGACACATACCCATGTGGTTCAAGCGTGTCTTCATTCTACTCGCCTAAGCCATGCTATACTATCTATCCTGCTATTCATACCCATGTGAAGTGGTGAAGGGAGCCCCATATGTGTCCCACCTGCTGCTGGAAGAAGTGTGCAGCAGAGACATACCTTGAGAGCAATAATCCGCAGCAGGCACAGTAATGTGAAAAGCAGAGGATCAAGTCCTCACAGGAGTGAGGAGTGCTAAGGGTGACTGTTTGGCAGCATGACAATCAAAAATCAAGTTAGATGCTGCATGCTTTAAGCTCCTTTACGTATCTTCTTTAGCATTAAGAACACTGCCTTTAATTGCACCTCAAGAGCACATACAATCTTCATCCTGACAATCCCTGAACCTGCTATAGCTGTGCTAGTATTTTTTTTCTTCCCAATTAGAATAAGATTTCACTTACCAGTCCTAACAGAAATTTTTTGTGCTATCATCCTTCCCCCAATCACTGCTAAACCAGTGCACAGACAGTGTCCGACCGTTCCACCCACTGCCACACCATAGGGATCCTATGCAAATACACAAGATCAACATTAGCACAGTTGAAAAATCAAAAGGCTTCAACAGTCCAACCAGGGAAAAACGCATTTTCCTCTTTGCCAAAAAGGCAATGTAACCCCCCAAGATCATCATCAAATATGTTGCAGGGTTTTGCATGGCTTAATAACAATAGTCTCCTGCACAGCTGAGGAACAGTTACAACAGAAAACAATTTATAATCTGATAAACCAGAAGCAGCCTATTATGTTACTTTTCAAGGACCCTGGATTGACTGGTTTACCCTCCACTGAAAAGCAGAGGGGGGAAGAGGAGGTTTGCATCTAGCTAGCTGCCAAGCAACACTGCACAAATTATAAAAAGTATCAGTAACTCAAAAATTAGGAAATGTCAGATTCAGATTATAAAAAGGAACTTTTGGTAGTCAGCACACTAGTTATCAAAAGTATTTTGTCCAGATCCATGAGGCTAATGTACCCACTCTCAAGAGGCCACCCAAAGTAGTATAAATTGGAACAGGAAATATGTACCAAATTTCATCCTAGAGAAATTTTTATCCTATTCTAGGTTTACCATCAATCAGAACTTAACATCACTGGATGACATCTACTATTTAACAGATATCTAAGATTTACCGACAAACCACATTACAAAATTGAAGGCTTTATAGTTGAAATTTTGTTTTAAAATACGTTACTGGAAGGGTCAATAAGAAGACAAGAGAATTAGTCTGCTATCTGGAACAAACACTACCAGTTAGTGTTCCACTCTCCCCTTGTTGAGAAACTGAGTGTAAGAACTAGGACTGACTAAGCAGAGACCAGGACAGTCCACCGGCAAAATGTGTCTCATACTTATTCAGTGCTGGTTGACAGAAGATGACAACCGGCTGTTGCTTTTAGTTATGATTCCAGCCAAGTGGCAGAAGTCTCTGTGTGGTGGACTAAAGGTTGCAACCATGCTAATGACACATGTGGGTGTCAGTGTGATGCCACAAGATGGAATTCTTTTCTTTCCAGTTTGCGTTTTTAAAACTTTAGAAATTGACTATAAGACTACATTTACAATACATTAATTTCCAGAGCTGAGCATTCAAAAGGCAGGTATGCCAAACTTAAGGTTGCCTGTGTGACCTTAAGTCAGCTTCCTTGTGTGTATGTATGATGATTATGTAACTACATTATCACCTAACTGCATTATCACACACAACTTTTTCCACAGGAAGCCTGCCTCTTCCAGTGCACTGGATAGATAGGATTCACTTAATGAGCAGTTTCTCGATATTCTGGTTTCTCCTCATTGTCCCAGTAGCTACAAACTATGATTCAAATCCTTGCCCTGGTAACAGAATTATTATGAGCTATTCCCTGACACTCATCCCTACAGTATTGAGTGCTTCACAAAAATTATCTGACTTACCTTCACAACACCTCAGGTTAGAAGCTATGATGCAGAAAGAGGTTAAGGTCAAAAGTATTCACTAATTTTAGGTGTCCAACTTAAGACTCCTAAGACTTTATTTTTCAGAAAACTTAGCAAAAAGCACTTTACGTGTTCAAATCATAGTTCCCACTGACTTCAATTGCAGCTGTAAGCACTCAGCACTTCAGCAAATCAGACCCCAGGGTCTCAGGATGAGTACCTAGAAAGTTAGAAACAATTAGTGACTACCTGTGAGAAGTCTGGTTTAAGTGACTTGCCCAGCATTTTAGAGAAACTCTGTGGCAGAGCCAAGGGTAGAACCCAACCTTCCAGGAAATCACTAAATTGCCTTAACTGTAAGATCTTCTTATTTCTTGACAGTCTCCTGCTTCATTCACTATACATCTTTCAAGTTCTGGAATAAATGAAGCAAAAGTCCCAAGACGAGTTTCCTCCACTACACAAGCTGGCAGGTCTTGGGAGTCTCCAAGCAGACACCCAACAATCATGGATACTTTTGACAAACTTTCTGCTCATATCCCCTCATCTCACAGAGGTATTATGAAGATAGTCAGTATTTATGAAGTATTCATCTCCAGGCCAGGTCCATCCTGTGAACTGAAACATTAAGGTCCTGTGGAATAGCAGTACGCAATACTGTAATTAAATACTATTGTAATGGATATGCACAAAGAGGCCAAATTAAGGTTGCACAAACCAACTTTATTTTGGCATTTCCTGCCTTCCAGATGCTTGACTCTGCAAGCACGTGTGTGTGTGTAATATAACTATATAATAAGTGCATATATGAGCCGTTTCCATCTATAAAGATAATATTTCCCCCTTCAGTTCCAGCAGGTTAGAATCTTATGTCAATGTTTTAGCAGCATTAGTGACGTCAATAGATGGAAACAGTACTTTAAGGCTTATTTTTCAGAGCAGCTCACAATTAATAGTGGTATATAAGACAATACATTTTGCATTCCAAGAAACAGTCAACTTTCAACAATTTTAAAGGTTGATCAAATTACAAGTTCTTCTTTAAAGTTATAAATAGTTCTAATAGAAACATCTACCTAGCCTGATGTTTTCGAAAAAGCTTCTTAAATGTTTGTCATGCTAGTCCGTACAACTATCTTTTATACTGTACAGATGAAGAAAGCAACAACAGCTTTTTCCAGAGATGTCACTGGCAGTTATATTGTTTACTGCATAGTGTGGGACTTCATCTTTAAAAAAAAACTGCAATGCTGCAGGTAATGAGGATGCACAGAAGTAACCACACTGCCTTCAGATTCACACCTTCCTATGCTCCCAGGTATCACTCAAACTACAAAGGAGAATCTGAGAAGCTGATGTGCAGATGAAGGTATACCATCTGCCTCTCCACCTCATTTGCTGCCAATATTAAAACCAAGACAAAAGAACTGTGAGCAGTTTGCATTGATCATACTCACCTCTCTTGCTGCCAGGACTATTGTTGTCAATTGCGACCGGTCTCCCCACTCTGCTACAAACGTTAAAGTAAATGCTTGAACAAAAATTGGAGAAATAAAATGCAGCCATTTTTTCTGAGGTATACTTGTGCTTGTCCCTGTTTCCACATCTCCAGGCCCATTTAACAGTTTAGTTCTCTGGAACTGGAAACAAGAATCCCATTACAAGAACTGAAATATTATCCAAATATCCCATAGCAAAAACTGTTAAAAATGCAAACCCAATCATTTAGTACTCAGGGACAGTTAGCCTTTCAATGATGAACTTAACTACTGAGCATATAAAGTATTGTCTACCATCAAAGTTCACTGTAACTTAAATATTCACAGTCACGCCTTTCCTCCAATTTACTATCTGATTCAAAGCTATGCGACTGTCCTTTATGGCAGGCAATCCATGTATTTAACTCCTATTACAAATGTGCAAATTAGGCAAAACATAGAGCAAGCATTTTAAAGCAAGGAAAATAGTTTATTTTAGAAAATGATACATGAACTGTTATGGTATTTTTAATTATAATGAGAAGAAACTGCATTAGAGCAACTCTTGAGTTGGGAGAGAGGCAACTAAAATTAATGATAAAAATAATACATGACATAAAACTAATGCTCCAGAGAAACTATATTCCTCACAGATGTAGCATCCTGAGAAGGTCTGATCACATCCACAAGGATATCTGCAGCAACACTAGCTTCAGGATTACTCATCTGAAATGTTGTAAATAAAAGCAGCAGCAATGCTAGCTGTCAAAATTTTGGCTAGTACAGCCCCAAGTGAAAGAGATGCATATTTCAAGCACACATTCTATAAAGAGGCAGTTTTTCACTCCTCTCTCCCACCTTAAAATGCAGCCACATGGCAGAAAATTATAGGCATTTTATACCTAATTAGAGTCTTATGCTGTTATACAGACATTTGTTGTATCAGATTCTTATGATGCATAGATACACCTGAACAAGCCATCTCTGCTCTTCCTTAATTGTGCAAACCTAACTGGTCTAAATATTTCATGAGTCACCACTCTAGGACTTACTTCTTCATCTTTTTTCTTGATTTCTGCTTGAACTTCCTCCAGCTCCTCCTGACCCTCATCTGGGCTCATCTTCAAGCCTTCCCGAAGCATTCGGATGCCAAAAATTGCAAACAGTGCAGTTGACACATAGTATGTGTACACCCGTGGGATAACTGTGGTGGCATAGCCAAATAAAACTGAAAGGAAATAAGTTACGACAGATGTTAAATAATACCATGACAACCTTTGAAATGTTACTATTTTTAAGTGCTGCTCCTTAGCAAAGTTCACAGTTCAGAGACCTATTAGAGAACATTCAAACACTTTGCTTTCCTGTATTTGAAGCTATGGAGCACACTATTGATGGCTATGGTAAACTGGTGTAACTGCAACCTTTGAAGCTGCTCTAACTTCCCCTGGGGGCAGCACCAGACCCAAATCTCAGAGGTGACTACGGTCACTTCCCCTCCCAGACCCTGGCTACTTTATCCACACGCTGAATTTGCCCCTTAACCTCATTCACACCTACATATCAGTGTGTAAGCAAGAGTCCAAGAGAGCCCAATTTTTATCAATATGTTTCCTCTGAGAGCCCTCTGCCTTCAACTAATGAAGGAACAGTTATAAAAGATTCCATTGTATTTACTTGGAAAGACCTAACTTTTATATTAGAAAGCACTACAAAAAAAAGTTAGTAGTCCTTAAAGTAATAATAAAAAAACCAAATCACTAACAAATCCTGCATACTTGCTGAATTCATTTTCACTTTGGTTAAGATTTATGGATGACAGACTATATATACACATACATATGTACACATACACACACTTAAGCAGTTCATTTTGAAAAAGGGAAAGAGTTCTAACCTGATAAGCAAGTCATCAGTCCTAAGGCAAGCATGGCACCAGCCATTACAGTCAAACGATTATACCGCATTGCCATGATGGCTGCAATAAAGAAGGTCTTATCACCCAGCTCAGACACAATGATGACTGATATGGCAGCCACGAAAGCATGAATAAACCCCAAATTAGTCTTATCAGCAGATTCTCCACTGCCAAGATGAACTGGAGGAACTGGTGTGGGCCCTCTCTGTAAAAGAAGAAAATGACTGCTTAAGGCTGAATATTTATTCAGCTTTATTTTTCTCCTATTGTAAACCATTATGGTCCAATACTTATTAGAATATTTTCAAGCAGGATTACTGAAGTTTTCTTTCAACCACAATCTTGTAACTACTACTGACTACCATCTGCCTGGGACTATAGTGATTAGGCATTAAACTACAGATAAATAATGAAATATCTTTGCCCAAATTATATTACTTCAGTATAGCAATCACTATCACAGTAAAATGGAAAGTACAGTCAAGTCACTGCAATGCTACAATTTACAATACATGGCTCCCTAAATTTCTAATATTTTGGCAGAATTCTTAAGCAAGCAGTTTTCTGATAATAATAAGCCTAAGATAAGTGTCCATAATACCTTGGAACAAATAAATTTAACATTTAAGCAAACACAGGTCGCGTTTGTCTCTAGCCTCCAAAATTTCATTATCTAAGCCAGTAATTCCCAACCTTTTCAGTAACATGGCACACTTCAATGAGACAAATAATTCCACAGCTCATCCACTTTTCTCAGCTGAATTGATTGCTTAGAAATGTCACGTTCATTTACATTTACTATGGTCACAGTCTTACTAGAGAGGTTTGCAACACAGTGCATACAACAAGCTAAAGCCCGTACAAATGCATTAATGTTTCAAATCCACCAGAAAAAAAGATATGTCATTTCAATTTTCACCTTGGATCACCTGTATTTAGGGTGTTCACACTTTGGAATCAAAAGACTGATACCTCATTTTTAATGTGATGATTCATTTTCATGAGTTTTGAGAGTTGTAATTTTAGTTGGATATAATGTTGTTTAAGATGAAACAATATTTGTTTTACATTGACTTTCATTACCTTTGTACAAATTTTCACAGCACACTTGGACAGTTCCAATGGCACACTGAATGAAAACCACTGATCTAAACTACAGTGAAGTTTGCTACAAGTGTTATTTTATTGCTATAGTAAATGCACTCAGCTATTCTTGAGAAGCATAAAGAAGTTTGTAGTAAGCTCATGCTCATCATTCATCTTACTCTTGAAGATTATTTGAGAGATCACTAATTTTTTTTTTAAAAATTCTGAATTTTTCAGAAAGAAAGATATCTAAAGCATTGAGTCAGAACAAATGTACAGTGAAGTAAATATAAAGATGTTCATGTTTCAGCAAGTGTTGGTTAAAAGTGTCAGTTTTAATGTATATGTGGATCAGGACAGAGTACACTATGTTTAATAAACAAAAAGGTTAATCTTCATCTTTTCCCAAACTAGGTCTTTAAATCCTGCAAACAGCCATTTACATTTAGAGTTCATGCTTCACACTATGGGGATTAAAAAGCACACATCACTGATACATTCATCAACAGACTGAGAGCTAGAATTTGCAGACCGAACCAAGAACAATGAAGCTACCTAAACAAGTTCGTATGTTACAACATTTAGGCATTAATCCTAATTTTCAGAACAAGGGAAATGCACTAAATGCTAATAATCAGTTCCAATTTAAGGGAACAATGTATTTTCCTTTATGTCAGGAAGACCTGGCAAATTTAGTTCTTCATTCACTGGCATGAAAGCAAACACACCATCAGATTAACGCTTTCACATTAAGTCATCTTACTTCCTGCAGTCGTTTTCCTGTTAATTTTATCAAATGCCAAACTTCCAGTTTACTGTTGCATATTCAGTAGACCAACTGCTAGCAAATAAAGTTCCACCCCATCTTAATTAGCTTCAAATTAAGACATTTGTCACAGAAGTCAAGGACACCAAAGTCAGTTGATTAGGATATCACATAATACCAGCCTAGCTTGTAGTGCTGGGTATTACATACTAATTCAAAGGGCTGAAGGTGTCCCAGAACTAAGAATGACACATGCTCAGGTTGTATACAGATACTGTAGAGTGTACTATGATTTTCAGAGGGCTAGGAAAGGATTTTCAAATAGGTTTTACTCCTGCTATTTTTATGCTTAGAAATAACAGGAATGACAACTCTTTTCTACTGGATGACATTTCAGAATATGGGTATTTATCCCACACAGATGGTTGAATCTGCCAAGTTCCAGGACTCACTTCTCCAAAACACTGTCAGTAAAATTAGAGAATTAAGCAAAAACATTTTAACACTCCACTAGCCTTTCAACTGCTTAACTTTACTTGATTCTTGACTCTGGCATCATCATTTTAGTACTTTTGTAGTCCTCAGAAAACATTATCTTAACTACTTAGTATCTTCAAAACTTATCATTGCTTCTGCTACCACTGCATCTCCAAATCTCACAGCAAAAGTGGGGATGCTTACAGGGTGCCAGCAGCTGTCAGTGTTTGATGTCCTTTATCAGACAGGGAAAATACAATCTGTCTCATATGGCTGCCAGTCTTTAATACAAATAAAAAGCAGAAAATAAAACTCTCAGTATCTCCTTCATAAAGTAGGAACTACCCAATAAGCTCTTCCACCTTTTACACCGCCCCCCTTCCAACCCATCAGCATGCAGGCTCCTTTGCTCTATTATCTCAATCATCCATTCTTGAGTGGTAGCCAACACTTATTAATTCTTACAGAAAGAGCTATAGCAGAAACAGTCTCAACTCTCACATGAACTATGGGGAGCATAAAATAGCTAACCAGCTCTTTGGAGAGATGCATTAACAGATTTAACACAAAGATCAAATTCAAGGAGTCAAGTTTTGTCACCTAAAGGTTCTAGTTTCTTCCATTTATTTCTCTTCTAGCTTAAGGCCTGAGCCCAGCAGCCCCACATACCAATATGAAGTCAACAACTGGCAATGGAGCTGAGGAAGAGGATGAAACTTCCCCACAGTTAAGAAAAATGTTTACCAGCAATGTATTTAGTCTTGCTCAGATTGCTATAAAGCCCAAACACATTAGACTATTCCTAAACACAGGCTTAATCACTGCCCTCAAGACACTCCAGTACTAGACCAGAGGGGAGTTTTTCAGAGGCACAAATAGGAGCTGCATGCATAACTGCTTTTTGTGCTACTGAAAGTCTCCTCTTTCAGCAGTAAATATTGACTGAAATCTAAGAACTCAAATGAGCGTACAGACAAGTGTTTCCTAAGGACAGATTAACTCAATAACCTAGTCCTTTTTTGGCTTCAAGATTCTCTAAGAGTGGCTTTACACAAACCCAAAACAAACCTGTTCAGCCCAATGGAAATTACCCTTTCAATTTCAAAAAGCATTACTATAGTCAAAGAGACTTGATAAACCTGTGAATGGAGAAGAGGACAGATGACTGATAAGAACACATGACCAGAGACCTGGGTCTAAGTGACTCCTCAACAAGCTTTATTAGCTCTTGCATCCTTTCAGGCAAAGTTAGAGAGTTGCAGGAGGCTGGACTTAAGCTTCTATTCCGCTATGAATACCATAAAGACAGTATTTTTTCCATTCATATTTCATCCTAACTAGCACTTATCCCTGTCTTCCCAGTCTCTTCACCTGCCTATACTGACAAGTTTCGAAGGGGTAGACTTGTTAGTCTAGTTCAGCAAAACAGAAAACAGTCTGGTGGCACTTTTAAAGATTAACAAATTGATTTATCACATGCGTTTTCATGGGAGAAAATCCCACTTCGTCAGATGCTTGCAGATGGGAAACTCACAGAATGGGAGCAAAACAAATGTGGGGGAGTGCAAGTCATAGAATCAGGTCAGACTGAATGTAAACAACCGCTTTGATTTGCTGTTGACAGTCTGACCTGATCCCATGACTCATGTTCCCACACATTTATTCGCTCCCATTCTGTGATCTCCCCATCTTCAAGCATCTGACCAAGTGGGATTTTTTCCCATGAAAACTCATCTGATAAATCAATCTGTTAGTCTTTGAAAGTGCCACCAGATTCCTTGCTTGCTTAGTCTATATCATCTATGTTCTCTATGCTTCCCTCTTTCATCTGCCTTCACAGTATCAAGTATGGAAATACTAAGTGCTTTGTACAGTCCCTTTTTAAGCATATGGCTAAAAATGCCACAGCAGCATTCCCAATAATGGGAACCAACAGAGGAGATGGGCAGTATTAAGTGATCCAGAACCTGAGCAAACAACATGACATGTTAATAATCACACCAGGGGCAGGCAACCCCGGCACACATGCCAACAGCAGCACAAGAGCCCACCTGGCATATGGCACCTTCTGCAATGCCACAGAAATTGTGGCTCCTGCCATGGAAAGCCGTTCTGGGCAGCTGGGGCATGGAGGGTCCCCACTGTGCCCATGTTCCAGGCATGATGCGGAAAGAAGATGCCTGGCACGGCTTCTCTCCATGGTGTGCAGCCGCCAAGAAGCCACTCTGGGTAGCTTCTTTCTTCAGCATACCTTTTTACCCCCCAAGAGGAGCTGCTCCAGGCAGCTTCTTTCTACCGCATCTCTGCAGACCCCTGTCCCCAGGCATGCTGCCAAGAGGAGCCACTGCAGGCAGCTTCTTTCTGTGAGTGGCTCCTTTCAGCGACAGGCCAGGGAAACGTCACCCTCCCTGCCCCCCAACCTCCAGCTGTGGCTGCCACCACATTTTCAGGCAGCCTCCGCTTTTATCTTTGTGGAAAGAGCCGCCAGCACTGGCTAACGAGGAGGAGGGGCTGGCAAAGTTGCTGACCCCTCAGTTACACTAAACGGGACTAATACTTCCACATAAATGACTTCTTCTATTTTTGTGGCTGTTAGTGTTTCGTCTCAGTGTACATCCCAGCATCCAGTCAACCAGCCTGCTCCTTTGGGAAGGGAAGCGGAAATGACTCTTTCATCGGGGGGAACAAAACCCGCTTTTAATTCAGGTCTGTGCCCACGGGATGAGTTTGAGACTGCACAGTCCTCTCCCTCCACTGCCGCCTTCCCCCTGCCCTCAACGGGAGGGCTGCAAACAGGCCAAGGGAGCCAGTCCAGCCTTTCAGGCAGCAAGGAAGCTGAATTACCGGCTACGTATTCGTTACCTAGGACTTAAAGCGAGGTGAAGCTGGCAGCCCTCAGCAGGCTTTGCTGTAAGATCAAAGCCGGCATTTTACAGACCCACCCCAGGCCACACGCACGGGCGGGCCCAGCAGGCCGCGGCAGGCGGGGGACACCCGATACCCGCCCCCAGGCCGGCCGTGGGGGAGGGGAGCGCGCGGACATCCCCGCCGCCTCACCTCGGCCCGGGCCGGCTCCAGCCCCGGCAGGGCGGGCTGCGGCTGCTGCGGCGGCGCCGGCGGCTCCCTGTCCCGGCCGGTCTTCTCCTCCGGGGCGGCGCGGAGCCCGGCGGGCGCGGCGAGGAAGAGCAGGAAGAGCAGCGCGGCGGCCCGGCAGGGCGCTCGGCCCCCCGCGGCCGCCGGCCCCCGCCGCCCCATCCCGGCCTGCGACGCGCGGAGCGGCCCCGAGCCCTCAGCGAGGCCTAGCGGCGCCGCGCCATGGCCGCTCCCGGGCGGGGGAGACCAGGCCGGGCCGGTCCCGCAACCGCCTCCCGCACCGAGTCTGTCGGCGCCGCAAGGACGGGACGGGGCCCAACCGTCACCGCCGCTCGCGCGCGCGCACCAGCCCCGCCTCGCGGCGCGCAGAGCCACCCAACCCTGCCCCGCCAGCCGAGCCCGCCCCGCTCTCCGCCTCCGCCTCCCTGATTGGCTGCTAGCGCTACCGCGACGAGTCAGAGGGAGAGCGCGGGGCCAACAGGTTAGGCTGACGATCCACCCTCGCTGGAGGAAGCCGTGCTGCTGTAGACGTCACTTCCACGTCACGGCTGACACCCCGCCCCCTTCCCTTGTGCCGGCCTGAAGCTCTACGTGTACTTCCTTCCCGCCTTGTTGCCCTAGCAACGCGCTTGTCCCGTGCCGAGGGGGGAGGGGAGCAGGGCGAAAGGCGGAGGCAGCCCCGGCACCTCGGAGCAGGCTGGCCGCCAAGAGCTGCAAAGGCGCTGGTAGCAGCATCCAGGTAACAAGCACCAGGCACTCGTACAACATTTAACCGCAGCTAGGGATCAAACCACGAGGGCAAAATGATTCCTATACCTACCTTTCAAAGCCCCTGCTGACAAGGCTGAAACTGAGTACCTAGAATCAGAGGGTTGGAAGGGCCCTCATGAGGCCATCTAGTCCAACCGCCTGATAAAAGCAGGATCACTCCCACTAAATCATCCCACCCAGGGTTTTGTCTGACCAAGCCTTAAATATCTCCAAAGATAGAGAGTCCACCACCTCCCTAGGGCAGCCCATTCCAATGCTTCACCACTCTCCTAATAGGAAAGCTTTTCCTAATATCCAGCCTCAGCCGCGCCAGCTGTAACTTGAAGCCATTGGTCCGTGTTCTGTCCTCCCTCACTGCTGAGAACAGCTGAGCTCTGTCCTTGGAGCATCCCTTCAAGAAGCTGAAGGTTGCTATCAAATCCCTCCTCAGTCTTCTCTTCTGCAGGCTAAATAAGCCTAGTTCCTTCAGTCTCTCCTCGTAAGTCTTGTGCTCCAACCCCTTAATCATTTTTGTTGCCCTTCCCTGGACTCTAATTTGTCCACATCCTTTTTGTAGTGGGGAAGCCCAAACCTGGACACAGTATTCCAGATGTGGCCTCACTAGTGCCGAATAGAGGGGAATAATCACATCCCTCAATCTACTGGCAGTACTCTTACAGATGCGGCCCAATATGCTGCTCCCCTTTTTTGGCAGCGGGAGCACACTGTTGACTCATATGCAGCTTCCCATCCACCATAACCCCCAGGTCCTTTTCTACAGTGCTGCTACTTAGCTGATCCCTCCCCACCCTATAGCACTGCATGGGGTATTTCCATCCCAAGTGCAGGACTTTGCACTTGTCCTTATTGAACCTCATGAGATTCCTATTGGCCCACTGTTCTAATTTGTCTAGGTCTCCCTGAACCCTGTCCCTGCCCTCCAGTGTGTCTACTGTTCCCCCCAGCTTTTGGTGTCATTGGCAAACTTACTGAGTGGAATAGATGATCAAGTGCAACCACATGCAGTAAGCCAATACAGTTGTTTAGGATGTGATCCTATCTCCCATTTGTCATGGGGTGCTCACCTATGCACCCTGAGTTATGATCTATATGATTTTTTCTGTTCACCAGTACATTGTGATTGTATGATTTGTTGCCAATTACACCATGCAGTTTCTTTATGGGTGCTCATAACCTACTCTACATGATTAAAAAAAAAGGCAAGCATTCTGAAGAAAGAATTACTGTTCTGTTCCACGACTGGTAAGAAAAAGGACCTTGTTGTCATTGGCAAAGTCAATCCAATGGTGTTTTAAAAATGTTAAATATCTTACAGACTGCTAAGTTGCCAATGTAGCTGCATGGTTGGGGTATCTATTTGCTGAGTGGCTGAAAGACTGTGATCAAAAGTTGGGCCAGGAAAGGAGATTCTGCTATTTGCAGATGTTTGCATAACCCCACATGATGAAATATGTAGTACTGAAGAATATCCAACCTGAATTCCTTTGAAAGAACACAACTTCTGTCCTTCAGCCCTGCGATCAGGGCATTCACAAGCAAATATTTTGCACAGTACTGCGCCACATTGATGATGAGAACAACACAGCTACTGCTTGGAAAATAGTCAGGTAGATCAGTCTTTCAGATGCCATTCTAATGCTTGCAACTGCCTGGTCTCACAACAATGCTTCAACAGAGCAGCTGAAAAAAATGAGGTCTGGTCACAGTACCCATAGAAATAGTAACTGTTGAGCCACCAAGAGAATTCAATTCACATAAATTTGAAGAGTGGATAGACATTGATGACAATGCTTTTGCTATGCTGACTTTGAGGATATTGTGACTGAGATCAGAGACCAATTTGAAGGGAAACCTGAAAAGGATGCAGAGGCAGACTCTAATGATGATGAGATAATTGTCCTGTCCTTGACCTAGATGAAGGATGCAATGAAAACTTTAACAAATCATTTATTGTACAGGGGCTTCAATTATTTTAATCTCCTAGATTGCCTTAAAATGGAAGTTAATGTTGTAACCGTGCAGTGCTCCAGGAACACTGGACAAGTTTGTAACTAAAGAATGACTGTTCCACTGTATTTTGCTTTCACAGTGGCAGTGCCACTCTGTTAAGACTGTGACACTCCAAAATAAATATTAATGAGTCAATCCTGTTAAAGTCTATTAGGTTGTTTTGTGTAGATGTTTATGCTATAATAGTCAATGTAATGCACTTTCATGTGTTATATTTGTTGCAGTTTGAGAGATTTTAAAATTTTATCTTTGGATGTTTACCTTAAGAGGTTAGCTCTGCTAGCTTACATTTCATGTAAAGTTGTAACATGCTGTACTGGATTAATAATTGCCTTGAATAAAAGCACCATCCAAATGACTGGATAATCATAACAAATAAATAATAGCTGTTTCTCATTTAGAATCTTGATATGGTTTTTTTCCATGTTGAATACTTTTAAAGTCTGAAGCAGGGGTTTTCTACCAGTGTCCCATGAGAACTATCCAAGTGTGCCATGCAATTTTGTATGTAAAACATTGTTTCATCTTAAACAATATTTTATCCAACCAAAATTACAACCCATAAAGCTTGTGAAATTAATCAAATTAAAAGCTAGATATTGGTCTTTTGATTGTAAAATGTGAACATTCTAAATGCAGGTGGACAAAGGACAGAATTGAGATGACGTGCATCTTTTTCTGGTGAATTTGAAACATTAACACATTTGATCCCCTCTTTAACTTGTATGCACTATGTTGCAAATCTCTCTAGTAAAAATGTAAACATAGTAAATGTGATGTTTATGAGCAATCAAGTCATCTGGAAAAAGTGGGTGTTTTGTGGAACTGTTTGTCTCACTGAAGTGTGTGGTGTTACTGAAAACATTGGGAACCACTGGTCTAAAGAATGTAGTTACAACAAATGAGATATTTCTCAACTGAATAAATTTAAAAAAAAAAGCCATCTGTTTAAAATGTATCAGTCAGTTTCATCTATTCTTTGCAATTCTACTTAGATGAATGAAATAATTCGGGATTGATGTGATTTTTATAAAAGGTAGTGCAGGGCTGGCTCTGCTCTGATTTATTCATGTGCAAATATATAGCTATTAAGTGTCAGCTGCTCCAAGGCCAGACTAAAACAGAGCAGGGAAAGTTGTACAAGGCATGCATCAAGTGAAGCTGGTTTGCAAGTGTTACTCATCAGCGACATTAGGATCCTGAAGATGCAGGTCTTCTTGGTACCATCAGGTTTGAATTTTGTGAGGATGGGTAAAATGGATTAGACAGTTTAAAGAGCAAAACTGTATTGTTGAAAGACAGAACTGAGCTCAGAAAGTAAGCAATGAATGGGCAAAGAGACTGTACAGATTTCAAAATTGTATGTGCACCATATTATTCTTTAAAAGCACTGCAAATACTAAAATAGAACTTTGTCAGTCAGTCTGACATTATGATGTGTATCCAGAGATATGTGGTGCATGTGTTTTCACTTACAAAAAGGAAATGTACAGAGGTGTCATAAATGTGCTGTTTCAGGAGCAGATGTGTTTGCTGAGCACTCTCAAGGGATACCTGCTAAAGTACTTTTTAGCCAAACAACTTGACAGAATCAGTGATTTTTCTGTTTACAAGACTGCTAATTGCACTGCCAATGCTGAAGTGGGAAATGTCTTGAAAAAAGTTCAAGTAGCCACCTGGGAATCAAGTCCAGCACCTGTCAATGAAAACATTTTAATGAGAAAGAGATGGTACTAGGAAGGGACAGCATTTCTCCCAAGCTACAGGAACTGTCAGGAATAGTTTCACCCAAAAATGAAGTTACGACTAAAGGTTGCATTGTGTGCAGTTCTCCTTAATTTTAATCAAAGACTAAATTGAGACTTTTACTTCCAAGATTTCAGCTGTAGGAGGACAAGGTCTAGACAAAAAGTTGTTTCTATCTTAGGTTAATGTCTACTATTTACTTGTGGAGAGAGAATAAGAAAATATAAAAGCAGGGTAGATTTTAGGAAAACTTTAAAAATAGTATAGTGGTTCATTTAACAAACATGATGTATAATGTAACATGTTTTATAATTTGTCTCTGTGAAGCATTGAAACTATTGACTCCCCATGAATCTTTTCATAAGACTTCTTCCCTTTTCCAAAACTGATGGTCATTCATCTGAGACAGGGGTCTCTGCCGACCCCTGTGCTGGTCCTTCTTCCCCAACCCTCAGTTGGTGCTGGCAGCCATCTCTGCTGAAAAAAATGTGGTAGCTGCCTGAAAATTCAGCAGTGGTCACGGCTGGAGTGGGAGTGCTTCTCAGGCATGCCACAGAAAGAAGTCGCCCAGAGCAGCTCATTTTGGAGTTGTGCCTAGGGACAGGGATCCCCAGGCATGCCACGAGAAGAAGCGGCTCCTTTCAGGGGTTCCCAGGCATGGGAAGCTTCCCAGAGTGGCTCTTTTGGGAGGCATCACACTAGAGAGGAGCCACTCTGGGCAGCTTTATTCTGTCACATGGAGGCATAGGCATGGTGAGACCCCCTGTATACCAGTTGCACCCAAAGGAAGCCACCCAGAGTGGCTTTTGGTGGCAGGAGAGGCAATTTCTGTGGTACCACAGAGGGTGCCACGTGCCACTCCAAATGGGCTCAAGTGCCCCTATCAGCACACCTGGTGAGGGTTGCCTACCCCTGATCTGAGAGATCATCTGTAGCATCTTTAGCTCAAAGATATCACCATTAGATTTCAAGAGCTTTGGCATATTAAAACTCTTAGCATAATTTCCTCCGTTCCATGCATCTACCTACTAAAATGCAATGGTAGTTCACAGGAGTATAAAGCCCATGTTGAAACAAGAGCAGCTGGCAGTAATTTGGTCAAGAGGCACAGCTCCATTACAACTGTTGTACTTTAGAAATTCAAAATATTTACTAATTCCAATAGCATGAGGTTATCCTGGCAAGCCAAATATCCACAAAAGCTCATGTGATAAATTTGTTTAAAAGTACCACAGAACTCCTTCTTTGTTTAGGTTTTTCTGGATTAGACTAACACAGCCACCCCTCTAGAATTTGTATTGTTTGAACTACTACAATGACTGGTACAGCAAAGCCCCCCCCCGTATGATCTCTTCATATATCCTATAGAATTCTCACTGTGGAAGCACAGTGAAGGTATTAATATGTTATACTAGGTGAGAGGGAGTTTATTACCCTTTCCCAGTGCAATTATATATGTCCCATGAAAGGACCATTACTGTATTTCATTCAAAGTACTTGTTAATATACATGGAGAGATTCTTCTCTCTTTTCTGTAACTAATACTTTGTAAGTACTTAAACTTGTTGCATCAGTCTTTTGTCAAATGTCTGTTACAGAAAACAACAGCATATGCTATGTTTCTTCAGTAAAAAAAACTAATTTCCCCACAACAAAAATATATTTTATACCAGAAATTACATATATTCATATATTATTAAAATATACTTTTAAAAAGAGAAAAAGGTACAAAAATAGAATTTCTATACCGGATCAGGCCAGTTGATAATTTACCTCAGTTCCTGTTCCTGCAACTCCTCCATGCGTCACAGGAAGCCAGAAACCCTATACTGCACAACAAAGAATAACCTGCTCTCTTCTCAAGTCCTGTCATCTAGAGGTTGGGGAATGTCCTGTATCATGAGAGTAATATTTAAAAAAATATATATATATATTTCTCTAAGTTCTCCATCTTCAAGCATCTGATGAAGTTGGATTCTCCCCCACAAAGGTTCATGAAATAAATAAATCTGTTAGCCTTTAAAGGTGCCACCAGACCTTTTTCTTTTTTTTCAAGCTTTTACATCTTAATGTAACTGTGATGTTCTTGGTCCAAGATAAACTGCCCTCAGCAAAATCTGTGCCAGTCCAATACCCTTAAATGAAGATGTACAGATTTCTCCACAGATAAAATACAAAGAAAAGGAAGGACAACAGTTGTAAACTGAGGCCATAATTTAGCTTGCAGAATTTCTACTGTTGATGGTCATGCATGAGAGAGAGAGAGAGAGAGAGACTCTGCTGTGACTGTCGGAGCTCAGTATGAGTTTTTAGGATTGGCAGTTAGAAAATGTGCCCTCTTGCCTCAGAACTAAGCAAATTTAAGTGGAACTAAGTGAGACTAACAAATATGAAACACTATAGGATCATTTTTAAATTAGCACATTTGAGTTCTCTTCTCCTCAGTATAGTAATAACAAAGCATTAGGTAGCTGACTGTGTTGAACTTTTTTTTTTTTTTTAAATCTATGGATTACTCAAGACATGCCAATTCCAATTCTACTGTTTTGCATGAATTTACAGAATGGCCTATCACAATTCTTAATACACTTTATAGCAGAGGCAGCTGAGTTCTATACAGTTTTCTGAGGCTGCCAACAAAAAGGCCAACCTAACTGACCTTCTTTACAGAGCACTCACCTTTACTGTCTAACAAGTCCATTTATTTCTGTTACTATGAATGAAAGTAAATCGGCAGACTAGCCATTCTTCCCCTCAACGAGAGACTCAACTTTTTTTTTTTTTTTGGTGGGTGGAGGTATATCTGAAAAATGTAAATTGGAGCAATAAAAAACATATGAGCAAAAAAAAAAAAAAAAAAAATCAAGCCATAAACAGGAGTCCCTTATTCTTATATTCCAAATATCAGTTTCCTCTCCCTACAGTTTTACAGAATTTAATTGCACACTCTCTCTGCTCTAAGGTTGCCACCTGTTCTCAAATTATCCATAGGGAAATATTTAAAGGCAATGTAGCATATTCCTAAACAGTTATAGCTTCTTTGAGTCAATATAATGGTGAGTGGAATAGGGAATGAGTATATTTTTCTTTTTAAATATTAGCTAAAAACAAGAAATACAATGGTTTCTCTTCACTCAGAGCATCTTCCCTTCCCTACATGTGTGTGTACTACATTTAAAATATAGGTATGTGTTTTGACTTGCTGCATAGCAATAATGAAAGTATTTAAAATATTATTTTAAACATGAATGTCAAATACACAAAGGTTAAACATGAGCACTTCTTGCATTTTAACTGAGGTCTTTAGTGTCACATGCAATCAAGATTGTACATACTGCAGAGACTTTTTATAAGTTTCATTGTGATTTCACGATGAAATCATTAAAGGCATGTGTAGCTTTCAGCTAGAATGACACAGTTGGCATTATTTCACCACAGCTTCTGGACGCTGCATTACACATAGTCCTCAGAACTCAGTCTTCCATTATCTATTAAACAGCATTTCACAGGTTGCATTAAAAGCATTTTTAACAAAAAAAAGTTTCTAAAAAAGAAATGGTATAAAGGCTTTTCGATGCATTGGGTAGGAGCTGAATTTGTTCACATAGAACTCATGGCACAGAATTGCAGCCAGTGCCTGGTTAAACACCACAAACATTACTACAAACCACCAGGTTAAGTTGTCAAATCCAAATGTGATGGCCATAGATATGTATATAAGAAGTTCAGCAAAATAATGTGGGCAAGATACTCTATCAAACCAGTCTCCAAAAGGAATATTGTGACCCAAGTGTACTATCTTTCCTGAAATGAAAGAAAGGAAAAGTTAGTGGATAGTGCAGGTGTTAGAAATAAGCTTTAATTCTTAATCCTTATCTATGTATGATTACCAAACAACACTAAGTGCCTGCTGCTCCACACACTTCAATGGAATTTGTGGGTGTTAAACACTTCTTGGAGAAAAAAAATCATACCACTTTTATGATTTGAGTAAATATGGATTAATTTTGGCTGCTCAGGTTTGAAAATTACAATGTTAACTCATTTACAATACAAGTAATGGTATATATACACACATTAAAAAATGAGATCTACGCAAAGGAGTGAGAATTTCTAATATTGACTCAGGAAAGTAATTCCTTCCATAGCCTCGAGCTACAAAAGCCTCTGTGAATCAGTTTCCTTATTTATAAAAACTAGACTATAAACACTTATCAGGGAATTGTGATTGTTAGTTAGCTAGTTGTAACATCCTTTCGATATAAGCAATATGAGTTCTAAGCATCATTACATATTTCTATACAGGATGATACAAGTGTGAACTGGTTTTAAACCTTGCATATTGTGAGCAACTACATATTACCAACTAATACCTCTTTCAGATAGACCAACTTAACCCCCTGAAAGATATTTACACAGATACATATTCACATCAGCACTCATTTTAGAGAGTCTGTAGAAAATACCGGGGTACTAAGGGGCTGGGTTCTACAGGGTTTTATTGTGGCACCCAATTTTTAATGGGATAAAAAATGATTAGGTAAACAACTCTCAGAAGTAAAACATCTCACCTGATTTACTTTTTCTAAGGTTAGCTAGAATCACATGACATCTGTGTTGGTGAACAGAGGCCCAAATGTACATCATAATTCCTAGGATGTGGTACCAGCAGATTTGCATAAAGAGGTTTTTCCCTGAATTAAATGAAAATAGCATGCCTATTATAAAAAAACCTGAATTAAACCTTTACCAACAGCATTTTAAAAAAGGTTCAGCCTATATATTGTAACCCACTATCTTTCCTCAGTGTGCTCTCCACTTCTTAAATGATGGTGAATGAAGCTTTTAAATGCAAGTCATGCAGAAAATGAATGACACCACACGTATGAATTGCTGAGGACCTTTATTTTTAACTTCCTGCTATTGCAAATTATGATTGGTCAGTTTTGGTTTTAATCAGTAGCTGTCTGAATAAGGGATGGTGCACACTGAAGGCAGAAAGGCTCACCATTTGGTGCAGATCTCCATATTCTAACATATTTTTGACTGTGACAGCACTTTAAAAGTGTATGCTTATCATTATAATAGAAGAGTGTCATAGTTTAAGACAAGATATTACAGAACTATGTTGCCATACCCAAACTAGCAAGAAATTTGCACTACAGATAGGCCCCAGTGCCTATACCAATACACCATCTCTGTGGAGTGCCGTGATTAGGAAGGCAGAAAGTGTGCCCAGACAGTACCTCCTAGAAAAGGCTTTGTTTGTGCCAAAATCATTGTTAAGACTGCTGTAAAATCAGCATGGGGGACAAAGCTACCTCTGAGATAGCATGAAGTGGTTTAAATTCTGTATCTAGTGCCAATCACAGAAGAAAAATTAGTTATAGGAAAAGCAGACCAGGCAGTTTGAATGTTTTGGTTCATCAGGTACCTGGGCAGCAGAGCAAACAACAGTTCAGCTGTAGGACTTCATGCAAGGTGTTGACAGAAATAGGTCACATGGTTCAAAGAGCTCTACAAGATTAGTTGATACTTCAAGTAGCAAAGAGAACACAACTATTTAATACTGGGTAGGTGCCTGGAAGCAAAGAACTAAGTTGGCAAAAATGGGGCTGGCCAAGAAGGCCTAGGGCAGGCTCATACTTAAAGGAGGATCTACAGCAGAAAAAGAAACTTCTGCCTATAACAGCCAACTAACTTGGGAGATCCTGCAATCTGCTAAGATGGTATCTAATGCAGGTTCCTTCACAATGTGGAAGCACTTCATTGACAAAGACATGATGTATTGGGCGTGAGAGTCAAACAGATGTGATGACATATAGCTCAGTGCCATTTTTTGCTATAAGGAAAAACAACATGTAGAGCAGAGCTATGATGCATACTACAGGCATGCAGGTAAGCACTGACAGATATCGTGCTGATTAATATGTCTGATTTTAAGTAACTGCAATAAATACTTCTATAATCTTCTCAAATCTCTCTTATCTCACATACACACAAACATCCTCTAGATCAGGCATGGCCAAACTGTGGCTCAGGAGCCACATGTGGCTCTTGAATGAAAAACTGTGGCTCCTGAAAGAATGTCAGCTAATCAATTTAGTAGGTAAAAGTATATGGCTATATCCCTCAGTGCAGCTCTCAAAGGTTTAATAATCAGCTTGTGTGGCTCTTGCATTCCATAAGTTTGGCCACCCCTGCTCTAGATGGAGCTTTCTTTCTCAGAGGATGAAAAGATTTGACACACTACTACTCACTCTCTCTCACATCTGTCCCCCCATCCCAACAACACACACAACCCTCCAGCAAACCATTTTATGATACTGGAAACAAACTAAAAAGAAGCTGCAACTTTTGTAGTACTAAGGAGGCACTCACCAGTGCTGACATTAGCTGGCACTTGACATAGCACAGTCAAACCTATAACAAAATAGTACCCAAGTCCAAGGCAGTACTGCATAATATGAAGGACACCATTGGAGAAGACACTGATACAGAGGCATTCTATGAGCCTTCGAAAGCTGTGTAGCCACAGAAGCATGAGAACTAAGAGGGCAGACAGGCATTTGTCACCTACAAGTGAAACAGAAGTGACAATTTTAAACTCTCTCTCTTCACAAACAATTCCTGTTTTTATTATAATTTAACTTGTTTTCATTTTAAAGTTATCCAAGGGGTCACCTACTATGGAACATAAACAGCAGGAACAAAAGAAAACAATCATTCTCTGTCTTTTTAAGATGACTGCCCTGTAAGATAGAGGCTAAGTCCTCTGGACAGAAAAAAAAATGCTTTTCAATCTGCATACATGGCCCCCACATGTTGTGGTGATGAGCACATTAGAAACACTAACTGTAAGTCAGATACTTAAGGAACACTGACAAACTGAACAATCATAATTAAAAAAACAAAAGAATTAAAAGCAAAGGCAGGCATAAAAAGCTACCTGCAAATTCCCCTGCCAATTTCCCCATTACAAAAATAAAATAAAATAAAATAAAATAAAATAAAATAAAACTTCTCTCTATTCCGCTGCGGTCTGAAACAGCCACACAAAAAGAGAATACAGACTATAGTGAAACTGACCACACAAAAATATTGTGAAATGCATGATTTAAACAAACTTTTTAACAGTTTTAAACTCAGTTGTACAGAAAAGCTCAGATTATCCAAAACATGGAAACATACAATAAACCCAGAATTTGTTCTCTCAAAGTTTTGGCTATGCCTTCTGAGCTGTTACAATTTACTGACAGTCATTTTAAGTTCCAGTTGTGTAGCCATGGTAGTCTCTATATAGCAGAAACAACAAGAGTCCTGTGGCACCTTAAAGACTCATGAATTTTTTTGTGCATAAGCTTTCATGGGCTGCAACCCCCATCAGATGAAGCAGGTTGCAGCCCATGAAAGCTTATGCCCAAAGAAATTTGTGAGTTTTTTAAGGTGCCACACCAAGTCTCAGGTGCAATACAAGAATCCCCCCCACCTCCTTCCTTCAAGCCAGCAAGTTCCCCTGTCTCCAAGTACCAGGAGCTATGTTCCTGGATGAGATGGAGGCGGAGGAAGGTTGGTCAGCTAGCACCCACTGCAAGTTCAAACAGAAGGTTAGAGATAAGTGGGAGGTGCCGTCAGGCTAGTTAACAGCCTCTTGTAAGTACAGAGAATCCTGCAAACAACAGGGTAATTTAATCCGCAGTTTCTGAGAGAGAGAGAGTTTGGTTAGTGACTTTGCTCAGCACAAAGCTGCCACTGGCGCTGCCAGAGAATCAAGTTCTTCCCCTGCCAATGGCAAAACCTCATCCTGCTCTGAGCTTCTTCCAGAAGCACGTTAAGAGGGCCAAATACTGCGGAATGCAGAATGAGAGCAACTCTGTTCTAAAGGGCTCTGTGATCCTTTGATGAAATGTAACACTGCTAGTGTAATGAAATATTATTCTCTGCTCAAGATCTATAATTATTTCTACCACAAACTATAGCACAACCACTTGGTACTCCAGGGAAATAATCTGGATTGCATCTACACCTAAAAGCTTAGCCTGAAGTTAGTTCAAACTAACCGCATTTTTTCAATTCAAACTAGCCATGCTTTATTTAGTTCAAACTAACTTTTTAGTTTGAACTAAAAATGTGCGGCTAGTTCGAATTAAAAGTTAGTTTGAACTAAAACCCGCACTTAGTTCAAACTAACTGCTAGTTCAAACTAGCATGACTATATTGTGCTAGTTTGAACTAAATTTAAAAATAAGTTCAAACTACGCAGTTAGTTGGAACTAACCAGCCGAATTTACTAGCTCAAACTAAAAATGTTTTAGTGCAAACTAGGAAAAGCCAAACGTAGAGAGGGCTCAAATTAAGGCTCCTTAATCTGAATTAATTTGCTAGTGTAGTTATAGCCCTGGAGTCGAGCTAACAGTTAATAATTTAGGGATAAGTATCAATGCATTCTCCGTGCAATGTCAAGGGAGCATAATGGTTCTGCTTCCCAAAGTTGCTGCATACATCCACAATATTTGGAGTACTTGCCCTCATCTTTGTTTTGTGAAGCTCCACCAAGCATGCTGAGCAAATCATGAAGCCACACTGGGAAAGGTCTTGCTTGGAACAAAGCTTGAATGAACAGCACAAGTAGGAAGCCATTCCAGATCACAGAAAGAATATAAAAGTGAGAAAACCACCTGAAGAAGGAAAAAGCAAAAGCATTAACTTCTTGGATTTTTCCTTAACACTGTTTTCTTCAGTGTTGGAATTCAATGGCCAAGTCTAAAGGGAAAGGGTTCATTTTCATTTGGTGTAAACTCGCACAATAAGAGATGCTAGAACCTTTAATGGAACTACTAGGTGCCACCACAGCCCCATTCCAACACTATCTTTCCCAGGAAAATGCTGCTCACATTATTAAATCTTCCACTCACTACATCTTTTTTGCTGTTTTTAGAGCTGTCAGACAGCTGGACTGGAAAACAAAAAGAGGGATGAGTGGAGACCACACACAAGTAGTGCAAGAGTCAAAGCTTAAAATAAAATACTAATAAAATCACACTGCAATACATGAATGTAAAAAGCCATTATTTTGAAAACAGAAATGACTTTCATTAACATTTATACAGTTACAGGTTTCATGTTTTCAACCCCCCAGCCATCCTGCATGGATTCTTTTCTGGTCATTTCCATACTGTTACCTCTAACAGCACTTCTACTTTCTTCTCTTCTTCTGGACATCCATACAGATCACGGAGAAGGTGCTACTGTTCTGTATGTGTCTTTTGTACAAAATTACCCAAAAAGCATTACAGAGCTGGATATGTGACTGATATTTTGTCACCACACAAATCCAGATATCTTTCAGCCACAAATCCAGATGTCTTCCAGCCCTATGAATTATTCATCTCTTTTGATATTACTAGTTGCCTTTCTGGAGCATATGCTTTAAATAAATCCAAGTAATGGGCTCAACACAGGGGTAACAAGATGAAATTTCATAGACTGTAATATACAGAAAGTTAGCCTATATGATCTAATGGTTCCTTTTGCTCAACAAAATCTACAAACAAAATTAGGGCACTTTAGTGTGATCTGCCTAAAGACAGACAATCAGGATGGGAGTACTAAAAGTTTCCTAACCATAGCATTTCCTTGGGTAATTTTATACTGACACCATTTTAACTGCTTAGTCAAATAAGACTGTATTTATCTTCAGAATATGGCAAAATGAACTGGGATCTGAAGCTGATGACTTTTCTTTTTGAATGATCACAGAAGCCATGTGGAGAAAGCGTGGCGAGGAGTCAATTATTCTACAAGAGCAAGGTATCTATTGCACTGAGAAATTTGCAGGAGGTTAATAAGCTAGACTTTGAGGGTAACGTGAACAAATTCTCTCAGCAGTTAAAATGGCAATGTTCTGCTGTGTTGAAATGTCTCTGCTGGCAACTTTGATTTCTCTGGATAGACAGAGATCTGTTAGCTCAAGTACTCCATAAGAGTACTGGGCTTGCATCCAATGCTAACACTATCATCTGTGAACAGTGTATTAGCCTTCGATCAGCATTCTACAACATTCTCTCTCAAACAGCAATACAAAGGCACTAACACATATGCACAGATTCACTGTGTATAAAGAAATCATTTGCCAGCTTACAGCCCGGAGACCAAGTAGGAACAGAATTAATGCATCTGGAAAACTCTTCTCAGTCCAGCCTCTGAGCAAACAACATAGCTACAAGGGGGCTTGTTATGGTAAAGTAGCACTTTGAGCTTAGAGTCAAACAGTATTCAGCTGCTCTGAATTTTATAGAAAACAAGGTCTCCATTTAGCCTATAAACTCAAGCCCTGTTCAGCATGGCCAACTTAGACCCTTGGGGAGGCCTCAGCAGTGCAAAGTTTGTGTGGGAAGAGGGATGGAACAGAGGCTGAAGAGGCAGTGATCATTACTCTTCCCCTCCTCTCTTGGTCCCACCTAAGGGTTTTTCCACTACAGTTGTTTTAATAGCTGTTTGGTTGGCTATTTCAGTGTTATGACTCCACTCCCATATAAACAAATGCTAACTGTTATAAAGATTGGTTTGTTCTGATATTTACATGGCAAGGACTTATAGACTTGCCAGAAACTTCCTAAAAATACACACACACACACGCACACGCACACGCACACGCACACGCACACGCACACAGTTCTTTGGTGTGTATGTGAAGCTCAGTGGATCTGTACCTTTAGAATGTTAAAAAGATGGGGGTGGGATGTGTCCCTATGTATGCTGCCTTATTAATAGAGAGTCTGCACACGTAGAGTCAGGACAACCACATTAGCTCACTGTCATTGGTGCCCATGTAGTGTTTTAAAATAAAAGCTTGGTGCAGTAGCCAGCAACCACTGCTATATGTGCCATTCCTTGTAGTTCAGGTCTTTGTAACGGGTACTCTAGGCTGCTCTCCACCACCTCACTAAAGAACATTTGTGCTGGACTTTGGCATTTCACAGATCTCTCTCCTTGCTGGGGATGCTCTAAATCTGCAGCCAGCTCTGGTGCCCACAGTTCAGGAAGGACGTTGATAACCTGGAGAGAGTTCAGAGAACGATTAAAAGGATTAGAAAGCAAGTCTGACGGTGATAAGTTTGAAGAGCTCAATCTATACAGTTTAACAAAGAAAAGCTCTCTAATTACTTTCCCATCTCCAACCTTCTGTTCCTGGGCAAAACAACTGAGAGCATTAAAACACCACGCTCCAACAACACGCCACGTTCGCCAACATCCTGGATGCCTCACAACTGGGATTCAGACAAAGCACAAAGATGGCTCTCGTGGCATGTAAAGATGATCTCCTCATGTCCACATGCACAGGCATGATCTCTGTGTTCAGATGGCTGAATTTCTCTCCAGTCTTTGGCATGGTGGATCGCAAGATGCTACTTATATTCCTACTTCACACAGTAGGAGTAGACAGTTCTGCACTATGATGGCTCTAATTGTTTCTCTTCAGCAGAGTTCAGAATAGGGATGGGTAACTGCTCCTTCTTTCTGAAAGCCCTCACTTGCAAGGTTCTTCTCCTAAAGCTACTTCTCTGTATTACCTACATGAAACCAGCAGGGAGACCGTGAGATGCCATGGGCTTATTTGCCAATAAAAACCTGATGTTAATTATATACCTCACTGAATCAGCTGAGACTTACTACGACTATTGAGATGTCAGAATGAATTGGCTCTTAGATGAGCAGTGGCTGAACCTGAACACAGGCAAGAATGAAGTGATGCTAACGAGAAAAGGAAAATGCTTCAAAAAACTAGGCAAGACATTGTCTGCACCTTTCATCCATCCATCAAGGTGCTATCTTCGGAGTCCCATCTGACTCTTTGTTAAACTTGGATGACCAAGTAGCATCAGTTTCCAAAAAAATGTTTTCCTTCTCCTGCAACTTCCTAAGAAACATTGTTCCTTCTTCCCAAACAGTGATCTGGCCAAAATAACAATGCATTTGTCATCTCTAGGTTGGATGACTATAACTCTTTGTTTCTGAAGATGAATGTGAAGACAATACATAGACCCCAGATGGTAGAATGTGGCTGTCTACCTTCTCCCTGGCTCCAGCTGTGATGGATAAGATTTAAAGAAATCTTATGGAGAGTGCCGGGAGAAACCATACCGATGTGCAGAAAGCACAGGAAATATGGCAGGCAGCCAGGCTGGCTTAACAGAAAAGTGGTTGGTGAACTTAAACACAAAAAAGAAGCTTACAAGAAGTCGAAGTTTGAACAGATGACTAGGGAAGTGGAGTACTGCTCAAGCACACAGCAATGAAATCAGGAAGGCCAAAGCACAACTGGATTTGCAGCCAGCAGGGTCAAGAAGAGTAACAAGAAGGATTTCTACAGGTCTGTTAGCAACAAGAAGGGACTCAGAGAAAGCACAGGATGAATGTTTCCAGCCCAGCTGTATGTCCGGCAATGATGGTCTGCTTGATCACAGACCCTGTTGTTATTCAATAGACTACTTCCTACTCACTTTTCTCTCTCTTCTGGAACATACTCTCTCTTCCCTGTGAGTTCTTCCCCTGTTTGACATGCTGCAAGACTCAGTAGCCCCAAAGAAACTTCCCTTCTTCAGGGTGTGACTGCAGACTACTCCCATGACAGCCCCTGCCCAATCTTCTCCTTCCTAGATGAATTTAATCTTTCATTAGGCTTTACCGATCTTTGACTCTTCTCCACATGCAGCATATAAACTTAAATTGACCCAATTCAACCAAATCTGTTTTCTGTAGAGGAGATATCTCTTAATACCCTCTCACAGGAATACTAGGAAATACAAGCTAGAGAAACCAAAACCTAAACCTGGAAAGGAAGGCAGGGAAGTACAAAAAGGAGAAACGCAGTTATTAATGTCATCTTCTTCTGTTTTTAGGGGCCCTGGAACACTTTCCCCTAAAAATAAGGTATTCCGTGGCATTCCAGCATCCTTTAACCCCTGTAAGTAAAAAGCGGGACAAAATCACATATTTCAAAATGCCTGCCAGAGGGAGGAGGAGAAGGTAAAAAGGAGGACGCGTCCTCCTGCCTGACATCTGGTAACCCTACCCAGACCTGGGGTTGGGGCTGACACTGTGGCGGCGGCCAGGCGCGCGGGGATGTTGCACGGCACAGCACCCCCCACCCACAGGGCTGCGGCTGCAGGGGCCAGCGGAGCGGGGCGAAGCTGCCTCCCCGCGTAGGGTTACCAGAGGACACGTCCTCTGTCCAGCAGGCATTTTAAAAATACGTGATTTTGTCTGGCTTTTTACTTACGGGGTTGAAGGATGCTGGAATGCCCCAAACCACCCAATTTTTAGGGGGAAGCATTCCAGGCCCCCCCCAACAGAAGAATACCACATGAATACTCCATTTTCTCCATGCGTCCTCCTTTCCCGCCTTTGCTACCCGGTATCCCTGTCCCCGGCTGTACGGGGCGGCGGGGGCAACCAGCAGCCGGCTCCTGCTGGCCGGGCCGCCCCCGCTCACCTCTTGGGCACCTCCACCCGCCGCCCGCCGCCGCCGCTCCTCGTCTTCCCGTAGCGGATGAGGTCCTGGAAGAGGCCGCGCCAAGCGGCGGGCGGCGAGCGCCGATGCAGCAGCAAGGCGGCGAGGAAGGCGGCGGCCAGCAGCAGCCAGAGGACGCTGAGCGCGGCCGCCATGGTCGCCGGCCCAGCCTGCCGCGCCCCCAGCTGGCCGGAGGCTGCCCTGCGCCTCAGCGCCTGCCGCCCGCTTCCGCAGAGGCCGCCTGCGCATGCGCCAGGCCGCTGGGGGCGGGTTGCGGCAGGAAGGGGCGTGGCGACGCTGCCTTCCGGGCCCCGCACGCCCCGCCCCCTGCACGTGCTTCATTTTACTAGTGGAGGAGCGGGGTTGAGGCCGGGGGGGTGTTCACGTGCACTGAGGTAACCATCTATGGACATCTTGTTACAAGCAGCAGCTTAGAGTGCAGATAGTAGGCCCAAGGGGTGCTTTCAGACTTGCCCAATGTCATTAGGTCTGGCTTCCGCTTGCTTTACTAGACCAGGCTTGTCCAACATGTGGCCTGGGCTCCAGAATCCGGCCCGCCAAACAAGACTGGATTTTGGTGTTCGTAGGCCCTAGGCGCTTTCACTCTGACATGCAAAAAGAGGGGTAAACGCCAATTGAATTATGTCCATTGGCATGATGTACTTTAAACTATTCTAATGCTAAACCATATGATTTTCCTTATTTTTTCTGCTTTTTAAAAATTTTTTTCCCTCCTTCGTAGGCCTTAAAAATTTCATAGGCCCTAGGCACTGTGCCTGCAGTGCCTAATGGGAAATCCAGCACTGCCACCAAGGGGTTTTATCCAGCCCGCCGAGTGCCACCGCAAGAGCCTGGGAGCTGGGGCTGGCCGGGGTCATCTGGAATACTCCGTATTGCTATGTCAAGTGTGCAGGCAGACGTTGACAAATTGCACAAGCAAAAGCAATGCCAAATATCACACTAAACATTATTTTATTAAAGTTTATTAATAAAGATCAATATGTATGGTTTATCTATCAAAAATTTTCTCACCGCCCCCCCCCCAACTGAGAAAAGAATTGCAACTTGGCGCCTCACCCGAAAAGGTTAGACACCTGTGTACTAGTGTTTCATATGCTGAGATTAAGCTTTGTAGAGTTTTCCTCAACACCTTGTTTCAAATTATTGAAGAATTCCATTTCCAATTCCTATTGAAATTCCATTCATTTTGCACAACTCTTTATTATTGTTGAGTGCAATGTATTAAGTCTATTTTTGCCATTAGCCCATTTCATTTGTCATGGATCAGTTAAATTCCACAACATATCTAAGTTGTTATGATGTTTTGTCTTTATTGTTTTTGTCTAGAAAAGGCCCTTTATTTGAACTAAAATGGAAGGGCTGATCTCTTCCAAACTCTTTCTAGTTTCCCAATCCTCTGTCACAGTTGACATTACTACTATTCTTCCTGTTAGGCCCACAACTCCAAGATCATCTGTGACTTCTCTCTCTCACTTGCTCTCATTTTGCACAACCAGTCTGTCTTCAAAACTTTCAGCTTCTTCTTCCATAATGTTTCTAAAAGCTGCACTTTTCTTTCTGATCAGACAGCTAACCCTCTTATCCAGGCTGCAACCATCTTCTGTCTTTGTTACTAACATCTCTTTCACTCTGACTTTCCTGGTACATGCATTTCTTCTCCATTCTAAACAAAAAGATTAATATTGAGCATTCCTTGCTTGAAGCTATATCTATTTCAGATTTTCAGCCAGTGTGCCAGGAGAACTGTCCAAGTGTGCCATGAAATTTTGTACAAGGTAACGAAAATCAATGTAAAACAAACATTGTTTCATCTTAAACAATATTGTGTCCAACCAAAATTACAACTCATAAAACTTGTGCAATTCAATCATCAAATTACAAACGAGGTATTGGTCTTTTGATTCTGAAACGTGAACATTCTAAACAGAGGTGACCAAAGGGCAGAACTGAGGTGATGTATTTTTTTCCAGTGAATTTGAAACATTAATGCATTTGATCCTCCTTTAGCTTGTATGCACTATGTTGTAAACTTCTCCAGTAAGACAGTAACCATAGTAAATACAAGTACATGTGATGTTTATGAGCAATCAATTCAGGTGCAAAAAGTGGGTGTGCTGTTTAATTGCTTGTCTTGTTGAAGTGTGCCATGTTACTGAAAAGCTTGGGAACCACTGATCTATTTCACCTACCCCCTTGAATCCCTCTATCTGATGTATCTGCTACTTCTCCTTCACTGTACCAAATTCAAGAATTTTGGTCCTAACATTTTGGTCCCAAAATACATCTTTTTATGTTTTCTTCCATGTCTCCCCTTACACATGGAATACCCTCTTTCAAATGATTCTTAAGGTTATTACTCTTTCTCCAGAGAAATTAGTCAATATTTAAATACCTAGGCTGAGAGATGTTTTGATATTTATTTTACTGAATTTTGAACTACAGCAAATTGTGACAGGTTCAGAAAGGGATTAACCCCAAAATATGGGTGGAGAATGTTCCACTCTGCTGACCATGAACTGCTGTTTCATTTTAAAAGAGAGAAGCCCAGTGCACTCTAAGTTGTACATTGATGAGGATGGATGTGTCGTGGAGGCTCCAGCTGCCTGCTGCTGCCTCAGACCAGAGATACCAAGGACCAGACAGAAATCTTGGCATCCATGGCCACCTAATCAGACTTGAAGTCCTAGGGAACCACCCTTATTGAGAAGCCAAGAACCCCTGACAGCACATGGACCAGTATTTCAGGAGACAGGGTAGGAAGGGGCCTGAGAGGTGGCTAGCAGAGGCCACAGGAGAAGTCATCATGTCAAGGCAGAATCTCTGCTCACTGGTTGCTGACAGGGCCCTGAGTTGGGGCCTGGTAGAGCAGGGAAGGTTTGGGTCCCTCTACGCAGGCTGTCACTTCACTCAGGTGTTGGCCCTATTAACCGCAAAAGGTCAGGAGGCCCTATTCATCATGTCTTTCCCCTGAAACCAGAATTGGGGCTATTGGCAAGGGAACACCTGGAATTGGAGACTCCTGTAGTCAGAGGGGGCCTCAGCCCCCCAGAGTAGGAACATCTGCAATGATTCATGCAGGGCTTTTCAGACATATTGTTGAAATGCCCAAGGTGGGCAGCTATAAGCCACCGTATCTCTACGACGGCAGGGTAGAAGGTGTGGGACAATCTCAGGCCTCTGCTCAGAAAGATGGCAGCCTCTGTCAGGAGTTGGAGATAATCCTTGGAATGGGAATTGTAAAGGAGACACAGAAGGAGAGGTGAAGCCCGATTGTATTGGTCCTGACACCTAATTGGGCTAAGATTCTGCATCAGCTTTGAAAAGATTAATGCCATCTCCTGATTTGATGTATACCCAATGCCATTGGTCAAAGAACTTCTAGAGCACTTAGACATTTCTATCAACCCTGAATCTAATGAAAGGGTACTAGCAAATTCCCCTGATCTGCAACTCATGGGTCTTAACAGCCCTTCCCTATGCCAGGTGGCCTGTTCCATTTTGTAACCAGGCTAGTCAGATTGCCTGGGGCGGCTGCCACCTTCCAGAGACTGATGAATAGAGTACTTCAGCCTCATGACTGATATGCAGCAGCCTATATTTGATATGATTTATAGTGCCATTTGGGAGGACAACCTTCAGCACTTCTGTAATGTACTCTGAGCCCTTGGTGAGTCAAGCCTCATTGCTGACCCTGCAAAATGTTACCAGGGACAGAGAGAGGTGACATATCTTCAGGAGTGTTGCTGTACGACCCCTAAAAATTGGGACACAGCTCCACCATCCAGACCACACCCCAACAGCCTCAAATCTTGCTCCTCCCAGTGCTGGCCCCAGGTCCAATCCAGTTCCTGCCACTAGGCCTAAGCCTTGCAGCCGCTAGTGGCCCCAGGCCAGATCCGGTCTCTGCTCTGCCATGGCTGGATCTGGCCTCTGCCTTGCTGCCACCAGCAGCCACAGGGCTGAACTCTGCCCTGCCACCCCTGGCAGACGGGTGGCTGGGTGCAGCCACTGGGGCCAGATGCCAGCTGCTCCTCCCCCTCCCCTACCTGAAAGGAGGTATTTAAATTTCCCTCCTCCCAGGCAGGGGTGGGGAAGCCTCAGGGCAGATGCAGGCTTTCTACGCCTGTGCTGCCACAGCTGGGGACTCAGGGCACTGGGTTGGAGATGGGGCTCATGCCTCTTGTGCCCAGCATCAGTGATGCCACTGCCTATCTCGAGTATGTAGTGGGAAAGGGTAAATTTTGATCTCTAATCAGTAAGATACAAGCCATGTTGGACACATGGATGCTGGTGACAAAAACAGATGTGGCAATTCCTGGGAATAGCTGGGTATTACTGATGGTTGATGCCTGGGTTTGCAGCAATTGCAGGCCCCTCTTGGATCTGTCCAAGAACTCCCAGCTCCCAGCCACAACAGGTGTGGTGGTCTGCTGAAGATGAAGCAGCTATCCACGACCTAAAGAAACAGCTGACCCAGAAGCCAGTCTATATACACCCAGATTTCACAAAGAATTTCAAGCTGATGTCTTGTAAGAAGGGTTCCAGGCCATCTTGTCCCAAGAAGTCAATGGGGAGGAATACCTGGGCTGATATCTGAGCCACAAATTGTTCCCTGGTGTCAAGTTTGCATATAAATTCCACCTCTGCAGTTTCATGCTGGAGTTTGCCATACTCAGAAAAAAAAAAAATCAAAAAGAGACTCCAGCATGAAACTGCAGAGCTGGAATTCATATGCAAACTTGACACTTCCAGACTGGGTCTGAAAAAGGATTGGGAGTGGCTAGCTCACTATAAAAGGTAATTTTCGTTCTTTAAACATTCTCACCTTCTCAACAATTGTTGTTAATGGGCCACATCTACACTCTTTGAATTGATCTTGTTAATTTGCCCTTCTTTCCACGTGTATATATACCAAGTTTCCTGCAATTTTCACTTCATGCATCTGAGACAGTGGATTGTAACCCATGGAAGCTTATGCCTTAACAGATTTGTTAGTCTTTATAAGTGCCACAGGGCTCCTTATTTGTTCTGTTATAGAGTAGGGAGAAAGCATGATGGGGGAAGGGTGGTGGTAAATATTTATTTATAGCTGTGCTTTGTGGTGGATTGGCCTGTGATGCCACAGAAGGTTGTTCTGAGCCATGGTAAAGTCATAGGCGAGTCTGATGGATTTGCAGCTGTGGATCCAAATTGAAAATGCCATCCACCTACACCTGAGCCCACAGTTGTTCTGTAATAGCATGAGGTTGGGGAGGATTCTGTACTGCTAAACCACATGGAAAACTCCTGTATAAAATTTACAAGGAGTCCTTTGGCATCTAAGTTCCCCCATTTTCAAAATGCCTAATGAGGTGGAATTTTCTCCCATGAAAGCTCGTGCAATAGATAAATTTATTAGTCTTTAAAAGTGCCAGAGGACTCAGTGGCTGTGTCTACACTGGAGGTTTAAGTCAACTTAAGCAGACCTAAGCCAACTTAAGCAACAATCTGGCCACATTTAGAGTTCATTAAGTCAACTTAAACATTTGCTTAAGTCGACTTAATAACTCCTGCCCCTAAAGTCGACTTTAAGGGTTAAGTTGACTTTATTAAGTCAACTTAACACAATGTGCCTATTAAAGTTGACTTAATAAAGATGACTTAGTGCATTAGAGCCATTTAAGTCAACTTTATAAAGTCAACTTAAAGAAATGGGGCCTCACTAAGTTGACTTAATAAGGTTGACTTTAAGTTGGCCTTATTAAGTCGACTTGCCTGAGCCCTGTAGCGTAGACATAGCCTTTGTTTTGCTGAACTAGACTAACATGGCTACCCCTTTGGAACTGTACAAAACTTGTTTTCCTTAGCAAATTCAAGGCCTTTTGAATTTAACGTTAGTAGCATCCTTTAAGAATCCACAGACTGAAATAAAAGATAAAAAAACAAAACAAATAAAACCACAACACACACGCATTGCTATGGATCTGATTCATTAGCTGCAGTTGGTATAGTTGGGGGGGGGAGATGACTCTGCAACCTTTATGCCCCTCTCCTTATTAGTACCTGGACCATCTGGGGGCCTAAAATCTGCTCAGAGTTGCTCTGGCTGGTGACCATTCCCAAGGGGACTTCCTGCTAGCTGGTGGTCACTAGAATGCTGTAGCTACAGGCCTGCCCTTTTACACTCACCATGCCCTCAATACTCCCTAGCCAGCCAGTTAGTCTGACTTTCCATCTGCTTCCAACTGCAATAGCAGAACAGGGGACCAGTAACTGAACCTCAGTATTTATTCAGTCTACCATATTTCTCCCCAGGCTACTGAAAAGGGAATTGCAATTTGTCAGGGTGGGGAGTTGTTGGGGGGGGGGGAGGAATTTGTGGTGGATTGTTTTAAATTGTTGCTCTTTATTCTTGTTATGTCAGGAATAATGGTGGCCACATTGTTATCGCCTCTATAAATCCAAACAAATGAATTGTATTCTGTCTTCTCTTCATAAGCAGAGGTCATTTTTGTACAGCTGTAACAACCTTTGGCAAATAAATGCTTTAGAACTTCCTTTTAGATTTGTACCTCTTTCAACCATGGATTTTGTTCTCCATGTTAGGCATGTTTTAGAATTGTAGGACTGAAGAGAGCCTTGAGAGGTCATCTAGTCCAGACCCCTGCACTTATGTCAGGACCAAGCATCATTTAGTCCATTCCTGACAGGTGTTTGTTTAACCTGCTCCTAAAAATCATCAATGATAGATAGTCCACAGCTTCCCTAGGCAATTTATTCCAGTTCTTAACTACCCTAGCAGTTAGAAAGTTTTTCCTAATGTCCAACCTAAACTGTCCTTGCTGCAGTTTATGCCCATTTGCTTCTTGTCATAGCCTGAGAGTTTAATAACAATTTTTCTCCCTCCTCCTTGTAACAACCTTTTATGGACTTCAGAACAGTTATGTCGCTCCTTAGTCTTCACTTCTCCAGACTAAACAAACCCAAATTTTTTCAACCTTCCCTCATAGGTCATGTTTTCTATACCTTTAATCATTTTTATTGCTCTTCTCTGGACTTTCTCCAATTTGTGCAATCTTTCCTGAAATGTGGTGCCCAGAATCAACACTTCAGTGAACACAACACTTCAGTACCCAATCAACACAGAGCAAAGCAGAAGAAATTTGTCTTGTATTTTTCTTGCAACACTCCTGTTAATACATCTCAGAATGATGTTTTTTTTGCAATAGTGTTACAGTGTGATCCATATGGCCCTCAGATCCCTTTCTGTAGTACTCCTTCCGAGGTGACCCTGCCAGCAGGTTCGAAAATTTGGGGACCTTGGGGGGCAATCACTGTACCAGTGGGGTACGGGGTAACCTTTATTGAAAAAACAGGTGTAGGTGTAAGGTGGGCTATGGTGTGTGTGTGTGTGTGTGGCGTATGTGTGAAGCTTGTCACAGTGTTTCTGCAATGGGGGCTCTGTGGAGGGCGCTCAACTTCGTGGGGTGCAGCGAGTTGGGAGGCAATGGGGTTTCTCAGCTAGCTTAACTAACTTACAGTGACTTAGAAGGTGCCTCAACACTATGGAAGAACAAGAAGGGGTTAGGGTTGGTGACAGCAAGCGGGGGGAGCAGAAGTTTAAAGAGGGGAATTGCGGGAAAAGGCGGCAGCTGGGGAAGCGGAGGGAAAGGGGGTGCCGTGGAGGAGAGAAGCAGCGGCTAGGGAAGCTGAGGCAGGGGGGAAGCTGTGGGGGAAAACGGCGGCTAGGGAGGCTGAGGCAAGGGGGAGCCATGGAGGAAAGCGGCGGCTGGGGAGATGGAGGCAAAGAGGAGCCAAGGAAAGTTTGAGGAAGCAATTTATTTAGTTCAGGGGAATCAGAGGGGAAAGATAAATGTATTTGGCAAAACAGCTCTAATAGTAACAACTAAGTGATACAATAGGGAGGAAATGCTGTTAACGCTCCCTTGGGGGAGTTGCAACCCCTTAAAGGTATGCTGCAGATGGAGGAAGGCAACGGCTGAGATGGTTAGGGGCCACACAGCATTGGCCGTTACATTACTCGCCAAGAGGCCCCTCGACCAGCTGCTGGTACGGGCTAGGATCGTGCCCTCCTCCCTATCTGCTAGCTCTTGGCCATTTTCTAGAGCTAGGTGGCCCAGCCACATTAGTGGTGGCTCTTCAGGTCCCCCAGCTGTCTCGGTAATTAACTCCTTCATTTCAGCTTTTGAGCATGGTCGGAGTTCAGTTACCTGGGTGGTGTTGCCCTGCCCATCAACCTTTATCCGGCTGATGGATACTGGCAGGGCCTGACTGGGGGTCTCTATGGGGGGGTTTGGGGCTGGCCTTCTGGTGGGGCTGAAGGTAGGGGTGGGTATGGCGGGGTTGTTTCGGGAGTAGATGGGGCTTCTGGGTGGGCATATGGGGGGGGTTGTCAGGTGGTGTATTGGGACTGGGTGGTAGTGGTCCCTCCTGGCTCGACTGACTCGTGGCCCCCTTGACCGAGGCAATTAATGCCCCATGAAAAACAGTCAGTTTGTCGAGGGCCTGAGCCAGGATCTTGTGGGTGGCAGTAGCCACCTTCTGGGGCTTTTAGACATCGGGTCACAGCTTTTTTTGGCGTCCGGATCTCTTCAAGCTTTTTTATTAGCCCTACCAATAAATGATGGGCGGGGGACCCCTGTGAGATATGGGGTTCTGGGGCAAGCTTAGATGCGGCCCCCCCGCAGGCTTTCACAATCCTTCCCACCTCTCTGCAGCGGCGGGCAGGGTCAGAGTCTACAGCCGGCTCACCTGCCTTAGTGCAGACTGGCCGGAGGCTGGAATCAGCAGGACTGGCCCTGAATGTGGGGTGGCAGGTTAGGAGGCACCCCACATCCGTGAGTCCCAGGGGGGTGGTGTACTCCCTGGAGCTCTGGCCTTGCCCAATAGTGCAGACCCATTCTAGGGTCTCAGGCAGCCGCTTGCTTTGCAGCAAGTGGTACTGTAGGTGGTTGAGTTGGTCCTCTTCGAACCCAGAAGTTTTGGCTTCTTTCCAGGGACAGGGGGGCAGTAATTGTTACCCCAAGCTCCTGTTCGTGACGCCATGACCCTGCCAGCAGGTTGGAAAATTTGCGGACTTTGGGGGACAATCACTGCACCAGTGGGGTACGGGGTAACCTTTATTGAAAAAACGGGTGAAGGTGTAAAGTGGGCTATGGTGTGTGTGTGTGGTGTATGTGTGAAGCTTGTCATGGTGTTTCTGCAATGGGGGCTCTGTGGAGGGCGCTCAACTTCGTGGGGTGCAGCGAGTTGGGAGGCGATGGGGGTTCTCAGCTAGCTTAACTAACTTACAGTGACTTAGAAGGTGCCTCAACACTATGGAAGAACAAGAAGGGGTTAGGGTTGGTGACAGCAAGTGGGGGAGCAGAAGTTTAAAGAGGGGAATCGCAGGAAAAGGCGGCAGCTGGGGAAGCTGAGGCAAAGGGGGTACCATGGAGGTGAGAAGCAGCAGCTAGGGAAGCTGAGGCAGGGGGGTAGCCGCGGGGGAAAGCGGCGGCTGGGGAGGCTGAGGCAAGGGGGAGCCGTGAAGGAAAGCAGTAGCTGGGGAGGCTGAGGCAAAGTGGGAGCCACGAAGGGAAGCAGCGGCTGGGGAAGCTGAGGCACACGGGGAGCCGCGAAGGGAAGCGGCAGCTGGGGAGGCTGGGGCAAAAGGGGGTGCCATGGAGGAAAGCGGCGGCTGGGGAAGCTGAGGCACATGGGGAGCCGCGGAGGAAAGCGGCGGCTGGGGAGGCTGGGGCAAAAGGCAGTACCATGGAGGAAAGCAGCGGCTGGGGAGGCTGAGGCAAGGGGGAGCCGTGAAGGAAAGTGGCGGCTGAGGAAGCTGAGGCAAGGGGGATGCCACGAAGGAAAGCGGTGGCTGGGGAAGCTGAGGCAAGGGGAAGCCGCGGAGGAAGGCGGCGGCTGGGGAGGTGGAGGCAAAGAGGAACCAAGGAAAGTTTGAGGAAGCAATTTATTTAGTTCAGGGGAATCACAGAGGGGAAAGATAAACGTACTTGGCAAAACAGCTCTAATGGTAACAACTAAGTGATACAATCTTATACACTATCTTAATACTTCTAAGACTCACAAATTACAATAAACAATGTTGCAACTTACATTGACACTTAAAACAACTAGAGAAGAGAGATATAACAATCAATATAGGCAGAAGCACACAGTTGAGGACCCAGGAACTTGCTTAAACAGCAAAAAAAGGCAGTAATTTAAGACAGGTAAGGAAAAAGCAAACAAGCCTGCTCTTAGGAGCGTGGCTTGGAGAGGCTGAAGGAGAGCAGTGGTGAAGCAGTAGCACAAGATGAGATAACTTTATTATGGAAAGCTGCAGGGGCAGGATCTTACCAATACCACCAGCAGCAGCAGCAGCAGCATTACAGGCAGGAGAGAGAGACTCGTTACTCAGCTGGCAGTTCAAACGTTCTACGCTCAGGGAAGAACTCGTGAGCGGAGGAGGTCAGTGTCTGGGTGATCAGGCGAGGCAGGATGTCAGGAACCATCCTGCCTGATCACCCCAAACTCTGAGTTTTTAAGCTGTTTGTTCCCGCCAATTTACTGATTACAGGGAAGGCGGGGAACTAAGGTGAGCATGACTCATGCCTTCACCATTTCAAACTTCTTGCAGTTAGGCAGTGCCCACCTATGCCAAGCCCTGTAGAGATCAATGGGATGTCAATCGGCCATCTAGTTAAGTTTAAGGGGGCCATCTAGTTGAGTTGTGTCTGTGACTCATAGCAGTTACTTTGATGGCCGCCCCTCCCAGGCCATCATTAAAGTACATAGAACGTGTGAAGTGAACAATGGCTCCTTCACCTTAACTAGATGGCCCCCTTGAACTCAACTGGATGGCCATTACCACCCTGGGGGCCCATTGTTTTGCAGAGCTTGGTGTAGGTGGGCTCTGCCTAACTGCAAGGTTCTGCAGGGCATGACTCATACCCCCATTGTTCCCCGCATTCCCTGTAATCAGGGAAAGGCGGGAAATAGTCTTTAAAAGCTGAGGTTCTGGGGTGGTCAGGCAGGATGGTTTTCAACATCTCTCCTGGCCTGATCAACCAGAAGCTGCCTCCTCCGCTCACGAGTTCCCCCTAGAGCGTATCCACGAGTTACCCCCACGAGTTCCGACTACGAGTCTCCTCCAGCCTGTGATGCTGTTCTAGGAGTGGTAAGAGTCTGCCCTGCAACCTTTCTTTAAGCTATTTCTTTAGGGCTGCTTTAAAACTGCTTTCCCCAGCTTTACAGGCTTGCGTGTGTACCTTTCTGTTTGCTTGCAGCTCCAGTTTGTGTTAGGAGCTCCCCGTGTCTGCAACTGCTTCTTGCTACTTTGTATCACCCAGTGTATCTCTTTTCCTCCTGGGTTGTTTGAACTTGCTTTAAGAGTATTGTGTTTTGCAACATTGTATAAAGTTAATTGGTAGCCTTAGAAGTCTTAAGTTAGCTGTTAAGATTGTTTCCTTTAGTTCCTACCCTTTAGAATTGTTTGGTTAAGTTGCCTTTGCCCTCCCCTCTGTAACCTCCCCAACTTAAATAAACCTTTTTCTCTTTAACTTTACTTGCTCCCTCTTCATTTCTGGGATCCCCGGTGCGCTTCAACTTTCCTTCTGTCCCTGTGGCTCCCCGCTCCCGAGCCGCTCTCCCCGCCCCGCTACCCTTGTGGCTCTCTGCGGCTCCCGAGCCGCTCCCGCGGCCGCCATCGGTTCCCCCGATCCCCGCCGGACTCTCTAGCGGCCCCACCGCTTTTTCCCGGGCTCCCGCGGCAGCCCGCCAGCCCTCCCCGTCCTCCGCCGCTTCCTGCGGTTCCCGGCTCCCGAACCGCTCCTACGGCCGCCCTTCCTGCCCCGGCTGCCAGCCGTTCTTCCTCACCTCCTGCCCCCGGCTCCTGAGCCGCTCCCGTATCTGCCGCCTTCCTGCGGCTCCCGGCTCCCGAGCCGCTCCCACTCTCCTGCGGCTCCCCGCGGGCTCCCCGCCCTAGCCGCCGCTTTCCTGCGGCTTCCTGCGGGCTCCCCGCCCTTACTGCGGCTCCTCTGCCGCTTTCCGCGGCACCCCGGGTCCCAGCCGCTTTTCTGCGGCGTGCCGGGCTCTCCAGCGGCGCTCCCGCGACCACCGCTGCTTCCCCTGAACTTCTGCCTTCCCCGCCAGCAGCTTCCCCCGAACCCCTTCTGCCTTCCCTACCATTTTGCCCTCCTCTGCTTCCCTCACAAACCCCTGAATCCCCTTTCAGCCTCTCCTGCTTCTCCCCATTGCCCACACTCCCACACACCTATAGCCCCTCTCCTGCCTCTGTCCCCTTACCCCAACCTCCAAGCACCTCCTCACCCCGCTGCCTTTTGACACCCCCCACCACTTGCCTTTACTCCTCTTCAGGCCCCAGCTCCCCTGCTACTTATCTTCTCTGCCACTGCGGCACACTAATTTGCATTGTACACCCCCCCCTTTTCCTATAGCGTGTTAACGTAGCCTTTAGGTTATAGTGAGTAGGGCTATAGTGTTAGTAGGTTAGTTGAAGAACCCCATTGTTCCCCAACCTGTCCCCACTCCCGAAAGTTAGGTACCCCCCAACACTTTACAGAAACCACTGTGACAAACACGACATACACCGACCACTGCTCACCTTACCCTATACTCATTTTAATAAAGTGTACCCCAGATCCACCCCGTACCCCACGGGTGCAGTGGTTGCCCCCCAAGATCCTCAAATCTTCAAACCTGCTGGCAGGGTCAAGTTGAAGGGGCCATCTGCTCCCCTTAACATTCTTTGCATTCCTAAGTGATGGCCCGGGAGGGGCAGCCATCAAATTAACTCAATGAGCAACGGTCATGAGGGAATCATTTCCCATTTTGTATGTACACAGCTGATTGTTCTTTCCTAAGTAGAGTATGTTGCATTTGTCCTTATTAAATTTCATTCCCTTTCAGACTATATTATCTATAGTCAAAGTATACAACAAAGACTGCACAATAAAGATTTGTAAATAGCTGCCTCTAGATGGCACCCAAACTCCATTTGATTCCTAAAAGGAAACCATTGTCCTGGAATGCTTGTGGCTATCACTTGTAACTGAGTTATGTAGCTTATATCTAGAAAATCTGAAATGTGATTGTCTAACTGTAATTGGACCAGAAACTGTCCCTTCACAGCCATTCCCAAACTACTAGTATCTAGGGTCATGTCTACACCTAAAAGCTTAGTTTGGACTTGCTTAGTCTGAACTAAATAGTTCGAAGTTAGTTCAAACTAACTATGTTTCGTTAGTTCAAACTAGCAACACTTTTTTTAGTTCAAACTAACTTTTTAGTTAAGAAAGAAGTTAGTTCAAACTAACAAAACGTGGTTAGTTCAAACTAACTGCTAGTTCAAACTTATTTAGTTTGAACTAGCATGACAACATTGTGCTAGTTCAAACTAAATTTCAAAATAAGCTCAAACTAAGCAGTTAGTTCAGACTAACCGACTGAACTAACTAGTTCAAATTAAACTTTGCTTAGTTTGAGCTAAAAAATTCTTTAGTTTGAACTAGGGAAAGCCTAGTGTAGATAGGGCTCAAATTAGTTCAAATTAAATCTCCCTGATTTTAACTAATTTGCTGGCATAGGCATACCCTAGAATACCATTATGCACACTTCAAGTATTTGCTGAACTTAATTCATAAAAGTTTGCTAAATTGTCTAAGCATATCTAAATCCCAAGGTCTGGAATTGGATCTGGGAGTCTCATAAGAAGATTGCTTCTCAGGCTGAAAAGCAGTCCTGTTTCTCAAAAGTCTTTGATGAGTGGAAGTGCTGTCTGGGTAGGTAAAATGTGTGGGTTCTTAGCTGCTAGGTGAGAAGAACAGTGGAGGGTAAGGAAGGTTTGTGTGACATCAGGTACAATAACCTTTGGTTTAAAAAAACAAGGAGTCGTGGGGGGGTATGAAGAATAACAGATTTATTTTTCGCATGAGCTTTTGTGGGAGAAAATCCCACTTCATCAGATGCTTCGAAGATGGGTGAACTTTCAGAAACCGTAAGTTCACCCATCTTCAAAGCATCTGATGAAGTGGGATTTTCTCCCATGAAAGCTCATGCAAAAAATAAATCTGTTAGTCTTAAAGTGCCATACGACTCCTTGTTTTTTTTGCTGGAGTAGACTAACATGGCTATCCCTTTGGAAACCATTGGTTTGCCAGTCAAAGGGGAGGGTGGGCAAAGTTGCTGAGTGGGAGTTGCAAAGAAGTATGGAGCTGTCTCAAATGTAGGTGGGAGGAGAAGTGGCCAAGCATAGCAGTAGACCTGAACTGCATATTTGAAGGGAATGTTACTGGCCTATCTGATGTGATCCACACAAAAGATGCCATAGAGAAGGAGGTGAGGCCTACAAATAGGACAGCGCTACAAAGCATGCCTGTTACTGGGCCTCAGTTTGGATGGATAGTCTATTGCTATGATCAAAGGTCTGTGACAAGTAAGGAGGGGAGGTCTTGCATATGAGCTTTTCAACTACAGTCAAATAGTTCAAAAGAAGTTATCTTTGCCAGAAAGGCAGCCAGCACTTTAAAGGTTTTCAGCACCCTAGCTGAACTATGACTTTGGCACTTTAATTTGCCATCCATGCCAGCACTCTCCCACCGCCCCATGTGTTATAAGAGATAATATAGTAATATATCATTTTAAATAGAGAAAAAATTTCACTTCTGATATAGTGCCCTTTAAAGCCTGGTGCCCTAGATGACCGCAGGGGGGTTGCTGGTGCTGGGCTTACGGGGTTCGAGCCCAGAGTCCCACACCAGAGCCCTGGGTCTTTTCCCAGGCCAGGGGCGCTCCTGGATGACTGCCTAGTTCACCTATATGGTTGGGCTGGCCCTGCATGCCAGTATAAGCTGAACTGCAGTCTCTAGCGCTTTATAGATTTAGCAGCTGCAGCTGCAAGGTATGGTTTGATTTGATTTTAATATGAAGAATAGATTGCAGTTAATAATTCAAAGGCAGTTGTTTTGGCCAGATGGACTTTAATTTGCCAATGAAGTTTGAAAGGGCTTTCTAATAAAATAACTGCAAATTGATATCTTGCTGATTTTTTGCGATTTAGAATTCCATTTAATTTTTAGGATAAAGACAGCCTCTTTTTAATACTTAATTACAGACTTGCAATTGCAAATTTAATCTCCAGTCCTGGAAATGCTTGTGGATATGTTTAAAGCCATGCACATGCTCATATGTTTGCAGAATCAGGGTCTTAGTTCTTACTGCCAATGCTGGGCAATGCAATTGGTAAGGTAACTCTTGATTTGCACTTTATTTTAAACATAGCTTTATAAAAACACAGTGTTAGCTGATTTGTGGGAGGAAGACCTGGAAAAATGCCTGAAACATATCAAGCCCTGTTTTTGGATTTTTGGGTTTAGACACTCCATGCCCTTTACTCTGAATTACTAGTAAAGGTTCTAAAGCATACTGAAGGCCTGGGGCATGCAAAGCATACTGTCACAGAAAAGTATACTAAAGAATGTGAGAAACTTAAAGGCACTTTTAAAAATTCCTGGACAGCTAAATATCCATAGTGTTCCTATCGGAAAGTTTTAATGTTTTGTGTCATGTCCAGAACACATGAGAAAATCTCTGTTGAAGATCTGTGATAAAGGTCCTGTAAACGTGTGTTGTCAGATCTTAAGAACTCATTGCCAATTTGCATGTAACAGCTACAGTGCCCATGTGAAGTGCATGGAAGTAGCTGTTCACAAGAAGTTACTATTGCTATATTACTCCATCAACTACAAATGAAGAGGTCCAAAAATTTGCCATGTTAATATCACTTAGAGTTGATAAAATTACCTCTGTTTCTCAGATTCTGAAATATTCTTGATGGTGCAAGTAAAAAATGGCCTATTTTAGAATCAAGCTATAGCAACACTCAAGAAGGCAAAGACTTCATGGAAGCACTAACTCTGAATGCATTTTAGGGAAAGGACTTCTGCAATGCATACAGAAAGTGAAAGCATTTGTTGTGCTGTTCTCAACAGGTCTGCAAACGGCAAAAGTTAGTGTACATCACATTTATAAAGAATATAAAATCTTGAACCCTTTGCTGACCCAATAGATTTGGAACCTGAGACAGATGATGCTATTACGCCAGGAATAGGAACAGCTTTATGACTCTTGGGAAGGGGGAAAATCAAGGCAAAAGAGGACAAATGAAAACTAGTTGGCCTGAATTTAAATGCTATAGCAGTGAGTATAGACTGTGCAGGCCTTGTTTAGGCAAGACACTCTTCATCTACACTGCATCACATCCCAACCTTGAGCTTGTTAGTTTGTATCACCAAAATCACTATCCTTTGTCTTAAAAGGTTTGAAAGGGAGGAAGGTCATCACATAACAATATTGCTTGGATCAAAAACAGAGTTGCTTTAACCGTGCATGATATAGAAAATGGCTTAATGTGAAATAACTTTAACAAAAATTATAGTTATGTGTTTTCTTCTGATTAATTACTTAGCAGGTCTTATGGTTTCCCAATAGTTATAGTCAGTTCACAAACTCCATCTTTCATTCTGTGTTTGTACAGCACCTATCACAGTGACAAGCTGGTTCAGGCCTTGATCGCTGGGGCACTACTGAAATACAAATATAAATACCAAAACACTGCCATATGTCTAGGTTAATAACAGATAAGGATTCAAAGAAGAGAGAATATGTTATTACTTTTCTGTCCTGTGTATACTAAATACCTTTTAAATACACTTAGGGAAAGTTAGCATGCAGGAAGCTTGGGATTCTCTTAGCAGGCACCTTTAAGTGCAATTATAGGTTTTAAAATCCTTGCATACAATATTTATAAAGTAAGATGTAAAAAAGGAATTGTTAAATATTCATGATTTATTCAGATCAATGAATCAAATCTTGATCTTACAAAACAAGTGAATGGAAGTATATGTTGCAAACAAAGTTCTTGTTTGTTGGGGGACAGACTGTATTTAGACTTGGGCTGAGAAGAAAAGGCTTTTTCAGAAATCCTTGTTACAACTTTCAGTTTCAAACAAAGAAGTCTAACTCACTGAAGGCTACTGTGTCCCAAAGGAGAAAGGCCCATAGAGCTGGAAGCAGTTTAGGATGGTTATTTTTAACATGTTTGTCAGCTGAAGGGTAAAAGGCACAGGTAAACTTGGCAGGCAAGGAGAAAGATAATATTAACAGCTACAACCCCAAACTGGAGAAGATTCAAAAACTTTTCAAGGAAACAAAGGCCTTCTGTGTGCCACTTCATACACTCCATAGCTATGGATGGGATCAGTGGCCCTGAACTGCCCCACTAGGCCTTTCTAAATCAAATAAGTACTGCAGTACTGATAGTCCTTTCACAAAGTTTCTCTGTTATATTCCAGGGGAATTCTGGATATGTAGAGTGTAACCTCACTTTAGCATGGCTGATGGCCTGGTGGGAGCAGTTCTGGAATGGTATTAGAGATGTGGAAGGTTTTTAAACAAGTCAAACTCTGAACATTTTGGTACAGAGCACTATCTAATAGTTCTGATATGCAAGTCCTGGCACAAAACACACATCAAAACCAGATATGAACTTGTAGCGAAAAACCAGTCATAGCAACTAGTATCGAGGCGTCTAAAGTTTCCTATCAGTGGTATAGAATAGTCTTTAGTACAAAAAGGCTCTGTCTCATATAGAGAATTAAAACTGCTTAATTTCAAAGTCGTCTTCTCCCACGAATGAGAGAGAAGAAAACCTCAGTAGGATGGGGTACTTTGGTAGGGATAGATTGGCTGTGAACTTGTATCTGGTGGTCTGTGGGTTATTGACATTATTCTGGCCTATCTCTACCAAGAGACAAGGAAGGGAACACCTTGAAAGTTGAGGGTTATCTGTTACCTTGTACAATTGAACCCTTTGAATGCATACCCCTGTAGATGTTGGCTGCTGGAATGGGAAAGCCCTGCTGGCTTCAGACTCCCTATCAGAGAGTTTGATGGGAAAGGAAACCCATTGATCATGGTTACCTCCAGGTGAGGTGGCACAAGAGAGGTCTCACTGATGCTGGGTTACCCTTCTACTTGTGAGACATTGAAAAGTCACCAATCATTGTATCGAGGCATCAGTATGATCCATCAGCAAAGAAGGCAAGCTTGCTAGCTACAAAGAAGCAAGGCCAACAGTCCATTTTGCACCTTTAGTCTTGTGGGCACAAGTGATTGTGAATGCAGCTGATCTAATTAGGACACCCTAACTACCTAATCTACAGATGCAGTCCTGTGATCTGAGATCTAAATAATATTCTTTACACACACAATTATGTGTGCCCATGTTTGTTTTGCTGAACTATACTAACAGGGTTACCCCTTTGGAACTTGTCTAAATGAAAGAGTCTCCCTTCAAACAAACAGGACTTAGTGGTTGTTTTACAATGGATCTCTACCCTTTACCCAGTGAAGTCAGTAGGAGTTTTTGCATTGACTTCAGCTGAGATATTTTCAGCCCATTAGACCTTACTTATTTCAGCAGATTCCTATCTTTGTTCTTGTATTTATTCTGTTTCTCATTTGCTTTCTTTTTACTTGACACTCTTGCTCCATTTCATAACACAAAATTTTGTAACCTTTGTTACTTTTCCTACTCCCACTTTTAAATGTTTTCTGCAGTTGATCAGCTAAAGTGCTATCTACTTTGTTGGCATATGTCCCCTCCTCTCTCCTCATCCCCCCACTGCCAGGTCTTGTCTGCCAGCTCTGGTTAATTCTTGTTTCAGGCTGCTTTTTTCTTTGTTTATTTATTTTTTGTAGTTTTTTTTTTTTTTTAAAGAAAAGAAGTCAGCATGCTTCCTGTCAGAAAATCTTTAGAAAATATTTATTGGGAAAGTGTTATATAATGAAATATTTATTAGAGGCTTAGCACTACTAACCCCTGGAGAGTTATGGTAAATATTGACTGCAGGCAACAGAGAATGCTGTCAGAGAGATACACTGCACCCAGCAAGAGTGCTAAGATTCAGATAAACTAAGATAGAATCTTACTTCTCAAGTAATTCAGTAATGTTCTGTACATGGTGATTTATATGTGCTAGGGTGCCACTCCTTTTAGATTGCTCATATGATTAAGGTATGCAGGATTGGGCCTTGAGTCTAGGATACTGAATTAAAAGGCAAATTCTCAGCTGATATAAATTGCCATAGCTCAAGTCAATAGGACACCATGTGAATGCTGCAAGAGTACCATTGTGATTATGTCTCTAAAATAAACATTGGATTTTTCTGCTCTAAAAAAACTTTTTATAAAGCCACATAGAATGTATTCTTCACTGGTTGCACATGCGTAATTAATTTTAGTTAATGAGAGCCACCAACATCTCAACTGAAGAAGATGGACGGCCCTCATACTTTAGCTTTTAGGGTGGCTTCTATCCCATTTTTTGGATTTCTTTTTAAAAAATAATTTTACAGTTTTCACATGAGTGTGTGTGTGTGAGAGAGAGATTTAACACAAACCTAAAATAAAAGATTTAGTAGCACTAATATAAATCAAAGGTTATGTGTAAATTAAGTACTTTTGGGCCCTTACCTAAAAGTTTGTATATACCATTGTGTTTCTCTAGTAAGCTAAACGTTGGACAAATAAATCTTTCTGAAGGAGTTGATCTGGTGGGGTATGCAGGGTCTCTCTGACAATAAATAATGTAGACCTTTGTGCTCAGTTACCGAAAGGAGCTTCAACTAACACTCCAACTCACTTGCCAAACTCACTGTGCACTGTTCAGTAATCAAAGTCCCCTGGACAACATTTAGCAAATATCCATATTGTCCTGATTCAAAACAAAGGGCATATTCATTTAGGATTGGCACAATCACCTGCCAAAAGACAGTGGACAATGTTCTTCAAAATTATTTCTTCACTCTACTCAAAAGGCAGTTACAGTGCAACCCATGGTGATAATGTGATGTCTAGCTTCAAAATAGGTTTTTGAAAGAGTGCGGCAAAAAAGGAGCAGAAGGACTGACAATTGCAGCCTATTATGTCTGGGTGGTAGATGCGGTTGGTGTTCTCTTTGTGTTCCTTGTGCACACTGCTTGCATTCTTTCCTGTAAGGAAAGTATGTTAATGTTACTAAGAAAATTCATAGCGTTAGCAGATTCACCTTCCTTGACTCATCCCATTGTGCCTGGACATGGCAAAAATCTCTTAGGGTATGTCCACACTTATGCTCTGTCCACACATAGGCAGTTAAATTGATTCAACTTAAATCAATTTAATAAAATCACTATAAAATCATTAAATCAATTTAAGCTAAATTACAGGCCTTGGGTCTCATTGGGGATTTCAGTTATCCTGACATCTGCTGGGAGGGCAATACAGCAGTGCACAGGCAATCCAGGAAGTTTTTGGAGAGTGTTGAATACAACTTCCTGGTACAAATGCTGGAGGAACCAGCCAGGGGCCTTGCACCTCTCGGCCTGCTGCTCACAAATAGAGAAGAATTGATTGGGGAAGTAAAAGTGAATGGCAACCTGGACAACAGTGACCATGAGATGGTAGAGTTCAGAATCCTGATCAAAGGAAGAAAGGAAAGAAGCAAAATGCAAACCCTGGACTTCAGAAAAGCAGATTATGGCTCTCTCAGGGAACTGATCGGCAGGATTCCCTGGGCAGCTGATCTGAATGGGAAAGGCGTCCAAGACAGCTGGCTGTGTTTTAAAGAAACCCTACTAAGAGCGCAGGAAAATGCCATACCAATGTGCAGAAAGATCAGCAAATGTGGAAGGTGCTCAGCAAGGCTTAGCAGAGAACTCTGCAAAGAACTGAAACATCAAAAGGAAGCTTAAAAGAAGTGAAAGCTTGGACAGATGACTGGGGAGGCATATAAAGGCATTGCTCAGGACTGCATGGATAAAATCAGAAAAGCCAAAAGGCAATTGGAGTTGAAACTAGCAAGAGATGTGAAGGATAACAGAAAGGGGTTCTGCAAGAATGTCAGCAACAAGAGGATCAGGGATGGTATAGGTCGCTTATTGAATGGGGCAGGTATCCTCATGGTGGATGATGCGGAGAAGGGTGAAGTAGTTAATGCTTTTTTTGCTTCAGTCTTCACAGGCAGGGTCAGCTCCCAGGCTATACACTGGGTAACACAGAATGGAGAGAAGGCGGTGGCCCACAGTGATGGAAGGTCAGGTTAGGGACCACCTAAAGAAGTTAGGTGTGCACAAGTCTATAGGGCTAGATAAACTGCACCTGAGGGTGCTGAGGGAGATGGCTGATGTGACTGCAGAGCCGCTGGCCATTATCTTTGAAGACTTGTGGCAAATGGGGGAGGTCCCAAAGGGTTGGAAGAAGGCCGATATAGTACCTATCTGCAAGAAAGGGAAAAAGGATGATCTGGGAAACTACAGACCAGTCAGCCTCACCTCAATCCCTGGAAAAATCATGGAGCAGGTCCTCAAAGAATCCATTCAGAAACAGACAGAGGAAAATAGAGTGATCAGGAGTAGTAAGCATGGATTCACCAAGGGCAAATTGTGCCTGACCAACCTGATTGCCTTCTATGATAAGATGACTAGATTTGTGGATGCAGGAATAGCTGCTGACATGATATACTTCACCTTTAACAAGACTTTTTGATACAGTTCCCCATAGCATTCTCATCAGGAAGTTAAGGAAGTAAGGGTTGGGTGAGTGGAATGTAAGGTGGATAGAAAATTGGCTAGATCAACAGGCTCAGCAGGTAGGAATCAATGGCTCAATGTCTAGTTGGTAACCATTAACAAGTAGAGTGCCCCAGGGGTTGCTCGTGTGGCCCATTCTGTTCAATGTCTTCATTAATGATCTTGATGATGTATAGATTACACACTCAGTAAGTTCACAGGTGACACCAAGCTGAGGGGAATGGAAGACAAGCTGGAGGACAGGGACAGGATTCAGGGAGACTTAGACAAATTGGAGCAGTGGGCTCCAATGCTCAAAAATCCAATGCACTTCCACAAGGACAAATGCAAAGTCCTGCTCTTAGGAAAGAAAAAACCCATGCACTGCTACAGGCTGGGGACCGATCGACTAAGCAGCAGTACTGCAGAGAAGGACCTTGGGGTTATGGTGGATGGAAGCTGGATATGAGTTGACAGTGTCCTCTTGTAGCCAAAAAGCCTAATGGCATATTGGGCTGTATCAGTAGGAACATTGCTAGCAGATCGAGGGATGTGATTATTCCTCTCTATTCAGCACTGGTGAGGCTGCATCTGGAATACAGTGTCCATTTTGGGGCTTCCAATTACAAAAAGAATGTGGACAAGTTCGAAAGAGTCCAGTGGAGGGCAGTGAAAATGATTAGGGGGCTGGTGCACATGCCTTATGAGGAGAGACTGAAGAAACTAGGCTTATTTAGCCTGCAGAAGAGAAGACTGAGGGGGGGATGTGATAGCAACCTCCAGCCACTTGAATGGGTCCTCCAGTGATGAGGGAGGTAGGCTGTTCTGAGTAGTAACAGTGGACAGAACAGGGAGCAATGGTTTCACGTTGTGAGTGGGGAGGTTGAGGTTGGATATTAGGAAAAACTTTCTCACTAGGAGAGTGGTGAAGAATTGGAATGGATTGCCTACAGAGGTGGTGGAATCTCCATCTTTGGAGATATTTAAGATCCAGTTAGATAATACCCTGGCTGGGATGATTTAGTGGGAGTGATCCTGCTTTTAGCTGGGGGTTGGACTAGATGACCTCATGCGGTCCCTTCTAACCCTATGATTCTATGATTCTGTGATTTAACAGGTCCACACCAGAAAGTCAAATCAAACTAGCATGTCCAGGGACAGGACATGCTAGTTCGATTTAGGAGAGGGGCACTATGGGCTGTGTGGCAAGAAGACCCCCTAGAAGGGCCATGCCCCCACCCAATATATTAATAGAGGAAGGCACCCTGGGAAGGAGAAGGGCAAAAGTGTTAAAACAACCATTAAATCAAAATAACGCATCCACACTGTGTTATTTCGATATAATGGTTCCAATCTGAGTGTTGATTCGATTTTATATGAGGTTTTATTGAATCAGTCTAACTTTCCTTGTTTCAAAATGACAGAGCTTGTAATTTTGAAACAAGAAAACGTTGTGTGGACCAAAGCTTTTTAAAATCAAAATAACCAGCATTATTTCTATTTAAAACCTGTGTGTAGACATACCCTTAGTCTTTAAACTGAAAGATTTTGATTTAAAAGATTGCATGTCCACACTACATTTCCAGATTCTGAAATAAGGAGCTCCCTCATTTTGAAATAAGGAAAGTCATTTCGATATAATAAAACCTAGTATTATACGTATTGAAATGACGGTTAAATCAAAACTGCTATTTTGAAATAATGCAATGTGGACCTGTTATTTTAATTTAACTGTTATTTCAATTTAACACTTTTGTCCTTCTCCTTCCCAGGGTGCTGTCCTTTTCCTATATATTGGGTTGGGGCACGGACCTTCTAGGGGGCCATATTGCCATACCTCCCATGGTGGCCCTCTCTTAAATTGATCTAGCAAGTCCTGTCCATGGACATGCTAGTTTGATTTTAGTTTCTAGTGGGGACATGGTAAATCAATTTAGCTTAAATCAATTTAATGATTTTTATATCAGTTTTATTAAATTGATTTAACTTAAATCGATTTAACTGTGTGAGTGTGGACATAGCCTTAGAGTACAACTGTATGTACGGTATCTTATGAGCTATATGGATGTGTTCTTCTCAGCAACTATGTCAGGACGCATTACTGTGTCACCACATAGCGGTGTGTTGTGGAGACCAGGGGCAGGGAGGGGCTGGATTCAGCCCATAGGAATGAGTGGGCAGGTGTGTCCCATAGAGTTGCGCATGCCGCCGGCCAAATGTGTCACAACCTGCAAAAGGTTGAGAACCATTGAGCTAAAACGCTAAGGCAGAATAGGATGAATTGAGGACAGAGTGTCAGCTTTAGTAACTGAGTTTTCTACCACTTATCAATTTACATCACAACCTTGTTTTTTTGTATGAACACAATACTAGCATGCTAGACTATGGTAATCACCCCAAACACTGCAGGAAAGAAAGAAAGAAAGAAAGAAAGAAAGAAAGAAAGAAAATATTTTGGATCATGAGTATAAGCTACCATAATTTTTTTTTCAAATAAGGGCTTAAATTGAATGTTTGACTTACCTTTTAGCACATGAATGAGAGAAATAAGTATACACTTGAGAAGTAGGTTCACTAATCTTTCCGGCCAGACTGTCTGGGCTAGTGCATAGGATGGGGATGGTATGCATTGGACAATGACTGAGATGCTCCTCTGTGCACTCTCAGGGGCTCAGACTGTTCCAGTGGGTGAAGAAGCCAAGGTTTGACCTGCAGATCTGTTTGGCCAGAAAGAGAAGCATTTAGCTCTCCCGAAATGGATAGCAACATGTGCAGGTGTAACCTACTGATCAGTGTGTGTCTCTCTCTGTCAGTCCCAGTCAATGTGAGTCTGTTACATCACTTAGCTAGAGCCAGGCTTGTTAGCTCAAGCTGTGGAGGGTCATAGCTCTGGAGTTCACCAGTTCAGCTGCTGGTGTGTCAGCCAAATGGCAGCTATTCTCATGTACACTAGGGAGATCAAGCTGGGAACACGCTTTTGGAAACACAGGCATTCCCTATTCTCTGTGGTGGGAAGTGCAGCCCTTCATCAACCCCCAGACTGGTTAAAACCAAACAACACACTCCTCCGTCTAATCTATGATCATTCTAATTTCACTAGGAAAATCCATTGTCCATCTAGTCTGTGCAGAACGTTCACAGGTCCTGACATAATTTTGGATTTCATCTCCATGTCATGATGCTCTGTTGCAGTATGCCAGTACAATGCCACAGCACCAGAATATGACAGCTTTTTTTCCCGCTCTAGTCAAGGTCAGTTATGCAGCAACTGATTTCAGACCCCATTTAGCAGTTCATCTCTATTTGATTTAAACACATACTCAAGTGCTTTCCTAAAGTGGGCCCTTAGTGGCATTCGTTGTCATGATAGTTATGAATATGACTGTAATTGGTGGAGTATGTTAGAATAATAGCAGCATTTGGACAGCATGTTGCTGATCGTTGATGAATTTTGACCCAATACCCTGCAGACTGGTGGCATATTAGATTCATACTTTTTGTCCCCACCTAGTTGATCTGCGTGTCTCTGGGACAAAGACTTTTGTCTGGTTCCTGCATCAGTGACAGTGTTAAAAAAAAGTCCCCTCTAGCAGTTGGTGCTTTACTATTGAAGAAACAGATGAAAATCTCAGACTTTGGAAGCTACTCTGTGGGAAATTTTTAAAATTGCTCTGCTCTTATAGATCAATTAGTTCTTTTGAAAATCTGACCACTCATGGGAACTGTTGGGGCCTGAACCCTTTTGAAAATTTAGCCTGAAAGGAGAAGTGCAGATCTAATTTTTCTGCTCTTAATTTCATCCTGTTGTTCCTAGGTTTAGCCTTTCACATGACTTATCCTTCTTCATAATGGAATAAACAGCATGCTTTGAAGTTGAGTCATCCAAGGCCATTAGGAAAGCTGGGGTTCATTTTTCAACTATAAATAGTCAGCTGATTTTCAGAGTTTTAGGGCTGCAAGAATTCTCCCTTCATCTATTTTCACCACTTCTCAAAGTACCATATCAGTAGATATTATGTTGTGTTCCCATCTTTTCTTTCATCTGCCCAGTTGGGTTTGCTTTCACTGCCATCTGAAGAGTATGAAGTTGACCATATGCAGAATGTCTTAATAAAGAGGCAACTTCAGAGAAAAATTAAAATGACATTGCAGTTGTTCTCTATGGCTGGCTTGTGACTTATGGTAACTGGAGTATTGTGCCATTATATATAACACATGTACTAAACTGTCATATTATAGGGTTGTTGAAGGGCCAGAACAAATTAAGGTATCTAGAGCAGCAACCAGTTTTTCCTGGAGTTTTGTAACTCTTGTAAGTACATCAGTATAGTGCCATGGTAGCACTTGAGTTAATGCTGCACTTGTTGAGAGCTTGCCCAGTGTGGGAAGAGGATCTGGTTTATTGTGATATATATACGTATATATTTATAGGCCTGAGTCTCGTTCAAACTAATACAAACTAATACTAGTACACCACTCTGGTAGAATGAAGGGGCCTTGGTGTAAAAGAGAATCAGGCCCAAATATTTTCAATAAATTATTTTTATCACTTCCAGTTTTAACTTTGTGTTTCACATACCTGAGAGAGCCAGGGACCACAATGAGGCAGATCCTTAACTGCTGTAAATTAGCATAGCTCCAGTGACTTCAATAAGCTGGACCCAATAAGCTGCTATATCTAGTATTTCTTTTCTTGTTGAACTTTATTTCCACTCCTTTTCATGTACAAAAAGTCTCTCTATTTATTAAAAAAAAAAAAAAAAAAAACAACACAGGAAATGTTTTTGAAGGGAGAGGCAAGTGACTTAAGCCTGGAATTTTTATGTACACCAGAAATCTCAAAGTGTGGTTCAAGCTGATAGGGAATAATCTTGCCACACCTCTTTCTGTTTTCTTTCTAGACTTCTTAGAAATATCTGGTTTGAAACCTAGATTTGTGGTGTAAACAAAACAAATTCTAGACCACGGAGATATGCAAAGATATGTCACAGAAAGTGAAATGTACAAAGATTTCATGACCTTTTAAATGCTTCCTAATAAAACAAATCCTAACCGAGAGAAACAAAAAAACCCCAGTCATATTTATTTATTCAGCTTTAAGGAGACTGTTGAATTTTTAATAATGCAGCATATAAAATTTGAAAAGCCATATTTTTGTACATGAATATACATTGCCCATATAAAGTCCAGTGCTGCATTTCTTGCACCAACAAAATCTCATTGGAAATTTTGCATGCAGAAAGAATGCTGATTTGGCCTTGATATAGCTTCTCCAGCGGCTTTAGGGACAAATCTTCAAAGGTTTATACACACAGGGAGGTCAGAGGAATGTTTTTCTATTGAAACATGTCAATTCATTGAAAAGAAAATATTTCATGGAAACATGTACGGTAGATTTCAACAAAATTTCGTTTTGGAACAGAGCATTGATTTTCCATTTCAAAATGACTTTTTGTTTAATTGTTGAAAAATATATTTTATAATATAAAATTTTAAAAATAGCCAAATCCAGAATGAAATATTTAGATTTTAATCAAAACAAAATCTTCTGATTGACCCCAAACGATTTATTTTTTCAGAATTTCATTCCACGGGAAATGTTTTCACTCTATTTTGGAACAGAGAAAAATTCAAAATTGTGGCATTTCCTATGAAATCAAAATATCTAGTTCCTATGCAGCTTTATGTGCAGCTCCTAATCCATGCTTGTCAACTGGAACATGCATAAACATTTTAATATGCATGTGTGTGTGTGTGTGTGTGTGTGTGTGTGTGTGTGTACAGCCCCAGATTGCTTTCATGCATCAGAGTTTTTGCATATCGAAATCAGATGCCAGCTGAAGGTGTAAGTGGGCTTGATTCAATGAGTTGATGGAGTAATTCTTATTGACTTCAGTTGAGATTGCTTCAGATTCTATATGCACTTCTGAAATTTGGCTCTCATTTTCTTTTCACCTAGATTTATGGCTTTGTTAGAAATTGGAATTGCAGAAAGTGAAGATTTATGTAAGGCAGAGTCTCAAAATACTGTTTTAAAAATTGGGGTCTAAGTCTGGCTCATCTTATATACATAATCCTATTAAATCAATGAGAGTGCCCATCGGAATAAAGTGAGCAAGATTTGACCTTAGTCTTTGGGACTAAAAGGTACAAGGTAGTAATAACATTATTTGGAGTCTTCAAAAATAGGTCACCTGTATAGATTTTATCTAAGACAATATGAAGTTATTTACCATGTGATGACTATTTTATTGGTGAAATGGTGACAGGTGTCCACATCACAAAATCCACAATCACAACTGGTAGTAGTGGGCATTTGCATTGCAGGCACTGCCCGACACAGGGCTGGTCCTACCATGGAGGTGACCTAGGCAGTCACCTAGGGAACCAAATATTAAGGGGCACCAGGAGCTGCCAGGCTGGGGCAAGCAAGGCTATTTTAAATTTCCTGCTCTGCTGCACACAGGCACATAGCCCAGGGCGGAAAAGGGCAGGAAATCCTCTGCTCCCCACTCCAGCAAAGGTAAGTGCTGGGAAGGAGAGGGGGCTTGTAGGGACAGACTTGGGAGAGGTAGGGGGAGTGGGAGGGAGGGTACGCATGGGTCGCTTGACCCAGTCTGCTGCCCAGCCCAGCGTGCCAGCTGGCCCTCACAGACTACAGCTTGTCCTGGCTCGGCAGGGGCCCCTCAGCTGGCCTGCAGCTTGCCCAGCCTATCGTGTGGCCCGACCTGGCCCGCCACTCAGCCCGTGCCCTTTGACTGGCCTGTGGCTCAGCATGCTGTGGCTCAGCCCGCTGTGGCTCAGCCCGGCCACCTGCTTGGCCCAGCCCAGCCCACCACCTGGGTCATGCAACTTGGGCTACTACCCAGAGGTGTGTGCCAAAATTGTAGTTTGCCTAGGGCTCCAAAAAGCCTTTGGCCAGCCCTGGCCTCACATTCACTGTGAGAAGGCCTCTGTCACTGCTGTTGGTGAAGCTCCAAGAGGACAGTGACTTGCCATTGGATGGAGACCTCTTCAACCATCCAACAGCTCGTCTGTCTTTTAGGTGCCTATTATGGTCATTTATGCCACTGCAGGAGATGACAGTGGAATTTGATTGGTGCTATGAGTAGTCAAAGATGACAGTTGTTAGCATGCTTTTATCACTGACTCAACCATCTGTCCACCAGATTTTAGATCTGCCAGGCCACCTAAGTCATCTCTGAAGCATTTTTGAACAGAAAGGGCAATTGTGGAGCCAGTCTCTTTAAATGGGAAAACAAATAACCCGGTGGCACTTTTAAAAACTAACACATTTATGTATCACAAGAGCTTTCATGGGAGAAAATCCCACTTTATCAGATGTTTGACTTTATTTCATGTGTCTGAAGTGGGATTTTATTCCACAAAAGCTCATGTGATAAATAAATTTGTTAGTCTTTAAGGGTATGTCTACACTTACAATTTAGTTCGAATTAAGGAGGCTTAATTCAAACTAAATTAGTGCATGTCCACACTAGCTTTCATTAGTTCGACCTAAGGAGTTCCCTTAGTTTGAACTAAAGAAAGCCTAGTTCGAATCTATAAAACCCCCCTTAAGTTCGACGTGATGGTTAATTTGAACTATTAGTTCAAATTAACCCAATGTAGCTGTGTTAATTCAAACTAATTGTTAGTTCGAATTAACCATAGCTTGATTTTCCCTATGCAATAGCGCCCCCTACCTGATTTGAACTAGCAAGTCCTGTGCATGGACATGCTAGTTTTAGGATTTCTAGTGTGGCTGTTTGAATTCGAATTAACTTAATTCAAACTATTAATTATTAGTTTGCATTAATTAGTTCAAATTCAGTTAATTTGAACTAACCTTCTAAGTGTAGACATAGCCTAAAAGTGGCACAGGACTCCTTGCTTTTGCCGAACTAGACTAACACAGCTACCCTTTGGAACTTTTTAAATGGGGTTTTTCTAATGACCTGCAATGCAACTTCGGAGTACATCAAATATTATTGTCAAGTACCCACTGACTTATTTCACCAATGGACAAGTAGGCCTACAGTTGACTGATGGTAATGCCATTAAATGGCACACATTGCACATACACTAATATACTGTAGGTGAGATAGGTGGACCGAGGATTTAATATCATGGAGACTGACTTGTCCTCTTAGTCCTATTAGGTTGTCTCTCCATGATAGGACTGAAACACTTTGGTGTAGTGGGGGGAGAATGCCGCTGTCTGTGTAATAACTGCTCTGTGGACAAATAAGATTTTAGTTTCTGAGACTGTGGGTCTGGTACCTTTCAAGGGCACTAAATTCACTTAAAAGAAATTCAGATTTGAGCCCATTTGTAATAGAGTATCCCTGAGCCCTAACAAATGAGATTGCCATGAAGTAGTGTGTAATTCTCAAAGTCAACCTCTAGCCAATACAAACCTTCAAAAGCAGCCTCAATTTTATGGGGATCCACTTAAAGCCTTAACATGTCTATGGCCCTGTAATTTTGTCATGCGCACATAATAAACATGTCTAAACACAGCTACTGTGAAAGTCTGGAAGTTATAAGTTAAGATCTAAGAGTTACCCCATTATTTTCAGTACAATTAAACTTTAGGAAATGTGTTTTCTTAGAAAACGTTAATATTCTAGTTATTAGAGACTATTAATTACATTCATTATATAAGACTGCATAAAATAAACAATTCATAACATTTTACATTTTCATTCAGCACAAGTGAATTACAATAACTGATTTAAAAGCATGAAGGAAAATGTAATGAAAATAAAACATTAGTATTGTTATGATGTTTTCTTAATAAACAATACATCTATGTGAGGCAACTATGGTACTATAAAATTTTTTAGGGAGTATTTAGGTGTTTGCCACTTTAACAGTGATTTACCATTAACACACTTATGTTGACAGAAAAAGACCAAAGAAACCCTTCTGACTCTGTCAGAATGTCATAACAAAATAAAGGCTTAACCTGGTTCTGAAGGATTGACTTTCAAGCAGGAAACTGAGTTATTTTGGAAACAGCTAATGACATTGTTATTATTTCTCCTGAGTGATAAGGTTGATGGATATATACCACTTGTATTTAGCTTAATCTTTTCTCTCCCATGCTTTGGGTTGATCACTTATGCCACACCATTGATCAACAGTGTGATTTAATAGCAATTAAAAATGAGACAATAAATATAAGCGTTCTCTTGCTCTTTCATTTTCACATTTGATTTCATTGCAGATGAACTAACAAATATTAATTTTTTCTTTGATAATAGATAAATGCAGGGATTTTCAATGGCATGTAGGGAAGTTAGGTATTCAACTTCTTGATAATCACTTCGAGTTGTGTACCTAACTCTCCTAGGCACATTGGAAATCCTTATCAAAGGAAAAAAGTGAAAGCTAATTCTGAACTTTCTTATACTGCTGTATAATGTAATCACCTACCTAGTGGGACAAAATAGGTTTGTATAAGAAGGTCATATGCCAAGAGTCAAATACAGAATCAAGAAAATATAAGAAAGATAAGCAACAATAACTATTACAGGTGTTCAAGCTCAGATGTAACTTATGTGGATACCCTTATTGAAACTGAAATAAGATCTACTCTGGAAATTATTACAGCAAGCATTTGTAATGTGTAATGCATTAATTACAAAACTACAATAATTGTGGCTTGACCTCCTTATGTGGTTTTGTAAAATATATTTTTAATTGATGGTATAAAGGTCCTACAGAGAATAAACATAAAATAAAAACATGATTTTACCATCTCCCAACACTTCTTGAAGGTCAGAAGGGCAGATAAACAACTTCCTGCAGCTGTGGCTACATCTGGCACACGACTGCTGCAGAAAGCGTGCTTTGGAAAGATAAACATATCAGGTTGTATCTACTTGGTCTCCTACACTTTTGGATAAGGAGTAGGGACTGAACTTGACCTGTCGCTCCATCTGCAATAAATACAAAAACTTTTTTGACAGCAATTAATCAAAACTCTGCTATGGTTGTGCATATTCAAAATCACCTGGCTCTAATGGTTTGTTTTCCTTGACGCTTTGGTGTCTGAGTATGATTTCTTATTACTTCTCTGCATCCCATCCTCCGCGTGATCTTCTCATCCCATGTGCATAATTAACATCAGCTTCAGTCAGTCTACAATAATGAGATGTTTCAGGGTTCCTTGTCCAAAGAACAGAAATGAATTGTGAATCTGAACTTTGTTCTTCAATTAGTCAGTGACATGCCTGGCAATAGCTAACTAGATACTACAGCAGACTTCAGAGCCGGCTTTTGGGGTAGGAGAAGCAGGTGCCTGATTAGGGCTCCAAGCAGTAAGGGGTCCCATCCCACATAGGCCAAAAGCCATGTCTGCCTGGGAGGTGAGAGTCCTTCAGGGGGCTGGGGCCCTGGAGGCAGTGGAGTTGTGGGGGAGCTCATGGTGGGGAGGAGGCTGGGGCACAGGGCCACGGAGAGGGCCAGGGTGTCTTTCAAATTATAGCAGCAGAGCCTGAAAAATAGATCTCTCCTGTGGCGTTTTGAGCAGCTGCTCTGTGAGGAGAGCTGAATGAGTTGAACCTTCCCCTTGCTGAGTCAATACAAGTTGTGGTGATTGTTTTGGATGACAGTTTACATTTGCATATCTTAAATCTAGCACACATGTTGGTGCCATTTTATGAAACTCTCCCAGACAATTGTTTTCTTTTCCAACCATTTCGCTATTGTCTCTCTTCACACCAATTAATCTAGACTAAAAGAGAATGTATTTCTATTTATATACCATAAAAGTATTTAAAATATGCCGCTTCACAGTTCAAGACATATGTACAAACAAAATTCACTTCCACCACTTACCCCTCACTCCCTCCCTTGCCAGCCCAATCAGCAAACTCTGGGAAAGAAATGAACTTTAAACATATGCTGGGGTGGGAGGTGAGGCACATATTTCAGTCAAGAACTCTTCACTTAAATGTTCTGCCACCAGCACCATCCCATTTCAGCGTGGAAATGATTATCTCAAATGTTCCAGCTGGTCTAAACTGCACTGGTTTTACACAGGGGCAATTGGGAGGTATGACTGCAGCACATATAGGCATACCTGAACTAGCTTTGATCAAATTAGCTCATTACAAACAGTGGTAAAACACCCCCAAGTATGCACCTCGGGTCCTGGGAAGGTTTGCACTCAGGCAGAAATTCTGTGCCACCGTCCTAGCTGCTGTAGCTTCACTGCTATTTTTAGTGCGCTAGCTCACAGATCCTTAAATTCTAAGGCCAAAAGGGACCATGGTGACCATCTAATCTTATTTCTTGTGCAACACAGGCTACAGAGCTTCCCTAAAGTAGTTCCTAGAGCAGATCTTTTAGAAAAACCTCCAGTTGTGATTAATAAATTACCAGTCAGAAACCACCACGACCCTGGGTAAATTGTTTCAGTGACTGATTATCCTCACTGTTAAAAATTTATGCCTTATTTTCAGTCTGAATTTTGTCAAGCTTCAGCTTGCAGCCACTGCATCACATTTCACCACTCCCTGCCAGAGAGAATTCATTAGTTTGTGTATGCCTACGTATGCTGCATACATTCCTCCTGATCACAGTTCAGATGCACCCATAGAGCCAGGTGTTCTCCAAGCTGGCTAAGGTTCATGAAAGTGCTCAGCATTGGTCTTTACAAATCAAGGAGAGCGAGAATTGTCCCTCAGCACATATAGCAAGCTAGCAGGGGCTGTCTTAGTGATTTGGGGCTTGGGAAAAAGTCAAGGATGGGGCCCTCCCATGCTGCAGAGGGGGAGCCCCATTCTTGAATTTTGCCCCCCAGTGTTGCAGGGGCCCCTGCCACCTCCTCCTGCATCTTGCCGCTGGCTCTCTCCCACTGCTGTATTCCTCCCCCAGCCTGTGCTCCTTCCAGCCTCCACTGGCTGCCTCACCCTGGGCCCACATCTCTCTCAGCCTTGCTGCCAGCTGCCCCCAGCCACTGCCTCCCTCCTTCAGTCTCTGACCTTCCCCACCTGGCTGCCACCTCACCAGCCCACCCCCAGGGTTTGCTACCAGTGTGGCTGCAGCACAGCCACCTCCTGCCTCCCCCCTCGGTCCTTTCTGGGGCCCCCATCCCACGAACCTCCCCAGCCACCTTCCTCTGGCCCCAGTCCCCCCACCTGACCTGACTAGCTGGAGCCTGGAGCTGGGGGCAGGCACCTCCTGGCCCCGTAGTTCCTACCTTGACTGGCCCACCTGTGGAACATGGGCCAGCGAGCAGGTTACCAATTTAAAACCAGCCAAGAAGATCCAGCTCCGCCCCAGCTCCTAGAATCTGGAGCGGGGGGCGCTTCCCCATGGGACCTTGGGCAAATGCCCACCTTGCCCCCATGCCTAATAACACCTATGGAAGCCAGGCCAGATTCTAGAAGATAGCTGTAGTAAAGTATGTTTCTTATAGGAAACACCAAAAACACACTCTGTTTGAGCTGACGTTTCCAAATAATCTTCCGTTGAGCTAAGTCGAACCTACTGCTGCAAGTTAATGTGGCAGAGACAAAAACTTCTGAAAAGATACTCATGTTTTTTTGTTCTCTTAAGGTTCAGTCCTGTGTCAGCTACTCAGTGCCACCAGCTCTCTCTAAGTCAATGAACCACATTCTCCTGCCATTACAGCCAATGGCAAAACTGATTTCAGGATTGTTTATCACTGCTTAGGATCATGCCCAAATGCTCAGTTTCTTTTGATGTCAATGAGAGGACATTACTTGGCATAAAAGAGATTCATGAACATTAAAAAGGGAAAATAAAAGGTTGATCCAATCTCCAAACATGTTAAATTAACTGAAACCCTGAATTTAGCTGGAACTCTCCGCCATCATGACTGGTCATGGCATGTACAGGTCTCCTAAACCAATTCACTACAGTTTGGGTTCATGCTAGAAGCTTAAGTATCAGTCCAATTCAAACAGCATAAGACAGAAGCTTCAGCTTTTCAAGTTTTTGTTTCTGCTAATTCCTTTTGTTTACTCATTGCCCAGAATCCAAAATGAGCCAGCTATTTTGAACACATAGCTACCATGGAGCAATATTATGGAAATAGTTTTTTGGCAATACAAATCAAGTGAAAACATAAATGTCATCCAGTTAGGCTTCCTTTTCTTTTTCTCTTAAGGCTTCATCCTGCCAGTGACGCCTGGGGCAGTGCTACCATGTGGATGGGATCAGCAGGTTCTGAACACCTTGAGGCAACTTTACCAGTGCACGTCTCTATGGGAGCGTGGTGCAGAGATATACTTGCACATGGTGGCTACCATTTCGTGGTGTCAGTCTGCTTGCATCCAACTCCACAGGAGAGTGCAGAGGGCAGGAGAGGCATGGTGATGGGTGTAGTTAAGCCATGGTGCCATATTTCCTGTAAATATCCTATTTTTGAGGTAGTGGTGTTTCCTGAAAGATGCTTCCTCCCACCCTCCAAGGTCTCCTACACCTACTGATGGCAAATGCTGGGGCTACCTGCACAAACAGGGACCAGGCAAAAAACTACAGGGACCCAGCAGCTGCCCCATGAGCACACTGGCCTGGTACACAGGCACAGGGTCCATCCACCGATAGAGGCAACCTAGGCTTTCACCTACATCACCAAAAATTAGGGGGTGCCAGGGGGCTCCCTGTCCACAGCATGGATCCCCACCTATGGCTGCATCCCTGTGGTGGTGGCGCTGTTCCCAATCCTCAGCAAGATCAGGGTCCCCAGCCCATAGGTGAGGTGGAGGGGTGCCCGCGGTGTGGGGGTTGCCAAAATCCTGCATCACCTAGGGCACTCAGAAACACTGTGTCGGTCTTGCACAGGCAGCCTGGCTGGAGAAGCGGTGTGTCTGAAAGCTGGTTGGCCCACGATAGCCCCACCTCAGTCAGCAGGAGTGGTAATCCTAGACAGAATCCTCCTCCTTGTGCTGTTGTGGAGCCATGTGCTCATCTGTGGTGTGTGTGCACCTCCTTTCAACAGCTCTTGTCCCCTGACACATGGGCAGGCTTGCATCACACACTGCTCTGCAGAGTCAGTGTACTGCTGCAGGGTTCTGCATGCTCAGATGTGACCGAGAGCCACACAACAGCAGGATCAAGGCCCCCAAGGCTGATCCAACACCCACTGAAGTTAATGGGAAAAAGCCCCATTGACTTTCATGGGGTTAGATTGGACCCTTTTTTCAGGTTAGCTGCTGTTCCTATAGACTATAGCTCTTTGTTTAGCCATTGATCAGATATTGCATGGATAGTAGCAGCCTATGCTTTTGCTAGTTATATTAAAAGAGTGCCCATGAGACTCCAGTCAGGAGCTAGACCTTATTACATTGAGTGTTGTACAAGGACATGCTCCCTGACCTGGAAGAGTTTATATTGTAAATCCCAGATCCTGCAGTCGATATTTGCAGATGGATACGTGCAACAGTGTGACGTCCACCCACATGTATCTAGTTACAGGATTGGGGCCTAAGAAGACAAATGCATACAGCAAATGCAGGAGACAATGCAATAAAAGATGCATGTGTGTGTGTGTGTGTGCATGCATGTTTGTACTTGCTTTCTCAGTGTTATTGAGCCAGGTCCTTATATAGAAAGTTTAGCTCCATTGACTATAGTTGATTTACAGCAGGGGGGGATCTGATCAATAATATTATTATTGTTAACAAGAGAGGACTTGTTAGCTGTCCTGGTCTGCCGCTCAATCTGGCCCTCATTATGGGCTCTGCTATGAGTTCCATTGACATGAAGGGAGCTGAAGAATCTGGCCCTGTATAACAAAATCTCTGATCTATCTTGTTGATCTATGGAAGTAAGTTCTTAACGTTCAGCTCAATCACATTTTAACCCTTAGAGGTTGTCTATTTGAGTGTATTGTGTTAACTTTGGAATGCCAGAGTTGACAAATTTCAGGGAATATTCTTGGCATCTATATTCAGAACCCGATTTATTTTCTGAGAAAAGAAAAAAACTAATACAAGGAAATGACCGGGGGGGACTTCTTGGTCCTTGGCATCTGGTTAGCAGAGCCAGCATCTTCTTGTCCATAGATCAAAGAACCTCGATGGCAGCCATTAACCTTCCAATATAACAATATGCTCCATCTTAACTCTGCCCAACCTACCAGTATAGGTTAACATGTTGACACCCTTAATCATTTATTTCTTAGACCAGTGGTGCCCAGACTTCTCCAGTGGCATCCTCTCTGTATGAGTAATGGAATCTGTCCCTCATTACTGCACAGGCAAGACTTCCTCATTAGGGATGCTTGGGCTGAAGGCAATGCTGAGGACAGATCTGGGGATGGAGGAGGAGCTTGCGCTAGTGGTAGCTGGCCTGCTGGGTAGAGGGGGAATCAGGGCAGAGCTGGGCTTGGGGTGGAGCAAGAAGTCTGACACAGCAAGGCACTGAAGCCCAGGTCCCTGCAACTAGTGCTCTAACCATTAAGCAACCCTTCCTTTCTACATGCTGGAAATTGGAAATTTGACCACGTTTCTCAGAGAACACTGAACAGACATGGGATTGGCTGCTACCAATCTGGGTCAGTTTTAAACCAAGATTGGATCTGGACAATTGCAGCCTGATGGACCTGGTAGGATGTGGTTTATGGACCATACATATATTTTGTCCTTAAGGGGCGCGTGCACGTGCGCGCACGCGCACACACACACACACACATGGCTGGGTGGGTGGGTGTTCTCAAAAGCTAGCATAGAAAGATAGCCATTCATACCTCTCTATATCAGCCTGTTCCCCTGAACTGTAGGAAGGATTTATTCTGGAAGAGGGCAGGCTGCATTGGCACTGCCCTCCTCCCTCAGGATTTTCCACCCTGGGGAAGCAGACTTAATTTGTAGGAGCCCCTCTGAGGGCATCCCACATTTCCTTTGTTTGCTCACCTTTTAGAACAAAGCTGACTCTAAAGAGCAGTCAGGCAAAGGGGAGGTTGTGCCATGTTCTGCCATTGTCACATCAATGACTTTATGCTTCTAGGGCTCTGAACCTGTGGTTATTCCAGCTGAATCCCACATAGCTTTGGGCTTAATTTACCCCTAAATATGTTTTAGATTCTCAAGGTAAATGCTGGGGAAGCAAAAACTGAAGGCATCTGCTTACTTTCCAAAGTGATTCACACCCCCGTTTTGCAGCAGGTCAGATTAAATCAGCACTTTTCCACATCTCGGTTGTAATAACAGTTAACAGGTCAAACAAATCAGAAATACCTGGAACAGCTGACAATACAGAAGTCATTTGATGTTTGCTTATTTCCCTCCTACTTCCTGGCTGATGAACACTGGAAGCCATACAGAGAATAACGTTTACATTGTGGTGTTCCTACCAAATTGCTGACTGAACCCTTTGCAAGATCACAGAAAGTTCCATATCTTCTGATTAGCATTTAGAGAACCTAGACAGCTGGGAGGGAACCACAGGAGACCAGGAGGCTACCATCCTCCAGGGTTAAGAGAGGAAAGAGTCAATCAGTGGCTGATAAGACTTAGCAGTGATAAATCACAAACATGACTCCAGGCTTAGGAATTCACAGCACAATCTGTCATTAAATCCCCCTACTTTTATATCTGATTAGCTTTTGCCTTTTTAAATGATCAGTCAAGGCACCAGTAAGAAAGCAGGAGCTACCATGCAAAGCCTGGAAATTGTTACAGTCAGAGATTTTAAAATATAAGATTTCCAATTTCCCATTGAAGCATATAGCAAAATCCTTCATCCCACCATGGAAATACTTTAAAAAGCTGCCTTAAACTCAGGACAGAGCATCTCTCCAATTGGGTAAGACCTGACTTACCTGTTGGGCCATGGACTTGTCCTACCCTCTATAAAAATGAAATATGTTTGGCTACCAAGTGTATTCATAAATTCTGGTTTATAGGTTTTTGAGGAACGTGAAAAAATGATAATGGCCAATGGATAATTTCATGTACGGCTATGTCTACACAACAGGGCTCAGTTAAGTCGAATTAATAAGTCGACTTAGTGAGGCCACATTGCACTAAGTTGCCTTTACAAAGTTTACTAAAGCTAGGGGATCCTTTAAAGTTGACTTAATAAAGTTGACTTTAAATGGGTCCCCTGGCTTAAGTCGACATTATAAAATCGAATTAAATGACCCCACCACACTAAGTTGACTCTATTAAGTTGACTTTAATGGTCACAATGCATTAAGTCGACTTAACAAAGTTGACTTAAACCTTAAAGTTGGCTTTAAGTGGCGGAGTTATTAAGTCAACTTAAGCAAGTGCTGAAGTCTACTTAATGAATTCCAAATGTGGCCAGGGAGTTTCTTAAGTCGACCTAAGCCTTCTTAAGTTGACTTAAACCGCTAGTGTACACATACCCTACAGTAGTAACACAGAAGAAGTAGTGTAGAGGCAAGGTTTGTAATGTCTTAGTGTTCGTGCGTGTTATATTTATATGAAATAAATTGAAGTACTCAACAATTAGAAGTGAGAGAACTTTTATGAACCACTATAATACTGTGCTTATTAAGGATCTGATTTTGGCACCCTTATTGATGTTAATTAGTATCTAACCTCCCATATTGCAAAGTAAAGTATTAAGCAATGTGAGTGAGGAGGGCATAGCGAGGCTGCAATAGAGTGTTTTCCCTGGTTATTTTACCTTAGTTCTATCTCTTAGTGTTTTGGTTATACTATCCTTCATGTGCAGTGCAGTAAATTTTATGGTGTAAACAGGGCCTACACTTTAACACTGGAGGACCCCAGTTTGCTAATGGCTAGATTGGAAGTTCCTTAGTCACACTGATAGTCAGTCACTCACATGAGAAGTCCAATTGTCTTGAGTAACTGGTTACTAGTGTAATTAAGGGGCTCCCATTTTCCCTAAAACATTACTTTTATATATTTTCTGAATAGCTGCTCAGAATTCACAGAAAGAGTTTTTAAAACTGTGTGGGAGCATGTGGAGTTGGAAACGTGCTTAGAGGGAATGAAAATCGGGTCCCCAAGTCAGTAAGGGACTCCACATAGCATCAATTGCAGGATTAGAGCTGTGATTTGTATACTTTTACTTTAGAAGGTATAGCCTTTGTAATCAGTGCTGGCCATCTCATTTTCCTGACACCCACCCTACACAAACCACAGTGGATTCAAAACATTGACTGATATTTTAAATTTAGATTGAGCTTAGATTACAGTTAAAAACTTCATTTGTGAATGCCAAAGCATAATCTTTTTGATAAGCTCACATCTCCATTGTCATCATCCCTCCCATTGTTTGTTGTATCAGCTGTTATGTGATGTTCAACAATCTAAAAATTTACTATAAAGTTTTTTAAAATAAACCTCAGATGGCATTTTTAGTGAATTAATAGTTTACTACTTCAGTACTGTTGCAATAATACACATATTAAAATTTTAACAATTCCCACTGTATAAGTGCAATGAGACCCTTCAAATATGTAGCAATGTTACTTCTAGATAATGGTTGACACTAACAATGTGTGTGGGCACATTGTTATTAGCCTAAAAAACATACCCTGGTCTGTCTTATGATTTTTGACTGAACTCTCTTGAGTTTCAGCTTTGTAGATTGCTTGCTGAAGATCTGGGTGCAAAATGAAGGTACGATCCTTTCTCCTTCAATGGTGGGACAACTACCTCTCCTGGCAGGAAATCTTCAGATGTTCTTGGTGATAATGGGCAAACAGGCAGTGGTTTTGTTTATTTTTTCATAAAGTGCTAGTGAATGAATGAAGCAGATGTATTAAGAGATTCAGCCTTTACAGAGAGATCTGAGTTTATCAGGGATTTCCTGGGTTTAAATTTCACATAAAAGCATAAAATGATCCTGCTACAAGACATGAGGTTCCATCTGTGAGAAAAATGTGGGTTTTTTTTCTGAGAGAGAGATGCTTTGCTGGTGAGTAAATTTTGAATACAAGATGACACATCTTTAGAGGAAATAACATAATACCACTTATTTTTTCCTTAGCTTCTTCAGCTTGACATTATCACAAAATGCTTCACACCTGGTTACATAATCAAAGGACAACAGACAATTGTCAATGGTTTTGTGAGCCAAAGCATCCCGTGACAGGATGTAGTAAGAAACATTTTCATCCAGTAATGTTAGTGAATATTTAAAGCATCTGATCATTCAAACCCTGTAAGTAAAAGATGATCTGCACCATTAGGGCTTGATCCTGTTCCCACTGACATAAATAGGAGCAGGTCTGAGTCTTGATTTACTAATATGGTATGGGACTTCGTGCAGTAAAGATATAAAACAACATTCAGTGAAATAACCCAGTCTGATCACATGCAGGGCTCAGTTATCTAAGTCAGTGAGATCTGATGGTGTTAAGCCTATAAGAAACACAAACTATTCTTATTATGCAATTTCCTTATGTATATTTCCATTCTTGGGAAGTGTAAAGAGGCAACATGGCCTCCCCAGGCAAGGAAACATGGCCGCCGGACACCTGTCCATCAAGGCGGAGCTCAAGGGGCGAGGTAGGCAGTATAAAAGCAAGACCAGGGAGCTCAGTCCAGCCCTGGTCACTGAAAAGTAAGGATGGCTCTCCCCCGGCTCCTCAGCCCGGCCATTCCTTCAGTAGAAAGAACATTTGCTTACCTGCTGGTCTCCACCCTAGTACCAGGATGGCTGGCTTGGGTCTCCAATGGCAGGTGCCTCTGAGGAGGAGCCATCTTCACTCAAGGGTGGTGGGCTGGGAGGACAGCTGGAGTCCAGGAACCCCAACTTGTCTCTGGAAGGCTCAATCTGCCATGACCCAGCTCCGCCACTGTCTTCCTGTGATTTGGAGGAACTGCTGCTTGCTATGCAGGAAGCTAACCTCCCTGTGAGACAAGACCTGGATGAGCTGCCCCTCACACTGGACCAAGTGGAGCTTCCAGAGCTACCCCCACCAGAGGAGATGGAGATCACACTGGAGCTTCCCGACCTACCCCTGCCAGGTGAAATGGAGGGCTACTGCTCCTTGCCCCTAAGCGACTACCCAGAAGACACTGTTGAAGGGACCAAACAGGTACTACGGGGAGAGGGAAAAGGCAGTAGCCCAGGCAAGGTACGTCTCACACCGGGATCAGCGTATTGCGGCCAGATCCCCACTGACCCCATGGTTGAACACCTGGCCTCTGTCAGGGCCCTAGGCTGGGACACAGAGGAGTAGGGCAGGCCTGTGTCCCCCTCCTCCTCTCCTCTTTCTCTAGATAGCAGCCCTGTCTGATACCTCATGTTGTTTACCCCTTTTGCCTAAAGACTTGAGAATTATGTACACTATGTAAAAGACCATGGACTATTGACAGAGCACCTTACCTCTGCATTATATACTATTGTTTTGAGGTGTACTGTTTTCCCCCCAAACTCGTTTCTCTCCCTGGAAGGGACTAAAAAATTAAAAACTGATCTGGTTCACCTGTGGCAGGTGGACTGCCCACCCTTGGACAAGTCCGGGCAAACCTTGTCACAGTGAGTTATATCATTTTGTTATAAATCCCCCAAACTGTCCATTAATGAGTGCTTGGACTAGAGTTTTTTGTTTTGTTTTTGTTCTTTTTTTACCAGACATGTATAACTGCCTACTGCATGGTAAATCACCCAAAATGTGAAATTGGTTTGTAAATATACTTCTGTCATTGATTTTAAAAAATGGCTTTTTCTGTGAAGTCATTTGAAGGCCAGTGTCAGCGTCCATGTGAGCATTTGGCATGAGGGTGATGCCACAGAGTAGGAAACCATTTACGTAACTTTCTTACTGATGGAACAATGCTTAATTTTAATTAGTCATAATTAGACTTACTTAGTCCACTTTGTTAATTCAAACTAATAAGTTTGAGTTTAGTTCAAACTAAACTTGAACATTAGTTCAAATCAACAAATTTGAACTAACTTTTCCTAGTGTAGACACAGTCATACTGAAAACTAAATTCTGCCCTGATATGCATTGCTCAGTCTTATTCCTGGTATTACTGAGGGCAGAATATGGTCTTTCTACTCATTAAAATTAATCTAGCCACACACAAAGAAAAAAAAACATGATGTGCTCTTGTAAACAGAATCTTTTGAAATATGCTTGAAAACAAATGGCAGTTCACAAATTTTTTTTTTAAGTGTGTAGCAAAGAAAGAAAACCTCGCCTCAAACATAGTCCTGGAGTGTAAAATAGAATTTATATTTATTTACTGTGACACTTAATTCCTTTCCCTTATATGTACGTATTAGTTCATAGGGTGTTAGCTCTTTGTAACTTGGTAAGTGATTTTCTAGTCCCTTGCAAAGATTCTGATACTAGGAAACTAATTTTAAGGTTTGTTCTTTTCACTTTGTTATCATTTCTCAGTAATGGTCGAAGACAGAAAAGAAGAAGCCCCTCTCTCTCTTTGGTAAAACAGAATGCCCCAAGGGATCCTTGAGACATCCCTAGAACCTGCAATGAAGGAATGACTAAGAATTATTTGGTACAATTTCTTCTGGATGAATGTCAATTTTGCCTCACTGAGACTCAGTGAAGTCTGTTCTTCATTAACTCTAGTAAAAGTTATTCCTGATGTATACAGAAGGGACCATACCATATATTAGATCTAAATTTTAAGAAAGAAAATATCTGCATGGTAGCTGTGCATGCTACTTTGGGAGTTGGCTACTTAGGTTCAATTTTGTAAAATCATGCTTTGTAAAGAAATAGAGAATGTTACTTGTTTCCTGTCCCCAAACCTTAATACACTTTCTGTTTTAATAAGGAAGCTTTATAGAAAGGCCTAAAGTGATATGGTTTTACTTGTTTTTCTTGAAGAACTGGTGTGACTAATTAAGGAAAAACGTATCCACAGCAATGACATTTCTAAAGTATAATTTATGATGTTTTTATTGCTATGTATTACATTTTGAAAAAAACTCTATTGTTTTGTGTTATCGTGAATTTCAATAGGAATTCCCCAAAGAAAGGTACAATTGGCTCAATAAAGGCTTCTCCTTTAAAGCATTGCCATAGAAAGAGCAGTAGATGAGATAAGATGGGGTTAAGAGGAAACAATAAAATGTGTCAAAAATGTAGTGAAGTGATTGTGCTGAGTTATTATTATTTTTTCATTTCCTTTCTTTTCTCCTGTATTGTCATACCAAGACTAGCCTTCATATTGTGGCAAGGCTGAGAGAGTTGCTTCGAAGCAAAGTAGGTTTTTTCTTTTTTCCATACCTTATATCCACATAAATCTGGCAAGCACAACAAAATAATTCAATTAATTGTATGGGCTGCATGTGCATTTTGGGGATCCAGATATGTGTACAATGCTTTTTTAGAACTCTAAATTGCCCAAGGGAATTTTTGAAACTGAAATTTGTGAAACTGAACTGAAAACTTCTCATTTAAGTTCCAAAGGGGCAGCCGTGTTAGTCTAGTTCAGTAAAACAAGCAGAGTCCTGTGACCCTTAAAGGCTAACAAATTTATTTATTGCATGAGCTTTCATGGCAGCAAATCTTACTTTCTCCCGTGAAAGCTCATGCAATAAATAAATTTGTTAATCTTTAAGTGCCACAGGAATACTTGTTTGTTCTTCTCATTTAAGTTATAAACATAATATGTGAAACATCCTTTTGGCCAAAGTAGTTAGCCAATATCTGGGATCTTGCAGGTTGTTCCCTTTGGGGGAGAAAACTGATGATGAAGTTGGGTATTTCTTGGTTGCAATCCTGTTAATTTATAAAGAATGTACAAAGTACAGTTTCCTGGAACACAGGAGGAATCAGACAGCAAGAAACAGTTCCTTTGGGCAAAGTTCCATGCGTTTTTTTCAGCTAGCATTCTGCCCAAAAGCTCTCCCATGTAGCTTTTTCTCAGGATTATATTGCAAGTGCTTTTCATTGCTGCCTTCCCAAGCTACTTAGCCTCATGATGCATTCAGCCCTCTTGAACAATACTTGGTGCTTTACAAATGTAAGGCAGGCTTAGAAGCTGTGCTTAACAGCTTCTGAACTGAAGTGGGGGCAACTGATCTGCATCGGTCCTATATTAGCATGGATACAAAGAGCACAATTAGCTGATTAGCATACTGGGTGCAGAGCATAGTGGGTAATGGTATTTGGGGTTAGTTTGCTCACAAATCTATCAATATCTCTAATTCTTTTAAAGGGAAATATGAAATACTGTCCTTGTCTGAACTGCTACTCTGTTTATTTCAAATCTGTCTGGGTTGGTTAAGGGGTAAAATTTACCCTCAGTTAAAAAGATGCTTGTAGGAAAGGCAGCTGCATGTTTCAGCCTCAAAGAGTAAAATGGGAGTGGGGAGAGAGTACATTATTCCAGTGCTTGAGGCTGTTGCTTCCCTTCCTATTGCTTCTCCTGTTCTTTGTTATGGAAGTGGCTGATTCACACCTGCAAAGGATTAAGAGAGCAAGAATCAACTGAGCTCAGGGGAGGGTTCTTTCTCTCTCCAAGCTGAAAAGGAGCAGTGATGGGATGACTACCAAGTAGAGGTGGTGGCTGGTGAGAATGGCCAGGGGCAAACTGGGTGACCAGAGGTCAGCAACAGCAGGTGGAGCCAGCAGACAGTGAGAGTGGCAAGCTGGGTGATACAAGTGACCGGAAGGCAGAGCTGGCGGACAGCAGGCAGAGCTGAGAAACCCATTCTAGAGGATGGAGTGAATGACCGGTAGATGGTGTCGGCAGACAGCTGGTGTGAAAGACACTCCTTACATACTCTAGGGTGGGTTAGGAGCCTAGTTAGCACTGATTCTCCAGATCAGTGCCAGTTTTGTCATTAAGTTTGTATGTTCTGTTATGCAGTGTGGGTTATTGGGAACTTCACTCTATACTAAGTTTCCAAATTAGTGCTGATCTCTGTTATTTGGCCTTTTGCATTTTTGTTTTACTACTATTAAAAGTTTCATTTACTATACGCAGACTCATGTTTGTGAGTGGGGAAGCCTTACCCCTTTGGGGTTTCCCAGAGAACAGTGCAGAATTGCCAGAAATCTGGGTGGGGGCTCAAGCCAGTGGTGGTGTCGTGTCATTGGAAAACCCCTAGATATAGAACCCGGCCCTTTTCCTGCCAGCCTGTCCTGGCAGAAGGGTTACACATATGCATCCAGTCCCCAGTCAAACCATTTGCTTTGCATGTAGACTGTATTTTAGGTGGTGGCTCCTATTTCGGCTAAATATTCCATAAAGGAGCTCAGTTATTTCTTATAGCTAATTTGAATGAAAGACAGCTATTATGGCAGCAGCTTCAATGAGGTACTACTCAGCCCCCCAGCATACCAATGTTTTAGAAAGTTCCTGCCAGAGTTAAGATGACGAATGAGCTTCTGTTATAACCCCCTATTTTTATATACTCAGACTTTCCTCAAGTGTTGAGCTGAAATTTTCTGTGCATGGTTTTCGCTCAAAGGAGAAACTTCTATTTTTTTCCCTCCCCCTAGAGCTGGCTCTTCAAATGAGGCAATAAGGCACTGGCTTGGGGCAGGGTGGGTGGGCTGCCCAGATGCTGGCCCCGGTGCTCCCACCCCTCCCCTGAGCCAGCCACTCCTCCCCCAGAGGTGGAGTGGGTCATCCCATGGGGCAGACTCTGCTTTCTCGCCCCAGCTCTGCTCTGGCTCTCCCCATCCCTAGGGAAGAACAACCAGCCCAGGGAAGGGGCAGGAGAGCAGATCCTGGCCTCTGGGCTGGCCCACTCCTCCCCTGGGTTGGCTGTTCCCCACCCTGAGGGTGGGGTGAGCCAGCCCAGAGCAGATGCCAGGTTCCATCCCCTCCCCCCCCCCCCGGAAGGGTGCAAAAGCAAGGCTGGCTTGGGGTGCAAGAACACCTTGAGCCAGTCCTGTCTCTCCCTGAAAGTTTAAGTTCAAATAAAAGCGGTAAAAAGTGCATTATAAATGGTAAAATAAAGCAAAATCTCCTTAGAGATTTATTCAATTATGAGAGATTATATGCAAGGGTTAAAGTAAGCCAGAATGCCCCGGAACGCAGTTCTGGGGCCAGAGTTCCAGGGCCCTGAAAAATAGAAAAATCAGGTGGAACTCATGTTCCACTCTACCCTGGCCCATGAGCTGCTACCAGGCTGGGGAGTTTTTAAATCTCCAACACTGATCATGTAGGAGCAACCTGGTTAGGGGCCATGAGAAGTCACTGAGTTCAGTCCTCTGCATTCATGCCAGGACCAAGTACTATCTAGAGGGGCACAGGGGGCAGTGTGTGAGGCTGAGATGGGAGTAGGGGGGCAGAGGGGTGCAGCGTGTGAGACCAGGATCAGGGTGAGGGGCCAGGGTATGAGGCCAGGATTAGGGCCAGGGGGGCAGTGGAGGCAAAGTGAGAGGCGGGGATCGAGGTCAGGGAAGGGCAGAGGGGTGAAGCGGGCAGCGTGTAGGGCCAGGACTGGGGTCAGTATTTTTATGGAGCAATAACTGTATTTTTATGGAGCGATAACTGCTGCGTATGGTACTGAGAAGTGGTTGCAAATGCCTACCTGGGCTGTGGCCTACACATGCATGAGGGGGCCCCAGACAATACGAGAAGGGGGCTCAGAGATTAAGATGGTTCCAGGGCCTGTCAGATTATACTTTAACCAATGATAACAGCTTCATTGTTAAAGCTTCCTAAGACTTCCTATTAGAAGACCCTATATTCAGTTGCTCATAACATTGCTATATTTTAATTATTTGGACTGAATTGTTCATTCTGATCATCTGCCTCAGGCTAAATGTTTTTGGAAGGTTTCGGCTCCAATGGTTCATCTGTTTGCAAGAATGAATCTAGGGGAAAATACGTGCTATTTTGCAGTGAATTTCCGGAAATCTTTTATTGAGGAGACTTAGTGCCCTCATGCTTTGGAGCAGAGTCTTGAAATTTGACAGGAAGTTGGCCTTTTGTCAGGAGCATGCCTTTTTCTGTGCCAGTGGAGATTTACCCAAATTTGGCCAAATTAAAAGCCTTTGGAAAATCTTACTTTACACATACTCAGTGGAGACTTAGAGCTTCCCTGCCAAAATCTCTGAAGCAAGGGTCAACAACCTTTGCGGACTCCTGTGCTGGCCCCTCCTCCTCGACTGTCAGCCAGTGCTAGTGGCTTCCTCCACAGAAATAAAAGCGGTGGCTACCTGATGTTGGGGGGGGTGGGTGGAGCGGGTGCTCCCCCTGCATGCTGCTGAAAGGAGCCACTCGCAGAAAGAAGCTGCTTGCAGTGGCTCCTCTTGGCCAGACATGCTGAGGAAAGAAGCTATGCAGAGTGGCTCCTTGGTGGCTGAACACCATGGAAAGAAGTCATTCCAGGCATTCTTTTTCTGCACCATGCCTGGAACATGGGCATGGTGGGGACCCTCTGCGCCCCAGCTGGTACTGAAAGAAGCTGTCTGGAATGGCTTTCAGTGGCAGAAGCCACAATTTCTGTGGCATTGCGGAGGGTGCTGTGTGCCACTCCAAATGGGCTCTCATGCTGCTGTTGGCACACGTGCCAAGGGTTGCCTACCCCTGCTCTAAAGATTCCATCCTTCCTAAGTATGCTCTGGCCAGCAATAAACAGACTGTGTATGTGCCATTCTCTTACAGTTCCTGCCTGTGACTGGACTCCACATATGCTTTCCCCATGGGAAGGGGGGCTGAAACTAATAGTAGGAAGCCTATAAAATCCTGTCCTCTTGGGCTATGTCCACACACACGGAGTTAAACTGATTTAACTTGAAGGGATTTAAGTTAAATTGATATAAAAATCATTAAATCGATTTAACAGGTCCCCACAAAAAATCCAAATCGAACTAGCATGTCCAGGGACAGGCTTTGCTAGTTCGATTTAGGAGAGGGGCACCCTGGGAGGTGTGGCAACATGGTCACCTGGCAGGGCCATGTTGCCACCCAATCCCCTGCCTGGCTCTCCAGAGCAGAGCTAGTGTCAGGGGAAAACCCCCCCACTAGCTCTGGGCTCCTGGAGCCCAGCGGGGGAACAGATATCCCTCCAGACTGGCTGCAGGCTTGCAGCTCAGCCAGCCATGGAGGAGATGGGACCTCGGCAGGTCCTGCTCCCCCACACTAGCCGGGAAGTGGGGAAAGGGAGCCCCGTGTGCCTGGCTCCCCCTGCGAGAGTCAGGCAGCGGGGAAGGGCACCCCACACCCCCAGCTCTCCCAGCACTAGCTGGGCACACGAGGAAAGGGAGCCTCGCGTGCCCAGCTCCCCCTGTGAAAGCCAGGCAGTGGGGAAAGGGAACCCCACGTGCCCAGCTCCCCCTGGGCTAGCTGGGCAGCGGGGAGAGGGAGCCCCGTGTGCCTGGCTCTCCCTGCGAGAGGTGGGAGGTGGGGAAAAGGTGCATGCCCAGCTAGTGTGGGGGGAGCTGGCCACACAGGGCACCCTTTCCCCACACCCAGCTAGTGCAGTGGGAGCTGGGCGCACCAGGGCTTCCTTCTCCCCACTTGCCCAGCTAGCCCAGGGAGAGCTGGGCATGGGGTGTTTCCCCCACCACTGGCCCAGCCAGTGGGGGGATGGGCCCCCCTGCATCCCCCTTCACCCTCCCACCTTCCCTGGCCAGGGCACTGATCCACTCCCTGGCCAGGGTGCTGGGGGGAAGGCTTCCTTCCAGGGTGCCATGCACCCTGGGAGGAAGGTCAGACACAGTTATATCAATATAGTGGTATATCAATGTAACAGGTCCACAGAGGGTTATATTGAAATGACTATTTCCCTATAATCCTCATTTCAATATAATACTAGGTTTTATTATATCAAAATAATTTTCCTTATTTTGAAACAAGAGAACTTCTTATTTCAAAATAAGAAAACATCATGTGGTCCTAAACTTTTAAAAATCGAAATAACCAGCATTATTTTGATTTGAAAGCTGTGTGTGGACATACCCTTAGTGACCTCCTGCTGGCAGCCATTCCACATGGAGGAGGACGTAATCCCCTGGGATTGGGTGTTGAGGTTACAGGGGCCCCACCACACAGGAGAGTAGGAGGTCAGGCAGGCTTCTGGATAAAGGGAGTGAGAGTGAGGATACCAATCTTTTTGCTAGACAATTTCATCGGGGAGTATATGAGCCAGGCTAATTCCCCATAATTGTGGGCCCATTCCTTCACTTACACCTCACTACTGTTTTGCTATTGCTGAGACTGTGAAAAAACTCTTTGTTAGACTACTTCCAAAAACAAAACAAAACAAAACAAACACCCCCCCCACCACCACCACCATATTTAGAGCACAGTTTGCAGAATAAGTTGGCAGAATACAGAAAGCCTGGACCACTTCACCATTTGCTATACTCATTAAGTTCAGTCATTTGTTAGATTTGTCCTGAATTTTGGGGGGCCCTGTGCCAGGGCACGGTTTGTTTCATTGTAAATCTGCTACTACAGACATGCCTGGAATTAAGTGACTGACCACAATGTTTGCTAAACTTTAACTGAAGGGAGGGATGTTACCCACCCATCTCCCATATTTTCCTATACAAGGCATTTAATTATTTCCAGTGTGGGGGTTACAGGCCTCTTACCATATAACTCATAATGTGGGGTACACTGTCTTCAGTCCCCCCCCTCCCCCCAGGATTCAGATCTTTTTGAGTCTTAGCACCGTCCCCACAAGAGGGGGATAGAGAGAGCAACTACAGGATGGAGAACCCTGCCTGCAATAGCCACAATGTCTGACCTCAGCCTGCAAAGACCCCAAGGTCTATCCCTATCACATGAGCCCAAGACTCATCACCAACATCCCAGGTCTTTTACCTCAGGGAAATGTTCCGTTTTATTCTCTTAACTGCTCTGGAAACTGCTGGCCCCATCAATTTCCCCCAGCTGCATCAAGGCATAATTCCTTTCCTACTCCTCTTTTGCTTTAGAGATATTACCAGTTTGGCACTGTCTTTTGCTTCTGTGTTACTACAGTGCCTTGCACAGCAGGGTCCCCTTGGTCCATTAGTACAACTCCCAGGTGCTACCGTAATATACATAACAGATGACAATAAAATATGACACTACCCCCAAACAGCCTTGACTGCTGTGTCTCCTGTAGTGTGCTCCAGGTATGTCACGTCCCAGTTCAAGCAAGTTCCCTGCCCTGGATATGCAGGGAGAGAAAGATTGGAGCTGGCTACGACAGATCCATGCCTACTGGGAACTGCCCTACACTAGGGGGTAGTGTTTCTGATCTGCTGGCAATTTCCAGCTAGTTTCTGAACCACTTTCACCACTTGAGCAATAAGACTGAAGCAGAACAGGGCAGAGACCCTGTCTCAATGTATTGATTGTGACTTCTTGATCTTTAGGAATTAATATGTTTGGCACTCAGGCTAAAAACAATCAACACCACTTCTCTGTACCAACTCCTGGACCTCCTCTTGACTCTGCTACTTCCGCTTTCCCTGGATTCCATTCTGGGCTGCAAGGTGAGGAGCACTGTAGGTTAGCAGCAGCTTCATCTTTATCAGGTCTGGTGCAGAACCCAAAGGGGAGAAATGATTCATGAAACATACCCCATGTTCCTCACTCCACTGCTATCCCCTTCCTAGACATTGGCACCAAAAGCTGAGGAGGGTTTAGTTTAGTGTTTGGGGGAAGGATAAGAGAAATGGTGCACAGCGATTTACTATTTAGTCATTTAATCACAGTTAGACCAGATTCACGTTCTCAGAACTGAATACAGCTTTTATTTTTTCAGATCCAGTAAGATGGCTCTCATTGGACTCAGTTCCTTTTTTTTTTTGTTTTTTTTGGTCTGTCAAAAAGGAAACAAGTAAAAGTGTAAATAAGAGAGTCAAAGGTCATTGGAAGAAACAACTTTTTAAAAAGCTTGTTTTTCTTTCAGAAAGAGCACTTTTGACTCGATCTCTAAAAGTTTAATTTCACTCACTGGTCCATGAAGTAGCTTTGGTTTCAGGGTCAAAGAGGGCTTCCCTGGGATGTAGCTGTCAGAACAAGTCAAAGTATTGTCTGCAGCAGCAATTTTTTTTTAAAGTTAAAAATGGTATCAAAGATACAAAATGTACTATGTCTAATGGGAGGTTGAAAACTGGAGTCTGACCAGAATACATGCTGATGTGTAACAACAGACAAGTATTTAAGAGCAAGTAGAAAAAACAGGAAGGGAAACAAATTCACTTTCATTGGAAGAATTGTGGGACTTCACCTGTAACACTATCTTTTCTCCATGTGTTTGTGTAACTAATACATTCCGTATGAACAAACAGCCCAAGTGATGCCTTTCTTTGAGGATGTTTTTTGGTAAGGTTTTTCTCTGTTAAGTATACAACTTTAATGCTAGTTGGTTCCACCTTGAAGGCCGGAAGTATTGCATCAAGCATGGTTTCATCAGCATGTTTCCTAATCAAACTGTGAGGAATCACAAAAGACAGTTAGTTTTTAAAGACTAGACTCCTTGTTTGTTTTGCTGAACTAAGCTAACATGGCCACCCCTTTGGAAAAAGACAGAGAGGTATTTTTAGAGATTGATCTTATAGGCTTGTCAGTTTGGTAAGTGTAGAAATCAAATCACAGGCCACTTGTGACACCTGAGCTCAGTTTAATTGTTTCTCAGATTACATCTGTAATACATCACTCTGCATCCCTCACCTAAAGGCACAGTCTTTTCCACAATCCCAAATTATGAGTCAGCTAATGTATGTCAGTGTAGCTCTGCTAAAGTCAATGGAGTGATGCTGATTCACACAAGCAAAAGATCCGTTTATGTGTTTCAAAGGCAAAGTCCATCACAGTATTCCATGAAAACATTTTCATATGCTTTAATGGTATAAAGTTTGCCTGAAAATATTAGGTGATAGCTTGAGTGATGAGTAACAGAATCGAAGTATTTTCTCTTTTACATAAAAAACCTGCTCACTAAAGATTCTTTCCTCTGCCTAGCCCCACACTAATCCCATCGCTAATTGGATTGCTTTCTATATAAGGGCTCAGAGGAAGTGGGGAAGATTACTATCAGAGGATTGATGTTCTGGATAGCCTTCCAAGGGGAACTGTGGGGACAAAAAAACTTAGCTGTCTTCAAAGTTGAGCTAGATGGAGGGGATGGTATGCTGGGCAACTTAGTTTGACAATTGACTGATCTTTGACTACTGGTGGTGGATATGCTAATTGCCTGAGATGGGATGTTAGATGGGGTGGGTTCTGTGGTTGGTGAATCTTGCCCACATACTGAGGGTTTAATTGATTGCCATATTTGAGGTTGGAATGGAATTTTCCACCAGGGGAGCTTGACAAAGGCTGTTGAGGTTTTTCGCCTTCTGCTGTAGTATGGGGTATTGCTCTCTTGCTGGTGGATTCTTTCTGTCTTGACGTGCCTATGATTTCAGGTCTTCAATAATTCAGTCATATGTTAGAGATTTGTTACAGGAGTGGGTGGGTGAGGTTCTGTGACCTGCATTGTGTAGGACATCAGACTAGAATGATCTTATTGGTCCCTTCTTCTCTAAGAGTCTACGGTGATGTCTACACTGGCAAATTAGTCTGGACTAAGAAGGCTTAGTCCGGACTATTATAGCCCATGGCTATGTAGCAGGAAGGTTCAGCCCCCCTCAGAGATAACCCAGAGGATTTTGCCTGACTGCAGGAGGCTGGAGCCAGAGGTGGCTTGTCAGTCAGGCTGGAAGCACAGGGGTGGGACAGGAAGTATAAAAAGGGAGGCAGCCAGCCCAGTTCAACACAATCTGCTGAAGGGGAGGAACATGTCTCTGCTCTCTCCTGACCCTGGGCCGCCCTGTGGGGAAGCTGGGCTCTGGCCGCCAGACCCAGGCCTGGACATTTGGTGGGGGCTGCCCATGGCTGGAGACTGAGAGCTAACGCCTGGGCCCTGGGCTGCCACAGGCCCACAGAGGGAGTCATTGGCAAAGACGCATTTGGGTGCCTCCGACCCATCCCCTGCTGGGGACCCCAAAGTGCTGCATCCCCCCTATGACTTGGAGGAGCTGCCCTTGGCTGCTGAGGAGTCTGAGCCACTACCCACCTCATGTGACCTAGAGGAATTACCTTCGGCAGAGAAACTTGAGACTCCTCAACTTGCCACCACCCAACTAGATGGAGGGGTTCTACAATCTACCCCTGGATGACTACCCCAAGGAGCTGGCAGACAAGGTACAGCTAGAGCAAGGGACCAGGGGTGACCCAGGGTAGTGTGGGACCCAACCCTCGGGGGGGAGCCACATCTCAGGGGCATTGTGTTGCGGCCAGGACCCTGCTGACCCCTGCGTCAAGGCCTCTGGCCCCACCTCAGGGTCAGCGTGTTGTGGTCAGGACCCTGTTGACTCCTGCACAGAGGCCTCAGTCCCTATTGGGGACCTAGGTTGGGACACAGTGGAGCTGTGTGACCCAACACCTTTGTTGATTCTTACCCCTGCCCCTACGCCTCTCTCGGGTTACAACCCCAAGAGGCAGTATTGTACTTTCCCCTCACCATAGAGACTGAGATTGAGACTGAAACTTTTTGCCCTACCAAGGGGCTAGAAACTGGGTGTCTGGCCCCATAAGGGGCCTGTGACTGTGAAACTGTTGCCCTGCCACGAAGCTAAAGACTTGGCGGTCCCGCCCCACAAGGGGCTGGGGACCTGAACCAGCCATCCTTCCCTGGGAGGATGGGCAGCTTGCTTACAGGCTACACTAAGCTTTTCCTACTCTGAACTAAGAAATTTCTCGGTCTGAACTTGTAAGTACTGGGTAGTCCAGACTATGTGCTTAGTTCGAACCAGGAGCTGTCAAGACTTGGACTAACACTTAGTTCAAACTTAAGAAGTGTGTTCTGAGTGTTAGTCTGAACTAGAACATGCAGTTAGTTCAAACTAACTGGATAGCAGTTAGTTCAAACTAAGCCAAGATTAGTTCAAACTAAGCTCGAACTTCTTCGTTTAGAATAGCAAGTCTGAATTAAGTTTGCCAGATGTAGACATAGCCTATGAGTCTATAACGTTTAGAGCTGATGAAAAAATGGAAAAAAATTCTGTAAGAATTTCACTTATTTTTTCTAAACTTCAAATTATTCAAGTTCTAACTATGATACAGACCTGTATACTTTCCTGCCTCTAGAGGGTGATATAAAGATGACTTAGGGCAGGGGTCTCAAACTCACAGCCCACAGGCCTCATGCAGCCCCTAAAGTTATTTCCTGCATCCCCTATCATTATCAATATTTGCAGTATTGTTGTATGAAAAGGTTTCAGTGGTGCAGCCCTCAAGCCAATGTACTAGTCCTCATGTGGCCCTCATGGTGATTTGAGTTTGAGATCCCTGATTTAGGGTATGTTTGTCTGGCACTTTGAACAAGTATGGCTTGATATCTGAATACAAAGACTAAGTAGAGTAAAACCTTATTTAGAAGCCTGCACTCAAGGGATTATCAAAATTCAATTGCTTCACTGAAGTGATCCCCTAATACTTGGGAAGCAGAACTATGTTCAGTATTTTCAGGGATACTTTCTAGAGTTTTTAAGACAGGACGTTGCTTTAAAATGGCAGCCTCTGTGGCAGGACTAATTATATTTTTTATATGTATAATTTATAAAGAGTTTTAGGGTTTGGAGCGCACGCATATTCCCAAAGGGCCCATTCAGTGGCCAACAGAGCTGCAAAACAAACTTTTTGTTCTTGTTTCCAGTCATTTTTGGCAATAAAAATACACTCGGTATAATAGGAAACTCAGGGTCTGGTCCTGCTCTTACTCAGCCAAAAGCAAAGCAGGGCTTCATAAAGAAGGCCTCTGATCCATTGTAAACAGCTGCTTCGCTTTTGCTAATAGCTTCAGCTCAGGATCTTTTCCTGCAATGTGTATGCATGTGCATTACAATCATATGCCAAAACTCACTTCCCAGTTTAAAATGCAAGTAAAATTTATGAAAGTAGTAACTGAATAAATACTAGCACTGGTTACTTGTGCCAAAAGCCTGTCCATGGGTAACTGTACTTGAAATGTATTACCTTTATTAGATCCATACCTAGAGTCAAATTCTCACCTACTGCAACTTTTTTTTCTTCAGTGGTAGCCTGAACTCGAGATGGCATAAAGGCCTACTTCATCTTGCTGTCTTGCACAGACCCGTTACATGCCTCTCCTGCAGGCCCATGGCAAGTCACATGACCTTGCATTCTATCATACCTAATTACCAAGATGAAACTTGCACTTGCTTTTATGTTACAAATAAATCTGTCCTATAAACTCTTTGCCAAGACTACAGCCTTGAACTGTGTCACTTGGGGGTGGGAGGTGACCATAACTTCATAACTCCATCCTTTCTTTAAAAAGAATTAGTCAGATTACAGCATTCTTTACTGGGCTAACCAACCATAAAATGATGATGCCATGCCATGGGTTGGTTGGTTGTTAGGTCTTGCTTAGGCTTTTTATAACACACCTCAAGACTGCTCCTTACAGAATTAGTATCTTACCACAGTTTTTATGTTTGAGGGAGTCTGATGTATTTTCAAGGAAGTAGTGAACAACACTGGAATTCATGTAGGAAGCTCTTCATTTTCACACCTTCAATCTCCTTGGTGAGGCACAAATTACATTGTGACAAATTTAAATTCCCAAAAAGCCCTTAAATTCAGGTTCATCCTGCTCACTTCCTTTAAACAGCTTTTATGCACTCCTTTTCATACTATTCTGCAGGAAATTATCAAGGGTTAACCTGAGAAAAGAGAATTGAATCAGTTTGGGGTAGTAAAAACCCTCTTCTTTTAGGAGCAATATTTTGAAAATCAAACTTAAGTCAATGATATTTGCCAATTATGTGTGTGTTGGAGACTGTGAAAGAGAGATAGCATTAAGTCATATAATGAGTTTATAAAGTTGCACTTGCAGTGTTGTTCCATTAAGTGTCAGTTTCCAGATTGTCTCATAATCTAGCAGACAGTAAATCCACTCTTTTTTCCTTTTTCTTTTCTTTTTTACTTTTTAGTGCAGAGACCAAACTTATCTCTGCTGTGCAAAGGAATATGGAAAACACTGTATCCCTTACATATGTGGATAATAAGCCATCTTAAACCAAACACAGGCAATGGTAGGTATTATACTAGTTTCTCACTTCTGTAATTTTCCAGTGATTCCTGCAGTCCATGACAATAGCTTCCTTCTGACTTTGGAATAATTTTCAAGGGGGTGTGCTGTTTTTTCTTGTCTTGAATATGAGTGGCACCCACGGGATGTTGAAATGCAGTTATTCAAAAGGAAAACATTATAAATATAGAATCCTCCTTAGTTAAGTTCTTCTTGGCTGGCTTAAAATTAATCTAAAAAAAGACCCAACATGCACAAAATCAGTTTACACAAAATGCAAAAGATCTTGGGGTTGGGAATCAGGGATTTCTCTCCAAGAAAGACTGGTTATTTTTTCATTTGGTATGGTGCATAGATGAATGGACTTTATGAAAATGGCAGTGCTGTTGAAAAAGAGATTCTCAAATGATATGTCAGTAGACATCAGGATAAGAATCTGGATATATGGATAGAAATTGTTTGTTTCTCAAACCAGATTTGTTACCAGTTTAAAACTTTGACAGTTGGGGGTTGACACACATTTTCCATTATAGAGTTAGAAAATCCTCTGTAGACAAACACTCTATTCTATATGATGCATTGATATTTCAGGAATCAGCTAATGAAGACCCACATTGACGCCAAAGAACAGATCCCCAGGTGTCTGAGATGTCTTGCAAAAAATACAGAGAAAAATGAGAAAAACCAAAATATGGCAGCAGTTATTTCTGAACTTTTTTATTCTTTTTATATCAGGCTGTTTTTCATCAAGCCATAACGGGAAAAGCCAAGCCCAGTGCTCAAAGTATCTATTGGTTTTTGCTCTTCCAATGAGATTTTTTATCAAATAAATGTTTAAAGCTCCTGCTAAAACTGAATTCCTTATGCAGCCTTAACTATGTTGGAGCTACGCTGGAACACTCCTGAGAATATACTACCATACCATAATAGCCTGCCACTTAGTGGCCACACAAAGGGAAGTATTCTAGATCAGTACAATATACTGGCTAGCTAATATAATCTGTTAGGTAATAAATTACTCCAATGAAAACAATGTCATGAAGCCTTTATTCAATTAAATGAGGTTTGCATTGTATTCTTCTAGCACGGTGGTTTTCAACATATGGTCAGCAGACTCCTGCGGCTTCACAGACGATGTCTAAGATTTTCAATGGAGTCCTTACCTTGTTTGAAATTTTTAGGGGTCCACAAATGAAAAAAGGTTGAAAACCACAGTTCTAGCACATTTATATTTCTCTATGTGAGAAATTTCATAATGTATTTCTAAAAACAAGCCCCTATTTGGTGATAAACATTTTTGTATGGAGAAAAGGTCTTTATCTTATGGGGAAGACAAAGTAGCTTTATAAAAAGAGTTTTCAGCATCCATCTCAACATTTCTTGTTGAGTTATGCTGCTTCTCTAGGGAGACTTGAGCTTTGAAGACAGCTGTTTGTTGAAGGTAGCATCAATCTGAATGTAGCATATTTCCTTCTCACCTTAGTATAGAAAAGCCTATAATCCTGTTAGATGAAAGTATGTAAATAAGGTTAGTTCCGGTGGTGTACCCAGTTGCCCAGCATAAACAGATCCAGTCTGTGACTGGAGTAGAATTGTTATGTTTGGGTGCTGCAAAGCCAATGCCATTCGGCCATCCTTGATTTGAGGGAACTAGACACAAAATCCCAAATGGGTAGCTGGGTCAGTCTAGTTCAGCAAAACAAACAAAGACCAACAAACTTATTTTATCAACAGAGAAATTTGTTAGTCTTTAAAATTGCCACTAGATTCCTTGTTTGTTTAGAGACAAAAATTGAATCTTAGCTTCCTCTGTAAATTTTTAGCTTGTTTTCCTGTGAAAGTGTCCTTGAAAGTGTAAACCAATAGAAACCCTAGACATTTTACTTAACACTCTTTGATAAACTTTCCCTGTGGCTTCATGATTAAAAACACTTCTGTCCTACCAAAGTCCACGGCAGTCTGTGAGAGTCTTTCTGTGGATTTCAAGGGGTTTTGGATCCGGCCTCTGCCACTTACCACAGACGGCGCTCACTTGCTATTTTTGAGTCACTTTCCTTTGCAGGTATCTCTTCAGTAAATGCTAATAGGTTATAAAAAGACTCACTCTCCAACCCAGGTGTAAATCAAGCTCAACACTCTTGCACCAGTGTGGAGAACTTGGAAGTTTAACAGCTCCAGTAAGCAAGATTTCAAACCAAGGGTGCTGGAACCCTTGTAGAAGTGGGGGGTCACCAGCACTAGAACTGGGGGGGGGGTCAGGGTCCATGCCCCCCCATTTTAACATGGCATAATTTGAGGGGGATGGGAACAACACTGCCCCTCCTAAACTGCAAACCTCAGGCAGATGCAGAGTGGCACTGATGCAGACTGCAATTTGCAATGGAGATGCCGATAACAGCAATAACAACCCCTGCTGATGCCACTCTATGGTTCCTTGAGGCATGGGGGGGGCACAGTGCTACCCTATGTTTCCTCCAAACTATGTTCGTGTTTAAAAATGGGGGTCCCTCCCACTTTTTTAAAGTGTGGAGGACGTGGTCTGCCTGGGTATGTCTAAACCAGCAAATTAGTTCAAATTAAGGAGCCTTAATTCAAACAAATTTGAGCCCTGTCTATGCCTGGTCTTGCCTAGTTCGAACTAAATGGTTTTTTTTTTAGTAAAGCTTAGTTTGAACTAGTTAGTTTGGCTGGTTATACAAAACTAACTACTTAATTTGAAATTTATTTCAAAATTTAGTTCAAAGTAGTGGTTAGTTCAAACGGAGCACTTTTTTTTTAGTTTGAACTTATTTTTATTTTGAACTAACCGCACTTTTTTAGTTGAAACTAGAAGGTTAGTTTGAACTAAAAAGTTAGTTCGAACTAAAAACCTGTGCTTAGTTTGAACTGACTTTGAACTACCTAGTTCAGACTAAGAAAATCCAAACTAAGGTTTTAGGTGCAGACATAGTCTCTGTCTCCATGCTTTCAGCACCATAATTTCCAACCATTTTCATAGTCCTTGTGGTTTCCAAGACAGTACTCATTTATTCAATATGATTTGTATTTATAGACTAAGCAATCATTTCTCAGTCTCTCATGGATTCAGTAGTTTTAATTCCAGAAGGTGCTGATCATCTAGTTCAGTATTTTCCACCTGTGGTCTTTCTTACCTTTATTTGGTTAAAAAGGTTGAAAACCGTGCATTTAAGCTGACTTCCTACACACTGCAGGCCACAAAATTTTACGCAGTAGCTCTCTCAGTGGAGGGACTTAATCTTCTTTGTAATTGCTCCATAAATGAACACTATCAAGCCCAGTAACTTATAGGCAAGCTAGTCGTTTCTGTCCTCATGTTCTTTATGATTTATCCTACAGTCCAGGAAGTATATACTGTCTGACTATGGGGACCAAGTTAAGCATACTATTAAAAAAAACATATTTATAGGACTTTGTTGAGCAACCCTACTCAATGTTTTTGCAATTAGGTATTGTATTATTCTAAACAGGCTGGCATGTTTTTTGTTGCAGGGCAGTCCTGAATTAAATTTAAAACATTGTATGCCATCATTTCAAATCACCATGAGGGACAGAAATAGAGCATTAGAAAGGTGGAGGTTTAGGATGTTGATTGTCAGCTGACCTTCCAAGCATTTCAACCTAGTGGATTTTACTGTTGCAGAAGTATATTACAGAATAAATAGGTGCAGTATTTGAAATGTAGGAAAGTGATGGTCTGTCTCCCTCTTCCATTCATCTATGTTTGTTTACAAATGGGAATAGTAAGACGTGAAGGTATTGCATTTTCTCTCCTTTTCCTCCAATCCCATACCCTCCGTTCAAATACTGTGCAACTGTAAGTCACAATATTTTCCAAATGGGTAGTTAGGTTAGTGTATTTCTACAAAACAAACAAGGGGTCCTATGGCACTTTTTAACAAAGTTGTTAGTCTCTAAAAGCGCCATAGGACTCCTTGTTTGTTTCACAATTATTTGACCGTTAAAGCCAAATTTTCTTTTAAATGTCTTTTACAAACATATGTGGATACAAGCTGATAATTTTGCATGCCTATATCTTTGCAGGATTAACTTAGGTGCCTTTTAAGAAAAGGAGTCCTTTACTGTAATATAAAATTGGCCAGAAACTAATAATTAGAGCCAAAGGATAGGAAACAAGGAAGACTGGAGTTCTAATACAGACTGTGCCACTGACTCTTTTTTGAGAAAGTCAGGTTGGTGGAAAGCTTACAAACAAGGTAAAAATCTAAACAGGAATTAGTTGTTTTTTCTGTTCCTTATGGCAATGAAATCTGAAAAAGAAATCAGCCTCTTGTGTGAAAAAGTGGAGTGCTGAAGAGAGGTTACGCAAGTTTTGGCAGAGTGTGCCAGAACAGATCTAAAATAAAATGCTCTGATTGCTGGGTAATATTATTTAGTTATATCTTTGCCTTTTGACCATTTGCTAATAAATAGACCTTTATCATTAAAGGAAATTTCAAAAAAGATGGGGTGATGCTTTGTGTGAACATGAATACTAAGTTACACCTCATTTTTTCCTAGAATAATTTTAACCCTATCTTACTCTAAAAAGGAGCTACTTCCATTATTTATTAACTCTAGGATTTTTCCAACCAGGGGTCCATGACCACACACAGCACTGCCAATACCCTAAATATCTTAATGGATTCCTCCTATTCTAGTCCTTAGGCCTCTGTAAACAGAAACTTTGGTGCCAAACCACATGTGGTGATTTTGCTTTGTCCTAAGGACAAAGTGGCTTGATCCCACCATTGTTTCTGTATGCCAAGTTACCAGTGACTTTAATGGGGGTTGTCTGCATGGAGCACTTACATGGTCAGGATCATACATGAGATCACCATTAGCAGTGTCATTGAGGCCAAAACCAGGCTTTCAGAAGAGGCTGACTCCTAAGTGAAACAGCTAAAGCATTACATTCCCCCCTGCTTCCACCTAGCCCCAGGTTTATGTAACCCTTTTTTCTAATTGAGACTGAACATTGTTTAGGTAAAGCTTTCTTCAAAACTAAAACAGGCTTCACAACATCAGAGTAATCTGCAGTGGTTTTCTCCTACTCCTGTCACTCTCTCTGTTACACACATTGCTTGAGCTGCTGAGCACCCACAATGCCAGTTAAAGTCAATGAGGGGAAGAAGTGCTCAGCACCCTTGAAATCTATATCTATATTTATAAAGCCAGAGTCTATGAGATACCGTAAAAGCTATAAATGCCAGTGCCGGATTTTAAAGCCTCTCCTTGAATCTATTTTTCTCTTTAATGTTTGACTCTTGATAGTGGTTTACTGCAGGAAGTTATAGAGTAATCAGACTGTAAAACTTTGGCCTCAGGAGACGGTGATTCCAGCCACAGACTGTAGCAGATAATAGACTGTGCCTCACTTGACAGAAAGATAAAAGAATGCATTTTGTTCCTCATTATTTAACTGATTTTGAGAGGTGTTTTTTTTTTCTACTTGGTGGTTAAGTTACATAAATGGTGTGAAGTGTCATGACAAGAGTGGAAAACTGTCAATGCAGCCCTATAATTAGAAAATTTCCACACATGGAACAAAAGGGGTGTCTATATATCACTTCCTGACCCACTCAACCGTAGATCAGAAGACCAAGAAAGGTGCAGATAACAAAACACCTAGGAATGAAAATGCTTTATATTGTTAATTCAGTTTGCCTTATTTCAAACGGTGTTTTGGGATTGACTGGTGCAGCACTTCCCATTGTAAATGCCATTACATCATCTGTAAATTGCAAATGCCACAAGGTGAACTGCTATAGTCTTTTCATAACTTAGTATTTTGAGTCTTTGGGCCAAATTTCCTTCTCAGCTGTGAACCAATGTAACACTAGTGGCATTAGTAGCGTTATGCTGGTAGGAAGTGAAAAATATGGCCCTATGATGGCTATTCAAAGAAAAGAAAAATTACAGATTTACAGCAGTAGGATGAATTACTAACTTCTTTATGGCTCAGATCCTTGGTGTAATTTGTTATGGCTGCATTGGCTTCCAAGGAGCTATATCAATTTACTTTGTTGAAGATCGGGCCTATAACTCTTATTTTAATATATATGGACTGCTTAAATTCCCCATCTGTCACACTCTGTTATTCTCCATATGACTAACTGCTTTAATTTAGTTGTTAAAATATATAATTCAGATCCTCAACTCATCTATGTAGGTCTTATCTCCATTGTCATCAATGGAGATAGAGTTGATGTAGATATGCTGATGATTTTCTGCTGTCTTTTATGCCAATATAATATCTCTTATTAGCTAATTCTTTAAAGCAATTAGGAACCAGTTTTCTGGCAGATGCATATCAGAACAAACAATCATACAAATAACTGCTTTGATTTGATGTAAGAGTCTGAACTGATCCTATGACTTACACTTCCCTGCATTTATTCTCCTTCCATTCTGTAAATTCCCTATCTTATAGCATCTGACGAAGTGGGACTTTCTCCCACTAAAGCTCATGTGATAGATAAATTTGTTAGTCTTTAAAAGTGCCACAGGACTCCTTGCTTGTTTTGCTAAACTAGACTATGGCTACCCCTTTTGAACTTTGGAAAACCAGTTAGCAAAATGGAGTCTGTGCTGTGAAAGGAGTTGAAGATAGGGCTATAATGTACAGTATACATTCCATTGAGCTGGGAGCCTCTCTTTCTTTTCTGTCTCCACATATCAGTTCTTGTTTCATATATTGAACTATTAGGCTGTGTTCACACACAGGGGGTTATTTCGATACAAGTTGTTTTGAAACAACTTGTATCGAAATAACGCCTTATTTCGAAATGACTTATTTCGAATTAGCAAAAAAGTCATTTCGAAATAAGGAGAAAAGCTGGAATTGAAATAGCAGTTCTGGACAACAGTTATTTCGAAACGACTCACCGTCGTTTTGAAACAACACGTTCAGACGATGGTTGTTTCGGAACAAGTCGTTTCGAAACCACCGTTGTTTCGAAACAACACATTCGCACGGCGTTGTTTCGAAACAACGTTGTTTCGCCCACTGACTAGGTTTAACTTGTTTCGAAACAACGTGGTTGTTTCAGAACAACAGTTCCCGTTGTTCTGAAACAACCGTGCGTTGTGTGAACAGCCTAAACCTTATTTCGAAACAACCTCCATTGTTTCGAAAAAAGGAGGTTGTGTGAACACAGCCTTACAGTCTCACCTTGTAGTACTTCCAAGATTATAATGTCTTATTCCAGCCTGTGTCATTACAATACAAACATAGAATGTGTAATCTAAAATAGTGGCCAGCAATACAGAGTGGCCACATTTTTCACACAGTGTTTTAAGTACTAAAAGTTCATTAAAACTGTAACATGTAGTTGTATATTTAGATGAAAAAGTGGCTTATTTCAGCTGCTTGAAAGGAAAAAGGGACAATAGAACAGGAAGTGAAAAATACCATATCCAACTAAAACTGCTAAGGAAGGTCTAGGCAGGAGAAAGATATTTATTTGCATTGGAATTTGACCAGGCTGCTGAAGTAAACACCCTTATTCTTGTGCAAAGCGTCACAAACACTTTAATGACAACTCATCTACACTGGTCGTATTTCCATTGTCATCAATGGAGCTACAGTCGATGTACACAAGCTGATGATTTTCTGTACAGTTTTGCACCATTATAATGTCTCTTATTAGCCATCTCTGAAACAGTTAGGAACCTGTTTTCTGGCAGACACGTCTCAGAACAAACATGAGGTACTTTGAAGGTAAACACCTATTCTTGACAAGTTCCACAGGAGTAACCATGTTAGTCTGTGTACAGCAAAAACAACAAGAATTCTGCGGCACCTTAAAGACTAACAACATGGACTCTAACGCACTTCGTGAGATGCATGAAGTGAAAACTACAGTTGAGAGATACATATGCACATGCCAGGATGGACAAGGGCAAGTGTTAGTGAAGTCAATTCAGATGGGGCCAATTCACAGCTGTTGATTAAAAGGAAAGAATGTGTGAACAGGGATAATTACTTCTGTAATGTGTTAACCATTCCAAGCCCCTATCCAGATCCAGTATGATTGATTGATTTGTGTCAAGTTTGCAAATCAGCTCCAGCTCTGCAGTTTCACACTGACGTCTGTTTTTGAAGGTTTTTTTGTTGAAGTATGTCAACTTTCAAGTCTGCTACTGAGTGTCCAGGGAGATTGCAGTGTTCTGCTACTGGTTTATGGGTGCTAGAATTTTTTATGTCTGATTTGTGTCCATTTATCCTTTTGTATAAGGACAGTCCAGTTTGGCTAATGTGCAATAAATACATTAGTCTTTAAGGCTATGTCTACACCTAAAATCTTAGTTCAAAAGTTAGTTCGAACTAAACACGTTTTTAGTTCAAACTAACTTTTAGTTCAAATTAAAAGAACCACACTTAGTTCAAACTAACAGCTGGTTTGAACTTATTTAGTTCAAACTAGCATGTCTGCATTGTGTTATTTTGAACTAAATATGTGAATGAGTTCGAACTAAGCAACTAGTTTGGACTAACCAGCTAAGCTAACTAGTTTGAACTAAGCTTTGCTTAGTTCGAACCAAAATTTTTTTTAGTTTGAACTAGGCAAAGCCTAGTGTAGAGAGGGTTCAAATTAGTTTGAATTAAGGCTCCTTAATTTGAACTAATGTGCTAGTATAGACATAGCCTAAAAGTGCCACAGGACTCCTTGCTTGTTTTGCTGAACTAGACTAACATGGCAACCCCTTTGGAACTTTGTAAATTGCTAAATTCAGCCAGGCAGCGTTTCATTTTCAGAGAGCTACAAGTTGAAAAGCTGACAAATCCATCCTGACTGAAGTTACACAAGACTCATAATTTAATGAATCAAGACCAATTACTTTCTTCAGAAATGTTTTCTTTAAATGAACAACAACTAGAAATTCAGGAACTTCTGTAAGGGAAGCACAGGAACAATAGCCCTTTCCTGTAAGTGTCAGGAAAGGGATGACTAAACATTCAAACAACCAATAACTGGACAGCAAGCAAAGTTAATTACAAATGGCATGAAAGGACGGCAAGTAAGACAATCCAATTATATATTTCATTACTCTGTCCTTTCACATTCCAGAAAAGCAAAACCCAATCCAACTGCATAAAGCCCAACCAGTGCTGAGTAACTGGAGATGGAACAGACTGGATGTGGTGATAAGGTCTCTCTCTCCCAAACCAAGGGCTGCCACACAGTTACATTACAGCTCATTGCAGCCTAAAAGGTGCAACAGCACTCACAGGCCTCTGTGTGCGTTGTGGGGCTACTGGCTGGATCATGCTAATACAGACTCCACAGTTCCTTACCTGGCCTTTCTTGGCCCACTCCCATTATGACCTTCCACATCAGCCCTATGAGGGAGTAGCAGAGAGACCCTTTCCTTAGTGTACAGGAAACACGTGCACATCCGTTCTGTTCCACCATTCCACTTCCTCCCCACGCTGACCCCTTGAACCACAGGTGAATTTTGCTTAGAATGCAGAAGCATCACTAGCAGTCACAGTAAATGAGAGATTACAGTGGGGCATGCCTGGAAAATATCAACTTGTTAAATGACTAATAAGCCTACACAAAATCCTGAAGTTTTCTTTCTCACCAGGCAGGAACAGATATGGACTGTTGCCATTGGGTGACTGTGGCACCATTCAGTCTTTCCTGAGAAAAGAAAGACTCGAGGACCTGAGAGCTCCTTGTAACTGTGGAAACTGGTATCAGGAAATTAGGAGTCAGCAATAAAAGGAAATCAGGAGCTTAGTGTTTTGGTACAGGTGGTATTTTTCAAAAATGACATGATATGAGTTTGGAGATATCCATACTCACAAGCTGTTGTTTTGGTCTTAAATAGAACATTTCCCAGGCCAGTGAGGCTAATTTAATTTAATTAAGTGAATTTTGGCTTAAGTCACATGAGAACCAAGTAAGTGCTATTTCAAGAGCATAAAAGATGTAGTACTCAAAATATAAAGATTCAGGTCTTTGTGGTTATGAGATTTGTTCTGTGGCTATTTACTCCATCCAGGTCCTGTCCCTTCACCTTCCTTTTTCTAACTTCTCTCAGTCCCTGGCAGTTCTGAAAAATATGAAATGAAATGTTCTTTTTTTGGCCCAATGCTACTTAGAACCAGAGCTGAAGGAATAATTTATAAACAAGGGATATTGTAAAAATGAATTTGGCTTTTTATTCTATACATAAATGGTTGGCACACATATCCTTTTTTTTTAAAACTATTAGCCTAATGATTTCTTCACATAATTCCTTGTCTGGAGGTGGTTTCCAAATAGCTTGTTGTATTTAATATTAGAGATTGGACCTATAGTTGCATGAAATATTTCTGTTTCTTGATTGTATGAATGTAAGTTTTAGAATCTGTATCTTCTGTGAATTATTGTGCTTATAAAATTAACATTCGTTTTCTGCAAATGTTCTGCAATATAGGGCTTGATCCAGCCAGCAAGATGATTAGCATTCTTACCCTGATGCAAAAAAGCACTTGAGACTTCTCATGTTCTTTTCATGCCATTCATTTCTATGATTCTATGTACTTAACTTTAAGCATGTAAGTAATACTCTTATAGAAGTCAGCCAAAGGTAATTCAAGGTAATGTCGACTAATTCATAAAATGACTTGTGCAATTTTAGAGTCATGTGATCATGGGAAAAAAAGCATGTCCCTTTTTTGTCTTTGGATAAGGTATAAGTGGGTTCATTTTTAAACTTGGCAGTTGCAATAGATCAAACACTCAGAGTAAATGCCTTTATGTTTATAGAAAGTAGCCTCACAAATGTTGGAGTTTTAAATGAGTAATAATGACATACTGGCCATACTCACCATTAACAATTTTTCTTAGTGTTTTGAAAGCAAATTAGTGCCAAATTTCTATTATCTGGGGGAGAACTCAATACTTCTTAGGAACTGCAGTGTAAAATAAAGTGGGAATTTTTTCGCCACTTTACCTCCTCTCTCCTGACTATTTGAAAGGGGACAAGCAGTGGCAGGTCTATCACAGAACAATAGTCATTAGACTGTGAAACTGCATAGGAAGTATGTGAAAATGTTTTGACGAGCATTTTAATTTATAGCTAAGGCCTCATCACTGATTTGTGTGAAGCACAGGATTTCTATGCAGTACTGTTCTGTTTTTAAAGTCTGAAAAACCAATAAAGATAAAAACACAAAGGCTCCTCTGTACTGTACTGCACTCCAGTATATGCCACACATGTAGAATGAGCAGAATATCAGACTAAAAACTCCTTAAACTCATTTCTTTTAGACAGCATTCCACCCTATGGGATGATTCTGTCCTTGGATGACATTGGTTTTACACCTAATTTACAGTGGGTATGTGAGATCAGAATCAGCCCTCAAGCCTCATGTCAGTCACTCCTCATTGCTACTCCAGTGTCTGGTTCTGATAGATTTATCAACCAAAATAAACATTATGAAACTATCCAAGACATTAATGCAATGTTTGAATGTCTGTCTCCAACCTGAAGCTCTCCTCACCCTCTGTATTCTCTGCCATAACCATTTATATTTCTTCTGTTTTCCAGCCAATATTGCCCTTGCTGTCTCTCATGGTTTCAGTCTTTTTTTCCCTTTGTTTGCCTTGTAACTAGCACTAGACTGTAATCTTCTTGAGTCTGACCAGAACCTTGCCTCTATGTATCTGCAAAATAAGCTTCCCTCCTCCCCTTGGCATGTAAATAATAGTGGTTCTCCTGATCTGGTGAAATTAGTGGCAAAACTCCAGTTGCCTTCATTTGAATCAGGATTTGGTTCAGCAAGAGCTGACATGGCTTTAAGAGTAAAATTTGCTTTGAGTACAAATCTTCTTCACAGGTTTCAGTACTGATCCTACTGCAGTAGCCATGTACATGGCAAGTATGGGGCAATTTGGCATGGATTTGGAATTCAAACTTGAAGGATGACAGGGATGAAGCAGATCAATCCTGATGTCTATAGGATCCTCCCAGCTTGCTTCCTGGTTCCCTATAGCTTGATTTTTAGTAAGGCTTTTGACACAGTCATCCATGACTTTCTCATAACATACTAGGAAAATATGGTCTAGATGAAATTATGGTAAGTGGTTGCACAACAGATTAAAAAACTGTACTCAGAGTATTTATCAATGGTCTGCTGTCCAATGAGAGGACTAGCAGAGTCCCAGAGGAGTCTCTCCTGGCTCCAGTGCTATTCAATATTTTCATCAATGACTTGGATTATGGAGTGGAGGGAATGCTTAAAATCTTCAGCTGACACCATGTGGAGTGTGGGTGGGGTTGCTACCACTTTGGAGGACAGGATTTGAATTCAAAATGAACTTGACAAACTGGAGAATTAATCTGAATTCAACAAGATGAAATTCAGCAAAGATGAGTGCAAAGTACTTCACTTAGAAAGGAAAAATCAAATGCACAACTACAAAACTGACTAGGCAGTAGTACTACTGAAAAGGATCTGGGGGTTATAGAGGATCACAAATTGAACATGAACCACCAGTGTGATGCAGCTGGGAAGAAAGTGAATGTCATTCTGTGGTGTATTAACAGGAGTGGTTTTGGGTAAGACATAGGAGATAACTGTCATGCATCACACTCTACTTGTCACTGGCGAGTCTTCAGCTGGAATATTGTGTCTAGTTTTTGGTACCTCACTTTAGAAAAGAGTACAGAGGAAAGAAATAATGATAAAAGGTTTACAAATCTAGATCTATAAGGAAAAGTTTGAGAAAACAATAAGGCAGGACTGGATAACAGCCTTCAAATATATTCAGGGCTGTTAGAAAGAGGACTGTGGTCAGTTGTTCTCCACATCCCCTGAAAGTAAGACAAGAATTAATGGGCTTAATCTGCAGCAAGGGAGATTTGTGTTAGATATTAAAAGTTTTACTACTATATAGGTAAAGTTCTGGAACAGGTTACTAAGGGAGGTTGTGGGATCCCCATCACTGGAGGTCAGGGGCGTCACTGCCCTGGGGAATGACCCAGGGCATGGGCCCAGGCTACGCCCCCTGCCCACAGGCCACACCCCTGGTGAAGGTCAGGGCTGGGAGCGGCAGCTGTGGCAGGGGGCAGCTGGGCCCCGGAGACCGAGAGAGGCGGGGCCCTGCCAGGACCCGGGGCACTGGCACTGGCATTCGGGGCATGGGCCCCGTATGCCAGGTGCCAGTGACGCCCCTGTTGGAGGTTCTTAAGAACAGGCTGGACAAACACCTGTCAAGGATGGTCTAGGTTTATTTGATCCTTCCTCAGGTCTGAGTCAAATGACCTCTTGAAGTCTTTTTCACCTCTACAGTTCTATGATTCTGTGATCTGCTCCAGCATAGGGTTAGTAGGATTTCAGGAGACTGTGGTGGAGCAGGCTCTGTAGCCTCCTGAAGATGTGCTGTCCATGGAGCCAATGGCTGAAGAAGACTTAAGCAAGAAGCAGGAGAATACCCGGCATGACTGCTATCCCAAGTGAGGGGGACTGTAGTCCCGTCATCTTTCCTTACTTTAACCATTGCCTGGAGTTGAGCCAGCAATGGTGAGAAGGGAGAAGAGAAGCTCCTCCATCACTAATGCCCCCAGTAACTCCTCACCGCAGCAGAACCATCTCCTTCATTTCATCAGGTAGTCCCACTCACACCAGCACCATCTCTCCCCTTTCAAAATCCAGTCTCCCAACTCCGGCACATCAACTTTCCTCCCTTCCATGACTCCTTGTCATGTGCAAATCCCAACCCATGACACAATTTTGTGGTTGTTATTTTGGGTTGTAGCCAAAAAAAGGCTGAAAAACATCCATTGCTTTAGATGCAACAAACAAACAACCACAATCCACAAAAATAAATCATGCATAAGTTTTAAAATACAAGTCACCAAAATGTTAAAATCCTGGAATAACATAGTGGATGCACACATTCTATTTAGGATCAACGTCTTCAGAGCGCTGATATAACAGCATTTTCTTCCCTTATTACAACATCACATCATGTAGAAGCTATTTTTTTCACATGAAATCAAATGCATCCTTATTCACCCCCACTTGGAAAAGAAAATGGTGAAAGCAAAAATTGTTCTAAAGAGGGCTGTGGTTTTCTGTTAGGGACCATAATATAATGAATAGAATCTAAGTTTCAGGGTGCTTAAGGAATCAGGGTTATCAAGTTCAAATGCCAAAAATTTATAAAGGCTCATTTACAAGCTGTGCATCTAGTTTTCTGAAATGAACAAACCATACACATGATCCAGAAATCCCTCTTGGCTGACAAAACACCTCACTGTGCTTCCATATACATGTGCCGAAGGAGTGTTGAATAGTTGTTAAAACAGGGAACAAGGAATTAACCACTGAGCTCTGGTCCCAGCACGTCAAAAGACTTGCTGTGAGAGGAAATCATATGGCTAACTCTTCTGTGACTGTTTTATCCACCTGAATGGTTATTGGTTCTGTTATGGTACAAATTAGCTATAATAATATATTCCTACACATGTTCATGGCGTATGATGAAGCATTGTTAATTGATGTCTATAAAATGCTGTGAGATCAATAATGGCTGCTATCACTGTATCATTGCTAAATATTTTATTATAACTGTGCCGCCTGATCACTGTGCTGTTCCAGTGCTGGCCCCGTACCTATAAATTTCTCCTTTCCTCCTCCCATGGCATTGAAATCAGTGTAGCTTCACTGACTTTGCAGGAGCTACACAAATTTACACTAGCTCATGACTGCACCACTGTGACGTCTCCTCTGTCAATATCATCTTATACCCTCTTTTTTTCAATTGACTTTATAATTGAGTCTTTCTACAAGGCATTTTGTCATTTGTCTATTACATGCTGTTACATAATACATTATATTACATTGCATTTGCTTTGAGATGCTGGTTTCATTTTATTACTCAGGTGTATGCTCAGAAATGTGTGTTTCCGTCTAACACTGTGACTCCAAGAAGTTTTTATCGATTGGGCTTTTGGAACAATAACGATCAACACACGCTTTGTATTTTTGATTTGTCAGATCTAACAACCTCTTAATGCATTTACTTTGTCTGACTGAGCATGCCCACAGAATCAGGTCTCATAGGGAGGACAGGTACACAGGGCCGTAACTATGGTGGGGCCGACAGGGCACAGCCCCGGATGGCCTGAAGCAGCTCAGTAGAGCCGCACTATTAAAGGAACAGCTTTGCTGCGCCAGGTCTGAGTGCCGCTAATGGGAAGGGGTGCGCCCCGTGTGTCAAAATGCCATGTTAGAACTCTGCAGGTGCACCTCTGCTTATCTTCCACCAATTTGTGGACTGTGCTGGAGCTTAGGCAGGAGATAGATATTTTGGTGCTTAGAGAGGTACAGTACTGAGTATGCCCAGAATGTGAAATATAGGCACCAAGGGCAGTGCAGTGCCATGAGAACTGTCCAAGTGTCCCATGAAATTTTGTGCAAAGCTAATGAAAATCAATGTAAAACAAACATTGTTTCATCTTAAAAATATTCAATCCAACAAAAATTACAATTCATAAAACTTGTGAAAATTAATCATAAAATTAAAAGCAAGGTATTGGCCTTTGGCTCTAAAATGTGAATGTTCTAAACATGGGTGACCAAAGGGCACAACTAAGATAATGTGTATTTTTTTTCCAGTGGATCTGAAACATTAATGCATTTGATCCTTCTTTAGCTTGTTGTATGTACTATCTTGCAGACCTCTCTCGTAAGACTGTAACCATAGTAAATATAAGTAAATGTGACATTTATAAGCAATCAGTGAAACTGAAAAAAGTGAGTGTGCTGTGTTACTGAAAAGGTTGGGAACTACTGACCTAGGGATCTTTCACAGCAAACATTTAGCTGCTGAGTGAGCAGGGGTGCATACAGGTCTGTGCAATGGCCACGTATGAGCTTTTGAATCACAGTGTCACCTTCATGGGGCTTGACCTTATAGCCAACTTAGGTGCTTCTGTGTCAACTCCCCCCCCTCTTGCTGACAAAGGGAGCACCATTATAATACAAGGATATGGCCAATAGTTGCTTACATCATCCTCAGTTGCCCTCAGGAACAGGTGTGATTCAGAACAGCACGTTACAATCGGGTATTGAGATGTAGAGCATCCAGGACTGGGGGACTGCAAAGAGGAGGTTCACATCATCATCACAAAGCCCACCCAGAGTTGTGCTGTGTGTTCTTTAGCTGGAACAAAGGATCTACTCTGTGGACTTTCTTCTAGGTGTACTTGATCCTGCCTCCATCCTGGGGGGATGGATGAAGTGATCTCTCAACACTCTCTGACACATCTATCTTCTCTTGATTGAAGGCATCAATCTAGCCCTTGTCAGAAATGTCAGAAGATTTTTGCTGTAATGGTTGATTGGTGATCTCATTCCAGTTCTGAGAGGGTGGGTATCCACACAACAAAATCCACCATCACTGCCACAGGCAGTAACTAATACCTTAGGCTATGTCTACACATACATCATTATTTCGAAATAAGGACTTTATTAATTCAAATTAAGAAAATGTTAATTCGAATTAAGGGAAAGTCTGCTTTCAAAACAGCTGTTATTTCAAAATGGTTATTTTGAAATAAGGCTGTTTGGACATGTTGTTTCAAAACAGTTGTTTCGAAAGAATGGTGTTGTTTCGAAACAACATGTCCAAACGGCCTTATTTTGAAATAACCATTTCAAAATAACAGCTGTTTTGAAATGAATGGGGTTTAAGCTGTTTCGAAATGACAGTTCTTATTTCAAAATGACAGAGCCTATCATTTCGAAATAAGAACACGTCGTGTGGACATTCAGTTTTTTATTTCAAAATAACCAGTGTTGTTTCAAAATAAGACTCGTGTGGACATACCCTTAGTGGCATCTTCAGGGTAAGGACTGTGTTGACACTGAAACAAAATTTATTCTCATGCCAAGGGGTGGTCTCTCCAAGCCAGGACTTAAGATGCTGGTGTGCAGTATCAGCAAGTCTGCACTGCTGTTGCCTTTCTATCTTTTCTGTGAATAATCTGAGGGCATCAGACTTCACAGCTGTCAGTCCATCATCTCCTACAAACACTAGTTTCACTAAAAAAATCAAGGAGTCCTGTGGCACTTAAAGACTAACAAATTTATTTATCACATGAGCTTTCATGGCAGAAAATCCCACTTCATCAGATGCTTTGAAGGTGGGAGAACTTACAGGATGGGAGGAACTAAATGCAGGGAAGTGTAAGTCATGGGAACAGCACTGTAACAGCAAAACAAAGCAGTTGTAAAGATTCAAACACTGGGGAACAACATATAGAGGAGGATGAGGTCAAATCACCTGTTGTGATGAGAGAAAAATCCAAAGTGCCTAGTAAGCCCTGAAGCAGTGCAATCAAATTTACTAATATATTTGATCCCAGTAGCTTCCCTTTGAAGCCTTGATCTGATATTCATCTGTCTGAGCACTGCAATTAGTAAATCATCAATGGAGTGATCACAAAGATTGAAATGCTGACCCACTGGTTTTTGAATGTTGTGATTTCTGATGTCAGTTTTGTGCCCATTTATTCTTTTGTGCAGAGATTGTCCTGTTTGTCCAATGTATAAGGTGTGAGGGAATTTCTGGTACATGATGGCATAAATCACATGGGTGGATGAGAAGGTGAATGAACCCTTGATGGAGTAGCTGGCTTGATTAGGTCCTAGAATGGTGTCTTTTGTACAGATATCTGGGCAAAGTTGGAAGCATGGCTTGTTGCAGGGATATATGCCTGCTTTAATGGCTCTGTTGTTAGGTCTGTAGCTGCTGATAAGTATCTGCTTAAGGTTGGGGGCCTGTCTGTAAGTGAGAAGAGGTCTGTCTCCCAGGGCTTCAGAGAGTGAGGGATAATCTTGTAGAATAGGTTGTAGATCCCTGATGATGTGCTGTAGAGGTCTGACTTGGGGGCTGTAGGTGATGAGTAGTGGCAGTCTGTTGTTTTCTTTCTTAGGCTTCTCCTGTAGTACAGTAGTTGACTTTGTGATACCCACCTGGCTGTGTCAATCTGTTTTTTCACATCTGCAGGTGGGTACTGTAATTTTAAGAATGCTTGATAGAGATTGTGAAGGTGTCTGTCTCTGTCTGAGGGATCAGAGCAAATGCAGTTATATCTTAGGGCTTGGCTGTAGACAATGGATCATGTGGTGTGTTTTGGATAAAAGCTCAAGGTATCTAGGTAACTATACCGATCCTCGCTTACAGACAGCCCCCCCAAGCTTAAGCAGATACCAGCAACTATATTTCAAAGCATCTGATGAAGTGGGATTTCCTCCCATGAAAGCTCATGCAATAAATAAATTTGTTAGTCTTTAAGTGCCACAGGACTCCTTGTTTATTTTACTGAACTAGACTAACACTAATAAATACTTATAAGAAAGATAGATCTTGAGCTCCAATCACCCCATAGCAACCTGCAGCCACCATCTTGGATATGTCCATCTGGGAAATAAGTTGATAGAGCTGCTTTTATGTCAGCTTCTGATATTTTGTGACTTTGAATAATTTATCAAAACATTTGTTTCTTGAGGAGTAACAAACTGACTGAGCAGAGTACACTGTGCTATGTGGCACTTTAAGACTAACAGATTTAGTCTTAAAGTGCCACACGACTGCTTGTTGTTTTTTTACTGGACTAGACTAACACGGGTATCACTGTGCTATGCTCTGCTAGGGGGAGAGCTGGAATAGGTGCCTTAAAGGGTCTTAAATAAGCAGTAACAAAGAAGGGATTATTCATAGTTTCTCAACAGTAATTTTATCTTATCTGTGCACACTGCTCCTTCCAAATAAAGAGTGGCCTTTCATTATGATAAGCATCTGGAGATGTGGGAAAGTATTCCACAAGGTAAGAAGTAATGATGGAGCTAATGCAAAGCACAGGGGAAGCATATGTGAAGGTTAAAGCTAAACTAATCACTACTCAGTATATCTGGGGTGTCTGATGAAGTGGGCTGAAGCCCACAAAAGCTTATGCTCAAAGAAATTTGTTAGTCTTTAAGAAGCCACAGGACTCTTGTTGTTTTTACTCAATATATATTGCTGCCTTAAGTGCAAAACTTAACTCCACACCAAATAATATGTAGGCTAGTCAAATTGATCCACTTCAGTTCACTGAGATTTTATATTGCCACAATAAGTGACAAAAGTGTTGCCAAAGGCACTAGGCTTGATCCTACAAGCTGCTACTGCTAATTGTGGCCATGATTCCTCAAAGCATTGAAGCATATTTGATGCTGTAACCATGTGCAGAGACCCCTATCCTTGATGGAAGTCAAAGCTACACACGTTTGAGATCAAGCATATACTTAAATGCTTTGTAGGATCAGAGACAAAGTGCTCAGCACCTTGCTAGATCAAGCCTAAAATGGCTATTCAGCTCAGACCCTCAAAGGTATTAGGAGTTCATTGGAATGCAAACGTTTTGGAGTCCCATTGGAATGCATGGTAACAGTGACTACAGCTACTACCAAAACCTTATTTCCTAATTCTGAGTGTAAATTTGTTGTTGGGTTTTATATGACAAGTTCGAGATATTTCACTATGGACATTTCTGGATCTGGCCCCTCCCTCATAATTGTGCTGAGGCGTCTAATTTTTATTGTGCCTGTTTAGGGCTCTTGTGTGTTCTGAAGTACTTATATATTGGCATACTTTCTATTTTCAATGTGCTTTTGTAGCTTGTATTTAATCCAAACTCTGTTCAAATGACTGTGATCAAAGTGCACCCCACACAGCACAGGATAACAGCCCTAAAACAGTCCAACCGCTGTTCAGTTTCTTAAAAAAGGCTCTCAGACAGCTCTTATAGAATTGCTAGTGTCACCTTAATTTCACCTAACAGGATGGGAGACTCATGCAGTTTCTTCCCTATACTGCGGTTTCTTTGCTTGGATAAGTTCCTGATTGCCTATTAAAAATAGTATGGTTTGAATAGGATCTGATATCATCCCTTAAGTCCTAAATGAATCAGAATTCCCCTTTGGGACACAGCAGTAGGTGTTCACAGTTAAAGCAAAATCTGATAGATGCTACTGGAACTTGAAACTGGTCAAGACGTGATTTTTTAAATTTAAATTTATTTGGAAATTCAGAAGGAAAAAATATTTTTAAAGTTAATGCTGCTGAACACCTACTTCTGTCAGGCAACAACTGCATTTCCCTCCTTGGATAACCTGCAATCCTCTTCCACTCCTGCAACCCTTGTGTAGGGACCAGACCAGTGAATAATAACTTCACAGCATATCTCTCTGGCCTGTCTCTGCCTTTTTCATTCTCTGTTTCCTAATCACCCACCTCAGTGTGACATCATCAAGAGTCAGGAAAGGGGCAGTGACATGCAGAAGGAATTACTATCTATCTCCACCTCTGAGGCCCCCACACAACCCCCACTTAGCTCTTTAACCCCATAGAAACACCTCCAGTGCACAAACAAAACAGACAAACCAAAACGGGAACATAATTCCAACTCCTTCAGCCTCCCAAACAGCATAACAGCACATGCAGCAGACAGAAATCCCAGCAGCATCTCACACAGGGACCACTTAATATCTCAGATTCCCTGAAGAACAGGAAGAGTTTCAGGGAAGCAAAGTGACATATACAGATGAACAAAAATGCTACCCTGAGCTGTCTGGCATATGAATAACAAGTGATTGGATTTTTTTTTATACTCCCCCTTTCACAGCAATTGCCACAGCTGGAACATCCATGACAGGCCTTCCTTTTACTGCCAAGAGGTTGGCTAACTGGGGAGGACAGGGCAAAAAAGGAAGACTGGGCTGAGATGTTTGGAAAGCTCAAGGCAGAGTCCAGAGGAAACCAAACTGTCAGAGAGGTGGAAGCTGCACAGGAGGATCCAGAGGGAGAAATGCAGCTGTCCTAGACAACCATGACAGCGGCCAAGGAAAGTGTCACTGTAGCAGAGGGGAGCAGTTAGGCAGCCGCAGAGAGGCAGCTGGGCGCCCACACTCCCCCTACCGGCCAGAGGAGACGCGGTAGAGCGGCTGGGGCCGGAACCAAAGGGAAGGGCGCCAGGAGCAGGAGGACTATAAAAGGGAGCGGACCAGGCTGCCATGGTGGGAGCCTAGAGGGAAGTGGTTGTCACACCTCCCTCCACTGGGAGTAAAGGAGACTAACTGGTGCCCAGACTCCCCACCTGAAAAGAGCTGGGGGGAGGAACCTTGGGCAACTGCACCCCTGGAGAAAACTCCCCCAGGGGAGGACCTTGATGAGCTTCCCTCTGCAGAGAGCCTGAGCCCTGTGGACCAGCCTGATGCTGGGGAGGACCTGGAGGAGCTCCCATCTGCTGGGGAGGACAGCAAGCCTGCCCTTCTGGACTCGTGTGACCCGGAGGAGCTGCTGTTGGCCAAGGAGGCTGAGTTCCCAGCCTTGCCTCCTGAAGATAGTGAGGGCCTGATGGGGATGCCCTGGGGATCCTACCTAGAGGATCATGAGGAGAGCGTGCCCCAGGCCTCACTGGGCAAGGGAAGGAAGTAGCCCAGGGACAATTGTGAGTCAGTGCGTTTTGGTGGGAGCCCCACTGACACAGTGGCCCTCTGTGTGGCCACTGCTAGGGCCCTGGGCTGGAACGCAGTGGAGCGGGTGGGCCTGCGGTCCCCTTCCCTCCCCTGCTACCAGCTGAGCCACGGTTGGTTTGCCTTACCCCAGCTGGGGTTGAAGGCCTGAACTGCCCACCTGTTTGCTTGCCTCGCCCTGATGAGGGGAGGACCTGACAACAGTCACAGTGTCCACAGACAGCATGACTTGTATCAAAGACAACATGGAAGAAGACAGAGAGATGCTATCCTGAACCAGACTACACTCTTCCTGCTCAACCAGCAGTCCTTGCAGTCTTGTAATCAGACACACAAGCCTGTCTTCAGCCCCTGAACAATACTGGGTACTTGGCACCTGGGGTGGGGGGACAGAGAGCAGCCCTGATCTGGAGGTCTGGAGCTGCCTATGTGGCTCTTACTACTGCCTGGCTTTAGCTTCTGGTCTGGCCATGCAGGAGACCTGGGGGGGGGGGGGGGATGAGGAACCGGGGGTAGTGCCTCATGGGAAGGAGGGGGCTATGGTCCACCTCAACTTGCCCCACTGGGAAGAAGCTGGCATCATCCCTGAGCCTCAGACAGGTGGGAAGTGGCGGCACCAGGAATGAGGGACAAATGCAGTCCTGGGGTCATTCAGCCTGGGACTGGGACTTGCTTGAACTCTGTATTTCCCTGTGCTCCCCAACTGGGGACAGGTGATCACTCTAGATACAGGGCCTGAACACAAGTCAATTAAAGTTAATGAAAATGATCCTGTTGACTTAAATTGTTTTTCTATCAGGTCCATGATCCCCATTATAATTAAACATGAAAGTATCCCCATACAAATTAAATATGGTTGTAAACATACCAGACAAAATTTCCAAAGAGGCACTAACATGATGTTGGTTTGATCACAAACAAGTTTCATATGGAACAGTCCAGTGTTTATCACTTGTGTTGAAATCATATAATCAATACAAGTCAAGCACTTCTCAATCTGAAGCTCTGCTGTGTCTCTCCTGAAGACATTGAGGAAGTGTAGCGAAAACAGCTGAGGTCCTACTACTACAGTATTGTTGACTACAATGCCTGTTACAGGTCACTTGTATCTCATCAAAGAACAATATTGTTTGTGCCTTTACCAGGTGGGCAATATCAATTTATACTTCACGGAAACTGTGAACATTAATCAACCTTCTTCTCCTGTAACCACTGTCTTAATAAACTGTTAGATTTTGCATGAATAAATCCTTTCATTTTTTGAATCTGCTATAGGAAAGGGGAGAGGTACAGGCTAGAGAGCAGCTGTACCATGTTAATATCTGGCATTTTGAGATGGCAAAAAATGCGTGTGCGAGGTGCGAGAGAGATGAGGGAAAGGCAAAAGGAAAATAGGCAGAGGGCAAAGTAAAAAACAAAAAAACAAAAAAACGAGTCGTGTGGCACTTTAAGATGAACAGATTTATTTTTCACATGAGCTTTTGTGGGAGAAAATCCCACTTTGTCAGATGCTTCGAATATGGGTGAACATACAGAATGGAATGAAAATAAATGCAAGGGGGTGTAAAACATAGGATCAGGTCATACAGTGACAGCAAATCAGAGCAGTTGTTAGGTTCAAACCATGGGAAGTCTGAAGTCAAATTACCTTTTGTAATGGGAAAAGAACCCATAGTCTCGATTCAGTCCTGCTTTCACAGAATTTAGCTTGCATATTAATTCAAGTTCAGCTGTTTCTCTTTGAAGTCTTGATGTCCCAGCCACATCTAGACGACAGTCGTTAACAAATCATTTATCGAGTGATTAGAAAGATGGAAGTGCTCAGCAACTGGTTTCTTTGTTCTGTAATTTCTGATATCAGCTCTGTGTTCATTTATCCTTTTGCGCAGCGATCGTCCTGTTTGTCCAATGTCTAAGGTGTTGGGGCATTTCTTGCACATGATGGCATAGACCACATTAGTAGATGAGCAGGTAAATGAGCCTTTGATGGAGTAGCAGGCTTGATTAGGACCTATGATGGTATCTGTTGTGCAGATATGTGGGCAGACTTGGCAGCGTGGTTTGTTGCAGGGGTGTGTGCCTGCTTCAATGTTTCTGTTGTTAGATCTGTAGTTGCTGGTGAGTATCTGTTTAAGATTGGGTGGCTGTCTGTAGGCAAGGAGAGGACAAGGGAGGTGCAGTTGTTATCATGAATAAACTGGATTATGACCGGGAGGCTTATAAATAACTCTCCAACACAACATTCTACAGACCACTTTCTTCTGACCCCACTGAGGAATACCAAAAGGAATTACAACCCCTACTCAAGAAACTCCCTAAGACAGCACAGGAACATATAAAGACAGAAACACCACCAGAACCACGGCCAGGGATGTTCTATCTACTACCTAAAATCCATAAAAAAAGGAAACCCTGGACGCCCCATCATCTCAGGCATTGGCACTCTTCTTGCCGGCCTATCTGGCTATGTGGACTCCCTCCTCTGACCCTATGTTATCAACATCCCTAGCTATCTTCAAGATACCACGGACTTCCTGAGGAAAATACAGTCCATTGGAGAACTTCCAGAAAACAGCATTCTGGCCACTATGGATGTAGAAGCTCTTTACACCAACATCCTACACAAGGATGGATTACAAGCTATGAGAAGAACCATCCCAGAAGATGCCACAGCAGCTTGTGACTGAACTTTGTGACTTTGTGCTCACTCACAACCACTTCAGATTTGAGGATCATTTATATCTCTTAAATCAGTGGCACTGCTATGGGCACCCACATGGCCTCACAATATGCCAACAACTTTATGGGCAACTTAGAACGTTTCCTCAAATCTCATCCCAAAACACCTCTTCTTTACCTACACTACATTGATTACATCTTCATCATCTGGACACATGGCAGGGATGCTCTTGAAGATTTTCACAGAGATTTCAACAATTCCACTCCACCATCAAATTGAGCCTGGAACACTCCACACAGGAGATCCACTTTCTCGACACTACAGTACAAATCAGGGATAGACACATCACCACCACCTTGTACCGAAAACCTACTGATTGGTATAGTTACCTACATCCTTCAAGCTTCCATCCTAAACACACCACACGATCGATTGTCTACAGCCAAGCCCTAAGATATAATCGCATCTGGTCTGATCCCTCAGACAGAGACAGACATCTTGAGGATCTCTGTCAAGCATTCTTGAAACTACAGTACCCACCTAGAGAAGTAAGAAAACAAATTGACAGAGCTAGATGGATTCCCCGAAGTCATCTACTACAGGAGAGGCCCAAGAGAGAAAACAACAGAACACCACTAGTCACCACATACAACCCCAAGTCAGACCTCTGCAACAGATCATTAAGGACCTACAGCCTATTCTAAAAGATGATCCCTCTCTCTCTCAAGCCTTGGGAGACAGACCTCTCCTTGCCTACAGACAGCCACCCAATCTTAAACAGATACTCACCAGCAACTACAGATCTAACAACAGAAACATTGAAGCAGGCACACACCCCTGCAACAAACCATGCTGCCAAGTCTACCCACATATCTGCACAACAGATACCATCATAGGTCCTAATCAAGCCTGCTACTCCATCAAAGGCTCGTTTACCTGCTCATCTACTAATGTGGTCTATGCCAACATGTGCAAGAAATGCCCCAACACCTTAGACATTGGACAAACAGGACGATCGCTGCGCAAAAGGATAAATGAACACAGAGCTGATATCAGAAATCACAGAACAAAGAAACCAGTTGCTGAGCACTTCCTTCTTTCTAACCATTCGATAAATGATTTAACGACTGTCGTCAGAGATGTGGCTGGGACATCAAGACTTCAAAGAGAAACAGCTGAACTTGAATTAATATGCAAGCTAAATTCTGTGAAAGCAGGACTGAATCGAGACTATGGGTTCTTTTCCCATTACAAAAGGTAATTTGACTTCAGACTTCCCATGGTTTGAACCTAACAACTGCTCTGATTTGCTGTCACTGTATGACCTGATCCTATGTTTTACACCCCCTTGCATTTATTTTCATTCCATTCTGTATATTCACCCATATTCGAAGCATCTGACAAAGTGGGATTTTCTCCCATGAAAGCTCATGTGAAAAATAAATCTGTTCATCTTAAAGTGCCCCACGACTCCTTGGTTTTTTTGCTGGACTAGACTAACATGGCTATCCCTTTGGAAATTGACAAGAGGGGAAAGTACCTCCATGCTGTGGTTCATTAAACAGCCAATAGCTGTGGATTTAGCATGCTGCGGGCATAGCAGCCACCATTTTGGAAATGTAAAAGGGAGGCAGGGTTAAAGAGAGAGGGAAGCAGGCACTGAAAACTTGGAAGGGCTCCTGGCTCACATCTACCCACAATGGTTGCAGCCATGGAGCACCCTGAATCAAAGCCAGAACCACAGTATAGCATAATAATAGATCATAAACTGTAAGGCTAGGTACTTACATCCCAAAGTTCCTTCAGACAATCTGCCTCTTAGGTCCCAGGCCAGGTTTCTGGCTGAGACTTGGGCTTAACTGATATAGGACGGGAATTGAGGTCTGTTGCAAATAGGCAGGATGGGAGTTGGCTTTCCAGCTGGCTGTTGTCAGGGGCCCAGATCCCAAAAAGATTCTGGCTTTCAGGGGACAGCTCCTCTCCAGCATTCTTCTGTTCATCCTCCATTGGGTTTTGCTGCTCATCAGTGGTGTAGGGAGGAGCAGCAGCAGCAGGCGGCAGGGCCAGCCCAAGGATTTTCAGTGCCCTAGGTGAGTTATGAATTTGGCACACCCATCAGAAGGCAATGCTTCCTTTTATAAGAGATAACATTAATATATATTTTTAAATAGAGAAAAGAATGCACTTCCATTGCCCCTTAAAACCTGGTGCCCTAAGTGACTGCCTAGTTCACTTATATGGTTGGGCTGGCCCTGGCAGGTGGCACATGGTCTAGCACGAACTGCTCCAGACAATTGGTAGAATGCTGTCCTCTTCACCCAAAAACAGGCAGGCCAAGATGTCCCCTGCTGGATTGTCTTTTTTTTTTTCCTGTTTTTTTCAATATACTTTTGCCTGAGTTTCTTGCTCTTTATTTGGTACCATTCAGCATCTTGGTCATGGTCCATTTTGGATATCTTTTTTGCATTGTTCACAAAAAGGTCTTATTTAGATTCTTTTCCTAGATGGTCAGAAGACCTATGGTCTCAGCACGGCTCCAAGAGACTATGCAAGTCATGTTCAGGGGCTTCTAGAGTTCTACTGGGGTTGTGTTGCAACAATGCTGATACACTGGGATCCATGAGCAAATGGACAAAATCTGGTTCCACACTAGCTTTAAAATGGGGGAAGGGTGATCTTGGGAACTTGACACCAGATCAGGGAGGGCATACAAATGAGCAAATAGATAAATAACAGTTGACCTGTAGAGTTCTGTGGGATAGGCATTGGAAGTATTAAAAAAATTGGTGCACAGCAATTGCATCTATATGGACAGTAGACCTAACTAAGTCAATCTGAAGCAAATATAGTCCACTTTGCAAGAGAATTCCAGAGTTTGTGATAAATGGGGAGGTAACGCACAGTAATGGAATACTTCATGTGTACACAAGCATTTTCAAACTGTATAAACCCAATTTGATTAGGTCTAAAACACTTGTGTAGGCATGTCCTAAGTTGTTGGATGGATAGCACAATTTTCTCACGTTCCAAAGGGGCAGCCATGTTAGTCTAGTAAAGCAAAAAAAAGCAAGGAGTCTTGTGGCACTTAGGCTGTGTTCACACAGCACTCTTATTTTGAAACAACAGAGGTTGTTTCGAAATAAGAATTCTGCTGTTCACACGACACACAGTTCTTTCGAAACAACGGGAAGCCAGGGTGCTGAGGGGTGTCCCTTGGTTGGCGCCTGCAGAGCGGGGCTGCAGGCACCGGCGGGGTTTAGCGCTGGGCTGCACTGAACCCCACGGGTGCCTGCAGCCCCCTCCGGAAGTGAAATAGCACGTTCACAGTGTGAACGTGCTATTTCGTTTCCCGCCTTTTCCCTTATTTCAAAATAATTTTTTGTTAATTCGGACTAAGTTATTTCGAAATAAGGCATTATTTTGATACAAGTTTGTTTCGACACAACTTGTATCGAAATAATCCCTGTGTGTGAACACAGCCTTAAATACTAACAGATTTATTTATCACATGAGCTTTCATGGGAGAAAATCCCACTTTGTCAGATGCTTTGAAGAGAAGGAACTTACAGAACGGGATGAAAATAAATGCAGGGGAGTGTAAGACATGGGATCAGGTCATGCTGCAACAGCAACTCAGAGCATTTGTAAAGATTCGAACTCTGGGAAACAGCACTTAGAGGAGGGTGAAGTCAAATTACCTGTTAAAATGGGAAAAGAAGCCATAGTCATGATTCAGTCCTGCTTTCACACACTCTAACCTGCATATTAATTCAATTTCGGCTGTTTCTCTTTGAATTCTTGATGTCCTATTGATTTTATTGAGAACCATTGTTAACAAATTGTCAATGGAGTGATTAGGAAGGTGGAAGTGCTCAGCAACTCTTTTTTTTTATATTGTGATGTCTGATGTCAGTTTTGTGCCCATTTATTCTTCTCCATAAGGACTGTCCTGGTTGTCCAATATATAAGATGCAGGGTCATTTCCAGCACACGATGGCATAAATTACATTAATGGATGAGCAAGAGAATGCACCTTATATATCTTGGAAGCTGTGTCTGCTCTTATTGAGGAAATGGGAAACCTTTTTAATGCATTTTAGTGGGACTGGGGTGCAAAGCAGCCTCTTGACTAGGAGGCATGGTGGTTCTTCTGAAGCAAAGTTATCATTTTGTTTCCTGATATTTTACCTCCTCGTCATCTTAATCTTTCTTTCAGCGCCTTTGACAACCTCTGCTGAAATTCATGTTCAATTCCACTAAATTATCTTCTGATTTTTAAGAAGAGTTCAGGGAACAAAGTAAAACAGAAATATCCCCAGATAAGCAGAAGGCTATAAGAACCCTTTGTTATGAGATTCCTTTTATGTATGAGATATTTATTAGGCCTTGCCTGGTCACTATTTGAAGGGATATCTGAACTGGTGGGTCTAAAGAGAAATCAGAAGGGGAAAAAAGAGAATGTTTACAGTTAGAATGGTGCTTAATCTCCAGGGCTGACAGGGAAAGATTAAGCAAACTGCAGATAAACCATCTTATCATTAAAAAGTATACATGCTGAATGCTATGTAAAATAAATACACAGCTGTTCTTTAAATGTTTTATGCATCAAAGCCTGTTGATATGTTGTCTAGTGGCAGTGTAGTGTTAAAATGCCTAGCTGTGGTGTATCCTACAAGCTGAGAGATCATTGCAATCAATGGTTTTCAAACTTTTTTCTTGGGATCCAGGTGAAAAAAATCATTTATTCACACAACCCAACAATTACATCTTTGAGCAATGCATTCCAGTCTTTTTGCTGCAGCAGCAAGGGGTGCTGTGACCCAGTGCCTAAGGATCTGCGACCCAGTATTGGGTCCTAACCCTAAGTTTGAAAACCACTTATTTAAAAACTATGGCTGGATTGCTGTGGTTGGTCTAAGGTTCTCGGCCATTGACTAGGCCAAAAATCTTAGAATTGTTTTGTTCTTAGAGCTTTCCTTTGTTAAAAAATTCCACATGCCAGAATGCCGAGTATGAAGTATGATGGATTGTTGTTGGAAACATCCCCCACAGGCTTAGAAGTGAGTTGGTTTCCCTGTTAGAAGACACATTCATATGCTTGCTTGAAAAGGTGTCCTGGTACCACATTATGTCACTGAATCGAGGATCTGTTTGTTTCCTTGCTACTTGAAAGGAGTGGACCACACTGTGTTGAAGAGTACAATGAGACCCTGACCTTGGAAACCTCTGTCATACAAGCATCCCAGTTCTGGTTACTATGAGTTGTTAATTTCAGTTCATAGTAATAATGAGACTACTAGACTTCATCCATTTTTACAGAAACAAGAGAATAAAATAAAGCAATCAAATGAAAAATTCATTTGCTGCCAACTGTGGCTTTGCTAAGGGAAATTGTACTCAGGCAAATTGTGCAAAGTAGGTAAATTGACTTCACAGTAAGAAATCTTCATTAAGACACCAGTTTAGATAACATCCATTGACCTAATGGGAGCTGCATCGGGTCCTAATTCTTGATCATGACTGTGGTCATCAGCTGAATCATTTGAAAAAACAAAGCTGTTTTTGATATATTTAGAGATCATTAGCTTTTCACTGGCAGATGACACAAAAGGAATTCAGTAGAAAAAATATTTTGATTTGCAATCAGAGGCATAAAAATGCTGTTATTAAAAGGGAAGAGATTTCTTTCTAACTAAATTGTTCAGCTGTGGCTTTAACTGCTTAACTAACTGTTTTGTTATGTGCTTATCATGTTATGACCTCCCACATAACAGAACCTTATTGCATCCCTAAAGAATGGATTGCTAAGAAATCTAAACCAAGCAGGGATTTCAAAACTAGAAAAGTTAAGTTTTTGCAAAGTCATTTCTGAGGGCCTGCCATTGAGATTAAAGCTCTTGCATATGCCACCTATGATATTCTGTCTGAGACCTCGAAGGTCCATTTTCAAAGCATGGAATCATTGTCATTAAAGTCAAAAGGACATAGCTGACCAAAACCCATGTTAAGCCTGCGTCAAATGGTTATCTCTTAAATTTCAACCAGGATTTTTTGTGTCGCTTTAGCAATCAGGGGTTGGTATGGGATATATACTGGAGAGAACAAACTTGTGTTTTCATTTATGGCAGCAGGACATTTTCCCTAGTATAAAGTTTTTCCCGCATAAAGGAGAAAACTGTCTAAAAGTGGCATATTAAAATCCCCTGCTCCATCACATCTGATAAAAATGGTGCTTCAGATGGATCCTTCATCAAGGTTGTCATTAAAAAAAAATCTAACCCATTTAAACTCTGATTTGAAGACAGTGGGTCACTTAGTTATATCACTGTAAACCGGAAGTAAACTCCAGTGCAGTTAATAGTTATTATATATTTATCCTGATGCAATAAGAATCAGAATCTATCCTACTGACCCTAAAACCTCAGCTGTTTACTCCTTAGTCCTCTCTTTATAAACAAAATGGACTTATGCCTGCCAAACATGCACTTTGTGACAGCTATAGGTTAATGCTCCTCACTTTACATAGGCCTTTATTTGTGATTTGGGTTTAAGAAGATTTATCTATTGCCAGCTAAAGTCTGAGAGCACTTTAACTAACCTGAAGTTAATGGTAAACTGTCACAAGGTGCACTCACTTTTACAGGTGCCCTTTTGCCCATAGGCATAACACTCCTTTGTCCAGGCTTGTTACTCCTGGCCTGGGTAGATGTCCTCCCATCTCATCATCTGATGTGTCTACTAATTATAGCTACAGAAGCTTAAACAAATACAGCTGCTGGTCAATCAACTGTATGAAATAATATGAAATAACTGTTTTCAGAAACACCTGGACCTTCCCCTGTCTTTGCTTGTTCTCCAGCATCTGCTGTTTGTCAGCCCCTTCTACAGAGGTACTGAATAATGCTGAAGACCAGTATGGAAGGATATAGGTACCATCTGCAAACAAAGCTTTCATATGCCATAGCTCCATTGTTGCTTTTTCTCCCTTGCTGTGGCCTTTTCCCATCCTCTTGTCTTGTGGTGACCACCGTAGGCTGTCCCTTCACAGGCTGCAAAAGTCTCTTCAAGTCTCCTTGTATTAGGGGTGACCACATGCCTTCATTTTCTACAAGTTGTCACAGGATTCACTCACCACTAGCAGCACCTCCTGCTGGCTATCCTGTGAATTAGGTCTACCAGGGGTTGCACTTCCCCTTTGCCAGGGCCTTCCCCAAGGTGTCACACCCTATTGACTCTCTTGCTCCAAGTATTGCATTCTTCTCCTTGTGGCTTGGCCTTCCAGCTGGGTCAGTAAGCTCCTCCTCTTCTGGGGAATTCAAAGTGCTTCCAGAACTACTAACTGGCTGGTTTCATGAACACCCTTGGGCTTCCCAGTGGCTGGCAGCGATAGCCAGGCCAACCCTCTACACTGAGTTCCAGCCCAGAGATCTTAAAACAAGCAGCAAAAGTGTCTACCCCATGCTCCTAGTTCCCTGGGCTTCTTCCCACTCATCTTGGTTACCCCATCTCTGAGTTTGCAAGCCTCCAACTTCCTTCACTCAAAGAGTTGCTACAGCTTATTTCCCCTTTTTTACAATCCTTCATCTGTAGCCATCTATTGGCTTTACAGGTGCCACATTTCGTGTTTGTAATCAGTTAGTTCCCTGCTTCCTGGATCTTCCTCCAGGTGCAGCTTGGGAGTTATTTGGCCAGCCTGCCCATCTGAACCCCTTCCAATCTTATGCGGCATGCACACTCCATTACACAGCCCTACTTTGGGGACTGTGGAGACAGCAGCTAATAGTCCATTGTGTTGATGAAGAACTATTTGATGTTTCTTAATTAATGCCACTGATCCAAATTCATCATTGACATCAGTGAAGTAACACCAGGGATAAATCTGAATTTGGGCCAGTGTCCTTTGTTTGTAGCTAAAACAACAGAACAAAAAAACCCCCAAAAAACAAAAAACCCAACTTTTAAGGACGGTGGTGGTTTGTTGATGTGTCTTTGGTATTGGCAGGGAACATGGACAATAAAGGTTATAGAAAGAGTTTGATTCTTCTCTCAGTTATGCCAGTATAAATATGTCAGAGAAGGCAATGCAGTCTCCTGATTTTCATCAGCATAATGGAGAAAACTATTGGGCTCACAGGGTGATTCTTCCAAAATTATTGCAATTCTTTACTGGAGTGCACTGGATACTTAGTAGTTGTGACCTGTGATGCGAAAATCTCATGTCTACACAGCACTTTTATTTTGAAATAACACTGATCCTGTCCTTTCAAAATAAGAACCGTTGTTTTGAAACAGGTTAAACCCTGATTGTTTCAAAATGGCTGTTATTTCGAAATAAGGCTGTTTGGACATGTTGTTTTGAAACAAGACCATTGTTTCAAAACAACTGTTTTGAAACAACATGTCCAAATGGCCTTATTTCAAAATAACCATTTTGAAATAACAGCCATTTCAGTAGCAGGCTTTCCCTTAATTCAAATTAACATTTTCTTAATTCGAATTAACTTATTTCAAAATAAGGACTTTATTTCGAAATAACTCATTTCAAAATACTTATTTCGAAATAATGATGTGTGTGTAGACATAGCCAAAAGGAATGGCAGTTTGAAATAACTGAACATATTAAAGACACCTTAGTTCTGGAAATCTCTCCTATGGTCAGACTGTCTGAACAGTTTTTCTGTGCTTCCTGCTTTGAAGCCAGGTTGAGCTAAGCTATAGAGGGATTTCATGATGTGTAGGACAACAGTTTTCATCTTACTTGTTTCCTATTAATGCAGAAACCTAACTGAAATCAATTGGAATGGATCTTGGGTAAAGATTGTAGTATCAGCTCAGAAACTGCATGTTCTGGTCCTGCACAAATGTAGGAGCCATAGTAAGTGCAGAAGCATGGAATTATTCTTTTAATTGATCAGATATTTTGATAGTTTGATGACAAGGCTGGACACCTACAATTCCTAAATTTTTATCCTAGGTTTGACAATGAGTCCTACATTTAAACATTCTTGTCTCAACTGGTCTCGAAATCATACGCTTGATGCTGGGGACAGTGAATTGTACTTCCATATCAGGAGATCCCAGAGATAATGTGCTTCAGAAAGCAATGACTCTCAGCCCTCTGGTAAATAGAGTGTCTGTACTGTCATTTGAGAGCATATCTCCTAATTTACCCAGCTCCTTTGTCTATCAATCAATGGCAACAGAGTGGCCTAACAGTCAATATGCATTGAAGAGTAGGAGTAGACCCTTGTAAATTACAAAAGGTCACAATAAATAGCTAACAAACTGTAGCAGGATGTGGTAATAAGCCAAGTCTGGTTTTTGACATAATTTTAAGACATACAGACAATGCGTCCAAGAACAAAGTCAGACGGGTGAGAGGGTGCATTTAATAGAGTCAGTTTTGCCAAACAGGAGAAACCCACAGGCAACAAACAACCACCCCCAGTGTAATGATCTCGAGGGTTCATTAAAGACCATACTACTGAATGAGTAAGGAATAGAACTTTAATCTTATGGACAGGTATCCAGCTATGTACCTGAGAGCAGCCATGTTAGATCTTCTGTACGGCACCTCTCCCTATTCACACATCAGCCCATGCTAGGGAGTGTCTCTAAATTCACAACCTTCTACAAGCATATCACTACAGCATACCCCCCTAAGGAGAACAAGTAATCATTTAGATACGTATAAAAGCTAGCTAATGATGCATGCAGTAACATCTAACAATACATAACAGCTATCTGAAAGACATGCAGAAGAACAGTCCATAAGCTCAGGATCTGAACTACCTAGAGACGAGAGGTTATGAGCACATCACTCATAAGTGAGCCTTACCACCCACTTCCCTCACATATCCTAACAAGTCTCTATGAGTCTTTCTGGATGTTTGATGACTTGACTAGATCGTCTCAGTACTGGTCCTTCATTCAGGTCTGAGTTCTCTTGTTCCCTGAAGTTCATTAACATGCGTTGAAGATATCAGATCAGTCAGGCAAGGCATGCCAGAATCTACCTCAACTTCTACAGTGTTGGAACTCTCTGGAATAAGTCGTAGATCCCGTTGATTACGTCGAAATGTGTCCACTTCGTATGTCTGGACCACATAAGACCATGGATGCAGCTGTTTTTTAATAGTACCTCTTTGGCCCCAAGTATTACAGGAGTGATTCCTTAGGCACATTCTATCACCTGGGTTAAGAGATAAAAGATCACAAGCCTTTCTGTCAAAATAATATTTCTGCTTCCACTTCTGATTTTCTTTCATCTTCTGAATGGTAGCTTTGTTCTGAGGTTGCACAATATTTATAAGTAATAGGTAAATTAGATCTGATCCTTCTTCCCATTAACAGCTGAGCTGGAGGAAAGCCATTCACCAGGGGTGTACTTCGATAGACCGGCAATGCTGTATACAGATCACCTCCACTTTCAGAAGTCTTTTTCATCAGGTTCTTTGCTGTCTTTATAGACCTTTCCACCAGTCCATTTGATTGGAGGTCATTTGGATTGGAGGTTTCATGATGAAAATGCCAGTTTGAGGCAAATTGCCTGAATTCTGCACTTGATTTTTCCACCTTTGTGATCTGCAGCAGTTTGCAAAATGATGAAGTTTCCCACAGTTATGACAAAATTTCCCATAGGCAAAACACTGTCTGGGACCATGCCGTGATCCACACTTGCCACAAGACTGTCTGGACTCAGTCTTCCTAATAACAGGGGTTGGTTCCACATATGAGTTGAACCAATCTGGCTATATGCTGTTTGTCTAAGTGCATGCATTGTCCCTTCTGGTGAATTCACTTCTTTTACTTGTGTTTCTACTATTTCAATAGCCCTACATATTTGGAGGGCTTCATTCAAAGAGATCTCCCCTGCTTGAGCAGTCTTTCTCTGAACACATTGTCTGTAATGCCACAAATGAGTCTGTCTTTGATCAGAGACTTTGCCAAGCCACCAAAGTTACAGCTTTTGCTGAGTTTCTGTAATTCTGTAACATATTGCTCTATGTGTTATCTGGTTTTTGCATGCGTATAAAAAATCTATGCATCTCAAAAGCCACAGTCATTTTTGGCAAACAATATTCTTCAAACTGAGTCAGTATAATGTTTAAATTCATGCTCTCACCATCTTGAAATTCGAAGTTCTTCTTTGAGCGCTGCTCAGATGCATTCAGTAATAGGTGTCTCCATGCTGGAGCACCAGATTGGTCAGAAAACTTTTGTCCCAGCCTGTCAGGAGATGGTAGGCAGCCTCTGCCCCTCGCGCCACCCGTGGCTATATATACAGCCACCTTCCAACCCCTCCTCAGTTTCATTTCTTCCGCCTTGCGCGTTGGATCTGGGGCGTCTGCTCCTTGCAAACGTAAGCAACCTCTCCTTTATTGAGCTTTTTGCCCAACTGGGAGAAACTCTTCATGGACATAGTTCCACCGCAGGAGCCTTCCATCATCGGGACGGAAGATCATTCACCACAGATATGCCAGGATTCAAACCCTGCTCCATGTGTGGCAAGGTCTTCCCCTGGGACGATCCCCATGGGAAGTGCCTACAGTGCCTAGGCACAGACCACCTGGTCTCAACCTGTTCCCTTTGTCTCTCCTTTAAACCAAGGACCATCAAGGAGAGGGAACAACAGTGCCTTGTCCTAGCCTCAGAGCAGGCTTGGCAATCTCTGCCCGAGGCTATGGGCCCCGCCTGGTGCCGAGATCCGGCTTGGTGCTGGAGCCTCCACGGCACCATACCACAAGTGGCCACTGCTGCACAACCTCGGCGCCAACCCCGGCACCTCGGCGCCAACCTGGCACCTCAGCACCTTGGCACCGCTTGAGGTTGCCCCTGGCACCCCGGCATAGTCCGGTACCACCGGCACCTAGATCACCCCGGTGCCAATCGCCTGTCTCCCCGGTGCCATTGGCCTGGTACAGTCTGGCATCGCCAGTGCCGAGTTCACCCTGGCACCGGCCATAGTCACCCTTGGCACCGCAGACTCTGTACAGCCCTGTACCGACAGAGCAGTCCCCCTTCCCCAGGCGAGGACTCACCAGGGGCCCACTCAGAGTCACTTCTTGTGCCGACAACTCCTGAGGCAGTGGAGGCTGCTCAAGCCCTCCTTCTGCTCCCCACACCACCTGCCCCAATCTCAGCTAGAAGGGGCAAACTGGCCTTCACTTCTGAGGCCTGGGTCCAGCGTGGACATCGCTCTCCCTCACCATATAGCCCTCTGTCTTCCACCTCATTGGGCCCTAGTACCATAGTACCATCCCCATGGCAGCACATCACCTTGCCGTTGGCGGTACCGCCCCTGGAGTCTCGTACTCCTTTCCCCGCTCCAGAGGAGGGGCCATCGAGGGGCTCCAAGCAACCTCAGTGCCTCATCGTTCCACTTCCGCCCACAAGAATGGTCCCCCTGGGAGATCCCCTCTCCTTTACAATGAGCTCCCGGTACCGCGCTCTCCCCAGCACCGGGCTTCTATATGAGGAACCTATTGGCGCACTTTGATTTGCTGTGCTGGGCTATGGCCCATTTGGGGATGGAGGTACAACTCTTCGATCCCCCTCCAGACACCCTCTTCAGGCCTGCCTTTGCCTCAGCAGAACCCCTGACAGTTCCGTTCCACCCAAGCACCTGGGACCTCACGTCCTCCCAGTGGCAGACCCCAAACTCTATTGCTCCGGTTTCAGACACAGTGAGTGGTAAATACTGGGTCTCTGAGCCAGACTTCCCTTCCCCCTTGCCAATCACCCGGCACCCCCGAGGGACATGGTGCAAATGGCGCTAGGCCCGGGCAAGCCCCCCAGTGACCCTCTCTCATCTTCCAGGGAAGCTAGGGAACTAGACTTCTTGGGCCGTAAGGTCTACTCCTCAGCCTTCCAGCTACGAGTGGCAAATAACCAAAGCCTGACCAGCAGATATTTGCTGGATGTGCAGGAGTTGGTCGCGAACTTCCGATGCTTGCTCCCACCAGAGGCTACAGAGGAATTTGATGCATTTCTAGAGGAAGGTCAGATAATCTCCCAGGACCTCCTCCTCTCGGCCCATGACATGGTGGACACAGCTGCCTGCACTATGGCCTTGGTGGTATCTATCTGCTGAGTAGCCTGGCTCAGGGAAGCTAGGGTACCCCCTACTGCCCAACAGGAGGTCCTTGACCTGCCTTTTGGAGGGGACACCCTGTTCCCACCAGAAACCCTTTCGGTGGTGAGCACCACACAGGACCCCAGGGGTGAGGCCAAATACTTCAGCCTCCTCCCTCCCAGGCCCTTTCCTCCCCAATAAACCCCTTGGGGCAACGCCTTTCCCTCCAATGCCGCTTTTCTCACCATCATGGGGATACAGACCTTCCCCCCTGTCAGCATCCTGTTGTCACAGTCCTGAGACCCCTCCAAAGAGGCCTGCCCATTTGGCCGCCCACCCACTGTCAAGACATCCGTGATGCAGCCAGACCTTAGTGCACTGGCAAGGAAGGTGCTGGCCTATTTGGCTGACACCTCATTCTCTAGATATCTGGGATGCAATAAGACTCCAGCTCACCCTCAGAGTGGGCAGTTGGTGTCCTTTCCCTCCTTTCAGGGACAGTGGCGCTTAGCAGGACCCTTTCATCTCTCCCGGTACTGCGAACTCAGGCACACTAATTCTGGCCGTTTATTTCTCCCCAACCTTGGGGAATGCGTGCCATGTCAACTGACCCCCCCACCCATCGTTATATGTTTCTAGAAGTCCACTCCTAGACATCCTAGATGTTACTCCAGCATTCATAGTAGATCTGCCCCTCCCACCCTCTTCCAAGTACCCTTTGACCAACAACCCCTGCGCTGGTAGGCGACAGGACAGGCCTTCACAGGAACAAGAACCGCGTCTCATAGTAGCTCCAGCCACTGCTGCAGAGGCTCTGACGCATTCAGTCACAGCCATCTAAGGACGCAGAACCACTCCTGCTTCCCCAAAGACCCTACATCAGGTAGGATGCACACTTGTTCCTGGGTCAGAGAGGGAACCCCTCCCCTCGCTATCATACCATTGACATGCTGGCTAGACCAGCTCGACTAAGGCTTTCGGCACCCCTGTGCTAGATGAGAACCTCCACCACCCCAACCACCACAAGAGATGTGTCTCACATCATTACGGTGGTCCTTAGCGTCAAGGGAAGGCCAAGGCAGGGCGGTCCAACCCCTGCCACCCTATACCTCCCCTTCTAGCAGAATCTGAGGCCTTGCAATAGCCCCCTTCCCTTGCGGGCAAACTTGGTCAATACCAGGACAGCCTATCCTGGACTCACTGCCCAGGGCCCACCCTTCCAGAAGCGGGGTAAGCCTTCTCACACATTTCACTCTTCTTTCTCCCCTTTCAATCCCAAAGCAGGGACCTAGCATACCTGACCCAGAACTTCCGGATCAAGGAAATCAAGAGGTAGGAGGCAATGTCGCGTTTATCCTTGGCGAGGAACAGTCGTGGGAGTACCTATCCTGGGCTTCCTGCATCAGAGCCCACCCCTTTTCAGCAGCACCAGCTCTACATAGCCGATACAACACCGCAATCCGGGCACAAAAGCTCCTCCACAGAGTTGCTTGTGCCTGCCCACCCCAACCCCTTATGCCCTTCAATGGCATGTATCATGGCAAGGGCTCTGCCTCTTAGGCATGAGCCAGCCTCCTACCCTCGGGACCTAAATCCGAATTGTAAGCCACCCCATGTGAGCTTGGTGATGGCCTTACTGTGATTGTTTTCCCCATTCCCTTGAGGGACCAGAATATATATATAATAATAGAGGGGGACAGGTCAAGTTCTTGTTTCCAAGGTACCAAACCTCAGAGGTTTACACCCTCCACAAGGAGTGCTATCGGGTTTCATCCAGCTGGGAATAACCCTACATGTGGGTTCCCTAGACCCAAGATACCGCAGTAGTGCCGCAGTTGACTCTGCGAGCAACTCCACGTTTTGCACGCTCAGAAGGTGTCTCATCCTTCCTATGGCAACCATACTTGCGGGGCAGTTCTGTCTCTGTCTGACCCTATTCCTGCTACGCATGTAGATGCATCATAGCTGTGGCTGGGTTTTCCCCCCAGTGATGCCCTAGGCACGCGGCTTTGTATCCCTGTTACTGATCTCCACGAGCCTTTGGCCACCCCGACGGCTTGGCCAAGTGGCGGCTCTGCATTGTTCCTTGCCTCCCGCTCTTCTCTCTTCATATACCCCTGTCATCCAAGCAATCCTTGTGATACTGGAACCCCACGGGATTACAGGCCCAACGAGGGGCCCGCTCCGTGAGCTCGTACATTACTAAAATGCTTATAGGTACCAACCATCCGCACCACCGAAGGCCATCATGCCGCCTTCTTGATGCTAACATCCTGGGGACCCCTAAAAAAAACCCCTAACTACCCCAATTTTTGGTCCCATACACTGCTGGAAGCATGTGCTTGGTGCCGGATTGTGGTACTGGTGGCAGGCTGCGTGGTACCAGGTTAGCAGGCAGTACCGATTCCTGTGCCAACTGGGTTTCTGGTACCGGGGTCAGTGTAGGCCTGGGTTTCTTCCGTGATACTGGAGCTGGGTCCTTGGACTGCGCCCGCACCTTAGTGGGGCCCTGAGGCATCGATGGTACCGTTGATGGTCCCACTTTTGAGTCGTCGGTGGGTCAGTTCGGTGACCAAGGTGTTTGGCACCCAGGTGGTACCAACGAGGGCATTGACCGAGACTTTGAGCTCAGTGCTGAAAGGCGGTGCCAGTGCTCTGGTGCCCAGACCGATTGATGAGCTGGCGGAGCACTCACGGCTTGGGCGGCATCAGAGGCATGCGCACTGCTCCCAGTAAGAGAGTGGAGGCGCAGCTCTCTATCTTTGTGAGTCCTTTGTTTGAAAGACTGGCAGATAATGCAGCTCTCGGCGAGGTGGGACTCACCTAGGCATGCAAGACATTTATCATTTGGATCGTAGAGAGAGAACACTTTGTAGCATCCCAAGCATGGTTTAAAACCAGGCATCTTAAATTTCGCTCAGTAGAAGACAGGCACTTGCTTCTGCAAGTTTCTTGGCTGATCTGAAACCATCGCTGAGGGTGGAAAAAGGAACTGGGAGGGTCAGGGTCACAGTCTCCTATATAGCCGTGGTCGTGGCACAGAGGGGGTGTTGGCCATGTGCCCTGATCTGACAGGCTAAGGCTGAAGACTTTCAAGCTACCGTGCACTGCAACACATAGACACCTATAACTGAATGATGTGAGCAGCACTCGAAGGAGAACTTTAATCTTACAGACAGGTATCCAGGTATGTACCTGGGAGCAGCCATGTTAGATCTCCAGGGCATGTCTCCCAGTTCACACAACACTGGCCCATGCTAGGGAGTTCTCTAAGTTCACAACCTTCTACAAGCATATCACCATACCCAGGGCCACCCAGAGGAAGGGTGGCCACAAGGGCAACTTGCCCCAGGACCCCACCAAGGAGGGGGCCCCTGTCCTGGTCACTGCCTCAGCTTCTGATTCTGTAGGTCCCAGGGAACTTTGGGGCTGAGTAAACCAAGAGGGGCTTGATAATTGTGAAGGTGGCTGGAGTAAACTGAGATAGGAGGAGACCTGGGGGTGGGCAGAGGTGGTATGAGTTGTATGTATGGAACAGTGAGAGGGGCCCCACACATCGAATCTGCCCCAGTCCCCCTAAGTCCTCGGGGGGGCCCTGGCCACACCTGTGAGAAATCAGGAAATAATAATGTAGATAATAGAATAGCAGCCACCAAGTAATGATGGGCTATAGATGAGTGAAAAGGTGATCATGAGCTCTAAGGGGAATGGAGGGACAGACTTTTCTATGATATAGGAATCCTCCATAATTTGTGACAGATATGTTCTGCTTCTTGGTTCTGTGCTTTTTTCAGGCTGGTTCATTTCTCTACCTGCCTATAGAGACCAACAGCTTGACAGAAATTCTTGAAAGCTTTGCATGCAAGCACACATTCTCCTTTGAACTGCTATGGAGTTTAATCTAACACCATCCAAGAACAGTGAGAAAGACAGACAAAGGCTGAGGCCTGCCAGCTGTCATTCCCTAAAGCAGTAAGAGAACCATGGTGCAGCCTTCATCTTTGATCGCAGTCACCGCTACCTTCCTCGGCTGCAGCAGCTCTCTTCTGTTGTACCTGCATAACAAGAACATCTTAAAGAAGCAACACAAGTTATTGGCTTAGAAGAAGGAAATCTCTTTACATCCAACTAATCAAGGCTGGGAATGCAGAGGTAAAGGAAAAAAGTTCTCTGTGCCATCTTGGTTTTTTCCTTAATGAAAATGTGCTACAATGTTAAAATTAATACACCAAAACTGTAAACAACAAGGGAATCCATAACACCATTCATGTGAGAGTACTGGTATTTCCATTTATATTCAGTGGGACTGCACATGAGTGTCAGGGCCTCAGGATTGGACTCAGTATCAGTAAACAGCAATGGACTATGCTGTTATTCCAAAAACTTTCTTTTTGCTTCTGTAAATGGGAAAAGCCAGCTGTTCAAACTAGAGATGACCACCTCCCAGACATCTGAAGACAGGTGTGTTGTCCATTGCTAGGGCTGGAGTCTTGCTGCCCACACAATACACAGGAGGTTCCCATATCATACACACCACTATCTCTTTGAGCAGTCCTACAGCAGAAACAACATGAAAAACCAAAAATGCTAGTTGGAGAGATAGTACAGCTATTTCAGACTCCCACCCCCGACTGGACACTGGTAGATAGATTTTGCTTTTCAAATAGCTTATTTCTAGTTATAAATATATTTACAAATAACAATGAGTTGGATAATATAATGCAAGATGTTTTTCATATATTACAGTTCAGTTACTTCCACTGCTAGAAAAAAGGGGGAAGCATAACAATTCTCCAGTTTTATTCTTACATTACAAAGATGGTACAACATCAGTTATGCCCTTGTCATGAAACTATAATACAGGATAGGTTAATGAAAAGAATTAATACTGGACATATGGAAGGTACAGGATGTCATCGTATTAACAGATCTGATGTGCAGGTGGCAACCCTCCCAGCAGAAAAGCCAAGGGTCAGGAAACATGTGGCGTTAAAGGGACGGAAGAGAAAGTAGTGAGCCCAGACTCACTTTTCCTGATGACATGCATAGTCAAAAGGAAGGGTAGAGGCTACAAAAACTGACTTTCACTGACTACATCCTCAGACAGTGGTAAACCTCCTGTAGTTATCATGCATTCCAAAGAAGAATGTAGTGTTCATCTGGGTGGCTCAGACTGGTATAAAGAATCTGTGCTCAAACAGGTCTAAAATGGATTAAGGAAAGGAAACACAGTGCAAAATCTTTTAATCAACATACTTGTTTTTAATCTGTAGTTATTAACAAAAGCTTATGCCTTAATAAATTTGATAGTCTTTATAAGTGCCACAGGACTCCTTATTTGTTTTTGCTGAAATTGACTGACCTGGTTACCCCTCTAGAATTGCCCGTTAGAAATCCTATCCCTATACTTGCCCAATAGTTTCCTTTCAGAACTATATATTATCATTGCATATCAATAGGCATGTTATTCCCCCAATCACATTTTGACATCCGTGTTTTGAGTTGCTTGAATTATTTTTGCAGTGCTTCAGGCAAAATATTTTCACAAGTTTGCCTGGAAAAATATCTCATTAGCTTTTTAGAAAAGATAACTGGCAGGGAACAAAGCTCTAATTGCAATGTGTGCATAAAGAAAAATCAGCAATACTTCAGATGCAAGTTACAAAGACTGTAAGTAGAAGACATATGGTATTAATATACACAGTGAGGGCATAACTGTGTGCCCTTGTTGCCAAAAAGGTCAATGGCATATTGGGCTGTATCATTAGGAGTGTTGCCAGTAGATCAAGGGATGTGATTATTCCCCTCTATTTTGTGCTAGTAAGGCTGCATCTGGAATGTTGTGTCCAGTTTTGAGCTCCCAGCTACAGAAAGGATGTGGACAAATTTCCAGTGGAAGGCAGTGAAAATGATAAGGGGGCTGAGGCACATGACTTACAAGGAGAAACTGAAGGAACTTGGCTTATTTAGGCTGCAGAAGAGAAGACTGAGGTGGGATTTGATAGCAACCTTCAGCTACTTAAAGGGGTATTCCAAAGAGGAGGGAGCTAGGTTGCTCTCAGTGATGACAGAAGACAGAACAAGGAGCAATGGTTTCAAGCTGGAGCTGGGGAGGTCTAGGTTGGATATCAGAGAATCTTTCTCACTAGGAGGGTGGTGAAGCACAGGAAAGGGGTTGCCTAGGGAGGTGGTGGAATCTCCATCTTTGGAAGCTTTTAAGACGCAGTTGGATAAAACCCTGGCTGGGATGATTTAGTGGGAGTGGTCCTGCTTTTAGCAGGAGTTGGACTAGATTACCTCATGAGGTCTCTTCCAACCCTAATATTCTATGATTTTATAACACATAGTTATAGGCACTTTTTGTAAAAGTAGAACAGAGACTAGAAACATAGAATGTAGGCCATAGTTATATGATGGGGAAAATCTGCCCAGGAAGCAGTGACTGAAAAAGATTTGGAGGTCATCATGCATAATCAGCTGAACATGAGCTCCAGGGCAATGCTGTGGCTAAAAGAGCTAATGCAAGCCTTGGAAGCATAAACAAGGGAATCTCAAATAAGAGTAGCGAGGTTATTTTTCTTCTGTATTTGGCATTGGTGTGACCACTGCTGGAATACTGTGTATAGCTGTGGTGTCCATGGTTAACAAAGATGTTGATAAATTGGAGTAGGTACAGAGAAAACTGACAGGGGTGATTAAAGGATTAGAAAGCATGAATTATAGTGATAGACTCAAGGATCTCAATCTATTAATAGAGACAAGATTAATGGGTGACTTGATTAAGTCTAAGTATCTACATGAGGAACAAATATTTAATAATGGGCTCCTCATTCTACGAGAAAAAAGTTTCACATGATTGCATGACTGGAAGTTGAAGCTAGAAAATTCAGACTGAAAATAAGGCATACATTTTTTAATAGTGAATGTAATTAACCACTGAAATTTACCAAGGGTTGTAGTGGATTCCCCATCACTGACAATTTTTAAATCAAGATTGGATGGTTTTCTGAAAGATATTGGCCAGGAATTATTTTGAAGGAGTTCCATTGCCTGTGCTATACAGGAGTTCAAACTAAGCTATCACAGTGGTTCTTGCTGGCCATGGAATCTATGAATTTATGGGGACAACAATTCTTACATCCTAAGTAAAGAAGCTCATTCAGTCATCTATCCATTTGTCTGTCCTACCCGCTGTTTGCAAAATGCCAATCATGATGGCATATAGACAGAATGAGCAGATATTATGAATCTCAGCACAGGAGCAGAGTAAAACTTTTTTAACCCATACTTTTTGCAGTGACATATTTAGAATAAAAATACATTGTAATTATCAACAGACTTAATAATTAGTAAGTGCCATGTCTTGTTACTGTGCTTTGATTCCTCTCCTCTCAAAAGCAGTCTTCCTGCAATACAATATGGCTTGCTGGCAGGTACAATGACTATGAACTCAGTGTCTTCCTTCCATGAAGTCCTGTTCACATGTCTTTTCTGACACATAGGAGTCAATAGATTTCAAAGTGTGAAGAGGCCTGTGATGCCAATGCCTCAGTGCCGGCATAATACCTTCTGCAATAAGGTTGGTAACTTTAGGTTTATGTAGAACGGCCAGTGCAATCTATTCCCCTACTATTCTGGGGACAAATGCAGGAAATCAGGGACAATGGCAAATCTGAATAGTGTACAGAACACATTCCATTTTCTTTATTTTGTGAACACAGAGAATGCTCAAGTGTATAAGAAACCTTCAGTCTGAAAGCAAGATGCATCTTTGCACATCTTAGCTTCTATTGTTGACTGTTATGTGGCTATGGCTGTGCGATGGTTTCTTTCCTATACATTTAAGCACACTTATTTTGTGTTCCCATCCATGTTTGCACCTATGCAATTTACACACCACATGTTTCAATACATAGTATGCCCTGATCTTCCCTGAAATCATTATTCCACCTGCACCCACCCCCAAGTCACCTTGCCAGTCTGAACTGGAAATAGCATTACTGACGCATTATTATTTCAGAAGAAACAGATTCCCAGAGGTTGCTCAGGCAATACTTGGTCATGTAGCCTTCTGGTATCTGGTTTCTCAGGACAGGTGTACATGGCAATGGGATTTTGGTGGGAATAAAGGGGAAATATGCAAAGTACTTAATACTTTGCATATCTCCCTCCTACTGCCTACTTGCTGGGGTGTCTTCAGTGTGCTGAGTCAAAGGCAAATGCCCTCCCTTCGACTCAGTGCTACTCTACTTAGCAGGTTGGTCTTCAGAGACTGACTTCCTGATGAGCTGAGCAGGTCTTCACAGACCTGATCACTTGATTGGGAAGATCGATTGGAAGCCAGCGAATTTGCCACTATCAGTGAAGACAGCTCGTTAGTCTGTTGAACTTTGCACCCAGAATGCCCTAAAGACTTCAGAGCCTGGAAAATTTTAAATACAGGATGCAATTGAAAGATGGTGGTGGGTGGATTCCACAGCTGCTTTCTAAGCTGTACAGTGGATCTTCAGGAAACCTGTTGGTTCTCTTTTCTGTGACTGAGGCGTTGCTTCCTTGGCCTAATGGATCCATAGTCAACAGTTAGGAAAGAGAGTCCATTCTTCCCACTGGCTGCTCCCAGCCCAGTAGAGCATTGTCTTGTCTATTCTTCCACTGAGATCATGGAGACACTGATGAATTTCTTGCAAATGCTGCACAAGGCTTTTTGATGTGCATATGTGTCTTGCCAATGGCATAGTTAATAAATAGTGAGTAATGGGCACATTTCTTACGAGCGTTGGTATCATAAAGAAGTATTCCAAGGCCTCCATGAAGTGTATGTGCATGTGTGTAGAGAGTGGGGAGGGGAGGGTGTTTTAAAAAACTATATTAACACAATGCTAAGTATGCACAGTTATCATTTTGGTTGACTCTAGGACTGAACTGGAGTAGAATAGCATGCAGGCTGTTAGCCCTTCAAATATACAGGTTATTCAGTTTTTTGGTGATCTGCATGTGTATATCTGAATGCAGGATCAAGCCACTAGTAGACATACTTTCCCCTTCTCTGTTTTTGTTTTTGCAAAGTGTCTAATCAAAAGATTATCACTGGTGTTCCAAATGGAATTCCTTAGTTGGATCCCTGTTCTGTATATGGCATATGTTATCCTGGAGATAAGACTAGATGATCTAAAGGGGCCTTCTGGTTTTAAAAATCTATGAATCTGCTTGCTGCTTGCTCTTAGACCTATGTACCGCTCCAGTAAACGAAGTGGAACATATTTTTAACCTCTGAATGGCCTCACAAGCTATACAAATGCAAGGGGGAATTCAGTAACTGTAGTGTCACTTCCTTTCCTGCTGAATCTGCCAGACGGGCAGCACTACTATCTTGTGTCAGTTACAGAATGTCCAGAGAAGATAATTCAACCATGGCAATAGCAGGAAACAGTGAAAAGGTAATATATTATTAGCAATGATGTTCCTGTTTGGATAGAGGATGGAAAATGGTCACATGTAAAAAAAGAGGATTGTGATAAACTGATTGATGAATTAATTTACATAAGAAAAATGAGAGGAACACTCAGAATTTCTTTCTAGTTAGGCTTCTGATGACAAGAACTCAGAGATACCACTTTAATGAACTGAAAAATGACTCCACACACCACAGTAAATCAAGAACTACCTCTTTAATCAGATAAGCTAATTAGATAATTCAGCATTCCTGAAATCCAGCTCTTTTCTTTTCCAAATCTCATCCATTTACCCCTGGAATGGGATTTGAACAGAAGCAGAACATTTATCAAGTGGGACTTTAGAAAGAAAAAGTAGTCAACACCTGGCTAAGTAAAGGGTGAAGGAACTGGAGAGAAATTAACAAGCAAATAAGCCATTGTTTAAGATAAACATGTACAATTATTAAGAAAAAAGCATCTCTTTTTCAGTAAAGGATTTCATAAGCAACAGGAGTTGACTTCTTGCTCTGCAAAACACTAGCCATAAATAACGTTCTTATGAAATTTTTAACTGCTTGCAATGTATTGCTTCTCAGTGGACTTGAGATTTGTAAATTAAGAGGTCTTAGTAATGTAAATGGATTTTGGTTACACTACACTTGTAGCAAGCAGTCACAAATGCTGGTATCTTATTTACCATTGGGATGACCTGTGACATATAGTGAGAGCTAGTCTAGTATCCAAGAAAATTCAAGTGGTTTCAAGCTTTAAAAGAATGATTATCATTACTGGCCCTAATGTTCCCTCGCTTCTTCTTGCTCTGCCCTCTGAGGGCCCTGTCATGGTTGTCCATTTCCCCTTTTGATTGAGGAAGACTGGACAGAAGTTCTCTGAAGATTGCCTAGTTCCAGGACAGTTAATTACCAGGAAGAAAATTGTATGAACATTTCCCAAAGACTAGACTATTTTCCCCTAATGGCAAGGGTTGACTGTGAAGGATGCAAGTGCTACTCACAGCCAATCAGCTGGCTGAGATATTTGCTGACTGAACAGATTTGTACTGTTTAGGGTGGAGCGACCGGGGCTTTGCCATGGCTCCATTTTGCTGCTCATTCTAAGGGCACATCCTGCTCTGGATGCTCCCCGGGCGCTGAAATTCCTAGTTCTGGCACTGTGTTATATCATTTTAAAGCATAGTAGTAAATTGGTGTTTATCATACTTCTAGCCTCTGGAAGCCACAGGCCTGTGGGATGTAGGCAGTCACATGGTATTCTACAGTGCTAGGGCACCATCTATGCATAAGCAGAGGACCCAGCAATCACAGTGGTATCCCAGATTTCTCATCCACCTCCCTGCTTGACTTGACTCCAGTTCCAGTGTTCCCCACAGCAGAAAGTGAATTACTTAATTGTTTTCCCTGTACTTACTGCCCTGAAAGTTGTGCTTCAGCCCCACCTCCTGGCGTCCTGCTCCAAACAGGAAGGAGATGATGGGAGGCCCCATAAACTAGAACTAAATAACAAGTCAAGGTTTTTTCAGTGTTACAGACTGAAGGGGATTGCAGGCAGATACTGTAGGATCTGGCTGGGCAACAGGAGTATTGCTCTTGAAACACTGGAGTGGTGGAAGTGGGGGAGAGAATGAGAGCAACAGCTGCAGGAGAGAAGGGACCTGGATGGAACCCTGCATGTCTTACGTGGCATGTGGCCTTGAAAAACCTATAGCTAAATCCATTGCCAAGGCTCACAGCATCTAGGCAAGTGTTTAGGACATGAAAGGAATGAGTTTAGCAGCTCAAGACAAGAAGCTAAATGTTTCAAACTCAGCAAAAACAACTAGAGTCTGTGACGCCTTATAGATTAACAGATTTCTTCAGGCAAACCAGATGCCATCTGACGAAGTGGGTTGGAGCCCATGAAAGCTTATGCCCAAAGAAATCTGTCAATCTATAAGGTGCCACAGGACTCTAGTTGCTTTTGCTGTACACAGACCAACACGGCTACCCCTCTGAAAGTTTCAAACTCGGTTATCTAAATTTAGAGGCACCTAAATCCATACTTGGGCAACCATATGAAAGTGACCTGATTTGCAGAGGTTGAACACTCACACATCCCACGCAAGTCAATGGGAGTTTTTGATACTCAGCACCTCTGAAAATCAAACAAGTTTTAATTAGGCTTGTCTGGATTTAGATGCCTAATCTTAGGCATCCCAATTTGAAAACATACAGCCTAACTAGGCCCAAATCCTCACAGATAGTTAGATGAAATCAATGAGCATTAGTTGTCCAAATCTCTCTGAGGTTCCGAGCCCTGCTCTTTAGCCGTGCTTCTATTCATGTAGTCTGTTTGTATTACAGTGTTGGAGCTCTGCATTCTCTGCAGAGTGAGGTGCTGCTGGATTGAAGTGGCCCATTGGGAAGATATACACAGAAGCCATTTATAAAGTTCCTGGGCTAGAGCAGCAAAGCAGAATGTAATCTCTGAACCTCACTGCCAGCCCATATCTCTCCCAGGGTGTTGTTTGGAATAATTACGGAACAAAAGACTGCCTGTCAGTCCTGTTCCTGCTGATTGTCCTGGCCAGGCTCCTAAAGCCAGGTCCCTGGCTGCCTGAGAGGTGCTGATGGCAGCTCTAGAGAGAAAACAACAAGGAGTTGTGAGGACAGAGTCCTGACTAAGTCAGAGGGGAGAGGGAAGGGAAGGGAGAGTGACTGGAAGCTGCTAACCTCTTGCCTGGTCCCTTTCCAAGAGGGTCTGCTGTTTCTTTGTGTCTTGTATTTAATGAGCATTTGGCCAGCAAAGCATCAAATGCATAAACAAAAGCATGTTGGTCCCCTGTTTAGCTAATGGGATCCGTTCAGCCCCCTCAGATCTTGCCCACTGGTTGTTTTAAGGAAACAGGATTTTCCTAGTTCAGCAGCTAAGAGAGAGAGAAACAGTTTTATTAGATAAACTACTGCAGGAAACAGGATGGTTCTTCAGGAAATCAAAACAAAACAGAAGGTGATTTGTTGGGAGCTTCCAGTGCTCTCCACAAGGTGTTTAAAGCCCACAATGAGTTTAAAGCCCAGATATCATCAGTGCCACTCTCTAAAAGAGCCATCTAGCTCTGATGCTCAGGGCGGAGTGAGTCATTTAATAGAAGATACCGGAATGAAGCAATCTGCATCTATCCTATCCCTCAGTCATGAGCTTTCACACAAAGGGTTTCTGGCTTGTCTGCTGTGGCCCAGATCCACTCAGCGGAGCAGGCACTCAAAGAGTTAATTATAACACCTGATTCTCTGGTAGTCTTGCCCTAGACCAGGGGTTCTCAGACTGGGGGTCATGACCCCTCAGAGGGTTGTGAGGTTATTATGGGCGGATTGTGAGCTGTCAGGCCCCATGAATGCCAATAGTGGTGGCATGTCACAAGAGGGGTCATCACTGTTTTCGGGGAGAGGGGTCATCCCAGACTGAAATATATTCAAAGGGGGTGCCAGCAAAAGATGTGTGAAAACCACTGCTCTAGACAAAGGCATGACAGGCTGTTCTGGACTGTGCTAAGAGTCCCCAAGGGACTGTCCACCAGCTGGGCTTAGTTGGGGCTGCAGGGATGGGACTTTAGGACTCATATCCTGGGCTCTATGGTCACTAGGACTTGCCTCACATTGAAATAATCCCCGGTCTGGGGGAAATCCCACTCCCTTTGCATCATTGGGGGCCATCATAGATAAATATGCACAGTATAGTTTTATGCAAGTGAATCTTAGATGTGTCTTAGCTATATAAACCAGTTATATGCAAACTTAGATTTGGGATTTTATTCTGCATTTTATTTTAATTTCATTTTAACCCCCTTCTTTCTCTCCTTCACATCTGCTAGACTGCTATCAGATCTCAGTTCTTCCTTGACAACATCTCTAAAATCATTTTTTTCCTCTTGATTCTTCTGGCCTTGGTTACCTTTGTCCATGACTACTGCAACTTCCTCCTCACTTCTCCTAAGAACACAAGAATGGCCATACTCGGTCAGACCAAAAGTCCATTCAGTCCACTCTTCTGTCGTCTGACAGTGGATGGTGCCAGATGCTTTAGAGTAGGGGTCTCAAACACAAGGCCTGTGGAGTTCCCACCTGCCTCCCCTAACATTAGCTGGAATTCAGAGGTTCCTTACCCCTGGCTGGCTTTTCAAGCAGCCTGCAGCCCCACTAGCTGGGAACTAGCAGCCAAACTGTAGCTGCCTCATTCCTGCATGGGGTCCTACCACTGACCGAGCTGAGCTTGGCACTGTTGGCAGTGCTTCTGGGCTGCCAACAGTGCTTCCAGGCTGCATGTCCACTGCCTTACCCCCACTTGTGCACAGCCTCAGCAGCCACACTGTGGGGCAGTCAGGGAGGAGATGGAGCCTGCTGCCACCTGGGAGCCGTGTGGCAGGCAGAGCCCTGCAGGGCCATCTCTTGGGGAGACGGGACCCAGGGCCAATGGGGGGGGGGGGTGGCAGGCCGGCCTGCTCCACCCTCCTGGGACCCTGGTCACCCCCCACTGGGGACTGGGAGCAAGGCCATGCCACCAGGGAATGCAGGAACATCACCCAGACCCTGGGCCTTCTTTCTTTCTTGCTTGCTTTTTTCTTTCTTTTTCTTCCTTCTGTCTTTTTCTTTTTTCTTTCCTTCTCTCCCTTCCATCTCTCTTTCTTTTCTTCCTTTTTCTTTCTTCCATCTTTCTTTTTCTCTTTTTTCTCTCTTCTTGTTTCCTTCCTTCTTTCTTTTTTACCTCTTTCATTTCTTTTCCTTTCTCTTCCTTCTTTTTTCTTTCTCTTTCTTCTCTCTTCCCTTCTCTCCATTTAAAAAAACCCTTCAATTTTTTTAATTAAAAAGCTTTCTAACAATTAAATTTCAATTAAAAATCAATACAAATTCAATTAATTAAGCCCAATTAATTCATTATATTCACAATCACTTTGAATTGAATTATTTTTTAATTTAATTTTAATTAAATAAACTGGTGGCCCTGCTGTAGGAAGAGGTTTTAGTAATGCAGCCCTCAAGCCAATATCCTAGTCCTCATGCAGCCCTTGTGGTGATTTGAGTTTGAGACTCCTGCTTTAGAGGGAATGAACAGAACAGGGCAGTGTATCAAGTGATCCATCCCTGATCATCCAGTTCCAGCTTCTGGCTGTTAATGGTTAAGAGACACCCAGGGCATGGGGCTGCATCCCTGACCATCATGGCTAATATTGATGGACTTATCTTCTATGAACTCATCTAATTCTTTTTTTAACCCAGTTATACTTTTGGTCTTCACAACAAGCCCTGGCAACAAGTTCCCCAGGTTAACTGTGTGCTATTTGAAGAAGAACTGCCTTATGTTTGTTCTGAATGTACTGCCTATTAATTCCATTTGCTGACCTCTAGTTCTTGCATTATGTGAAGGGGTACATAAAACTGCCTTAATTTGGTCTCTTCCAGAACATCAAAAAAGGTGTTGTAAAAGTGATCTTCTTCTCCCGCTATTTAGACCATATCACTCCTGTATTGGATCCCTTTACTGGGTTTTACATTATTAACACTGGGTTTTGTTATCTGTTTCCGGTGATTGCCACATCATAGCAGACACTACACAAACATAAAGAAAAGCACAGTTGCTGCCCTCACCACAAATATTTTACAATCTGAAAAGAGAGACAGACAGACAAAAGATAAGGGAGAGAGGCGTGACACACAAGTAAAATGCCAAGGTCGTGAGTGGCCATGTCTTCAGTTGTTTGGTTCTTTTTTTGTTTCACAAAAGTATATTCGTGTGTCCAGGTGCCCTTCAACTTTGCCTGGCAAGAAGGGAACTGTAGAGAAGTGGAAGCAGGAACCATATGCAGAACCTCATGTGGAACAGGTTGTGACCACTGGCATTGCAGCTGAGTTCAGGTTGATGTGGGACTTGAGCGGGAACAGCAGTGAGCCAATGCAGAGGCCTCCAACGAAAGACACTGAGAGCCTCGCTTACCTGGAAACCCACAGCTCCTATTTGCTTTGAATAGAGGCTGGACAGGAGAGGGCACCCAAGATGCTACATCTTAGAGAAACCTGACTCTTGACTGGGCTGCATCCAGGGGCCCAAACACTTACCCCACTGCTCACTTTGAACTGTGCCCTTTATGCTTCTAGGGTATTTGCAAGCTTTCCCTTTCCTGCCAACTCTTTAGCCATGTGTCTGAATGGTTATTCAGACCGGGGCTTGCTGCTGAAGCATCTATGGTGCTTGCCTCCAAGTTGTGGTACGTCTAGCAGACCACTGGCAACCCAGAGATTCCATTCCAACACAGAGCAGTGGCAACAATTAAACAGTGATAGCCTAACCAAATAAAACCACGTTAAATTAAAGAAAAGTTTAAAAGCATAAAAGCTAGCTAGCAAGAAATGTAAGAAACAGCAAAACTGATAGAATCTGCAACCTGTGAAAAAAAATTTTACTTCTCTCATTAAGTTGTCAACATCACCCCCGATCGACTGCCTGTGATCCACTGAATAAAAACCTACACAAGAAAAGTGGCAGTTTTAGTAAGAGTCCAATCCTGAAAATATTTATGCACATAAATAATCCAATTTAATGGGACTACTTACATGAGTAATATTACTCATGTACATACGTAGTCAGACGATTGGGGCCTTGTATTCTAAACTCCCTATTGCAGGGAACTTTTCTTATTTGCTTTTTAATGCCATGAACGCCCTTGGCACTGAACAATAATAATAAACAATATAATGAATTGTCAGATCTTATTGAGTAGTTCTGTTTAACAAGGCCACATCAACATCATTGATTGTTGCTCAATTGCCTGAGTAAGGGCTGCAGGGGTGGGCCTCTGGTAAATACATTTGGGGTAGACCAGAGGATTATTCCTTTAGTGTCTAACTTTGAGAGACCCAAAGCCAAACCATTACTTACGGTCAGATTTCAAAGGGACTATTTAAGGGGTAAGATACTACTCAGTGTAAAAATGGCAGAATCTGGCTCACAGTCTAGAGCAGTGTTTCTTGACCTTTTGTGGACCAGGGAACACCTAAAGGTATAAATTACTTAATGCAGAACACCTAATGAAAACATTCTTGTAAAAGCTGGTGACAGTGGCAGGAGTTTTAAAACGCAGGGCCAACGCTAAGTGGTTAGCAGGCCCTGCGTTGCAGGGGGGTGCTAGCATTTGAGGGGCACCAAAAGGGGATAGCACTGTGCCGCTCCCCTGATGACATCACTCGTCTGCGCCAGTGTTGCTCTGCTGCAGGGGGGCACCTCAGTTCCCAGCGCCGGCCCTGTTAAAATGCCCCAGTTGCAACAAAACTTCCATGGAAGCTTTACTGTGGCTGGGGTATTACATCGTTCCTTCTCTCTCCCAACTCAGCCCCCCAGTGGGAAGGGTTGGAGTGGGTCAAAGAACACCTGCACTGTGTCTGAGGAGCACCAGTGCTGAGTGTTTCATGGATCACTGGTTGAGAAGGTCTGGTCCAGTCTTCTGTTGTCTCCTCCAAAAGCAGCGCACAACCTGCTGTCTTTGCTTTGGAGATGCTGGGACTGGAATAGTGGGTGCAAGGCAAAGTTGAGATGCTTTGGCATAGCTGTGTAGAGAGGCTTGAAAAAAATGCATTCTCAGACATGCTTAGGCCAAAACAGTGGTATTTGGTCCCTATCTTTCTCAGGCACCAAAATCACACAAATAAATAAATCTAAGCCCATAACCTTGACATAATAACAAGTATTATGGTTAAAAATCTTGTTTTGCATTGACCGACAATCACAAACCACTATAATAGCATATCAGCTTGTTGAATTAAATAATTTAGTGCTATCCTTTGTACAAACTGTATTTTTAAAGACACTTGTTCTAACGTATTTGCATGCATATGAGAGAAGCAAGGTGATTTACAAATTATTACAATACAATTGTTGGACTTTGTAATATTGTCACCAATACAATTGTTGGACCTTATAATATTTTCCTGTTAGTTACAGGGGGGTATCTGCATTATCCATTTCAGCAAAATAAAGAAAGTGTCCTATGGCATTTTAAAGACTGACAAACTTATTATAGCATAAGGTTTTGTGGGCTAGAAACCACTTCATCACACACATTGTTTTTCTGTTAGTGATTCTCATTTTTTCCTTTTATTTTGGCTTGCTTCAGTAACTGGCTAAGTTGTTTTTAGGGCAAACACATTTTATGGGTTATCATCTTCAACTAGAATCTTACCTAATCTCATTTTAGATGCCATTTCAATGACAGAAACAAGGGGATGGAGGGAAGAAGGTATATTTACTTACAAGATTGGTTCTAATTAAAATTAATTTTCACTTTTGCAATCGTCATGTGGATCAGCCACATGATCTGGTGAATCTGTTTACAGTTTTCTTGAGAATCTACAAGGAGCTGAAAATCAGTGAGACTTGTGCTCCTAAATCATTTGAGCACCGCCTGGTGTATCATTGCCGCAGTATTTATGTAGAAAATGTTATTTCTGATGTGACTTGTGATGTAATTTCTGCATATGACCTGAAGCCAAATTCAAACCTTTTAAGGCTAGATAGCACCTGAAGGGACAGTTTTGAGCAAGAGGCCAGGACTCCATGTGTAGAGCTGGGAATCACTGTGCTTTTAGAGACAACCCTCAGGGCTTGGCTTCACTGATGGTGGCAAATTTGCTGTTGTCAGAGGGATCTCCCTGATCAACTGATAGAATCTATGAAGATCTGCTCAGCCAGTCAGGAAGCTGATACTGGAAGACCACCACCTCTGCAGTAGAAGTAGCTTTGAGTTAGAGGGAAAGGGTTTCTGAGCAGTAAGTAGGCGGTAGGCAATCAGAGGGAGATACGCAAGGTATTTTAAGTACGTTGTGTATCTCCCATCAATTGCAGTATAGACCAGCCCTAGGCACAATTTTCTGTTTTCTCTTGCCCCAGTAAGAGATTGGTAGGAATTGACACTGGTCTATAGCAAATTACATCCTCTTTCCTTTTGCAGGCTCCGCTATGTAGCTCAGCAGACATCATGGCTGTTCCCTTCCCCACCCACCTTCTTTGAGGATGTGCTTGTGTACCCCTACATGCTTGGGCCCAAGGCTCATGTCATAGCACATGCAGGAGTTAAGACTTCTTTCTTTTACTCCATTTTCCTTTTGTGTAGGTGTATAGTACAATTTACACTCAAGCCCAAAGTCCCTACAGCTGAGTCTTCATTACACAAATATCTATGGTTCCCTAGGTATTCAGCACTAATATGTAAATATACACCTCATTTGCCAACACATCACAGCTGTGGCCAGATATTTAGCAGTCATTTCCAGAGCTCTCAGAGTCACTTAGAAGTGCATCTAACCCCACCTATGGGATAATGAAGATGTCATATAAAAGGCTACAGATTTCCTGGCTGAACATAATAAATGTCAGGAGAATAACAACAGTACATTTTGTTCGGGTGTTGTTCACTTCACTTGTTTTGATTAGTGTGTTTCTGCTTTTACTTGTAATGTGTTTCATTGGCCTTGTGTGCAGAAATCAATGTAGAAATTTAGCTGATCTCCAGTTATGGTAAAACAACTAGAACTGCACAGCACTCAAAGTAAAACTACTGGCTCATTCACTAACTTATTTGCTCACAGTCTCACATGCAGAGTAGCTGGTCAATAGACCAATGCAAAAGGCATAAGGCCAATTTTTTTCATAAACCTGCATTTGTTTCCCAACTTTCTCCAAAATGGAACATTTTATAAAACATCTGCCAATGCTTCCTTTAAGGCAAGCGTTTCACTAATTTTTAAAAAATCCTTTTGTTCTCAGTCTCATTTTATATATCATTTCTCCAGAAAAACATAAGAGCTTACAGGTGGTTTTCACCACCTGAACATCACTATATCCATAGTCAAGACCAAAACCTGTAACGATTATTAAATCGTAGCCAATCATCCCCATTGGTGTTGATGTTGTTGCAGCCTGAGTGCACAAAATTTCGTTTGGTCATTAGTGAAAACAGGGAATAGCTTAATCATGCTGGAAAGATCAGAATTCTGGTACAGTTACATAAGGGAGGTACTAGACACATTGAGTAAATATCAAAATTACATAAGAACCAAGGACATATATACTGCCATAAACAGCCACAAACAGCTGGATACCTAGTTCCAAAGGGGCAGTTGTGTTACTCTAGTTCAGTAAAACAAACAAGGATTCCTGTGGCACTTAGACACTTACAAATTTATTTATTGCCTGAGCTTTCGTGGGAGAAAATCCCACTTTGTCAGATGCTTTGAAAATGGGGGAACTTAGGCTCTGTCTACACTACGAAAGTTAGTTCATATTACTTAATTCAAATTAACTAATTTGACTTTAAGTTGAAGTTATTAATTCAAATTAGAGAGTCTTCACTAGACTCCTAATTCAATTTAAAGCAGCATTTATTAATTTGAGTTAGAGAATCTACATAGAAGTCCCGTGCAGGTCCTGCGGAGAAGGAAGTGCTGCTCCCTTTTTGCCGGGAGCTGCAGGTATGGGGAGAAGGGAGCAGTGGGAGCCATGCATGGCTCCCCAGAAAAAGGTAGCTTTGCGCAGCTCCATTGTGCCAGGCAGCCACATGAGACTTCCTTGTCCCCAGCCCTAGGTCAACTAAAGTCAACTTAGGGCAAACACACTGGGTTAATTCGACTTAATAGAGTCGAATTAACCTTTAATTTCAAGTAAAAGGAGGTTTTATTAAGTCCAATTAGTGTTTCCTTATTTCAAATTAAGGAAAGACTTAATTCAATTTAATAAAATGCCTGCGTGGCCACGGAGTAAATTATTTTGAATTAAGCCTGCTTGATTTGAAGTAACTTGTAAGCATAGATGCACCCTTACAGAATAAACCAGCTACTCCATCAAAGGCTCATTCACCAATGTGATTTATGCCTTCATGTGCAAGACATACCTCTCTGCCTTATATATTGGACAAATGGGACAGTCTCTGTGTGAAAGAATAAATGGGCACAAATCTGACATCAGAAATCACAGCATTCTAAAACCAGTGGGTTAGCATTTCAATCTTCGTGATCACTCTATTAATGATTTGCTAATTGCTCTGCTCAGACAGATGAACAGTAGACCAAGGCTTCAAAGAGAAGCTGCTGAGATTGAATTTATTTGCAAATCCAGTTGCATTGCCTCCAGGACTCAATAGGGACATTGGATTTTTCTCTCATTGCAACAGGTGATTTGACCACATCTACCTCTGTATGCTGTTCCCCAGGGCAGCGAAAATGTTGGGAACCACTGGTTTAGGGCCTCAGCATGTTTTAATCTGCCCTGCCCGTGATGGACTCCTAAACTCTGTCCGGTTCATTGAAGTCCTCCAATCATGATCTTAAAAAAAGAAAACAAAACAGTTCTGTGGCACTTTTAAAGGCTAACGAATTATTTATTGCTGAGCTTTTGTGAGAACTGCAGGCGCAGCCAACGCTTGAAGAATCAATGCACCGTCCTCTCCCTGGGTTAAAACCATGGAAAGAAGCAGGGGTGATTCCAGAGGAGGCCAGGATACAGGGCAGGTGCTCCCCCACAAGTGGGCTCGATCCAGCTGTGCATGGGGCTCGATTCGGCTTTGAGCCTCCCGCTGCTTGTGGGAAGTGGCAGCAACCGCCTCCAGCCTCGGGCCTCCTGCATGGGGCTTGAAGCTGGGGACGGTCCATGCCGCTTTTTACAAGCGGCAGGGATGGCTCCGCCATGTGGGGACTGTCCCTGCTGCTTCCCACAAGCAGCACTGACTGTTCTTGGCTTCAAGCCCCCTTCAGGAGGCTCAGAGCTGGACTGGGCCCCTTGTGTGGCGGGAGCCATCTGCACTTTCTGGAAGTGGTGCAGAGTTGGATTTGGCCACTTCTGGCTAGCTGAGGCCTGAGTTGTAGGGCCCGTGCCCTGATGAGATCCAAAGGGGCAGCCATGTTAGTCTCGCCCAGAAAAACAAAAAAACCAAGGGGTCCTGTGGCACTTAAAGAGTAATAGATTTACGCAGGGCTGGCTCTGCGGTGAGGCAAGGGACAGACACGGCTTGAGGTGACAGGTCTTAGGGGCGCCCAGCCCCCTGAAGATCAGGCTGGCTCCTGCCTCTTCAACTCTTTCCTAGCAGCTGTTAGTCAACCTGCGGCTTAACTCATGTAGGCAGAGCGCACTTTAAATCCCCCTGCAGGCAGACGCTGGAGATTTTCGCACTTTGGAAAACCCTTTCCCACCTCCACGAATGAGCTGGGGGGAGGCCAATAGAAATTTGGCTTGGGGCGCCACTTGAGCCAGCCCTGGATCGCCACTTCAGACGCTGCTTGTGGTTTTTAGGGGAGAGGAGAGTCCCACTAGAAAACACCCCTGAATGTTACACCCGGGGGCGCGGGCCGGGAGGCGGGGCGGGGGGCGGGACCCGGCGAGCCCGGACTCCTCCCCGGGCACAAAGTCGGGGCGCCGCGGGCGGGCGGCGGCGATGGTTTGCCGGAGAGGCGGGCGCGCGGCTTGCCCCGGCCAGTGGCGCTCCAGCGGCGGCTGCGCGCGGCGGGCCAGGCTCAGCGCTCGCGGAGCAGGCAGGGGAGCCGGGGCCGGGGCGGATGGAGCGCGGCGTGGTGCTGGCGATGCTGCTGTGGCTGGGGACCCGGCCGGCTCCAGGTAAAGGCAGCCGCGCGCCTCCCCCGCCTCGCCCCGGGGCTGACTCAGTTGGGAGCTGACCCCCAGCAAGCCCGCTTCAGGGAGGGAGGGAGGGCGGCCCGGTCCTGCTGAGATGGAGGCGGCGGCAGCTTCGGTCCCTGCCTCCAGAGCCGGCAGGATGGGAGCCACGGTCCTAGGCTAGAAGAGCCGGGCCAAGGGAGAGGAAAGCCAAGGTGAAATCCGTCCAGCGGCGGTCCATGGGAGGACTCGTGGCTTCACAAGGCTTTCCTCCTGTGTGGCCATGGGTGGTGGTTGCTGACCTGGGGACCAGAGGGAGGTGCAAGAAGCTGTCCCCCTTGGCAGGAGGTGGGTCAGAGTAGATGATGGTGCTGGTGCCTTCTGAGCTTAGAGTCTGGGAGATCCAGATGAGCCTTTACGGCAGGCGGCTCACACTCAAATCACCACGAGGGCCGCATGAGGACGAGCACGGGGCCACGTGAGGATGAGTATGTTAGCTCAAGGGCTTTACCGCTGAAATCTTTTCATACAACGATATTGCAAATATCAGTAACAATAGTGTCACTGCGGGCCGCAGGAAATGGCTTTAGGGCCACGCGGCGCACGGGCCGTGTGTTTGAGCCCCATGCTTTAGAGCTGCTTCTGTTGTTCTTGGCCGTGACCTCCCCCTTCTCTTGAAGTCTCCAGTTTGGAAGGGTGGTCCTTGTCAAAACTCAGGTGTTGGAAAGGAGCCAGTAGGCAGGTGCATAGGCCATTAGCTTTAGAAGAGGGATTTGGAAACATCATGAACTCTGATTTGCCTGACAGAGGTTGGAGCCACAGTTTCACCTCTGAATGTTTTCTGGAAAACACACTAAGGGAGGGACAGGCAGTCACCGCTGAGGTCACACGCAGGGTGCTTGTCACTTGCTGGCTAACGCCTCTGGGAAGGTCTGAGACAAGAGCCACTGCCTAATATTGACCACCTTCTTATGCCCAGTGTGAATTTTAATAAAAAGAAAGAAACAAAAGAGAAAAGAATTTCCTTATATCTGCAGAGAACTAACAATCTGCTGGGCAAGACACAAAATGCAGACAAGCCTGCCTCTACAACCTAAATGGGAATCAGTGGGGTGACTTGAAACAATGACTTATACATCAGACCACTGGATGGGGAATAAGTGGTAGAAAATCCCTTAGATTCAACCTGATATTGTACTGCTAGTCTCTGTCCTATTAATGGAAGTCTTAACAGCTGAGAATAAGCCAAGTAATAGCGATCATATTGAGGTTGGTATCTTAGCAGAAATTAAATGTTAAATGTATCGGATGACTTAAAATTAACTAAAACAATGTCTACTTTTGGAGCAAAAATAAACTTTTTGGACTACTGTATTGTGACTATGTATTTAATAGGAGACACTTGCATGATTACACAATAGATAACACTATTTTACTGATCCTAGTGTTCGTACATCGTGTGTTTTTTAAAATGCATACATAATCTATCAATGGATATGCTTTTGGAATAGTCTGCTTGGAGATATGCAGAAGAGCAGTTGTATTTAGAAGCATAATGTTACATGTTGAATAAAATAACCTAACTGTAGATTGGTCACAGTTTGGCTGAGGCTGAACATCCTTGACTACCTGGAGCTTATCTTTAGCTTAGTTTATCTTTAGGTTAGCTAAGCAACAGAATGAGAAACGAAATCTCCATTTCAGTACAGAACACTTCTAGAGGACAAATTCTGCTCTTACTGGTCTGTACACTAGTTTTCTTGAAGGTCCAGAAGCTATAGGCATGCATATGAGCCTAGAGATTGGCCCAGGAAGATTTAATCCTGTTTACTTGACAGTCAGATGAGATAAATCATTATTTGTAATGCCTATGGTAGAAAGTTGCATAGCAGAGGTTGCCTTGATTTTCCTTGCTAATTAAAGTTTTTAGATTAATGATGGCTTTCTAGAGCAAAGTACAGCAGAAGTCAATTATGAGTGACCTACTGTCAATAAAGTATCTCCTTGGGAATGGTTTGATAAAAACATAATGAAATTCTGGAAAAACATTGAAGCCCCTAGCTGTAAGATGACTTTACTCTCATTGATAACAACTCCATTACAGTACTGTTCATGTAAGTGGTTTCTCAATACAGCTCATTTGGGTTTTTCTCAGACTTGGAGTCATGCTGCTTTATAATCTTGGACTCTAATGGTGTCAGACACATTGAAATGGGGAAAGAAGGGAAATGAGAAAGAAAGTGTAGAAGAAATTCATGTTCATACTGAAGAAATAATTCTTGTATTTCAAAAGATTGTAAACCATGTGTCTTTTTTTGTTAGATAGGGCTTTCTGCTGGAGATAGAACAAACAAGGAGTCCTGTGGTACTTTTAAAGACTAACAAATTTATTTATCATGTGAGCTGTCATGGGACAAAATCGCACAAAAGCTCATGTGATAAATAAATTTGTTAGTCTTTAAAAGTGCTTCAGAACTCCTTGTTTGTTTTGCTGAACTAGGTTAACGCAGCTACCCCTTTGGAACCTGCTAGAAGTAGAAATGTTTGTTTAATTTTAGCACTGTGAGATTACATTATTCACAGGTATTATGATGGCGAGCAAATGTAATGGGCCTAATTCTTTATTAAATTACACCAATGTGACTTCACTAAAATTATTGCAGTTTTACTGCCATAGAACTGGTGTAATACAATGGAGATTCACATACTGTATTATGTCTCTAGACCTTCTATTATAAAGACTAGTCTATTTCTTTCAGATAGTTAAAAGATTAATGAGATGTGTCCTGGTATGCCAGTATATAGCTCTTCATTTTCTTGTGTGAATTCTTTCACTGATTCCTTGTACGTCCATGTTTGTGTCAGTCCTTCTGTTGCATAAGGACTCCGTGCTGTCTGGCCAAGGTAATGTTTCAGAACTTACTCAGATCTACTCACTCTTCACTGATGCAGAATCCCCTCAGGGAGTGACTATAGTAATAAATGCCCAGAATATTTCTTCTGTGTTCTTCCTGGACAGATATGCCAGAACAAATATTGGAAATGATTTTGTTCTACCAGACATGAGTATTCTCATTGAATGCAGTGGAACCCATCGCATAAGTAAGGTTGGACAGGAATAGGTTTTTCTGAAGGTTTCAGGCAACAAAGGAAACGTATCAGAAAATGTGATACTGGAAAATATGGCTGGGTCACATGACCTTGAGCTTCTGATGCTCTGGGCAAAATAACTCATAGCAGAATTCATTAATCAGTGGCCTGGGCAAATTTATGTATTCAGTTTATTATAAGAGCTTTCCCAAGGGAGTGAGATCATCAGATGAAGGTTCACATTATTTCAATGTCCCATATCCTCTTGCTAGACCTTGAAGTGTAGTGCAAAACAACAGGAACTCCACCCAAGCTTTCAGTGTTGCAGAGCTATTCTGCTAGCTCATGACCATCTGCCCATTCTTCCTGTTATGACAGAGCTCTTGAACTTCTACTGGGATATGTGAAAAGCAGTAGGACAGTTTAACACGTAAGCAAATAGGTCAGCTTAAAACATGCTAGCTGTGCAGTGTTCTTCTGATGGAATCTGGTATGCTTTTGGCACATGAATTTATTGATCTTTTTTTCAGGGTTATTTATTTCTCCGGATAGACCAAGTCTTAGCATCCAGAAAGATATCCTTACAATAACAGCAAATGATACTCTAAATATTACTTGCAGGTAAGGGCAACTTTGGCCAGCACCATGACAACTACAATGACTTATTAATTTATTTTTTATGTAAAAGGGCACCCTTCCCTCTACTCCTTCCTTGTTCCCTATTTCCGTTCTCCATCACAAACCTTGGCCTGAGTATTAGAGGGTTACTTCATGGGGGGATTAAAGAACGGAACAAGAGCTATTGACTATTTTCAAGGGATGTTCTCAAGAGTCCTGTGTGTCAAGTATTTTAAGGTAGTCCCCTAGTCAGCGCCTTGTGTGGTGGGAAAGGTGGGCGCAGATGGCAGGGGTTGAGAGCCTGCTCTGGGTCATAGTGGAATTTGCTGGGCATGAAGTAGAGCCCTTGTCACTTCAGTTGCCCCCTCTTTGGAGTCTCCATGTGTCTTAGATTCATCACGTCTTAATACTTAAATGAAGTAACTTTCTTGTAGCTCTGTGTGATTGAGACCCTCACACTCATTTATCAGCTTTAACATGTTTCTAAATGTTAACAAAGTAAGTTCGTCTAGTAACTATTTGTCCTGAATTAAAATGGACCATTCAAGAATGAGTAGGACCGAGTTTTTCCAACATGGAGACAGCAAGCCTCACAAGTCTGTGACATCCTGCCTAATACATCTCCCCTATTTGTTTTGCTAGTGGGCAAAAAGCGCTGGATTGGCTGTGGCCTAACAATCAGAGCAGCTCTGAGAAACATGTTGTAGTGACAGACTGCAAGGAAGGCCCCTACTGCAAGATGCTCACTCTTACAAAAGTAATAGGTAATGACACTGGGGATTACAAGTGCTTTTACAGAGACACCCAGGCAACTACCAGCATTTACGTCTATGTTCAAGGTAGGTGGTTACAAGATTCTTATGCAATTCCTGCTTATCAGTGTGTTTAAAAAGAAACTACAGTGTAACAGGCATTTCAAAAAGTCTTGTTCTGAAGTAACCATTCATTGCATTGTCCCCAGGAAAACCTCTTTGACAAAGCATATGCATAAAGATCAATAGTTGTAAGCTGGAGATAGTCAGTTTAGGAAGAAAGCAGTTACTAGTTTACTTTTTTCCCCAAGGTTTTCAGGAAAACAAGTATATAAATATACATTCATTCTTTAAGTGCCAGAAATTTATGGCAATGCCATGTAGTAAATAACCACAGGAACTTTAAGAACAGTAAAAGTATATACTCGGTGGTTTAAGAAGATTGAAACAGGAGAGGGAGTTTCATCAGAACACTAGTCAAGGAAATGGGGGTGATCAGACCTCTTTCATCATGAGCTTACTAGCATTTTGCATGTGATCCAGCTATGCCACATAGAACATTCTGCGTAGCAGAGTGGTGTTGCATAGTTTTCCAATACTTCCATTTTCAGCCAGAATGAGGAAACAATTGTGCGTACAAAAACATATGTATATAAAGTCAACCAACTGATTCTCAAAAAGCAACTTCTCAGTTGGGGTTTTGAGTAAAGGTCCAGCACAGTTTGTATTTTATATTATCCCTTTTAGTTCTTGTCAGATGGTATCACATAGATACATTTCCCTATCCCCACATAAATGCATGTGGATGGAACAGTAAACAGAACAACACACCAACAGAAACTTAGCATGTGTTTTAGCCGTGATGGTAGAAACATTTTTAGTAATAAACTGAGCTCTCTGATCACAAGTTTCTCCTTGGAGGAGCGGTTTTAGAGACGTTTATCAGGTACAGTACAAATGATCATCTTAAGCTGTGACAGACATTTGCTCCTCGTGAAAGATTACCTCATGCTGAGTTTGATTCACTATCTTTTAGCTTCCAAATATTTATGTTCCTGCAGCACTTCCTCCTGTCCTGCTGCCCATGCTGACTTTACAATTAAAACTGGGCCCAATTTCATGATACTGGAATTCTCACCCTTGTGAAAAAGAGGTTCCATATGCAAATTTTGTGTGGAATCATTACACATCAATGTGGCACTTACCATAGAAAGAAAAGTCCCTGTTCTCATCATTAATAACATCTATATGAGCATCAATTAGCATAATTTACTCCTCCAGACCCTACCTTGCACCTCAATACTGGACTGTTTGTATACAGAACTACTGTAGACTTCAATAGGAGTCTCACGCATGGGAGGATTACAGGGTATTTGTATACTTACAAATACATAGCCCTCACATTTGTATTATCTAACAGGACAGTGTCAGGTAAACTCTGAAAGTCTGTGTATCTTACAGTTGTTGAACTCTGATAGGGAAATCTAGCTAGACTTCAAGGACTACATTTTCAAAACTCATGCTGTTGGTTGCATGCATGTAAAATATGCTCGTATGCAACTGCAAAGCCTTCATTACCCACAACGTAGGCAGCTGTTCACACAGAACAACAGTGGACTAAGCCCTTGCCAATTGATTACCTGGCATCGATTATCTCTGCACCCCTGCCTGTGCTGGAATTTTACTACAGTTTATGGTCTGAATTTTGAAAAGTTGACCATTATTTTAGGGGTTACACAGCAGTTAGTTACTATCACAAATATTGGGCTCCATTCCTATAGTCTTCATGTTGGCAAAAGTCACATGGTCTTAAATTGACGTTTTGCTTGAGTAGAGACTGCAGGGTCGGACGTGCGCTTCCCAGAATTGTGTTGATACCACTAATGGTGTAGGTGGACATGACAATGTTGTAAAAACAGTTACTAAATTAAACAGAGTTGTTAATTTCATCTTCATTCAAGTACAAGAAAAATACAAATATTCACTAAATTGAAAAGGCCAAGATAGGTAGGAAAGGAAAGAAAAACAAGAGAGAAAAATAATATGTGGGGCCCTTTCTAAACAAAGCGATTATTAGAAATGCAAGTAATGCTGATTTATAAATCAAATATTCTTCTAGATCACAGATCTCCATTTGTGACGTCAGTGAGCGACCAACTTGGTGTTATATACATTACCGGGAACAAAACAGTGGTGATTCCATGTCTTGGATCTGTGTCAAATCTCAATGTATCACTTTATGCGGTAAGAAAAAAATCAAATATTTCATTACTTATCTCTAGAGTTAGCTAAATGTCAGTCTGGCAGAAATATAGCAGATTAAAGCATAATTTATCAAGTGCTTCTCTTTGAAAATTATGACACATACTAAGGCCCGGTCAACACTGCTGTGAAAATTTGGCAGCAGTCAATGGGAGTTATACAAGCTATGCAGAGAGAGAGAGGGAGAGAGAGAGAGCGAGAGAGAGAGAGAGAGAGAGAAGCTTCTATAAGTCCTGTCGACTTCCTAACTTTCCTTCAGCATGGCATCTTCAATGCGCTGCATCACTTGAGGGGATTGTTTTACTAAGTTGATCTCTGGATCAACTTAGCGGCTATGTCCACACGCAGCTTGTTGTTTCGAAATAAGTTATTTTGAAATGGGTTGTTTTGAAATAAAGCCCTTATTTCGAAACAAGTTAAATCGAAATAAGAAAATCTGCAAGCGAAATAAGGGAAAAGCCCCAATCGAAATAGCATGTCCAAACACAGGACTAGCTATTTCGATTTAGGAGAGGGGCTTGATGGGTGGTGTGGCAATATGGCCCGCCAGCAGGGCCATGTTGCCAACCAATCCCCTGCCACTGGCTCTCCAGAGCGGGTGGCAGGGGAAAAAATGCAGGGGGGGGGAACAGATGGGGAGGCCCCTCTTCCCCCTGGCTTCCCCCGCTGCCCCTCTATCCCACCACCCATTGCTGAGCCCCCTGCTACCCCCTTTCCCCACCCCAGCCTCAAGGCAGGGCCAGGGGGCTAGGAGACCCACGGGTAACTGGGAGCTGCTTGACACAGACTGCAAGCAGCTCCCAGACTTATTGGGCTCCTCGCCCCTGCTCCTGCCTTGAGGCTGAGGTGGGGAAAGAGGGTAGCAGGGGGCTAGGCGACCCATGGCCCTGCAGTGGGGAGCCTGCTCTGCCCCTGCCTGTGCTGGGTGGCTGCCCCCCAGCCGGGGCAGGGGTAGGGGCATGGGCAGGGGCTGCTGCAGTCCGACCTGCCCCTGCCCTCTGCTGCCTCGGGGGCTGGGGCGGGGAAGGGCCTCCCACAGCTGCCCGGACTCAGGGAGGGACTGCCGGCCCCCTGCCAGCTGCAGGCGCCTGCTCTGCCCCCCGCCCGGGCTCGGGGGCAGCTGCCGGCCCTCCCCCCCAAGCCTGGGCGGGGGGCAGAGCAGGCACCTGCAGCTGGTATGGGCCGACAGCTCCCCCCGAGCCCAGGTGGGGGGCAGAGTGGGCCCCCGCAGCTGGTGCAGGGCTGGCAGCTCCCCCGGAGCCCGGGTGGGGGGCAGAGCAGGTGCCTGCAGCCCCTACCCGCCGGGGTGGCATTCTCCCAGCCCTGGCGGGGGAAAGAGTGGGGACGCGGGGAGAGGGAGCTGGGCGCCCCACTCCCCCAGCCCCTGGCTGCCTGGAAGTGGCCAGGGAGTGTGCAGGCTGGAAGGGCTGGGGAACTGGCAGCTCCCCCTCCCCACCGCTCACAAGGGGCCGGGGGAGCCGCTAGGGAGCGGGGCAGCTGGCCAAGCTGGCTGAGGCGCCTGCCACCCCCCCTGCACCCAGCAAGGGGCAGCAACGGGTTTCCCCGGCCACTTCCCCTTGCCAGTGGTAGGGGGGCAGCAGGTGCCCCAGCTGGCTTCGCCTGCCGCTTCCCTTTGCTGGGGGCAGATGGGGGGAAGCGGGCTGAGGCATCTGACCCTCCCCCGTCCGCACGACGTTATTTTCAAAATGACCGGTTTTGAAATAACTGCTGTTTTGAAAGGAAAGCGGTTTAAGCCGTTTCAAAACGGCGGCTCTTATTTTGAAACGACGGGCTCTGTCATTTCGAAATAAGAATATGTCGTGTGGACTAAAACTTTTTTATTTCAAAATAACCACTGTTATTTCGAAATAAAAAAGATGTGTGGACATACCCAGTGTGTCTGAACTGCTAGGTTGATCTGGAAAGATGAATCTGACAGCAGTAACTTTGCTGCCATCAGTGTGGACATAGCCAAATGGAATGTGAACATTCTAATTGTACTAATAAATGATACTGCATTTCTTAAGTAAAGATCTGTTGACTGCAGTGAGAATGCTGGCTGAGTTAGGATGCTAAGACTGGATCCATAATGTTGTACTAAATACAATACCTAAAATTCTGAATTTGTTTCATTTTGGAATTTAACTGAATATTTTATTGATATTTTAACAGAGGTATCCAGAAAAGGTATTTGTTCCTGATGGTAAATTAATTTCATGGGATAATAAAAAAGGCTTCACTATTCCCAGTAACCTGATCAGCTATGCAGGCATGGTCTTTTGCGAAGCTAAAATAGATGATGAAAGCTACCAGTCTGTGATGTACATAGTTGTTGTTGTAGGTAAGCCAAATATTCCTCTCCAAGTCATTGTTTTAGGCAATGCTATTATGCTTGGTGCAATGTACTGAGCAGGTAAAATTGATTGGACTGTAGATCAGGAGTACTGAAAATACAGCTAACACAAAGTGGGTGTTTTACTATGTATTGCTTTGAACCCCCCGCCCCAAACCCCCACTAGTATTTAAAGGGAAAATGTGTTCTGTTTCTGGTGGATCACAGGCACCTATGCTTGGAATTTTACCTGCTCTGTATTGATGCTGCTTTTTTCATCTTCGTAGGGTTTTATTTTTCCTAAAGACCCTGTCTTTTTTAATGATTGAGAACGAGTAATCCAAAGCATCACTAGCAGCTCAGGAAATGAAAGAAGGTTTTAGTTTACTGCGGAGAGAATTTGGGGATCTCAAAGGAGCACATCAAATGAGAAATGCAAAAGCTGGCCTGCCCCAAGAAATTCTTGTCTCCTTCCACACCAGTGCCCTGGGTCTAACTGGGATGAATACTTCTCTTATACGTTCAAGTTACTTGGTCGTACAGAACCAAAGGCAACACAATGACTCCTCTTAGGGCCTGGAACTAGACTGAGCCCATCATATGTATTGCAAATAGACCATCACATAGCTTTCAGGCTAGGATGACAAGATGTCTTGATTTTTTAGGGACAGTCCTGCCATGCGGATTCGGGGCTTTGTTAACACACACACACATGCACACACACAAACACTGTCCCAATTTTTCACACTTGCTAGCTGGTCACCCTAATTAGGCCCTGACCCAAGGTTGAAACTGTCATGATTTCCATTTGGACTGTTAAGCACACTTCACCACCAGGGTTGGAAGGGGTCACAGCCCTGCTTCCCAGGTCTCATTGTGACATGGTGCAACATTGCTAGGTAGAATCAGCGCATTCTTATCTAGATTCAACTTTCCAAAGAGAAGACAAGGAAAACAAGGAGCATCTCACCATACAGTTTCCTTTAGGTGCAGTTTCTCCACACATCATAATCCTCCTCAGATTGGTTTTGAGTTTGGGATTTCTGGATATGTTTTTGCTACGGTTTATTATTTTTAGGCCTATCAAATGATTAAAAAGTCATAATTAATTGAGAGATTAAAAATAGTTGCAATTAATTGCAGTTTTAATCACACTGGTAATTAATAGCTATTTTTGAATGTTTTTCTATATTTTAAAATCTATTGATTTTCAATTACTAAACAAAAGAAAATGTATAATGCTCACTTTGTCATTTTTATTATGAATATTTGTGCTGTAAAAAAGAAACAGAATAATATTTTTTAATTCACCTCATACAAATATTGTAGTGCAATCTCTTTATAATACTGTACTAATTACAAACAGAATTTATAGCAGACTGTCAAAATTACAGGTATCAGAGTTATGAACTGACTGGTCAACCACAGAGATCATGTGAAACTGGAAGTATGCAATCAGGCAGAAGCAGAGACAAAAAGGGGAAAAAAAGCAAATGCACTACAGGACTGAGTTAAATAAAAACGACTAAAAAATAAAGGGAAAGCAGCATTGTTCTTTCTCATAGTAGAGTTTCAAAGCTGTATTAAGTCAATATTTAGTTGTAAGCCTTTGGAAGAACAACCAGAATATTTTGTTATGAACATTCCAGAGTTACAAATGACATCCATTCCCTGATGTGTTCATAGCTCTGAGGTTCTGCTGTAGTACTTTTTTATCTAACTGCCCTCAAAAATAAAACAATATAAAACTTTGGCATCTACAAGTCAGAGCATGAAGGTACATATACATATTTAGCATATCTGGCAAGTAAGTATCTTGCAGTGCTGAATACAACAATGCCATATGAATGCCTGTTCACACTTTCAGGTGACATTGTAAATAAGAAGTGGGCAGAATTATCTCCTATAAGTATACACAAACTTCAGAGAGGTAGCCTTGTTTGTCAGGTTCAGGTAAACAAAAAAGGAGTCCTGAGGCACTTTTAAAGATTAACAAACAATAGTTTCCATTTCATGCATCTGATGAAGTGGGATTTTACTCATGAAAGCTCACGTGATAAATAAATTAGTTAGACTTTAAAGCTATGTCTACATTAGCAAATTAGTCTGGACTAAGGAAGCTTCGTATGGACTAATTTGAACCCTGTCTACACTAACCTTTAGCTAGTTCAAACTAAAAATATTTGAGTTCAAACTAATCAAAGGTTAGTTTGAACTAGTTAGTTCAGCTGGTTAGTCCGAACTAACTGCTTGTTTTGAACTTATTTGCATTTTTAGTTTGAACTAGCCCAATGGAAACATGCTAGTTCGAACTAAGTAAGTTCAAACTAGTGGTTAGTTTGAACTAAACACGTTTGAATTAGTGGTTAGTTCAAACTAAACACATTTTTTTAGTTTCTGTGTACTTTCTAATATTGCAAGGGACCAAGAAACTCTTTCATAAGAACTGAGGGTGCTTAGCGCCTCGCAGGGTCTGGTCCAAACACTTCAAAAGATCTCTCTCTGTCTCCAGCTTAGACGTACTGATGGTTCACCCTGACAGGTTCTTTTATCTTCTGGTAAATGAACCTCCCAGTCAGTAGTCCGCTTGCTCTGCGTGTACTAAAATCAGTCTTATTCCATGAAAGTCTGAAGGTAGACTGTATGTGCCCAAGGCCACTTGTGCTTCAGTATAGCTTTTGGGAACTCTTATCCTTTTCACCTCCACAACCTCTACCTCTTGAAACTGGGTGTTTGCCCATCTTCACACTGCAGTTGCTTGTGGGATTTCTGTTCCTACCTCCTAAGAGGAGAGTAAATACCACTGGGAAAACAGCATCATTACCTCATTCAGTGGACTGTTTTTTTACTTTTGTTTTGTTTTTTAAAGTCTGTTCCTTATGCTTCTTCCAGGATACAGAATTTATGACCTAACCATGAGCCCTCATCATCAAGTAGAGCTGGCAGCAGGGGAAAAACTAGTCTTAAACTGTACTGTCAGGACGGAGCTGAATGTGGGAATTGACTTCAAATGGGACTACCCTTCCATAAAGGTAAAACAATTATTTCCTAGTATTACTCCCTGGAGCCCTGAAAGATGCAGCTTCTTGCTAGAAATGCAAAAGGATGCTCATGTATTTTGACTTCCTTGGTTCTTTTGGCAATTCCTTAAATTCATATATCATTGACTGGTTTGTTAATATTTACAGAGGAGAGGCTAGGTGATTAAACCAAGCTTTTATTGTCGTGCAGGTATTGTTGAAAGCTAAAACCACACACGCACACGCACACACAGAGTCAGGGAGAGTGTTGGAATGAACTGTTTCTCTGAAGTTATTACTCTGTTACAGGAAAAACGTGCTTCAGTCAGGGACTTAAAAACATTAACAGGGAACGAGCCAAAGAAGTTTGTAAGCACTCTTACTATAGACCATGTGACCTTACATGACAGAGGACGATACGACTGTACAGCATTCAGTGGCCTTATGACTAAGAGGAACAGCACGTATGTTATTATCCATGGTATGAAATTCTTGGATTTAATTCTGGATCTTTGTAGGTGGGAATTGTTGGGATGGAAGATGCATAGGTTGAAAGTAATAAGCAGCATGGTATGTGAATTAAAATGTTTGCAGTATGTACAGTCTGTTCTAAAATTTCAGCCACAGTATTTCCATTGCTTCTAGGTTGTTTTTTTTTTAGCAGCATTATTATGTCTCAGGGCTTTTCTATTTTAATGTTAAACTTTTCTCTTAAGACCTTATACTGGAGTATGATTGAAAGCTGGTATGTCTTCTAGAAAAAGTGGTATTAAAACTCAGATTGGCTGACAGTCCCTCTGCTTAATCTCTGCCAATGCACACTATAATGTTGAAACATTATATTTAAGGTCAGATTCATTCTATCCCTTGTACTCAGACTGAATAGCACCTGACTCCACAAGTAATGCTGTTGATTCTAGTGTGGCTACCTGCAGAGAAAGATGTTATTTGCATGAGTAAAGGGGACAGAATCCAGCCCTGGACTTTCCACATTCAGAAAATTGGATTCAGCTCTAATTTTGGTCATAAGGAAATGATTCAGAGGAAAAGACTTTGGCCAAATCCTGCAATCCTTCCTCAGTCCTCAGTCGAGCAAGACTCTATTGGCTTCAAAAAACAATTTTTCTGAATGAGTGAGAAAGAATTGTATGGTTTGGTCAACTATTAATTAGTGTAGAAACATGGCTAGCTATAGACGGGTCTGCATGTCTCACAGGGGAACGCTAAGGCTGATGAAGTCATGAGGAAATCTGATTTTCAGCATTTTGACCTTTGCAGTTAAAACTGACCATAGTAATTAAAGGTGGAAAGGGCCTAAGAGACAGTTGAGTCCATTCTTCTGCAAGGACAGGAGATAGTCCCTCCTCTCTTTTACAGCTGTTTCAGATATTAAACTGATTCAGTATTTGATCTTCACCAAAAGCCAGTCATACAGTTGGGCTGTTTACAATTTTGCCTTCTGTGGTTGGAGAAAAGTAGTGTAAATCCTTTCAAAGTTGTGGGATTTTGGGGGCTTCTTTTTGGGTTGTAGAACTTCATACAGATAGCATCAACCCCTTCCCGGTTACGTAACTGTATGGTGTGCATTTTTTAATATTGTTACTTGTTGAAATGGAAAAACTGAGCCCCTATTCTTTCATTTTTCTAACTGGAAACCTTGGAGAGGATTAAAAGGGATACTGTGTTACTGAATGCATACTCTACAGCATTCTAGCTGCATTGCCTGTTTTGTTATAAGGGGAGGGAGGGTAGAGCATTGGAACTGAGATTTGGTGTATGGATCTGAGAGCAGACTCTTGCCTCTATTGCTGTTGAGAGTTCCCTGTAAGCTGAATTAGTCCACTTTTCTGTGCAAGGATTGAAGAAAAAGGTTGCTCTGGAAAGAAAGTCTATATACTCCTTGATGGCACAGAGCATCCCCCTATGTCACTGTGCACGGGGAAGCTGAAATTGGCCAGAGGCAGGGTGGGGTTGGCAGACCCGTTGTGATGTATATTGGTCTGTTTTTCTCACAAAGTGCTTTCCTGCTCCAGAGCCCTTCTGATGCCTGGGAGAGATTTCCCTCCTCCCTTTTTCCCTGAAAGGTGGCCCCAGGTTTTCAGCCCTTATGTTGAGGATTTACTTCATGGATCATAATACCACAAGTGTCTGTGTGGGTACATGGATCACTTTGTCGTTTACACCTCCTGCATTTCATCTACAATTAAACACTAAATGAAGGGCAGACAGTTTACATTTTGAGCAATGTGGAGAGGCAATGCTTTGTTTTAAGCCCATCAATTGATTTCTTGCAGAAAAACCTTTTATCCTTTTGGACAGAATGGGATCTGTGGTGGAAACAAGGTTAGGAGACCAAGTCAAAATCCCTGTGAAATTTACAGGCTATCCTCCACCAGAAGCAAAATGGTAAGCACCAAACTGTGATGCATTTAAAACATATTGTGGCATTGTATGTCGAGCAGACTTTCTGAAGTATTCAAGTTACCATGTATTTTCTTTAGGTACAAAAATGGAAAAGCCATCAGCACAAATCATACAATTAAACTTGGTTACACACTCACAATTAGTGAGGCAAGTGAAAAGGATGCTGGGAATTACACTGTTGTACTTACAAACCCCATTAACAAGGAGCAACAGAGACACACATTTAACCTGGTTGTGAATGGTAAGTGAGATACAAACAGTTTCTTTTCCTTTTTGTTGTACGTATGTTTGTCTGGAGTACTGACCCCTCCTGAATTAAAATTCATGGACAGAAAGAATTGGTAGGTGCCCTGTCTCATAGAGCCCTATGCTGTCCTTGATCTGTATATTATCCAGATTTAAATTTGGCAAAAAGTACATAGGAGGTGATTCAAAATCACCAAGTCATGGGAACACAGGAAAAACGGATCTCAAACCTTGCCCAGAGGTTGATTCAGCCATCCACTGAGTCTGTCTCCAGCTTGCTCCTCATTCTCTATTTCACAGCTCAGTAGGCTTCAAGTTTTCCTTGTTGTATAAAATGGTTTATGTTTTTTATTTTCTGTGTATTATTTCTTTGCCTGTGTCCTGCTCTTTTCCTGTCCTCTGTGCTCTCTCCTGCTGCTTTGTATCACAAGTCTTCTGCGCCATGCTCATCTGCCACGCCCATCCTTCCTGTTACTGTCAGCTCTGTTCTGGCCTTCCCCTACTCTCTCCTCCTCCCAACCCCCAGGTCCCTCTTCCACTTTGCTCCTCAGGAAACATACTTGCCTGGATGCTTCAAAAATAGTATGTCTTGCTAAATATGGTGGGGTTGACGTGGGGGCATAGCGAGAAATGTACTCTAATGCTGGAAGTAATGTAAATTTCTTGGCTCTGGATGGAGATGGATGTGAAGGGCCATTTGAAGGATAATTTGCAAGGCTTAGGGGTACCAGTACTTAAACAAGGAAGGATTGCTTAACATTCGGCTTGTGTTGTAGTTAGCTGGTCGAGTTAATGCACTTTTTCCTTGGTTCTTTTGCTCCCTGCTGAATTCTGTGGAAGTTGAGGGCACTCAGCACTGTGCAGCAGGCTCTCAAAATCACACAGGCTAAGACGCCAGAAGGCATATGACAGTCACAATGGCTGTGTTCACACACAGGCATTATTTCGATACAAGTTGTGTCGAAACAACTTGTATTGAAATAATGCCTTATTTTGAAATAACTTAATTCGAATTAACAGTTTGTTAATTCGAATTAAGGAAAAAAGCTCAAAGTGAAATAGCAGTTTCAGGCAACAGTTATTTCGAAACAAGTCACTGTTGTTTCGAAACAACATGTTTGGACGGCATTGTTTCGAAACAAATGTTTCGAAACAACATTGTTTCGTGCCCACATGGGGTTTAAGTTGTTTTGAAACAACACCATTGTTTTGAAACAACGGGTGCTGTTGTTTCAAAACAACTGTGTGTCGTGTGAAAAGGGTATTTCTTATTTTGAAACAACCTCTGTTGTTTCGAAACAAGAGTGCTGTGTGAACACAGCCAATAAGAGAGAAGCCCCTGTGAAAGAGACTTGATACATTTCAGAATACACTACATTGCCCCTTTATCATGATCTATGCATGTGACACGCAGATTTCTCCTGCAGTTCCACCTCAGATTGGGGAGAACGCCTTGCTGGCTCCCACTGAGTCCTACAAGTATGCGACAAGTCAAGTCCTAACCTGCACAGTTTATGCTGTTCCGGCTCCAGTCAATATCCAGTGGTACTGGCAGTTAGAAGAACAGTGTACTTTCAGCCCTAAGTAAGTAGAACATGATTTGTCAATTAATCTGTATCATCTCATTTCTGTGGCTGTTCCTGAATTTTTAAAGTGTTGCTGGTCTGTTTGTTTTAACAGCTAGGCTCTTTACAAAAATATAAAAATATACAAAATCAAGCACTGAGCAAGCAGCCCCCAGGATAGCACTTTGGTAGTGCAAAGGGGTTATAAATCCAATTTAATGTGGTAGTTCCTCAATGGAAGAGAGTTCCTGCTGCTGTCAGGTCAGTGTAGTGGCTTTGCACACCTTTGCTGCAGCCCTGCATAGGTGGTGAACTCAAGGGACAAGGGGCGTGGCTGGAGCATCTGAGCTCCGATGATCTCCCCCCACTGAAAGAGCCTCTTAGGCAGTGGTTCGCAACTGTCTTGGCTTGAGGGTCATAGAGAGCATTTTTCACAACCTGAAGGGCCCCCAATCTTTGTCAGTAGGCCCTCTTCTCTTCTCCCCAGTACTCTCCCCCTCACTGATCTCCCATCTTCCTGGGTGTAGCAAGGAAACCATATGTGTCCTGCAGCCCTGTGCGCTCCACTTGGGTCCCTAGGCCATAGCTCCTTTGTATAGCTAGGGGAATGGAAGATCAGTGCTCCATTTCCTCTGGCACCGTACAGACCCCAGCATCTAGGGACACAAGCAGAGCACTTTGCACTCTGCTGGAGCAGAGGGAGGGGAACATTTATCTCCCATCCTCTTGGCTGCAGCAGCGAGCCTCCACTGGTCTTTTAGCCCTGTGAAAACATGTTCTGCTGGGGTCCTTAGGCAGTGGCTCTCTTCTGCAGTCAGCAGGAGGGGAGCTGCTGGTCATTTTGAAAGCTCCCGTGTGCCATAGGTTGGGAACCACTGCTCTTAAGGTTTTTGGCCATGGGCATGGGTCTGAGTGACTCTAAAGCTGCTCTAACTTCTGCTGGGGTCATTTGTGGGTTTGGTGAGCCCCAGGGTGGGTGGAAAGCTGCCTTTCCTTCTCCTTGGATCTACACTGATGCAGTTCAGCCAGACTGGAGAATGGGGGGGGGGCATTTTGTGCCCTGATTTTGTCAGATGTAATGATGAAACAAGGTGTCAAGTATTTGAGAACCATGCTCAGTAACCGTTGCTGCTACACAGTCAGGACTGGATGAAGGTTTGGGGGGTCCTGGGACTGCCCACCCTTATGGGCCCCCCTTTACTCCCCCACATGCTGTGGGGTGGGGTCCGGGACTCTGGGCCATGGCAGGTGCTGTGGAGGGAGTTGGGGGGGGCACAGCCAGTGTTGCTGCGGTCCAGCACTGCTGGGGGGGGGGGTAGGAACCTGTGGACCATGCTGCAGCAGGGAGGGTTGCTGAGGGGGTGTGAGGCTGGCACAAGCCAGAGCTATTGCTGGAGGCTGGGGAGGGGCAGGCTAGACGCTGCAGTACTCCTGCCTTGCCCCTGGGCTGGCTGGTCTCAGGCAGGCTGAAGGCGAGTGACAGCTCTCCACTCAGGAGGGCCAGGCCAGATTTTTAGGAGGTTGCAGTTCCCGACTTAAGCTGAGGGCAGGGGCTGCAGCCTCTAAAGCTCCTGCCTTAATCTAGCCCTGCAGACTGTGTTTGCAGACAGAGCTCCCCATTTTGCTTCCATTTAAGTCAGGCTCCTACTTATTACAGCAAACAGGCCAAACTGCCTTTAGGTTGTCAAACATAGTCAAAATTAGCTAAGAGTAAGTAACACTACACTATGTACTGGGACTGCCAAGGTAGACTGTTGCAAGAAGCCACCTACTGATTAAACTCTATCATTGTTGTTTCTTGTGTTTTGATATTTTTTTGGCTGGCATTTTGCCTAGTCGATGGATTCCAAACACCTCTGTGTGCCCCTCAGTAGACTCTGGCTGGCCAGCAGCAAGTACAAAAACACAGCACAACACACAGGAAATTTTCTGTTTATGGGACTTGCAGTTCTTTGTGTTTTCTCTTACACCAGTCAGCTGCTGAATATGATGCTGCTTCTTATCTGTGTGAAAGCGTATCTCGGAGGAACTACACTGATTGATTGTAGCCAATGATAGAGAGAGCTCCTGACCAAGATACATGCAGTTTCCCTTATCTGGACCTAGCACAAGGCCAGACTTCCTTTAAAAAAAACCCAACATTCTGCTTTCCTGTTGTTTATAAAATTACTTCCACTAGTTTCTTCTTTTGGTGCTGGTCACTTCCTACACAAGGGCCACTGTCTTAAAGAAATTCTTTTAAGGAGCTCAATGATTTCTGTGTCTCTCTGTCTTCTTTTGAATAAAATCAACTTGAAATGTCAGTTGATGACTGGAAGTTTGTCCACAAAATAGCTGCTTCCCTGTCCTGATTGATCTGACCTATGCAGATTACACAGGCTATTTACCTCTAGGCCTGGAAATTCCTATTTTTATAAAGGATCAATGCCTTGGAAGATTGTATAATTACACAGAAAAGCTTTCAGGACGATATCTCAGTTTTATAATATTAGTGTTGTTCCATTTCTTGATTTTTTTTCCCCTGAACTGAATAAAAGAATTCTCCTGAAGTATCATGATTTTCCTTATCTAAAATGTATCTTTCTGTGTATCTCTCAGTCGGGTTGGTTTGGGAATCAATCCTTATGCATGTAAGAAGTGGAAGGACATCACAGACAGAAAGGGCGGAAATCGGATTGAAAGGATTAAAAATCAATTTGTTGCTATTGCTGGGAAAATGAAGGTGAGCTGATGTTCTCTTTTCTTATTTAGGAAAGTACAATTTTTGAAAGCTATGTTCAGTGTTTCATGTATGTGGGTTATGTCAATGGTGTTTACCTGTAATAGGGAAAGACTTGGATATTAATCAGCAGAAGAAATGTGGGAACATACTGCTAATTTTAGTACAATATAATTTTAAAACGTGTATAAAGAAATCTGCATTTAGTAAACTACTTTTTGATAGTTCATCTTAAAAGTTTGCTTTTGCTTCTCAGTGCTAGCTGCATAAGAAAATAAAATGCATAATTAATATCACATAAACCTCCAGATACCCAAAACATCATTGATTAGTATAGTGCAGGAGTTTACAGCTATGTGGATAGCTACATGACAATTTACCCAGCTGTTTTATGGTTGAATTCATCTGAGACCTTTCTCATTAATGGGTATGAAACAGGTTGGTTTGTTCTCTTGTAGACTGTAAGCACCCTTGTCATTCAAGCAGCAAATGTGTCCGCTTTATACAAATGTGTGGCTACTAACAAAGCCGGAGTGGGTGAGCGGATAATCTCCTTTCACGTTACCAGTAAGTATAGTTCATGGATTAAATTAATCTCATTTCTTCTGCTTACTAGAAATACCAGGTTCAACACATCATTTGTCTGATTCAAACACCTTGTGATGACTGGTCTTCTCCTGTGATGCCTACTAAATATGGTCCTTGTTCAGCATTTAAACAAATATCTAACTTTAAGCATGAGAAGGTGAGTAAGGTAATATCTTTTATTGGGTCAACTTCTACTCATGAAAGAGACAGCTTTCAAGATCTTTGTAAGTTTGTCTCTGTCACCAACAGAAATTGGTCCAATCAGAGGTATTACCTCACACAACTCATCTCTTTAAAACAGTGGTTCCCACCCTTTTCTCTGCTGTGTCACACCTTGATACCTTTAATTATTTTGAGGCAGACCACCGTATAGTCTCTAAATGAACTTATGAATATTCATGGACCAATCCAGAACTCTGAGTAGTTTACAAAAATTTGAAGGGACACCTGCTCAGGCCCGAGGGCACACCTGTGTGTCACGGCATGCTGGTTGGGAAACACTGCTCTAATATCCTGGGACAAATACAACTACAACAACACAGCAAATAACTAAGTATTGTGAGTAGTTCCATCAAAGGCAGTGGATTTACAGTAGGTGGTATAAAGTGATATCCAAATCAGGATCTTTGTTTGCAACGTTGGTTCAGCATTTATAGCTACAAAGAGGTATTAAAATAAAGAGAAGAAAAGTGAGTTCAATGAGAGCTTCTAGCTTCTGAGGACCTTGGAAAAATCAGACCCCATATTTAAGGGGCTAAATATGGATTTAGAAGCCTTGCTTTTGGCATTTCTAAAAATCTTGGTCCAAATGACCTTTTTAATCCAGTCACAAAACTTGACAGCTAATGCTGAGACTACTGCAAGGTTGCATAGGAATTCTATTAGTTAGATAGACCTTCCTTGGACTTGTATTAAGGAGATTACCTGTGTCTGATTTTTGTTGTTGTTGCTGTTGTTGTTCTGTGACTGGTTCTCCATTTTCTTCTGAAGTCACTTATATCTAAGCCAATTGAATGTGAAAGTACTGGAGAACCAAGCCCAATAAGTTTGTGAATGCACATTTTTCTAGTCAGGATAAAAGGAGAGGACTTTCTTAATATAACAAATATGTTATTTAATGGGCTACTTTTAATTTGCAGGGGGTCTTGAAATTAATCTTCAACCCAGAAGCCAACCCACTGAAAAGGATAACATGTCCTTGCAGTGCACTGCAGACAAATTTACCTTTGAAAACCTAAGCTGGTACAAACTGAGTCCTCGCACTTCACGCAGGTCTCTTGGAGGGTTGCCAATGCCTGTATGCAAGAACCTGGATGACCTTTTGAAGCTAAATGCGACAGGCTCTAATAGTGATGTTGAAAATATTACCTTAGAGCTCATCCTCCGTAACATTTCTCTTCAAGATCAAGGGGATTATGTTTGCATAGCACGGGACAAAAAGACTAAAACACAACACTGTCTTGTTAAGCACCTCACTGTTCAAGGTATGAACCCATTCAGATATACTAAAGTAGATGGTTAAATGCCCATACCACGGATAGCTGCAACCAAAGAAACTGCGGTCATAGAAATCCTCAAATGCTTTAACACTGAGTGTGTGACCAATTTAAAGGTGTGCTCACTTGCAAAAGGGATTTAAACAGTTGTAAATTATGAGACTGCCTTTTTAACATGTTAACTACTGTCACATGCCCAAGGTGGATCCAGGCAGAATATATCTGCTGTGCTAATACACTGGCCGGGCACACTTAATATTCTGTTTTTATCGGTAAAAGAACAACAGTGGAAGGGTTAATAGGCCTGATGTGGAAAAGCAGGAAATTGTGCCATCTGAGCAAATTAAGGTTCTTTACTGATGCACACAAACAGTGGCACAAATTGATAGCTTTGTGGTTTTGCCTTGCACAACACCTACATCTATGATCTGGTAATATTTTTGACTTAAGTATTGGCACATTGTGTGACTGAACCTTTGGGTTTGAGACTGGTTATGATTTTAAATGGTTATAGAAACAGGACAGGATTTCAACACAACCAGTGTCAATGGCTAGCTTTGAATGGAAATGCACGTGACCTAGAAGTAAGGCCTTGCAGTCCTAGCTAATTTGGCAGTTTAGGCCCTGACTGAGGACAATATTTAAGCACATGCTTATGGGCTGTCCTGAATGAAGATGCTTTCCTGAATCAGAGCCTCAGGCACCAGCTATGTTGTCCTTCTTGTGTGGGGTTGGAGATGGAGACACGAAGGGAAGCAATTCTAGCTAATTCCCTCTTCTCCATCAGCCTGGGATATCTGTAAATCATAAAACCAGACTCATGTAAAAGACAAAGGACTTCTCCATGTAATGCTTTCTTAGCTATTGTCCTTGCCTTGTGTGTCATGGAAGATTAGATATGATCTTCACATGAATACCAGGATTGATGCTATTATGGTAAGGCCATGGGACTGCATTAATGACTCAAACTTATAAAGTGTCAGGGAGTGCTAAGGCAGCCCAAAAATGAATGTGCTTTGACACTCTCAATAACTTTGTTTTCATGCAAACAGAGCCTGTGGCCCCCACATTAGTAGGGAGCCTGGAGAATCAAACTGCAAACATTGGTGAAACCATAGAAGTATCATGCCCAGCAAATGGAATCCCTCCTCCACACATCACATGGTTTAAAAACAATGAAACCCTTGTTGAGGATTCAGGTGAGGAACTGCTCCTTCAGTAGGACTTACTCTGTGTTTTATTCTGTGTTTTTCTCTGAACTCCCCACTGATTTCAATAGAGAAATCAGGTGCAAACTGGGAGTGGAAGATGGTCCTGTTATTTTATTTATCGTGTGACGTTTGTGTATGTGAAATTATAACTAAAACAAGGGCAACTATTGAATTCATAACAGCCAAGGCCAATGCCAATAGAAGAATTAAGAGCAATTCCTTTTTTCAGGTATTGTTTTGAAAGATGGGAACAAAACTCTAACCATACGAAGGGTGAGGAAAGAAGATGGAGGTCTCTATACCTGCCTGGCCTGCAATGTCCTTGGTTGCAAAAAAGCAGTAACCTTTTTTGCAGTTGAAGGTCAGTATAGATTTGCTTCTTGCTTATTTGTGCTTGTAATGATAATAGCTACAAAGGAAGTCTAGTACATATCACAGTTTTGATAATTTGCTAACAGTGACTTTGCTGAAAGTTTCTTTCTGCCAAAGTGAATCAGATTCATTTATTGACAAGGCTCCTAATAGAGCTTGAAATGGGTGAGGCCACCCCAGGCTGGTGACCAGTGATTTCGGTTTTCGAGGCTAATATCTTGTTCTCCAGAATCACAGCTTTCCTTAAAACAAAATCAGTAAGTATCTAGCCCAGATGGTTGCAGAGAATATTTGCGAATGAATCAGAGCAATCCAACATTCACTACTCTAGTCATAGGTATGTGACCAGGCAGCTTCCTCCTTGACTCTAGTGGCAGCTGCTCCTCCCTCTGCTGGATGTTTTCTGCACACTTGGGTGGATGTCACTGCACTGGTTACACTGGGGTTATGTTTTCAAACTCATCTGTGAAACCATCAGGGTTGAAAACATACATGAGCCAGGCTTGTGGAGGGAACTTGAGAGTGGACCACTATTTTCCTTCCTCTCCCCAGTTTGACCTGGGTTCATAGTCTTTGATTCAGTAAAGCCCTTAAGCATGTGCTTACCTTTAGGCATTCACTTAAGTTGCAATTAAGTCAAGGGGACTTAACCATGTGTTTCAAGTTAAGTATGTGTTTACTTGCTTTGCCAAATAGGTATGAACTTAAGTTGTCCTAGACATTAAGCACTTGTGTGAGTTCTCTGCTGAATCAGGGCCTTACTGTTGGGCTTAATGTCAGGAATGAAACTACTCTCTATAGTAAGCATTATGTCCTGGTGGTTAGTTAGTTCTTTTACCATCCTGCCATATCTGACTACTATGTGGAAAAATTAAATGCTAACAAGTGGCCAACCTTTGTGACAAAAGAAAATCATTCTTCATAGTCCATCATCGATAAGGACCCTACCAATTAAAAGCATTAATTAGAAGCTCCTTGCCTTTGTATGTAGTATATTATCTATATATGTTTACAAAAATGGTCTCTAAAGACTTTAGAATCTCTGTCTTGTAAATCAGACTGATCACCCATTCTGTAATACTGAACTCCTGAAAGCTGCAGTATACCCTGTTGTTTCCATAGTTCCCATTACGTTATGGAGTTGATCTGTTGAGCAGCATATGTTTATTGGATGGAAATTAGGTATAAATAATCCTAAAATAAATACTTATTTCCAGCTGATCTAATAAATACGGTTGGTCAGGGTATGATCAGGCAGGTCTGCGAAAACTGGAAATGCTTTTACAACATTTCTTTCATGTTAAGGAAGTCATGATGCAGCTCATCAAGGGCCACATGATAGAAGAAAACAGTGTGTATTGTTTGGGAGAACCTGTGTGATACAAGGGCTGAAATGCACAGGAACACACTTCAAGAAATGGGAAGGGGACAGAAAAGAATTACATTGTTATCAAGTATTCAAGTGATACCATACTTAAAGCTTAACGCTAGAATAAGAATTCTGTTTAACAGATATACTGTCTCAGGACCACAAGAACTGCAATCAGTCCATATTTTCATATCCAATTTAAGTAGTTAAAGAAATGATATGGATGTTGTCTCAATATAGGGAATCATTCTTGCAGCATTTTATTTCCTACATAGCTTAGTCACTTTTTCTCTCAATGAAAAAATTAATCATTCTTTGTGGTCAAAATTAGTCTAGTTTTTGTGTATTCAAAAACAGTAATTTCCCTTAAAATATGGGGTTTAATCTTTTATTTTTTAATTGCCAAGGGCCAAATTTTTCTCTCAACTTTTCACATTCAGCATCACAGAAACAAGGTTGAGTTCAAACTTGCATGGGAATGACTGCAAACTAAATTTGGCCTGAAGAGTCTGTCTAATCCTTTCTGCTTTCTTGTATTTGCACTAATTTGTAGGTGTCATAAAGCTTAAGAGAAAACAATGGATCAAATCCTGTGCTGACACACATATGCAAAATTGCATCCCCCATTGTCTTGAGTTGGGTTTCACGCTGTGTAAATTCGGTGTGGAATTTGCTCCAATATTCCAGTGTATAAGAAACAAGTGTTGTCTTAGTTGGCTTGCTATATGTTAAGCTTTTAAAATGAAACTTCAGAACAAGGAGCTCTATGCATTACTTTAACTGCTGACCTAAACCAATAAGATTTCAACTATCAATTAAATATTCATCTGTTTCTCCACAGGCGCCGAAGAGAAAATGAACCTGGAACTCATTATCCTGGTGGGGACCGCAGTGATTGCCATGTTCTTCTGGTTGCTTCTTGTAATCATTCTCCGGACCGTTAAACGGGTAATAAAATCATTCTCTTACTGTCCCATCAGCTCTGGTCTTGCATGACAAATGAAAACTGACTAGCACTCTTTTGTGTTCTTTCTTTCCATTGTTCTTAAACCAACAGGCACATTTTTTCTCTCAATACCATAACATTCTTGCCTGGAATTGAGGATGCAGAAATGTGGTTTTAATTGAACAGGCATTTGGAGAAAAAGTGCTTGAACTGTTTTTGATTATTAAAAGTGCACGTAATTAATGATGATCCGTGTTCACATTCATAATGATGTAGTCAGAGGAAACCACAACCTTGCATTTGCATGAAGTTTTAGAATGCTAAGGGGAGAGAAGCTAGTCCATGTGACTGCATAGCTCCAGCCAAAATGTACAGTTTGTGTGACTGGACCTGATATTGTTTTCCAGGCCAACGGAGGGGAACTAAAGACTGGCTACTTGTCAATCATCATGGATCCTGACGAAGTCCCTATGGATGAGCAGTGTGAACGTCTCCCCTATGATGCCAGCAAGTGGGAGTTTCCTAGAGACCGGTTAAAATTAGGTGTGCTTTAATTTACTCTAAGAGCCATTTAGTAAATTGACATCCTACGCTAGATGGTGTCTTAAAGGCAAAGTTTATTTTGTATGAGGGCTGAGGAAAGGATACACTGCACATGGAACTATTCTGGCTGGCACACCTGGAGCTCTGGTGTGGTTCCACCATCACACTCGAATAGGATGCAGAAGGTGCCGCCTTTAGGCCAGTGCAGGAAAATCTAGCTCGGTACAGTTAATGTATTTCCTAACCCCACTCTCACTCCTATTTGGGCCAGCCCTCTGTGTGCCAAACCATCATTCCCAGCACGGGGATTGATTCAGTTAATGACTGGCCTAGTTTTCGTTCACTGCTTTGGCAATAAGTGAGTCTGTTCATCTTCTCATCCTAGGTAAACCCCTTGGGCGTGGAGCATTTGGCCAAGTCATCGAAGCAGATGCCTTTGGAATTGACAAAACTGCTACCTGCAAAACTGTTGCAGTGAAAATGCTTAAAGGTAAAAGTGAAGACTAAAAGCCCCTGAGAAGACACAATGTGTTTGCATTGCACAATTTGTATCCAAAAGAGAGCAAAGCATGTTGGACAATTAGCATTTCTGTGCCAATGTCCTAGAAGAGTTTAGTTAGCAACTGATGTTAGAATAGTGTGATGTATGTCTAAGTCTTTGGTAAGAAGAAGGGGTTTATTAGTGCTTCTTTGCCGTCACTTTATAGATACACCTGGATGCAGTTGTTAAATTGTTCCTAAAAGTAATCTGGCATAAGGGTTGACTTCTGTAGTATTTACCTACTTACTGTATGAGCTTTCTTTCAAGCCCTAAATAATGACTTAGGCATTGTCTGGGGGAGAGTTGATTCAGCTCGCTTGGCTGATTTCAAACAGCTCTTCCATATTGTTGTTAGTGATGTGGATGTCTTTACATTAAACCCAAAGCTGAGATCACCGGAATCATTCCTCCTTCCCAGGACTCTGGAACAACTAAACAAGGTTCTCTGCACCCAGATAATCCATCCTGGGTTTCATACTGAGACCAGGGAATGATGGAAACGATTTTGGGAGTTGTGTCAGTTCTGAATGAGTAGTCATAAGGTATTTCTACACTTACACTTTAAATTAAAATGATGATGGTTATTTTGATTTAAAGAAGTGCATGTCTACACTAGCTTTCCTTATTTCAGAACAGCCATTTCAAAATAATAAAACCTTGCATTATGTTGAAATGATGGTTAAATCAAAATTATTATTTTGAAATAATGCAGTGTAGCTGCGTTATTTTGATTTAACTGTTATTTCGATTTAACATTTTTTGCCCTTTGCCCTCCCAGGATGCCTTCCTCTTTCTATGTATTGGGTGGGGGCATGGCCCTTCTTGGGGGCCATCTTGCCACAACCTCCCATGGTGCCCCTTTTCTAAATCAAACTAGCAAGTTCTGTCCATGGACGTGCTAGTTCCATTTGAGTTTCTAGTGGGGACATGTTAAATTGATCTAACTTGAATTGATTTAATGATTTTTATTTTGATTCAATTAGATCAATTTAAGTTAAATTGATTTGACAATCTAAGTGTAGACTTAGCCACAGAGTACAGCACTACCAATAAAGCTCATTGTTTATGTGCCATGCTATTAAGTCATTTAAGGACATAATATTAATGAGATGGGCCCCCAAGCAAAGTAAGAGATGGCCCCAACCACCTACATAAGTGCATGGTGTTCACAAAATTAGTTAAATGCTGTCTTTTCCTCTGCTCATTTACATACTGGCTGCTGTTTCCTCCAGTTCCTGTTCAGAATGCTGGCAAATCACCCAGCGGCTGTTCTCTCTGATTGAGAGGGAGGCTGTGCGGCCCCCCAACCCCTGACCTGCCTCCTCCCTTTCATATGCCAATCTAGGAGAAGTGGTAGCCTTTGGCACTCAGGTACCACATGGGTAGCAGTTATGCTTCTGGTAACTGAACACTCAACAGACTGTGCTCGAAATGTTGCATGCAGGTTCCATGCAGTAATACATCAATTGTCATGTCAGTCTTGCATTTTCCCATTTGGCAGCATTCAGGATTTGTTTCAAAATAAAGCAAAACCAGCTCTGTAGCTCTCCAGCTCTCCAGTGCTGGAGCATAGTGAGGAGGAATATTTGTCTTGACCTTCGCATGGGAACCCTGGCCTAAGTTAACCTACAAGAACATTTATTCAATATGCTGAAATGCTAACTGATGTGGCTAGTAGGGGAAAATCCTTTTTTTATTTTTTTGTTTTGCTCTGCTGATAAGCGATATAAATTTTGTCTTTACAGAGGGTGCTACACATAGTGAGCACCGGGCACTTATGTCAGAGCTCAAGATCCTCATTCATATTGGTCATCATCTAAATGTTGTCAATTTACTTGGTGCCTGCACAAAACCAGGAGGTGAGTGACTGAGAGTTCTTTTTTCTGTCTGGGTATAAAATGTCTGTTGGAGGCACTACCACAAATTCAGTAAATCATTTTGATTAGTGGAGAACTGAGTTTCATCACTAGCAAAAGTCCAGTCTTCCATTATAGATATTCCAGGGCTATTCGTTGTGACAGCAACCATAATCTATGATCCCGTGGTTAAATTAGGGGATGGGAAGCCTTCCCATCTGTCAGTTCTGCCATTGATATGCTGTGTCATCTTGGGGAAGTCACTTTATTTTTTGTACCACAGTTCAGCTCCCTTCTGTGTAAAATCAGGTGATAATACTTGCATACTATTAGGAAAGCCCTTTCAACCTATGTAAAAAAGACGCTCTACCTGCAGGTGCAATATTTTTCTTTATGGGGTGGACTATTATTCATGTAGTCATGTGGTACTTAAAGACTAACAGATTTATTTTTCACATGAGCTTTCGTGGGAGAAAATCCCACTTCATCAGATGCTTTGAAGATGGGTGAACTTACAGAATGGAATGAAAATAAATGCAAGGGGGTGTAAAACATAGGATCAGGTCATACAATAACAGCAAAGCAGAGCAGTTGTTAGGTTCAAACCCTACACCCCCTTGCATTTATTTTCATTCTATTCTGTAAATTCACCCGTCTTTGAAGCATCTGACGAAGTGGGATTTTCTCCCACAGAAGCTCATGTGAAAAATAAATCTGTTAGGCTGTGTTCACACGGCACTTTTGTTTCGAAACAACCTCGTTGTTTCGAAACAAAAAAAA